>CP139506.1:275412577-276012577 GCA_021014915.2 Artemisia tridentata subsp. tridentata
CTAGGAAAGATGTTAGGGAACAAGACACACATAGTAAGTTGAGGACTCAAAGATTTGGTTTGGGATATAGTGTCACTAGAAAAGCATGTTTTGTATGTGGAAGTTATAGTCATCTTATTAGAGATTATGATTTTCATGAGAAAAGAATGGCTAAACAGGTTTGAGGTTAAAATGTTGTTAAAAGTGAGGTTAGACCAGTATGGAACAATGTTAACAGGGTGAATAAACAAAAAATTTTCAAATCATAAGCCTTCACCCTAAGAATAAAGAACTTAGTTCCATCAGCAGTGTTTAACTAGATCTGGAAAGATAGCTTTACTAATGCTAGCATGACTTACAACTGTAGGAAACATGTTACCACTGCTAGGCAAAATGTTTTTAACAAACTCATTACAGTCAAAGGCCTTTTTATAATACAACAGTATTTAATAACATGATTGGAAACCCAAAGTTATACTTCAAGGTAAATCATGTTTTAGTGGACACAAGCATTAATTAATACTGTTAAGGAAATATGGGAATGTGTAAAGACTCAGCATTTTATGGACTTGGGATCCTATACAAAATGAATATACATATAGATCCAAGGCAACAGTGGATCATGTTCTTATAAGACATTCAAATATAATGATCACAAGGTAGACTCAAGTCATCTGTGGCTTGGGTCCCAAAGAAATGATTTTTCTTATTTGATGTGCAGGGAATCCATATGGAGCTTTAAGGGATAAAGGAATTGTTGATAGTGGATGTTCCGGCATATGACTGGAAACAAGGCTTACCTCTCAGATTATGAAGAATTTAGAGGTGGATCATTTGCTTTTGGAGGTAGCAAAGGTCAAATTACTGGTAAAGGAACTATAAAAACAGGAAATTTAGATTTTGAGGATGTATATTTTGTGAAAGAACTTGAGCAGTTCAATCTCTTTTCTGTGTCAAAAATTTGTGACAAGAAGAACAAAGTTCTTTTCACTGATACTGAGTGTTTTGTATTGTCTCCTGATTTTAAGTTACCTGATGAAAATCAAGTATTACTTAAAATCCCTAGGCAAAACAATATGTACAGTTTCAATCTAAAGAACATTGTTCCTTCTGGAGATTTAGCTTGTTTGATTGCAAAAGCTACAGTTGATGAATCTAATAAATGGCACAGAAGGCTTGGTCATGTCAATTTTAAAAACATAAACAAACTTGTGAAGGGAAATCTTGTTAGAGGCTTACCTTCCAAGATTTTTCAAAATGACCATACTTGTGTGGCTTGTCAGAAAGGAAAGCAACACAAGGCCTCCTGTATGGCTAAATTAATGAGTTATGTTAGTAAACCCTTACAGATCTTGCATATGGACTAGTTTGGACCCACATCTATAAGGAGTATAAATCATAAGACCTATTGTTTGGTAATCACTGATGACTTCAGTAGGTTTAGTTGGGTGTTCTTTTTGGGTTCTAAGGATGAAACTGCTGATATTCTTAAAAGCTTTGTTAGGCAGATAGAGAACCAATTAGATCACAGAGTTAAGATTTTTAGGTGTGATAATGGAACATAATTCAAAAACAAGGATCTCAATGAATTCTGTGATCTCAAGGGCATCAAAAGGGAGTATAGTAATCCTAGAACTCCACAACAAAATGGAGTTGCAGAAAGGAAGAATAGGACCTTGATTGAGGCTGCTAGAACTATGCTAGTAGATTCATTTTTACCTAGTATATTTTGGGCTTAAAGCAGTTAGTATTGCTTGCTATGTTCTTAATAGGGTATTAGTGACTAAACCTCAAAATAAAACACCTTATGAGCTTTTAACTGGCAAGGTTCCTATTATAAGTTACTTAAGACCTTTTGGGTGCCATGTGACCATCTTGAATACTTATGGCCACTTAGGAAAGTTTAAAGGGAAAGCTGATTCTGGATTCTTGGTTGGATACTCTTTAAGCAGTAAGGCACTTAGGGTGTATAATTTGGAGGCTCAGATAGTAGAAGAGAACTTGCATGTAGAGTTTCTTGAAAATAAACCTAATGTTGCAGGAAAAGGACATGCTTGGATGTTTGATCTTGATTATTTAACAAATTCTATGAATTACATACCTGTTGCTGCAGAGAATCAAGCTAACAAACATGCAGGTCCACAAGAAGCTAACCCAAATGCAGGTACACAAGAAGATATCAATTCAAGTGACTCTTCTGAGGAATCTTTTGTACTGCCCTTCTTGTCCAATTGCTCTTCAAATATCAAGAATTCAATTGGAAAGGTTGATGCTGATTCAAAGTCTGATTCTAAGCCTAATGAAACAGAAGATGAAGCTTTTCTGGATGAGCTTGAAAGGCTTACAAGACAAGAGAAGGAAGCTGATGAAACTTTTTCAAAGAAATCAACTAGCAGTACAAACCCAGTTCCTACTGCTACCACACCAGTTTGTACTACTAGTTCTTCAAGAGTTTCTACTGATGATTTGTCATATCCTGAGCTATCCAGAGATGTTCTTCAAGATGATGATGTAATGCCTGATCTTGAAGATATTTATGCCAGTTCAAGAGATGGGATTTTCTCTCATGCATCCTATGATGATGAAGGTGTAGTGACTGATTTCTCAAATTTGGAAGATACAGTGGATGTTGATCCTATTCGTACATCAAGAGTACATACTGTTAATCCTAAATCTCAAATTATTAGAGATCCAAGTTCTGCAGTTCAGACTAGCAGCAGAGTAAACAAGAATTCTGGAGCTCAAGCTTTGGTCAGCTACATTCAAAAGCAGAGGAGAAACAATCA
Source organism: Artemisia tridentata subsp. tridentata (assembly GCA_021014915.2). Taxonomy (NCBI): domain Eukaryota; kingdom Viridiplantae; phylum Streptophyta; class Magnoliopsida; order Asterales; family Asteraceae; genus Artemisia; species Artemisia tridentata. Next base: position 275,415,343 of record CP139506.1, read on the forward strand.
TAAGGACTTTCAACATTGTCTGTTTGCCTATTTTCTCTCTCAGATTGAACCCAAGAGTATATCTCAAGCACTTGCAGAAGAAAGTTGGGTTGATGCTATGCAAGAGGAGCTCTTACAATTTCAATTGCAGAAGGCATGGATTCTTGTAGATTTCCCACCTGGAAAGAAAGCTATTGAAACCAAGTGGGTCTACAGAAATAAGAAGGATGAAAGAGGTGTAGTAGTGAGGAATAAGGCAAGGCTAGTTGCTCAGGGCTGTAGACAAGAGGAAGGCATAGACTATGATGAGGTATTTGCACCTGTGGCTAGGATTGAAGCCATCAGGATCTTCTTAGCATTTGCTTCATACAAGAGGTTTATAGTTTATCAGATGGATGTGAAAAGTGCATTTCTGTATGGTACAATTGATGAAGAGGTGTATGTGACTCAACCTCTAGGATTTGTAGATCCTAAATCCCCAAAGAAGGTTTACAAAGCTGTGAAGGCTTTATATGGTTTACACCAAGCTCCCAGAGCCTGGTATGCTACTTTATCTTCATTTTTGTTGAAGAATGGTTTTAGAAGAGGAACCATTGACAAGTCTTTATTCATAAAGAAGGACAAAAATGATATTCTGTTGGTGCAAGTTTATGTAGATGATATTATTTTTGGTTCTACTAAGAAGTCTTGGTGTGAAGAGTTTCAAGCCTTGATGAAAAGTCAATTCCAGATGAGTTCTATGGGAGAGCTCACCTTCTTTCTTGGATTACAAGTGAAACAGCAAGAAGATGGAATTTTCATAAGTCAGGATAAATATGTTGCCGAAATCCTGAAGAAGTTTGATTTGGTTAATTTGAAAACTGCCAGTACCCCCATGGAGTCAAAGAAACCATTAGTCAAGGATGAAGAAGCTGCTGATGTGGATGTACATCTTTATAGGGCCATGATTGGATCTTTAATGTATTTGACTACTTCTAGACCTGACATCATGTTTGCAGTCTGTGCTTGTTCTAGGTATCAAGTAACTCCAAAAGACTTCACATCTTCATGTAGTAAAAAGGATCTTTAGATATCTCAAAGGCCAACCTAAATTAGGTCTTTGGTGTCCTAAAGTCTCCTCATTTGAGTTGGAAGCTTACTCTGACAATGATTATGCTGGTGCAAGTCTTGATTGGTAATCCACAACAGGAGGTTGTCAATTTCTGGGTAGAAGGCTTATCTCATGGCAATGTAAGAAGCAAACCATTGTAGCTACTTCTACAACTGAAGCAGAGTATGTTGTTGCTGCTAATTGCTGTGGACAAGTTCTGTGGATTCAAAATCAGATGTTAGATTTTTGTTTCAACTTCATGAACACAAAGATCTACATTGATAATGAGAGCACCATCTGCATTGTGAAAAATCCTGTGTTTCACTCCAAAACCAAGCACATTGAGATTAGGCACCACTTCATTAGAGATACTTATGAGAAGAAGCTAGTTCAGGTGCTTAAGATTCATACTGATGATAATGTGGCTGATCTTTTGACCAAAGCTTTTGATGTTAGCAGGTTCAATTTCTTAGTGGTTAACATTGGAATGCTAAATGTATAGTTGCATTGGTTCAGGGGAGGTAAATAGGCAGGTTATGGTATCATTGTTATGGAGTATGTATCCAAACAGGGGAGGAAAATGAGCTAAGGGGAGGAAGAAGTTCCAAGAAGTTTAAGCCAAATTGATAAGATCGTTTAAGCCCATCTAGGATATGTTGATGATTTTGATGATGTTCTTAGTAAAGCAATGGATTACACCGAAGAAGTGGAAATTCTTTCTACTGCTAAGTATAACAGTTTGTACTGCTGCTTGAAAAGAAGTTTCTACTTCTACAACAAAAGTTTCTATTGCTAAGGAAAAGGATGTCTTTTAAGAAGCAGAATGAAGAGTTGTGACATGTTCTTTGAAATCTGGAAGCTGTGATGGAATGAGAAGGATCTTTGAGTGTTGGTACCTCTACCACACAACAAATGGTCATCAGTTCACCATGTCTAACAGACATCAAGAACTGACTAGTCCAGATCAAACGGTGTCTAGTAAAGACTTCTCAAATCCGTTAATGGCTAATAGTTTGCCAAAAACTATATGGTTATCAACTCACCATGCTTCACAGTAAAGAGTTGGCTAGTCCAAAGCAAACGGCTCTTGGTAAAGACATCTCAAATCCGTTGATGGTTGATAGTTTACCAAAAACTATATGGTAATCAATGCACCATGTTTCTATAATAAAGCATTGGCTATTCCAGAGCAAACGGCTACTGGTAAAGAAATATCAAATCCGTTTATGGCTGGTAGTTTGCCAAAAACTACAAAGCCAACTTAGTTGGTACTGCTGTGAACAGGTTATTGTTGCTGTTTATGAAGATCATCTGGATAGCTGGATAAAGACAAAAGAGTTCAAAATCATCATCAAGGTATTTGAAGAACAGAGTGTTTGGACACATCCTCCACAGAAGAAATCAAAAGTAACCATAAGAGTTAAAAAGAGTTCAAGAGAAATCAAGAAATCAAGAGAAGCTTAAAGACAACACATAATCTAAAGAAACTTAGTGATTTGCAAAGAAATCATAAGTTTAGGGGGAGTATTGTTGGGAATTATGTGTTTATGAAGTTTCAACTATTGGTTATAGTTAGTACTGTTAGTTATGTAGTTAATACTGCTAGCTTTAAGTTGGTACCATTCGTGTTAGAAAGGTACTGTTAGCGTGTTTTGGTTAGTACTGCTTATGTGATATGCATGAGTTATTATTAGAATAGATATGCATGGAGTTATATTAGGAAGAGATATGTAACATCTCTTTACACGTTATTGTAAGCTGTTAGGGTTTCCTTAGTGTATAAAAGGAACCTACGGCATTAGAACAAGGGTAACATAGCGTGCGTATTATCTTGTGTTTAGTTAGTAATCTGTAACCTAAGCAGATTAATAGTAATAAAAGTTCTTTTAGTATTCGTTGTTCTTCTTGGCAATACAAGTTAGATTCCGCATAACTTATATTGTTCATAGTCGGTGTTTCTCTTGTAGTTAGTTTGGATCTATCCATATTAGCTACAACCTTTAATAGGCTAGAAGAATCCATTCAGATTGGGACCAACAGTAATCAACCATCTGAATATACTGCTCTATTCTCATTCTCCATAGCTCATACTCTCCAGACTCGAGCATTGGCACCTTTGATGCAGTAATCATGTGTGTAGATTCTGACTCCATGTCCTCAGTAAGATCAGAACAGTATTGAGTTTAAACAGGTTCTTCTTGATCACAGCTTCTATATTACAAGCTCTGATACCACTTGTTGATCCCAGTTATGCACTTGATCGAATTCCTTAGCTTGTAAGGGTTAGTTATCTTAGATAAATCTAAAACAACCAAGTATAGAAACTGCCTTGAAGTTTATCAAACACAATGCGGAATCTTGTATTTGATCTTAAGAAGAAATTTATATTGAATGAAACAGTAAACACAAGAATATCAAACTAAACACTTCAATATTTTTGATATAATACGAATACTCAAAAGTATTAGGCTTTACAACCTTGAAGTTCTATAAAGAATCGTGTGTATGTAATCAGTTTCTATCTCTAAGCCCTAGGACCTCCTTTTATAGACTAAGGAGTCCTAGTCGGCTTACAATGACTTTCTATACAAGATAAATTTTTATAGAATCTTTTCTATACTTATCTAGACATACTATACATAATAACCGACTCTAATACTCTAGCAACACTAATAATGCATCAACAGCAATAACTCTTTTTTCTGGCAGCATTAACTCTCTAGCAGAATTAACTTAGTACTAGCAGTACTAAGTTTCCTTCTAGCAGCATTAACTTCCATAAGCAGCATTAACCATCATAACTAGCAGTAGTAATATCTTGGAGCATTTCTTGTGTAAACCATGAGCAGTCTTAATCATATAAGCAACAACAACTCAAGAAGGCTGTAAAACCCAACACATGCCGTCACAACTAAGTCGATGCAATTTTGAAACACTAAGAGGCGGCGAGCTGACGGTGTCATAGCCTCAATGTGACACCGTCATAGATGTAAAACTATATATATTTTTGATTTTTTCCCATTATTAGGTGTGCAACTGTTGGAGGATAAACTCTAGACAAATTTCTAGAGTTTTGTAGGCCTTTTGGCCATTGACGTCTTCATATTTGGTGACAGATAAGTTATTTATTTAATCATTCAATCATTTTTATGTGTTACTGTTTGATTTTTTTTTTCATTACCATGCTAGGCTAGATCACTTAGTATTTGTTTAGGATTGCATGAAACCTAGTTATTGATTGTTGTATTGTCATCTCTTGTTTAATGGTATGTGCATTAAGAGTTGGAAAACTGGCTAGGGAAAACTATACTAACTTGAACATCCACTAAAACATTACTAGTTAATAACTTAGGTCTTAGGTTAATTAATTTTGTTGGGAACACGTTTTTTATTATTTCAAGTATTGGTCATATTGATGTAATAGGTTGCTCGTTAATATAGGGCTTTAGGTTTGTTTGATCCACATGGCTTGTAAGAATCCCATAGGTCGTGTGGTTTAGAGCTTATATTCTAGAAGGTTTAAGGCAAAGTGTTGCCCTAACACTTTGCCTATAAATACCAAGCTAATGTGCTCATTTCATTCGTTGGTTTATAGTTCATTGTACCGAACCTTTGCTCGAGAATCGTATGAATTATTGATCAATCACTTTCTTCATCTATCTCGTTCATTCTCTCGTTATTACTTATTATACGTTGAGTTATTGCTTGTGTTACATTAGTTTTAGGACCTAACAAGTGGTATCATTCGCTATAAGATAATTGTTTTGTGTTTTTGAGTAGTTTCGTTCGTTATTTACCATTTACGATTGGTTTTTGTGCTTTATTCGACATAAAAGTCTCATTTCTTTCACCTTTCTTCACACTTGTAAAGTGTAAAGATCCATATAGTGAGTAGAAATCAGATTTAAAGTCAAAAGTTTAGTTCTTGTTAGATTTCTATTAGTTTTACACTAGTTTTCATTCGTTGCGTTTTGTCGAAATTCACCAAATTTTAGCTTAAACGTTAAAGGTTAAAACTTTCCTATTATTTTAGTGTTATTAAATGTTTTGAACCAAAAAAATTATGTTAAAACATCGCCTTTAAGTCGTAAAAGTGATTTGTAAAATCTGGCATTTTATCGGAATTGGTGAAAAGAGGGTTTATCGGATTTGCTTTTAAGGGTTTGTCGGAATTGCTCACTAGGGTTTGTCGGAATTCATCAGAAAGGGTTTCTCGAATTTGCAGACTTAAGGGTTTATCGGAATTGGTGTTCAGTAGATTCCTTGCTTGTATAAGCTTGTGAAAATACTTCGACTTTGAGGCAAATCTCCTATCATGTATAAGGTAGTGAGAAAATTATTGGAATTATAATTTAGATAAGTTTATCGGAATTGTCAAATTCTGTCGCAATTGCAAAGTCCATCGCAATTCTCAGATTCATCGAAATTCACTAGTCTATCGGAATTCAGCCATTTTGTCAGAATTAAGATAAATCCATCGGAATTGTACAATTTCATCGGAATTCAGATTACTCATCGCAATTCAGTGACCTCATCGGAATTCAGTAACCTCATCGCAATTGGCAACTGCGAACAGTGTTTCATCAGAATTGATAGTGAACAGTGATTTGTCGGAATTGAACAAGAAAAACATATAAATTAGCACATAAGCAAAACCAAACTTTATAACTCATAACAGACATCTCAATTGTCTACAAGATCCAAGAGAACACAAGAATGTCGCAACCACCGAACTACAACTATTTCTACAATCAACAACCGCAGTATCATCAGCAACAACAATATCATCAACAACCACAATATCCTCAACAACAACTCTTCATGCAACAACATCAGTTTTTCCCTCAACAACAAGTCCCTCAACAATAACAATATTCACAACAACAGATGTAGACTTACCAACTTCCACCTAAACAACCTCACTGGTTTGACCAAATGTGTGAAGCAATTAGCAGTCAACAATCAAGACATGAGGCCGGATCCTTATATACACCTCCAATGGTCATTCCGGGTAATTACGTGAGTGGTCAAGTCGATTTGTTGGGTATTAAACTAACAGTTAGTAAAGCCAGGTACGAAGTTAGTACTGTCAAGTATAAAGATACAAATGATGGGAGTTTACATTAACAGTACTAAGTCAGTTAGTACTGTTGCCTCAAGAAGTCAGTACTGATTATAAGATGAAGACAAAAGATAAAAGACGCGTGATGATATATATAGAAAAGATGTAATGTATATCTTATTAAGTTAGATTGATACGTATAATAGTTTTACTTGTACAGGACTCTTTGTACTATAAAAAGAGATCCTTAGATTAGGGTTTTGTAAAAGATATCCCTAAGTCGTATGTGAAAGCTTCAAGGTTGTTAAACCCTAGTGATATTGTAGATCACTCGTAATATATTGAAGCTAATTGTTTGGTTAAACATTGTGTTCTTACTTACTCTGTTACATTCATACAATCACACACATCATACAAACCATATCTTCTAAGTGTTAGCTAGTAAATTCCGCGTGCTAGTTAACATTAACTCAAAGTATCTTCAACACAAGCTGTGTGTTTAGATCCGGTCAAGTGGTATCAGAGCCAGGTTCTGATACTTTGAATTAGAAGATCCAGAAGTATTTATTCTCTTTCAACTAAGAAGATGGACATGGAAACACCTCAAACCTCAATCCTTGAAAAACTCCCAATGCTCAAGCAGAATGAGTATGATTTATGGAGGCTCAGAATTGAGCAATATTTCATGGTGCAAGATTATGCATTGTGGGATATTATTCTACATGGAGATTCTTTCAAGCCAACAACTTCTGAAGAAACACTGGCTGATGGTTCTAAAACTACCAAGCTAAACACTGAGCCAGTTACTAATGATGAAAGAATAAAGAAAAAGAATGATCTTAAAGCTAAAAGTCTGCTACGCATGGCTCTTCCTAATGATCAAGTGCTGAATTTTAGTCATTATGAAACTGCAAAGACACTGTTTGCAGCAATAGTAGAGAGATTTGATGGTAATGAGGCTACCAAGAAGGCTCAAAGAACTCTACTGAAGTAGAGCTATAAAAATTTCAGTGCATCAAGCACTGAAACCCTTGATCAAATCTTCAATAGGCTACAGAGAATTGTGAGTCAGCTTGATGGTTTGAAGATTGTGATTCCATCAGAAGACCTAAACTTAAAGTTTCTAAATTGTTTGTCTGCTGATTGGAACACTCATGTTGTGGTTTGGAGTAACAAGCCAGAGCTGGAGAAGATGACATTGAATGAGCTGTACAACAATCTCAAGATTGTTGAACAAAAGGTGAAGAAGGTAGACAGCTCCAGTTCTAAGTCTGGAAACTTGGCATTTGTGTCATCCTCCAGCAATAGCAGTACTAATTATGATCCAGATGTTTGTACTGCCAGCCCTACAGTTAGTACTGCTAGTGTAAAAACTAGTACTGCTAGCTTGAGTGATCAAACTATATATGCCTTTGTATCTGAGCAATCCAATGGGTCTCATATCTACAATGAAGACCTTCTCCAAATTGATGAAGACGACTTGGATGCTATGGACTTAAAATGGCAGATGGCTTTGTTGAGTTTTAGGGCAAAGAGGTATTTTCAGAGAACTTGCAAGAAGCTTACTCTCAATGGAGGTGATGTTGCTGGCTATGATAAGTCAAAGGTAGAGTGTTATAATTTCACAAAATGGGACACTTTGCCAGAGAGTGTAGAAGCCCAAGACAACAGGATAACAAGGCTAAAGGGTATAGAAGTCAGCTAGGGTAATAGAAGAACAGTGAATGTGGAAGACACTTCTTCCAAAACAATGGTAGTTGTTGATGGAGCTGGTTTTGATTGGAGCTTCATGGAAGAGGAGGAGGAACCAACCAACTTGGGATTGATGGCATTCTCAGACTCTGAGGTGCATGAAGTTATAAAATGTTCAAATTCTTGTTAAAGCTTTGAAAGATTATGAATCTCTTAAGATACAGTATGATAACCTTAGGACAGATTTTAATGAAGTAAACTTTAGTCTTTCTAATCATAAAAGAGGAATAGCTGTTTTAGAAGAGCAGCTCACTTTTTATAGAAAGAATGAATCTAACTTTAATGATGATATTGCTATGTTAAAAAGAGATTTGCAACTAAAAGATGATAAAATGAGTGGACTTATATATGAACTAGAGAAACTTAAGAAAGAGAAAGAAAACATAAAGTTAAGTGTTGACACTCTTGAGCATACATCCAAAGGACTTCAGAAAATAATAGAGAGTCAAGTACTTAATAAAGCAAAGTCTGGTTTAGGATATAAGTCAGTTGCACCACCAAATAGAGGAATGTTTGTACCTCTAGGAATTGATTTAGCTCATACTGGATTAGAAGAATTTAAGGACATTGAGTTTCCTGGATATGGTCCTACAACCAAAGAGAGTCCTATTAAATTTGTTAAGGCTAAAGATTCTTTTGTGAGTGCTAGTGATACATCACTTTCTGAGGATAAGGTGGCCTCTGGTAGGGACTCAGATGTACCAACCATAGAGGATTGGACATTTGAATATGAGGATGATCAGGTTAAGGTTAAACCTGAAGTTGTTAAAGTAGAAGTAAAACATGCTCCTAAAGTGGTCAAGAAATAAAACATAAAACCAGTTTGGAAAAATGTCAGATATGCTGAGATGTATAGGTCTACACATAGATCATCAGTTCCTAGAGGCAATCAAAGGAACTAGAACAACTTAAAATCTCAATAATTAGGTGATGAATTTGTTATGCAGAACAAAGTGTGTTTTGTATGTGGTAATTTTGACCATTTGGCTGCTTATTGTGATTCAAACCCATGGAAAAAGAGGGTTTTTGGAAATTTAAGGGTGTATGGGAATAGTAATGCTAAGGTAAATCAAAACAGTCCATCTAAATTGACTAACCCTAATGTGAACCAAAAGATGACACCCACAATAGTTATGTTAAAGTCTGGCATTCAATCAGTTTCTACTGCTAGAAAAACAAGTGGTTTAATAACAAACAATCTGTTTCAAGTGCAAAACCGTTTTCAAATCATGCACAAACAGTTAACAGACCCTTTTATAAAAAACATCTTTGAATAATCAAAAATGGGTGCCTAAAGTTAAACAAGCAGTTTCAACTGCTAGGTCAGCAATTCCTACTGCTACTAGGCAGTTGAATGTTAAGGGTCAATGGGGCAATGCTGTGAAGGCCTCAGCACGTTGGGTTTGGAAACCTACCAAATCCAATGGTGCATCAATGACTTTCAATAAATACTCTTATATTGATGCACGAGGCAGATCCAAGTCAATGATGGCTTGGGTCCCCAAAAGGAACTAACCCCCTTATTTTGTGTGCAGGAACATCCTACGAATGATGGAGAAGATAGAGGATACTCAGATAGTAGATGTTCAAGGCACATGACTGGTAACATGTCATACCTTTCAGATTTTGTGGCTCTGGATGGTGGACCTATTATTTTTGGTGGTGGAGTTGGTGGCAAGATTACTGGTAAAGGTGTAATTAAAACTGGTTATCTTGACTTTGAAAATGTGTATTTTGTACCAAAGCTTAAGTACAACCTTTTTAGTGTATCACACATTTGTGATAAACAGAACAAGGTGTTATTCACTGATACTGACTGTCTTATTCTTTCACTTGATTTCAAGCTACCTGATGAAAATCAAGTATTGCTTAAAATCCCCGAAAAGGGTAACACATACAGTGTTGAGATGAATAAGTTTGTTCCCAAAGAAGGTCTTACTTTCCTTGTTGCAAAAGCCACATTAGAGGAGTCAATGTTATTGCACAGAAAGTCTACAACTGGTGGTTGTCAGTTTTTGGGATGCAGACTTATTTCACGGCAGTGCAAAAAGCAAACTATGGTGGCCACTTCTACCACAGAAGTTGAATATGTGGCTGCTGCAAGTTGTTGTGGTCAAGTTCTTTGGATTCAAAATTAGTTACTTGATTATGGGTACAATCTCTTGAACACAATTTTCTACATAGACAATAGCAGTACAATGTGTATCATTAAAAATCCAGTTCAACATTCAAAAACTAAACACTTTGAAATTAGACATCACTTTATAAGAGACTGTGCTGAAAAGAAGTTAGTTCAAGTTGTCAAAATTCATACTGATGACAACTTTGCTGACTTACTAACTAAACGTTTTGATGTGACAAGGTTTCAGTACTTGGTAACAGGTATTGGAATGCTTAATCCTTGAAAATTTGCTGTCTAAGTGTTTTTGTTTTCAAAAGGATTTTGTACTGCTAGGTGTGTCTGATGAAATAGCTATGTATAGTTTGTACTGCTTGAATAATTTTTGGTACTGCTTATCTAAATTGTTAGTAATTCTTGATAATTGTCAAAAAGGAAATACTTTGTATTGTGTTTTCTTTGGTTTTGGACTAACATTTACAGGTTAAGAAAGCATTTTGAGAAGGATTTGTAACTTCGAAAGTATGGTGATTTGGAATGTCAAGTGTGAGATCTTGTCACACAATAAATGGTAATTGGTTCACCATGTCTAATCCACATAAGAACCAATTAGTCCAGATCAAACGGTTTCTGGTAAAGACTAATCAAATCCGTTTATGGTTGATAGCTTACCAAAAACTATATGGTTATCAACTCACCATATCTCACAATAAAGAGTTGGCTAGTCCAAAGCAAACGGCTATTGGTAAAGACACATCAAATCCGTTGATAGCTGATAGTTTCTAAAAACTATAAGTGGGCAAAAATGTTTTCAAGTCCACAATTAAGTTTATCCTGATCTCTGAAATTTTTTGTTAAACAGTTTGTACTGTTAGTTCCAACTAGCTTGTACTGCTCATTCAAACTTGGTTTAAAACTGAGTTTATACTCTATGATTCACCTCTCTAAGAAGGTTACACATCTGGAAGTGATGAGAGTAGCTTGCAATTACAATGTATTGATGGAAACTTGCACAAATTGTCATATTGGAGGCTGTTCTAATTCAAGTGGTGGTGAAAATTCTTCCAAACAGGGTAGGAAATTTCTTATTGTTCTTATTGCTGTCAAGATAATTATGTGGTTCAGGGGAGGATATATCAGTTCAGAATCAATGAATGATGAAATTAATACTGGAGTGCTTACTGTTATGGTTCCTTCAAAGAAAAGAATGCTGAAGTGATTCAAGATTGAAGATAAGTATTCAAGATTGAAGATAAGTGTTTGAAAGAATTCCCCCCATTATCACCATTGGAGTTTAATTCGAAAAACTTAATGATTTGCACAGACATCATAAGTTTAGGGGAGGATTGTTGGGAATTAAACTAACAGTTAGTACTGCCAGGTATGAAGTTAGTACTGTCAAGCATAAAGATACAACTGATGGGAGTTTACATTAACAGTACTAAGTCAGTTAGTACTGTTGCCTCAAGAAGTTAGTACTGATTATAAGATGAAGACAAAAGATAAAAGACACGTGAAGATATATATATAGAAAAGATGTAATGTATATCTTATTAAGTTAGATTGATACGTATAATAGTTTTACTTGTACAGGACTCTTTATACTATAAAAAGAGATCCTTAGATTAGGGTTTTGTAAAAGATATCCCTAAGTCATATTTGAAAGCTTCAAGGTTGTTAAACCCTAGTGATATTGTAGATCACTCGTAATATATTGACGCTAATTGTTTGGTTAAACATTGTGTTCTTACTTACTCTGTTACATTCAAACAATCACAAACATCATACAAACCATATCTTCTAAGTGTTAGCTAGAAAATTCCGCGTGCTAGTTAACATTATCTCAAAGTATCTTCAGCACAAGCTGTGTGTTTAGATCCGGTCATGATTTCTACGGTTTATTGAACTCAAGAAACCGCATGGTAAGTTCTTGAAAAAGGTAATTATTGAAGGACCATATCCAACACCTACCACAACGGTTCCTAGCGATCCAAATGCCATTCCTCCAAGAGAAGCAACGGTTACTCCTGTTCCTGATGCTCAGCTTACAGTATAACAAGTACTTCAGAAAGAAGCTAATGAACTAGCAATGTCTTAAATCATTCAAGGAATTCCAAATCCTATCTTCAGAAGTATTGATGCACATGAAACTGCTAAGGACATGTGGGAACATGCTCATCTTCTCATGGAAGGAACTGAGTTAAACCAAGAGGATACGAAATCAAAACTCTATCTACAATACACCATGTTTATGATTGAAGCTGGGGAATCCTTAGAGTCTTATTACCATAGGTTTACCAATATTATGAACGACTTGGACAGGCAAAACATTGTACTACCCAGGATTGCCGTGAATACTAAGTTCCTAAGTTGTCTTGGACCTGACTGGCAGAAGTATGTTACTTTTTGTTCGACAAGCTAAGAATCTACACAACGCCTCGTATGGGTTGTTGTATGATTACTTGAAACATCACCAGTCAGAGGTTGATAAAGACAGAGCAGCTCGTGGAGGTTATTCACCATCAACAACTCCAAACTCACTAGCTTTGATTGCTCAGTCTCATTTTGCTCCACAAACAAATCAGGGTTTTGTCCAACCACAAAATCATTCTGCTTATCCTCACAAACTTCATCAACCCACTTTTTTTATATGAGCATCCCACAACAAACTGATATCAACTGGTTCCATTGACACGCCGATTCTATGCTTTATCCAATGCTAACAGTGATGACGACGATGCTTTCAACTCGTTGAACGAAGGATTATTTTGATTGCTAGAGCTTTAGGAAGTTTCCAAAATCCAACAACCGTCTTAGGTCTTCATCCAACACTCGTAATCAGGCAGTTGTTCATGATGGCTGAGTTGAGATTCAAAACAGAGCTTCTGCGAGATATGGTTCGGGTTGCTATATGGGAAACTCATCTGGGCAGAGGTTTAATTCAGTTGGAAGCAGCAGGAACAACACAGGTAATACACAAAGAAGGGAAGAGATCGTTGATACAGGGAATTCTGGGATTGCAAACACTATGGTGAAATGTTACAACTGTGGAGGGAAAGGTCACTTGGCCAATGCTTTCCCCAAACCAAGGACCAGAGGGAGTGCATATCACAAGGAAGCTCTTCTTCTTGCTCTTAAAGATGAAGCTGGAGGCACTCTTACAGATAAGGAGTACAACTTCATGGCTAATGCTTACTCGGATGATGACATGGATGATCTAGAAGCCAATGCAGCTGTGATGTTGATGGCCAATATGCAAGAGATGCACATGGGTGAAACATGCCTTGTATATGATAAAGATGACTTGTCTCAGGTACCTGACTCATCATGTCTCATTCATGAAATAGTATCCCCCTCTGCATCTGTATCAGCTGAAGACCATGTAACAACTGAGGCATTTCAGGTCACTAAATTTACAAATTTTAATTACTTAATTTTTCCATCTTAAGTAAATTAGCTTTTACCGGGAAAGTTGCCTGCGTACGTCATGACACGTACACTTAAATCCATAATTTGACTCAGACTATGCCCAGTCTACCCATTAATATGATTTATTTTCCCCCACATACTTGTTTTCAAATGGAATAATTTAATTTTCCATTTCTACGCGAAGTGTGCACATTTCACGATTTACGCGTTTCGGCTCGCGGTTTAAGCTTTAAAGACATTATAACACTCCGAAAGGCTCCGGAAATATATGAAATATGAATTTAGGTCATTTTAAGTCAAATGTGGTATTTTTATGAAAATATTATCCTTGTGACATTTATTTTTACAAACTATGCATAAAAAGTACCCGATTTAGCGATTTTCGCGTTTCTAGCTTTACATGAGCCGTGTTTAGGATTTCTATTCGTTTTCATATCATTAGTGGTTTAATATTCCATCATATGCTTCTAGTATTAAAAAATTTATATATTTCACCTTTTCTGTTTCGTTTCACGATTACGTCAAATTTTGGTAACAACTCGCGTTTTGAGCCTGCGTCTTTGATTTTTTGTTTTGTTTTAACACTTCGGCAAACCCAAGGCCCCCATGAAATATTAAATTTATCCATTTTAACACTTCATAACAATTTCATAATGTTTTGATAAGACTTTTCAAAAATTCACGTTTTTAGTTCACCCGGTACTACGTAATTCGCGTTGTTAAGACCGTACGCTTGATTTAAACCCCATAAACACACTAATACTTCAAATATTAATCAAATATAATTAAAATATGATCTTTGGCTTGCATTGAAACCCCAAAAACTGTTCACCCCTTTTAATACCCCAACATGTGACACACTTTATCATTTTCAAGAAAAACACTCACTATTACATGCAAAACAAGATCTTAGCTTCATTTCTCTTCCTCCTCTCTATGTGAACGACCCAAAATAGCCCCCACACACTATTTTAATCTTCATTTTGCTAAGTTCTTATACCCATTGATTGCAGATTAAATGGCCTATTAGTTTCTTGGTTCATTTCTACCCAAATCTCATCATCTTGGTAAGTATCTCATGTCTTTTTAATCTCATCTTGGCTTATTAGAGATTTCATTAGGATTAAACTAATCAACTCTTGCATGCAATATTTTGGATGATTTAATCAAGATCTCATAGGATTTAAGGTGTTAGATTAGTGAATTAGGCTTGATTGGGTTTGATTTGCAAGAGTTGTTAGCTATGGGATTGTTAATCTTGATTTTCACCTTGACTTGTTTATAATAAAATCATTCTATATTTTATTTGAAAAACATTTAACCCCTGGTCATTTTGGTTATCAGATCCAAAAAAATAATTATAATGATTAAACCTTGCATGCTTTACAAAAAAAACCCATTAGATAGACATAAAGCATCTTGCTTGTCATTGGTTGTAACCTGTCCAGGATCTTATGCAATAAAAACTTCTCACCATTTTGTCCTTAATGGGTTTTAAGTTAAAATAAAAATATTGGGTGTTAGCCTCAGGTCTTAAGATCATTTAAATAAAAACCTTATATCTTAATTCATCCCGATGATTTTTGGAGAAAATCTACACTAAAACTTTTCCAGGATTGCATGTCAGATTTGATAGGCTATTTACTCTAAGATGTTGCAAAGAACCCTAGGTTGGTAAAAACATGAAAGTTTGAGCTAAGACATGTAGAAAACTTTTCCCACTGGCCTTGTGTCCATTAGACCTGTAGATAAAAGATATGCTCATTTTGCTAAACTTAATTGAATGCTGGAAGTAACCGCATAAAGACACAAGGGTAAATTAGTAATTTCACCCATGTTATGAGGTTCTAAATTAAGTGAGGCCTTGATTTTCATATAGTACAGAGCCATACCTTTCTAAGCATATAATGTTCATAATTTTAGCCTTCACGGTTTAGAAATGGCGACCCGATTAGTGCGGTAATTTTATAAATTTTCCATCAGCTTTTTGATTTAAACCATATAAGTTATTTCAAACATCTTTTCGACCCATGACTTACTATAAAACTTTCAACTAAATTACCTTATGGTATTATAAGTACAACTACTGAATTAAAACATAAGTATAAGTGTTATACCTTAATTCCCCGAGCCTAAGTCGTGTTGTATTTTATTTAGGTCAGTTGTGATCTTTATTGATTTTCTCGACGTGCACACTTCTCCGGTTTCTATTACTACTTCATCGTTGGTGAGTTCATAGCCCCAATTTTTACTTCAATTGTTTTACAAACTCCGTGGGGGAGATACATGCTATAAGTATTTATGATCACATTTGCTTTGAAATTGGATGTTATCCGGTTATTATTATTGCCTAAGTTTCCCATAGCCTGAAAGTCCCTTTTATTGTGAACCATTAGTCACTTGCGAGTAAACACGAATACCGTGAATAGATCTATTGGGAATAAAAACCCCCATGTTGGAATGTGCCTGTATGGCTATTGTGTGTATTGTATTCTTACTGATGATAGGTGTGGCTATTACCTATGTTTGAAGGGAAAATTTATGCTATTGACCTCAATGATGTTAGTGTCGGGGTCACGAGCTTAGGGCAATAATAACTTTATCAGACTCTGCATTCGTTGCTTAATCGTTTTTATAAATTATTTATTGTGATCGACTGCCTATAATTATACTCTATGGATTCACTTCCCAAATTTATATTTGGCAGTATAGTAAATTTGGGGGTGTTACAGATTGGTACCAGAGCCTATGTTATAGAGAATTAGGTTGCATTCATTACCTAAACTATAACTATTTTTTTTTACATTGAAACTTCCCCTATCGCCTTAGAGGTTTTACCTGCGTTTATGACTTATTTACTGGGCATAATTATTATATAAATGATTATTTATATATTATATATATTTACTGATCGCATATGCCTACTTTGTAAGGCATTATGTCATTACCTACCTCCCCTGACCATGCACCACCATCACCTGAGCATGCACCAGTTGTTCCAGAGATTGAGTTAGCTCAACCTGAGCTTGTACCAGACCTACCAGAACAAGTACCCCCATCCCCTAATCATGTCTTCGACTTCCCAAACAAAGATCCTGAGGAAGACCCTTAGGAAGACCCTCAAGAAGACCCGGATGAAGAAGAAGAAGATCCGGAAGAGCCAGAGGAAGAACAGCCAGATGAAGACGACCCTGAAGAAATGGATATACTTATACTTCAGGAGGTGAATTCAGATGAAGAGATTGATGATTCTGAGTTGATCTACCCATATGAGGCAACGGGATCGGCTTATCCCACCACCACCCTTATCCGACACTTACTCCGATTTTGAGCCCGAGATTGAGGATACAGCTACTGTTGGCACTATCACACAAGTGCCACTCTCTGAGAGTAGATTTCCTCGTGGTATCCCTATCAGGGGCGGATCATCATCTGCTGCCCCTATTGCTTATGAGCTCGAAGACCTTGTGCCCAGTGGCATGAGGAGAGACATTGACTCGATTCAAGGGACAAGATTGCTCATCATCGTATGAATTTGTTGGATTTAGACTTGGGAGTTGTGGAAAGTAAAAGTGATAAAGTCGAGCATGCAGTGACTTCACTAGGAAAACGTGTGTGGCAGCTGGAAGAGAATGATGTCAGGGGTGAAAACATGAAGTTGAGGCGTGAGTTGGATGCCGCTGAGGGGACTCTTAATTATGCTCACATGGATATAGTTAGACTTGAGAGAGACTTGTATGAGATGAGATGTTGGGCTTATGCTTATTGGGAGGAGATGATTCGAGTAGGGATCGTTGCTGGAAGGTCATCTGTGCTTGCGGTTTATGGAAAGACCCCACCACTAAAGCCACTAGGAAAACGTCTGAGGTAGCTGGAAGAGAATGATGTCAGGGGTGAAAACATGAAGTTGAGGCGTAAGTTGGATGCCGCTGAGGGGACTCTTAATTATGCTCACATGGATATAGTTAGACTTGAGAGAGACTTGTATGAGATGAGATGTTGGGCTTATGCTTATTGGGAGGAGATGATTCGAGTAGGGATCGTCGCTGGAAGGTCGTCTGTGCTTACGGTTTATGGAGAGACCCCACCACCAGAGCCACGTGTATCACCACCAGCAGAACAGCCAGGACCCTCAGGCGGTCCACAGTAGATTATCATTTGTTTCTTTTAGCTTCTGATATTGTATTACTAAACTGAGAGTGTCAGTTAGTAGAAATACTGTTGAATTTTGTACTGTACTTCATATTTTGTGAAAACAATGCATAAAGTATTTGATCTACTTATATTATGATGACTTTTTGTATTCTGGAAAAATGTTATTCTATGTTCATTATGGTTGTCGTGATTCACCCTTATTTTGATTGAGTCTTATCGCGAATTATTCCAATCTCATCATGGTTGAGTTAATCTCGTTGTATGTACGTCTCCATCCATTGAATTCCCTATCTTTTGTTTCTACCATGTTGTTATAACCCTCGTCTATTTCACTCCCCATTTCTCCACCATCTTTTCAACCGCTTTACAAAAATACATTACTACCATGTTCTAAATTTATTTACTTACAACATGTAAAATATGTGGGTGATACCCTATAGACTTCTACATCCTATAAAATGGTTTGCAAAGTACCATATAAATCTGTTTTGTTACCACCTAGTTCATAACTATTCTACAACAATTTTTAGTTGTCATCTTATAAACTGTATTAACCGTTTGAAAAATGTTTTGACCACCATTTTGTAAACACCTTATAGACAATTTTGCTAATATTTTTTGAAACCATTACTATCACTTTACAAACCATTTTGCGGTCGTCCTATGGACTGTCCTACCACTATATCATAAAAATCAAATTGTGGCTTTACTACTATCTTATAAACAATGAATTGTTTTTCTATTAAACTAATTCACGAATTAATTTACAAACCATATTATTAGCGTGTAATAAACCGATTCGCTACCTGACTAGTACTTAATAGACCAACAAATGGCTTCATTAGCATTTTATAAACTATGGTACAATTATCCTACAAGTTTAACTAACACCTTATAAAACTATTTTACTCCCCTGTGGACTGATTTAGCCACTGTCTACTTAAGCAATAAAACTGCGTTACTATTACTCTACAAACTATTTCGCCATTACTTTACAAGATATTCTGTAATCACCCCCCCCCCGGAACTATTTACTTCCTTGAAAAGTATTTTATGTTGTAACCTCACAAACAGAAGCACTGATATTTTTCTAATAACTAAACTCAGCATTGCATCGTTGGACTTTAATTATACAATGCCTGATCACCTATGTATAATTCAGGTAGGATCATGCCATGTTAAGAATGGTTGCCTTAAATTTTATCAAAGTCAAATTTTCTATTTCCATTCTCGAAAAGTCACAAACTCACGTGAGTAGACAAAAGAAGTGCAACTTATGGGCATTCATACAAGTAAACACAGTAATCAGATAGACTTCTACCTAACCTTGTTACCTAAATTTGGCCTTGTCTCGCATCACGTTCCAATTCGAGAGGTCAAATTACACCACTAACCATCAGAGAGCAACCTACCAACGGGATTATCTACAATTATGACCATAAGAATTGACACGATACTTAACCATTATGACATTCGATTTACTTCACATCTTCCAAAATTCAAAAATTCCACTCGAACAGACAACCTCTAAATTCGATGACTACCGAATGACTCATAACCCCAAGGGTGACTATGACATACCTTCACTTTAAAAATCGGTGTCAATAGTGATGATAGTTATATTCAGTCCCTTAATCAAAACCGTACCTTCCGCATTTAACACTAAGTACGCTACTAAATCAACCAACTGATTGCTAGTAGCAATCAACAGCATTCTTCAAGACTCTACCTTCCGCGTTAAGTAATAAGTGTACCAACGACCTAGCCATGTGACTGCTAATAGGAACCGACATCATCTTTCGAGGTTGCACCCTAAACCTACTTGATACCCATAAGACATCGACCTAGTGCCCACAGAACTTGAGGCTCAGACCTTTCTTTTAGTATGGGCTCGTTACTGAAATACCACAATCATCTACGATGAGAAACTCCTCCGCATACCTTATAGTAATAAGATCTTAACAATACGAAGAGGACCCATTGATTGAAGTAAGCAATGAAGAGAAGAATAAAACTTTTGACAAGGGCTAGGAACATACAATGGGCTGACTTATAACTTAACAAAATTCTTAAGACCTTACGGAGCAACCCGAGCAATTATCTTTGGGAAAATTGACTAATCCTTCAACTAATTCTTTGAGAGTATTTTCCTGACTGTGATGTAAGAGTAATCCAAAACACCGTTACTCACTAAACCAAACCCTAGAGGTGAATCAAGCATCTCTATTGATGCGTGGTTTTGCGACCTTACAACAGGTTTTACCTCTTGAGGGATCTCAAGAGGCTTACAACCCCACCAGGCAGTGTACCTGACCGATGTAGTATAGTGTAGTGGTAAGTACGGGGGATTGATCGTTCTCCACAGGGAATAGTGTCGTTAGGATTGAAAAAACTACTCTAATAGGTCTAAGGGTGAGAGAAGATTCTTTTTTGTATTTTTATGTTTTTATGAAAGCAAGTAAAATCTCGGGTTTGAATGAGTGGGCGGAATTAGTTGCTAGTCAACTAACCCAAATAACTACAAATGCAAATAAAATAAAATAACTGAAAATGAAAAGGTTGTGAAACTTATGTGGAGAGAAATGTGTTTACTTAGATTTCCTTACTCCCTAACTATCTTTTACCGGTTGATTAGTGTGTATTAATTGCGTGGATGACGGGTGTATTCCTTAATACCAATCGTGGGGTGGCGTACGTACTTCCCCAACTCTACAAGCTCCTACTTCACTCCTATGTCGAGCCGGATAAGAAGCTCCTAACATGGGATCACTAGAATTCGCTCATGCATTAAATACAACCATAAAAACCTAGTACGCATTGGTTCATGTTTCTTAAGACGTTCAAGCAAGTTACCGAATAGGAGGTTAGCCAGTTTTCTTAAGCCTAACATCGATAAACAATCATCCAATACAATTAATAACACACCAATAACCAATAATTAATAGTTAGGTTTCATTAGATCTAAGCAAACACAAGATAAATCTAGCCTAGCATGTTAATTAAAAGACAAGAACAAGATATAATCAAACAACACATAGACATATTGATTGATTAAATGAATACTTATCTTCAATTAAACATGGGAGATCCAAGGGTATGAAAACCCTTAAAAATGGCAGAAATTCGTCTTAGGGTTTCTCCTCACAAAGTTGCACACTAATGACAAAAAATTGCAAAACTATATATAGAGTTTAAGGGCTGACGGCGTCACGTTGTATATCTTGACGCCGTCACCTCGCCGTGTCTAGGGTTCCCGGATGGCCTTCTTGACGCCGTCCCTCTTTAATCGTCTAAAATCCTCCCTGGCTTATCAAGGCTTGACGCCGTCAGAAATGGGCTTGACGCCGTCTCTCTTTAAGTTAAACCGTGATGGCCTTGATCACCTTAAAGGGTGACGCCGTCAGAAATTCATTGTAAAATTCTCTGGCTTATCATGTGTATTTTTCATATCCAATTCTTTTGCCAAGCCATGACGCCGTCAAGAACAATACTTGACGCCGTCAAAGGTACTTTTCCAGCCGATTTTGAGACTTTGTCGTTTTCTACACTTTTATGCTCCAAAAACGTCCAAAATGCTTCCTTTTCCAGATTTATTCTCCAAAGTACCTAAAATGACAAAAGGAATGATTTAGGGCAATATTTGATCAAATAAATACGATTTAGGGCTTAAATGACCCCCTAAAAGCGGTACACTTTTCGCTTCATCAAATACCCTTACACTTGAGATTTGCTTGTCCTCAAGCAAATGTGCTTTTATTCTAATCAAAATACAAGTTAGGGGTCATTTAACGCTAATATAAAAGTAATTACAATAAATAGTCGTTCCACTTTAATCATAATAAGCACGGAGATTAAAAACTAGCACCTCACAAGTAGTGTTTAGATACTCACATCTCTCAGGTGTCATCAAAATAAATCTCATAAATGAAAACGGATAATATCTCTCACTACCTGTCATAGCAAATAGATTACCATAGGCTTGGGAAAGGATCGAAAACCTCCTCCACTAGGCGTAAGCACCTAAGATAAACTATCAAAGAGGGCTTTTACATGGGTTATAACGTGAGGTGTAGGGATATGATAAACACGGTTTTGTTGGATAAAGGATATTTTACTGGTGGCGAGTTAAAGATCTTGATTAATTACATGTACAATATGGCGTTGCTAAGCCAAGACTAGACTCGACTTAAGCTAAAAACAAAATAATAAAAACATAAAATAAACATAAAATGAAACGGGATAGTAGTCCGTATGTTTTTTTTATTTTTTCTTTTTCTCATTTTTTTGTATTTTTCTTGATTTTTTTTTTTTTTTTTTTTTTTTTTTTTTTTTTTTTTTTTTTTTTTTTTTTCATACACTCTTGCCCTACCATCCAAAATAATACATCATAGGGGCATTGCATTCCCCTTACACTTGAACTTTTACATAACTTTACAAATAACTATTCTAATGACTCGAATTAAGATAATTGAAAAACTTGGAGTACTTTTAAAATATTTAGCACATATGGGGGTAATAATGATGTTCTTCCCCATTACTCCATTACACTAGTACTTTACCCATGAGTCCCAATCGTCCCAAAACAATTAGATAATTAACTTAGGGTTTAAACAAATGTTGTCACAATAATGCACTAAAGATGAGTGCATACAAGGTAGGCTAAGGCGATTTGGGTGTACATTTAAGTGGGGTGTAAACAAATTCTTCCTTTAAGTAAAATGCTTAAAGGTCGAAACGAAAAGATAGGCTCTGAGGGGTGTACTAGGGGTATCGTGTACTAAAAATGAGTACAACGCAAAGGGTGTGGGAGAATTACTTGACCAATGTAGCCAATGTAATTATAACAAAAACACAGGTGTAAAACAATGGGTTAATCCTAATGCCTCTTATCATGTAGTAAATCTAACTACACGAATGTAGTCTCACTTGTGGCCTCGGAATGGTCCTAACGCAAGTTCTAGAATCTAAGTGCTACCGGTACACACATCATAGCATAAATGCTTTTCCTACCAATTCTAGGGGCGAACCTCACATATTTGGGGGTGGAAAATTTTTTAGTGGTACGGTTTTTGTGCTAGTCATATAACTCCTATCCATGAGACGCTCATTAAGATCAAAGTTTTACTCCTAAATGTTGTAAAAAATTTTAAATTTTGCACTAAAATTGCCCTAACAGGTATTTCTCTCAGTTTTATTACACATCTACCATTAAACAAACAAAAATCAAGCGCAATTGCATTCTCTAAAGTATCGTATTTTACCCCCCTTACACTTAAGATGAACATTGTCCCCAATGTTCAAATAACAAGATGTAAAAGTAAAAAGGTAAAAGAATGAAATCAAATACTCCCCTGATTCGCTTGGTGGATAATGTGGTAACATGGTTAGATCTTCTTTCAAGAGAATGTAGAAGCTCCAAGACTAATGCATCGCCAAAAGCTTGATTCCACATACATTTCCTTGTCCAAAATAACCTGTTAAACCTGAGAAAACAAACACGAAAACCTGCATAACATCGGCGGGATAAATCTATATATAAGGATATAATGCTTGTGGAATGATAATTTTGCAGATTCCTGGAGTTTATAAGTTAGAGATTTAATAAAAACTTTTTATGAAAACAAAACTTTTAAAAATTTTCAGAAAATTAAAACCTGACGCCGTCAGAAATGATCTGACAGAATTCTCATGTTAAGTTTCCGGAAAATTTCTGGAAAAACCTATACCTTACTTCCTGGAAATCCTGCAAAACATCATTATGACTCGATACAAGCATTTGACTCAAACAAATACTAATATGTATGTTAATTTAATATTATTACGATTCATGTTCATTTGTTCTAATAAACCGATTTAGATTTCCCTTACACTTAACTTTTGCAAAATACCTTTATATGTAGTTAAGACGAAGTTAAAAACAAGATAAAGCATTTTCACAATTTAGTTTTGAACATGAATCAATAATAATAAAAATTAAACATACATACGGAAACAAATAAAATCAAACAAACAAATAAATAAACACACAAAGCGAATAAAGCTTGGGTTGCCTCCCAAGAAGCGCTTTTCTTTATTAACGAGTCTTGTAGCTAGACTCCAAGTCACGTACATTACGTGACTTCTTCATCGAAAGTTATGTCTTCCTCATTGATCATTTCATTACCATTCTCTTGATAATGCTTGACTCGTTGAATATTCACAGTGAATTCTCTATCCTCGTCGTCAATCAATACAACAGCTCCGGTTTTAGAGGAGCTCCTTACGGTAAAAGGTCCATACCATCTAGATTTAAGTTTCCCAGGAAATAGCCTTAAGCGAGAATTATATAATAAAACCTTGTCTCCTTCTGAAAACTCCTTGGGTCTCTTAATCCGTTGGTCATGCCATCTTTTTGCCCTTTCTTTGTATGTAATGGAAGATTCATAGGCCTCTAATCTCAATTCATCGAGCTCTTGGAGCTGTAAGAATCTATTTGTTCCCGCAACCGTATAATCCAAATTACAAGCCTTAAGTGCCCAATATGCCTTGTGTTCCAGTTCTACTGGAAGGTGGCATGCCTTGCCATATACCATACGGAACGGGGTTGTCCCGATTGGTGTCTTATAAGCGGTTCGAAATGCCCACAAAGCTTCATCGAGCTTAAAAGACCAATCTTTTCGGTTTTGATTGACCGTTTTCTCTAATATTCTCTTTATGGTTCTATTAGTGTTTTCGACTTGACCGTTGGTTTGAGGATGGTAAGCAGTGGAGAATCGGTGAGAGACTCCATATCTTTTCATAACTTTCTCCATTTGCGAATTGCAAAAATGGGTTCCCCTGTCAGTAATAAGAGCCTTCGGAATTCCGAACCTAGCGAACAATTTTTTTAAGAAATGAATGACTACCCTAGCGTCGTTAGTCCTAAGGGCTTGTGCTTCCACCCATTTCGAAACATAATCAATGGCCACTAAGATGTATTCATTCCCTCCTGAAGATGGGAAGGGTCCCATGAAATCAATTCCCCAAACATCGAAAACCTCGCAACCTTGTATATAATTCTGTGGGGATTCATCCCTCCTAGAGATATTTCCAGCTCTTTGACATGCGTCACAAGTTTGTATCATTCCCTTCACATCACGAAATATTGTAGGCCAATAGAATCCCGCGTCGAAGACCTTTCGTGCAGTAGTGTTCATTCCGTGATGTCCTCCAGATGGACCTGCATGACACTCTTTCATAATTCTGACAGCCTCCTTTTCCGAAACACAACGCCTGATTACCTGATCTGGACATCTTCGGAATAAGAAAGGTTCATCCCAAAAGTAAAACTTTAATTGATTGAAGAACCTCCTTTTTTCATGCCTGCTCATATGCTCAGGAATGTTTCGACTTGCCAGGTAGTTAGCATAATCCGCATACCATGGTTCAGAATCATTTATTGACATGAGCTGCTCTTCAGGAAATGACTCCCGAATCTCACTCTTGTCAGATTCAGCGAGGCTGGGGTTTTCGAGACGAGAGAGATGATCAGCTGCAAGATTCTCTGCTCCTATCTTATCACGAATCTCAACATCGAACTCTTGCAATAGTAAGATCCAACGAAGTAACCGTGGTTTAGCATCCTGTTTAGTAAAAAGATATCGAATAGCTGAATGGTCCGTAAAAACAACCGTTTTAGAAAGGACAAGATACTGGCGAAACTTATCAAAAGCAAATACCACGGCTAGTAATTCCTTTTCAGTGGTAGTGTAGTTTTCTTGAGCAGGATTCATGGTTTTGCTAGCGTAGTATATTGGCTGAAAGTGTTTGTTAAGCCTTTGGCCTAATACTGCTCCAACAGCATAATCGCTAGCATCGCACATGATTTCAAAGGGTAACTCCCAGTTAGGGGTGACCATAATTGGAGCTTGGGTAAGTTCCTGCTTCAATCGATCGAATGCATCCTTGCATTCTTGAGAGAAGTCGAACGGGGCATCCTTCATGAGCAACTGAGTCATTGGTTTAGCTACCTTTGAGAAATCTTTAATGAATCTCCTATAGAAGCCAGCATGACCCAAAAAGCTACGGATTGCCTTGACAGTTGTTTGGATAGGGAAGTTTGGATATAGCTTCAATTTTTGCTCGGTCTACTTCAATTCCAATTCCTGAAATTTTGTGCCCTAGCACAATCCCTTCTTTAACCATAAAGTGGCACTTTTCCCAGTTTAGTACCAAGTTAGTCTCCTCACAACGTTTGATCATTTTCTCAAGGTTAGCAAGACAGCGATCAAAAGAGTTTCCAAAGACCGAAAAATCATCCATGAAGACCTCCATGCTGTCCTCCATTAACTCATGGAAGATTGCTGTCATGCAGCGCTGGAAAGTGGCGGGGGGGTTACATAGTCCAAAGGGCATTCGCTTGTAGGCGAAGGTGCCATAAGGGCATGTAAACGTAGTCTTTTCTTGGTCCTCAGGAGCGATAGGGATTTGGAAATACCCTGAGAACCCATCTAGGAAACAGTAGTACTCATGCCCCGCTAACCTTTCCAACATTTGGTCGATAAATGGGAGAGGGAAATGATCCTTTCGGGTTGCATCATTCAACTTCCTATAATCGATGCACACACGCCATCCAGTTACTGTTCGTTGAGGCACTAACTCATCCTTATCGTTCTTAACCACCGTCATTCCTCCCTTTTTTGGTACAACCTGTACAGGACTTACCCATGGACTGTCTGAGATTGGGTAAATTAGTCCCGCATCTAGGAGCTTAATGACTTCCTTTTTTACGACTTCCTTTATGTTGGGGTTTACTCGCCTTTGAGGTTGCACGGTGGGTTTATAATCCTCCTCCATGAGGATTTTATGCGTGCAAAAGGTAGAGTCAATCCCATTGATGTCGGCTACACTCCATGCTATAACTCCTTTATATTTTTTTAAAACTCCTAAGAGTTTATCCTTTTGTTCACTTTTCAAAGAAGAGCTTATGATTACCGGAAGTTGATCTTCTCCTTGGAGGAAGGCATATTCAAGGTTGTTTGGGAGTTCCCTGAGTTCTAACGTGGGTGGCTCGATGATGGAAGGTTTAAGCTTATTCTCGGGTTTACGAAGCTCAAGCTGTTCGATTTCTTGTCAGGGATAGAAGGAGACTGCATTCACATCCATAGTCTTCTCCTCCTCTAAGATAGGTAAGAAAGCTTCATCTCGCAACCAACCAGCTTCCACCTGTTCATCTATACAATTGTCTATTTCGTCGGATAGTTCATTGATTTCTCCGATGAAATACAGCTGATTATCTGCTTCGAGAGAGAGAGATTCATTGTGTCCTTGATGTCGAAGGTTAAGCTATCGGCCCCCACTCGTAAGGTTAGTTTGCCGTCATGAACATCAATAACAGCACGAGCAGTTGCAAGGAATGGCCTCCCCAGAATGATGGGCACTAGGTCATCTTCTTCCATCTCTAAGATGACGAAGTCAACTGGAAATTTGAACTTCCCTACCTTAACCAGCACATTCTCACATATTCCTAAGGGGTATTTGACTGATCTATCGGCTAGTTGGATGTTCATACGGGTTGGTTTCAACCCAGAATACCCTAAATTAAGGAACATGGAATGCGGCATAAGATTGATACTTGCTCCTAAGTCGGCTAAAGCATTCTTGACTGAGAGAGATCCTATTGAGCAGGGCAAGGTGAAACTACCTGGATCGTCCACCTTCTTTGGCAGCCCTCGTTGAGTCACCACAGAACATTCTTCTCCTAAGGTTACAAGACCCTCGAGCCCTTTTCTGTTGGTTAGCAACTTCTTGAAGTATGTACTATATTTGGGCATATGGTAACATGCATCAAGAAGGGGTATGGTGACGACCGAATTCTTCAGATATGACAAGAATCTTTTATTATCATTTTCAACCTTTTGATTCTTGAGGCGGGACGGGTATGGGACTTTAATGGGCTGTTTGGTTGGATTGGGTGGAGAGGGAGTTACCGGAGGGGTTTGTTCGGGATTCTCATCGTTCACATTATCTTCCTCCTCATGAGGGGTGTTGGGTTCCATTACGTTAGATTGTTGAGCTGGGTAAGGTGGATCCTTAGTAGTTGTTCCAGCACGAGTGGTGATGGCGAGTAAGGGATCTCTTTGAGGTTCGCCAAGGCCGTCGAGAGTGGCGTTGAGTTCTGCGAATTTGGCCCTCATGTCGTTTTGTTGGCTATTGATGAGGTTGTCGAGACCATTTAGTTGCAGATTCTTTTCAAACGTGAAATGCCCAAGATCATCCTCAAAAGTGCTCCTAACCTTGTAGTCAGGATATTCTCCTCCTCCTTCTTCTCTCACAAGATTTCCCCAAGGGGTGAAATCATTGTTTTGGTAGAAAGTTAAGAGCGAAGGATCATCGAAGATGTCGTGGCTTGACAAGCATGTTTGTTCGGTGGTGGTATCATCCCCGCATTCCTCCACTTCATGCGGGCCACCACATTGGTCGCATATCAAGTATGGGTTTGACAACCGTTTAGTTGGTTGTGACTTGTCTAGATAAGAGACTTGATCATTCATTCTACTCAACCGGCTAGCAAAAGGAGGCTCTTTCATGATCTTGGAAATGCTCATGATCGAATCGGGTTCATCCCAGGTATCGTCTTGATCATTTGCGTATTCCTCAATTCTATTCCATCCTTCCTCAGCGCTTAGGTTGGCTATTTTTCCTTTTACCGAATTATTAATGCCAAATTGATCGCTTTTAGGGACACTGTCATAAAAGATTTGGACAAGAAGCCAGAGTTCAATGCCATGATGAGGAACTTGTCTAATCAGATCTTTGAATCTGATCCAGGATTCGTGAATGGGTTCAGCTGGTCCAACATGGAAGCGGAAGATTTCGTCTCTTAACGTTGAAGTTCTTCCTATTGGAAAGAATTTCTCATAGAATTTTGAGATAAGCTGTTCCCATGTGAAAATGGATTCGGAGGGAAGTTGGTTATACCAGTCTCCGGCTTTTTCATAAAGGGTGAAGGGAAAGAATCGCAGCCGGGAGGTATCTCTAGCGGCCCCGTCCGTATGGAGGGTATCCACTATTTTCAGGAAGTCCTTGATGTGTTGGATTGGATCTTCAGTTTTCAATCCGTGGAACTTGCATACACTTTGGACAAGCCAAATATCGGTTGCACGCAAGACCCCATTCGTGTGTTCATTTGGAAAAACGATAGCATTGGAAAAACCACGAGGGGTGGGAGAAGAGTAGTCCTTGAGGCATTTAGGGATTGGGTTTTCGGGAACCTCTATATCGTGATTGGGTTGAGGGCTAGGAGGTGTAGAATGATGATTTGATCCTTCCTCGGAAAGGGCATCATCAAAGTTGATGGCAATGCCAGATGGTTCGGGTGTTGCAAAGAGTCGCCTTAATCTTCGCATTTCCCTATCGGGTTCTGCGTAGGGTGGAATAAGGTCTCTTAGTGAACTACGACTCCTGGTGACTCTAAGATTGGAGAGATCTTCGTTTACCATGATGGCCAAGGAAAATTTGAGCAATGGATAGAGCAGAAAGAGATAGACTAAAGAAAAACTTAGAATGCAATTGCGCTTGATTTTTGTTCGAGTCACGAGCCTGACTCTACCCTTATTTAACGGAAATAGGGGAGGTTTTCCCTACACTTAGGATTAAGTGTGGGTGAAAGTAGCGATACACACCCTTAGGGTGGAAATATGCCACGTGAGGAAAGAGTGACGGGTGAATTATATGCTCAAAGGTGCGGGATCCTATCATCATAACCTTACCTAATTCAATTGGGTTAGTAGGCGGATTAAGATTTTCTCCTAGAAAGGGATCATCTTCTATCAACTTCGAGTGACTCCAAGTTAAGGATCCACTTTGACCTAATAAACCCGGTTTAAACCCATAATGTTTCTTGTGATCAATCATAAATGGGTGATGTAAGTATGTAAGGTCATGGTTTACTCTTATATTAGCTTCCTCTCTACAAGGCTTAGAGTCTACTACCTTAATCTTAACATTACCCGGACTACATGGTTTGATGGGTGGATCGGGACCTAATTCAATTCTTAAGTTCACATCTAAGGATGGAAGATTAGGTAACGGTTTTGGTTTAGGCTCCGGTTCATCAAAACTAGGAACTTCCCTAGAACTAAGAGAAAGGTTATGACTACAAGTATTCAAACCTATTTCCTCTAGTTGTGTTTCTTCTAAAGGTTCTACTTCAATTGGGATTCCTATAGTCCCATCTACTTCTTCCGGGTAAGTCACGGGCGGTGTGTATGCCTCGAATGATGGTAGGACTTGTGGGGTACTTTGTAGGTTTGTGTTATTTACCTCATCCTTCCTTGTCTCTATATCAATTATATCCACATCATGTGTTTTAGTAGAATCTAACCCAAACATGTTCCTAAGTATCTCAAATCCTTCTCTAGCCATTTCAAGTTCTAAGTCCGATTCATAAGAATCTTCCCCGATAACTTGATTGCTATGTTCAATTTGCCTAAAGGATTCATCATGTGTTCCTTGAGATTCAAAGTCATTGATCATAAAACCTAGGTCTTTTTGCTCAATATGCTCATGTTCGGCTAAATCCTCCTCAATGGTTTCCTCAAGTTGTGATGTATACGAACCCATTAATTTATTAAACTTATGGTTCACGGTTAGGAGGCTTTCCTCAAAATTTTTCCAAAGGGTCTTATTAAAAGGAGTTGATCCTAACAATGATTGTTTAATAGAAGCCACACATGCACATAATTCATCAAACCTATCAAACTTTACACCCATCTCCTCTTGTATATATCTAAGATCACTTAAAAATTCATTGGAACAACAGGAAGCAAATCTATCCGTGTAAAGTAATTGCTCCTCTATTGTTAATGATCTAAATGGAATTTCATCTGCCATGGTGACAAATGAAAATGGTTTTACAAACAAAGGGCACAAAGAAAAAGATAGACTAAAGAAATCTAATAAAAAGAAAAATAAAAATCTCACTAGAAAGGAATCTAGTGAGTAGACCTAATAAAATAAAAATTCAACCTAAACAATAACTGTTCCCCGGCAGCGGCGCCAAAAACTTGATACGTGGTTTTGCGACCTTACAACAGGTTTTACCTCTCGAGGGATCTCAAGAGGCTTACAACCCCACCAGGCAGTGTACCTGACCGACGTAGTATAGTGTAGTGGTAAGTACAGGGGATTGATCGTTCTCCACAGGGAATAGTGTCGTTAGGATTGAAAAAACTACTCTAATAGGTCTAAGGGTGAGAGAAGATACTTTTTTGTATTTTTATATTTTTATGAAAGCAAGTAAAATCTCGGGTTTGAATGAGTGGGCGGAATTAGTTGCTAGTCAACTAACCCAAATAACTACAAATGCAAATAAAATAAAATAACTGAAAATGAAAAGGTTGTGAAACTTATGTGGAGAGAAATGTGTTTACTTAGATTTCCTTACTCCCTAACTATCTTTTACCGGTTGATTAGTGTGTATTAATTGCGTGGATGACGGGTGTATTCCTTAATACCAATCGTGGGGTGGCGTACGTACTTCCCCAACTCTACAAGCTCCTACTTCACTCCTATGTCGAGCCGGCTAAGAAGCTACTAACATGGGATCACTAGAATTCGCTCATGCATTAAATACAACCATAAAAACCTGGTACGCATTGGTTCATGTTTCTTAAGACGTTCAAGCAAGTTACCGAATAGGAGGTTAGCCAGTTTTCTTAAGCCTAACATCGATAAACAATCATCCAATACAATTAATAACACACCAATAACCAATAATTAATAGTTAGGTTTCATTAGATCTAAGCAAACACAAGATAAATCTAGCCTAGCATGTTAATTAAAAGACAAGAACAAGATATAATCAAACAACACATAGACATATTGATTGATTAAATGAATACTTATCTTCAATTAAACATGGGAGATCCAAGGGTATGAAAACCCTTAAAAATGGCAGAAATTCGTCTTAGGGTTTCTCCTCACAAAGTTGCACACTAATGACAAAAAATTGCAAAACTATATATAGAGTTTAAGGGCTGACGGCGTCACGTTGTATATCTTGACGCCGTCACCTCGCCGTGTCTAGGGTTCCCGGATGGCCTTCTTGACGCCGTCCCTCTTTAATCGTCTAAAATCCTCCCTGGCTTATCAAGGCTTGACGCCGTCAGAAATGGGCTTGACGCCGTCTCTCTTTAAGTTAAACCGTGATGGCCTTGATCACCTTAAAGGGTGACGCCGTCAGAAATTCATTGTAAAATTCTCTGGCTTATCATGTGTATTTTTCATATCCAATTCTTTTGCCAAGCCATGACGCCGTCAAGAGCAATACTTGACGCCGTCAAAGGTACTTTTCCAGCCGATTATGAGACTTTGTCGTTTTCTTCACTTTTATGCTCCAAAAACGTCCAAAATGCTTCCTTTTCCAGATTTCTTCTCCAAAGTACCTAAAATGAGAAAAGGAACGATTTAGGGCAATATTTGATCAAATAAATACGATTTAGGGCTTAAATGACCCCCTAAAAGCGGTACACTTTTCGCTTCATCATCTATCCATGACTAGGGATTAACAATACACCCTGACTTGACACTATTCCGTCAATGTACAATCACCCTTACGATGTTGCGTCCTCTAGGAATTCTAAATTATTTAGCCTCAAAAATTCATTTTGATATGACCTCGCTCCCATACTAAGATGCCAAGAAGTCTCAACATGCCGATCGGCTATTGATACACAACTTTCACTTATAACCAAGGAAATCACACCATGACTAAATTTCAAACCACTAGCACAACATTATAAGTCATGATACATCCCAAATACTGCCAAAGTGAAGTAAGTACCATATCTATAAACTTCATCCGATATTTAGTCATCAAACACTACCAAGCATTGGAAACTAGACTCTGTCCTTAAACGTTTGAGAACTTATATAGGAGATTTATTGAGGGCTTTTCTTCAATTGCCAAACCTTTAACTATGTTGACATAGAAAAATAAGAAGTATGTCTGGGGCGAAGAAGAAGAACATGCGTTTCAGACATTGAAACAAAAACTCTGTAGCCCTCTAATTTTAGCTTTATCAGAAGGAACCAAAGATTTTTTGGTATATTGTGACGCTTCACTAAAAGGCTTAGGAGCAGTACTTATGCAAAGGGAGAAGGTTATAGTCTACGCTACTAGACAATTGAAGGTGCACGAAGAGAAGTACACAACCCATGACCTAGAATTGGGTGCCATAGTATTCGCCCTTAGGATTTGGAGACACTATTTGCACGGCACAAAATGTGTAGTTTACATAGATCACAAGAGCCTTCAGTACATCTTAGATCAGAAAGAATTGAATATGAGACAACGAAGATGGTTGGAGTTGCTGAGCGATTATGACTATGAGATTCGTTATTGTAACACCCCCACCCGGGTAAAGCAAATTTTGTAGCAGATGCACTAAGCTGAAAAGAAAGGACAAAGCCATTGCGTGTCACGTCATTAGTAATGACGGTACACAGTAAGTTACTTGAGCAGATTCTCAATGCCAAAGCAGAAGCAATGAAAGGAGAAAATGTGGAAGCCGAAAATCTGGGGAAAGAAATCAAACCAATATTTGAGATTCGCTCCGACGGAACCCGGTGTTTTGATAAACGAGTTTGGTTACCAAAATTCGGTGGATTGAGAGACTTAATCATGCACGAGTCTCATAAATCCACATACTCTATTCATCCGGGATCCGACAAGATGTACCACGACCTGAAACAATTGTATTGGTGGCTGAACATGAAGGCTGAAATCGCCACCTATGTTGGCAAATGTCTAACATGTGCAAAGGTAAAGGCTGAGCACCAAAAGCCAATAGGATTACTTCAACAACCTGACATTCCCGTTTGGAAATGGGAAAGAATCACCATGGATTTCATCACCAAGCTTCCTAAAACTCCCAGTGGATATGATTCAATTTGGGTCATTGTAGATCATTTGACCAAATCTGTTCATTTCCTACTGATGAAGGAGACAGACAGTATGGAGAAACTTACACGGTTATACTTAAAAGAAATTTTTTGTAGGCATGGTGTGCCAATATCAATTATATTCGACAGAGATAGCCGATTTACCTCTCGATTCTGGAAGTAACTCCAGAAATCCTTGGATACAGATCTGGATATGAGTACAACTTACCACCCACAGACGGATGGTCAAAGCGAGAGGACGATAATAACTCTAGAAGATATGTTACGAGCGTGTGTGATTGATTTTGGAAGAAATTGGAATCGGCATTTTCCATTAGTAGAATTCTCCTACAACAATAACTATCACGCAAGCATCAAGGCTGCACCTTTTGAAGATCTTTATGGGCGTAAGTGTAGATCACCGGTCTGCTGGAGTGAAGTTGGGGATAGCCAACTCACAGGTCCAGAGATAATCCGAGAAAGAAAAGAAAAGATAGTACATATTAAAAATCGCTTGTTAGCCGATCTTAGCCGCAAGAAAAGTTATGCTAATGTGAGGTGCAGACCTTTAGAGTTTAATGTGGGTGATAAGGTTATGCTCAAAGTTTCACCATGGAAGTGATTCATTTCGGGAAGCGTGGTAAGTTAAGTCCACATTACATCAGACCATTCAGGATCCTAGCTAGGGTTGGTCCAGTAGCATATAAGTTAGAACTGCAAGTAGAACTACAAGGAATTCATAATACTTTTCACATTTCAAACCTGAAGAAGGGTTTGTCTGATGAGAGTCTCATCATTCCACCAGACGAGATTCGAATTGATGATAAGCTGCATTTCATCAAAGAACCTGTTGAAGTCATGGACCACGAGGTAAAGCAACTAAAGCAAAACTGCATTCCTATTGTTAAGGTTCCTTGGAATTCTCGACGTGGACCTGAGTACACATGGGAGCGGGAAGACCAAATGCGACGAAAGTACCCTCACCTTTTTCACGACACAACGACAACCGATAAGACAAGCAGAATAACGAGGGCGTGATTTCCTTTTAACGGTGGCGTGATGTAACAACCGAGGCATTTCAGGTCACTAAATTTTCAAATTTTAATTACTTAATTTTTCAATCTTAAGTAAATTAGCTTTTACCGGGAAAGTTGCCCACGTACATCGTGGCACGTACACTTAAATCCGTAACTTGACTCAGAATATGCCCAGTCTACCCATTAATATGATTTATTTTCCCCCACATACTTGTTTTCATATGGAATAATTTAATTTTCCATTTCTACGCGAAGTGTGCACATTTTACGTTTTACGCGTTTCGGCTCGCGGTTTAAGCTTTAAAGACATTATAACACTCCAATAGGCTCGGGAAATATATGAAACATCAATTTAGGTTATTTTAAGTCAAATGTGATATTTTTATGAAAATATTATCCTTGTGACATTTATTTTTACAAACTATGCATAAAAAGTACCCGATTTAGCGATTTTCGCGTTTCTAGCTTTACATGAGCCGTGTTTAGGATTTCAATCCGTTTTCATGTCATTAGTGGTTTAATATTCCATCATATGCTCCTAGTATTCAAAAATTTATATATTTCACCTTTTTTGTTTCGTTTCACGATTACGTCAAATTTTGGTAACAACTCGCGTTTTGAGCCTGCGTCTTTGATTTTTAGTTTTGTTTTAACACTTTGGAAAACCCAAGGCTCCCATGAAATATTAAAGTTATTCATTTTAACACTTCATAATGTTTTGATAAGACTTTTCTAAAATTCACGTTTTCAGTTCACCCGGTACTGCGTAATTCGCGTTTTTAAGACCGTACGCTTGATTTAAACCCCACAAACACACTAATACTTCAAATATTAATCAAATATAAATAAAATATGATCTTTGGCTTGCATTGGAACCCCAAAAACCGTTCACCCATTTTAATACCCCAACATGTGACACACTTTATCATTTTCAAGAAAAACACTCACTATTACATGCAAAACAAGATCTTAGCTTCATTTCTCTTCCTCCTCTCCATGTGAACGACCCAAAACAGCCCCCACACACCATTTTAATCTTCATTTTTCTAAGTTCTTATACCCATTGATTGCAGATTAAATGGCCTATTAGTTTCTTGGTTCATTTCTACCCAAATCTCATCATCTTGGTAAGTATCTTATGTCTTTTTAATCTCATCTTGGCTTATTAGAGATTTCATTAGGATTAAACTAATCAGCTCTTGCATGCAATATTTTGGATGATTTGATCAAGATCTCATAGGATTTAAGGTGTTAGATTAGTTAATTAGGCTTGATTAGGTTTGATTTGCAAGAGTTGTTAGCTATGGGATTGTTAATCTTGATTTTCACCTTGATTTGTTTATAAGAAAACCATTCTATATTTTATTTGAAAACCATTTAACCCCTGTTCATTTTGGTTATTAGATCTAAAAAAATAATTATAATGATTAAACCTTGCATGCTTTACAAAAAGAACCCATTAGATAGACATAAAGCATCTTGCTTGTCATTGGTTGTAACCTGTCCAGGATCATATGCAATAAAAATGACTTACCATTTTGTCCTAAATGGGTTTTAAGCTAAAATAAAAATATTGGGAGTTATCCTCAGGTCTTGGGATCATTTCCCTGAAAACCTTACATCTTAATTCATCCCGATGATTTTTGGAGAAAATCTACACTAAAATTTGTCCCGGATTGCATGTCAGATTTGATAGGCCATTTACTCTAAGATGTTGCAAAGAACCCTAGGTTGGTAAAAACATAAATGTTTGAGCTAAGACATGTAGAAAACTTTTCCCACTGGACTTGTGTCTATTAGACCTGTAGATAAAAGATATGCTCATTTTACTAAACTTAATTGGATGCTGGAAGTAACCGCATAGAGACATAGGGGTAAATTAGTAATTTCACCCATGTTCTGAGGTTCTCAGTTAAGTGAGGCATTGATTTTCATATAGTACATATCCATACCTTTCTAAGCATATAAAGTTCATAATTCTAGCCTTCACGGTTTAGAAATGGCGACCCGATTAGTGCGGTAATTTTATAAATTTTCCATCAGCTTTTTGATTTAAACCATATAAGTTATTTCAAACATCTTTTCGACCCATGACTTACTATAAAACTTTCAACTAAATTACCTAATGGTATTATAAGTACAAGTACTGAATTAAAACATAAGTATAAGTGTTATACCTTAATTCCCCGAGCCTAAGTCGTGTTGTATTTTATTTAGGTCATATGTGATCTTTATTGATTTTCTCGACGTGCACACTTCTCCGGTTTCTATTACTACTTCATCGTTGGTGAGTTCATAGCCCCAATTTTTACTTCAATTGTTTTACAAACTCCGTGGGGGAGATACATGCTATAAATATTTATGATCACATTTGCTTTGATATTGGATGCTATCCGGTTATTATTATTGCCTAAGTTTCCCATAGCCTGAAAGTCCCTTTTATCGTGAACCGTTAGTCACTTGCGAGTGAACGCGAATACCGTGAATAGGTCTATTGGGAATGACAACCCCCATGCCGGAATGTGCCTGTATGGCTATTGTGTGTATTGTATTCGTACTGATGATAGGCGTGGCTATTACCTATGTTGGAAGTTCAAATTTATGCTATTGACAGCAATGATGTTAGTGTTGGGGTCACGAGCTTAGGGCAATAATAAGTTTATCAGACTTTGCATTTGTTGCTTAGTCATTTTTATAAATTATTTATTGTGATCGACTACTTATAATTATACTCTATGGATTCACTCAACCTTTGTGTTGACCTTTTTAGCATGTTTTATCTCAGGTCCTTAAGGCGATAGCAGGTGGGAAGCATTTTCGAGTCTTTTTGCATAAATGAAGACTTGCCATATTATAATTCCATTCGATAAACTTTTGAATAATTTATGTTACGTACTAATGTATTGGGACCATTTTATGCTGTAAAACTCTGAATTTTCCCTAATATTATCGAATGGTCTTGTTTTTCAAAAACGTCTCATTTAAGAGTTCATTTTCTATGACTTGGACTGTGTAACTAATAAGTAACTTCCCAAATTTCTATTCGGCAGTATAGTAAATTTGGGGGTGTTACAGACCATGTTAGTCAAGATAACTCATTCTTATCTCCTCAAGTCGATGACCAAATAAACAACGTAGTTACATTTGATGAAGATCAAATTAACCCCGTTGTTACATTTGATGATCCTCTTGATGATGATAATAATGATCAACTTGAACAAGATGATCTTTTGCTTGGTCCAGATCCAGAGCTCATGACCTTGCTCTTGACCACCCAAACCGAGTTAGACTTACAGAAATACCAAATTGATAAGTGCAATGAAATAAATAGAATTTTAAAAGAAAAAGTTGCATTGTTGACTAAGGATCTTGAGTGCTACAAACTTCAACTTTCAAACTATGAAACAAAAGAAAAATGAGAAAAAAGTTTTGAGGTTGCATTCCAACAATCTTATGTGAAAGAACAAGAGTTAGAACATCAGGTACGTGAATTAACCGTTTCCAAAAATGAATTAATTTCACAAAAGGAACAAGAAAGATTAGATTTTCAAAAACAAGTTGACATCCTACACTCTGAACTTTCCAAATCAAAAACAGAGTTGACAACTTGTCAAGATAATTTTTCTGAACACAAACAAATATCAAGGAAACGAGTTGATTCCTATCTTGAGGAAATCGTTGAGTTGGAATGCAAACTTAAAGAGTTTCAAAATGTTGTGTATAAAACTGGTGAGTCAGTAACCACCATTCAGAAATTTTCTCTCAAGCAAAATCCCCAAGGATATGGCTTTGCTATTGGGGATGACAAACCAAGTTTTTTACATAAAGCACTTAAGGAAAATCCAAAGTTATATAGTGCAGAACATTTGTTTGATGATTCTTTCTTGCGTGTTGTTGTTTATAATCGTGAAGAGGAAATGGAACAGGAAGAAGAGAGTCGATCTAAAATGAGTAATGTCAAATTTAATAAACCATATGACTACTCAAGAGTACCTCATATTAGCGACACCCTCGTACCACAACAAGATAAATCAGAACAAATATGGTCTTTAATAGAAACAAATGAAACTTCTGAAGTTGTCCCTGTGAACACAGTAGCAAAAGTCAATGGCCCTTTACCAAATCCAGGTTTAATTACACCATTGCCAAAACAATGTCGTGTCCTTAGACATTTTAATACATTTATGGAAGACATACAATTTTTGAAAAAAGCAATTGAACGAAATTCAGAGATAAAAGACTCTACTTTTCTTTCTCCTTATGAAAAAGGAAAGAGAGAAGTTTTTAAAAAGCAATTTTTGCCACACGTTCAACACCTGCGAGTTTGTGCTACATATTAGGGACAGGAACTTCAATCAGAGGTTGCATCCATAATGAACATTTTTGAAGCAACTGAAAAAATTATCTAAAAAAAATGTAAAAATAAAGCTTTGCAAAAAGAAGCAGATCGACTCTTGGAGAATGTTCAATGTTCTGATGTTATATCTGTGATTATGAATTCCATTTATATGTCTTGTAATAAAATGCTTGTTGATGATCATTCCCTTGATACTGAGATGTTGAAATTTGAGATTAATAATTTGAATAGAGAAAATGAGAGACTTCGAAAAGTCAATGATGATGTGGAAAAAAAATTTCAAAAGAAATTTTCCAACTCAACCAAAAGCTGCAATGGTGTCAGACTCAGAGTCTTGACTTTGAGTTAAAATTACAAAGCCAAAAAGATTCATTGTCCTTTCAAAACAGTCATGCTTCCAAAATTCAGAATATTGAAAAAGAAAATGTTGTTTTAAAACATCAAATTTTTGAATATGAAAAGGACATTGTTGAAGTTTGCTAAAACAAGAATGAAACTGTTCGATTAAACTGAGAGTTGGATTCCAAAATTCAACAACAAAGACACATCATCATTGAGTTGAAAGAAAGAATCAAATTACTTGAAAAGGGGAAACTTTCTCAAAAGAATGTGATTGCACCAGGCATGTATAGAGTAGATGAGACACCTAAGAAAGCATCCCCTCAGACCACTAATGTGCATGCTTTGACTTCTACTGGATTAGGCACCCCTCCTAGCGTTAGCAGATCCAAGACTAAAAAGAACAAAAAGAAGACTAGTATCTGGCTACGTAAGAGCGGCTCACCTAAAGATCAAGAATTAGAAGACCTAAATAGGAATCTGAATAAAAAGCATGTTATGTCTAATGTAGAATCAAACTTTAAAATTTGTAATTCTAATTGTGATGTAACAAATGCTAAGACTATGATTGTTCTGAATGATGTTATTGTTGATTCTTAATGTGTGTTTTGTCGTACAAGTATATTGTCTGGTAATCATAAAAACTGTGTTGCAAAGACCCTTTTGTCTCGTAATCAGAAATGTGCATATTGCATTTCCTCTAGGGCCACTACTACTGCTAAGTCAATATTAGGAAAGCCGCAAAATGTAGTTTCTAAGACTACCGTAGACAAGATTATAGTTGCTACTAGAACAATCCAAACACCTAGTGCATTTACTAAGAAGAAAGCAGAATCTAGTTGGACATGGAAACGTTGGCTACAGCATAAACCTAGTTTTACGTGGTTACCAAAAATGCTTAAAAATTGTGCTACTAACCCAACGGGTTCCTCCATTACCGTCTCTCCATCTGCGTTATCTTCTTGTGATGCAGGTGATTCAGATTGTACTTTGGATTGTTGATAGCGGGTGTTCCCGACACATGATAGGCAACCTAAAACTTCTAGTAAACTTTGTTGCAAAAGTTCATAGGAACTGTCAGATTCGGGAATGACCACTTTGCCGCTATCATGGGCTACGGGGACTATGTCAACGGAAACATCAAGATTAGCCGTGTATACTACATTGAAGGCCTTAGACATAACCATTTCTCAGTAGGGTAGTTTTGTGATGGTGATTTGAAAGTTGCATTAGGGAGAAAACCTGCTTTGTTCGTGACCTACAAGGAAAGGACCTTATGACAGTAAAACGGGGAACGAGTCTCTAAACCATTTCCTTGTCAGACATGACCGCTTCTTCTCCAATTTGTTTACTCTCCAAGGCACACTCTACAAAATCATGGCTATGGCATAAACGTTTATCTCATTTGAATTTCAAGACAATGACAGATCTCGTGTCACACCCCCAAAATCGTGACTTGCAGCGGAATGGAACACTTGAGGGCGTGACTGATCATAGCATCACAGTTACAGTTATATTGAATGACCTAAAGTGTCATTTTGAAAATACATCATTTGATTAATTAAAAACATTCAGAGTTGCAAAAGTTAGGTCCCAAAAGATGTTTCATGTTTGCGGAAATAAGTTTATACAAATCAAACGATAATAAGTGCATAAAAGATAAGTGAGACGCGTCGTCACCGTGACTCTAAAATAAGTCCATATGCAGGCCATGAATCGCATACCTTAATTACCTGAAAATACATTGCTAAAAATGGTTAACAATAATGTTGGTGAGATCATAGGTTTATGTAAATGAATTGTTCCTACGGTAACCAAAAGTATGAGGTGTATGACATAAATGCCACAATAATAATACATTAGCTCTTTAGCTCATGACCCCGAAGCTAGACTGAATGAAATGCCCCAAACCGAGTGCTTTGCAAGACACTCTAATATGTTTAAAATGAAATGCGTTCGTATGACCAGTTGGAGCTACCAACCCGAACGGAGGCGTCACCCTCAATAGATCTATTCACTCACTCTCGCTTACTTCCATAACTAACGGTTCATGATCATAAAGGGGACTTTAAACTGGGCAATGATGTAACTTAAGCAATGTAAATGAATTTTGATACTTTGGTCCGTATGTAAAGATGTGCAATGTATTCTCCCCTGAGAGTTTAGAAATTAAATAATCAATTGAAAACGGGGCTATGAAAACTCACCTGATACGATAGCAACAATGACAATAGTGGATATGAAGAAATGTAGCTCGGTCTCTAACCGCAACCTATTATGAATGATGTATCTAATGTAATACCTGAAATGACACTACACATGCAAATACGTATGTTATCGATACCACTCGTAAATTTTGAAAATAATGTTTATCGTCGAAAAATATACTTTTGACGTCTCGTTAAGTTAATAAACACTTTTCGTGTAAATGTGTTACAACAATACTCCCCGATCGTCGTTTGATGATTTATCGATAAATATAGTGTTTTCGTCATAAAAACTAACATTTTTCATTACTTGAAAATATGTGACCAAATGGCCTCGCAAAACTAGCCATAAAGGGGTGTTCGTTAAGTGTTAGTAAGCAAGCTCGGTGTTTTGGAAAACCTTGTAACGTTGTCTTGAAGTCGTATCATTTAACTTTTGATCATACGGGTCTCGATCAATGAGAAAAAAAGGACTCTCAATGTAGTGTTGTGCAAAAACAGTTTTTCTATACTTAGAAATATTTTTGTTAAAAGCTGATGGAATTTTATTGGAATCGTCGGACTTCAAACGCGTGTATCTTTGTCG
This sequence comes from Artemisia tridentata subsp. tridentata, assembly GCA_021014915.2. Lineage (NCBI taxonomy): Eukaryota > Viridiplantae > Streptophyta > Magnoliopsida > Asterales > Asteraceae > Artemisia > Artemisia tridentata. Next base: position 275,457,358 of record CP139506.1, read on the forward strand.
TTATAGGCTCGTTTTCTACGTTCTTTATATCCACGGTTTCGTTTTAATGTAAACTAACATATTTTCTGTAGGTCGGCTCATCTAGATCATGTCTAATGCCTCGTTTTGTCCATTGAAATTCGGCAAACAGCACGCAAAATTTTTAGAAATTATTTTTTCGTCGTCAAACTTAGAATTAGCGTATCTTACTCGTCGGAAGTCGGTTTTACTCATTCAAGCGGCCACGGTTTGGTTTTTAAAATTATTTTATGAATATGAAGGCCAAAATAGTCCAAAGCTTACTGAGTTTTCCAGATTTCACAAAAATGGACAGCACCTTTTCTATATGTTGAAAAATCAATTTTTAAGGTTCAAGGCTAGTTTAAAACACGTCCAATCAACACCAAAGCTAATCTAATCCTACCATAAACCTTCTTAGGGTGTCATGGGGTCCTAATCATCACCAACAATAGTGGATTCATGAGATTACAACTAAAAATCCATAGATCTATGTTTAAAGGGAAAGATTAAGCATTGAGTGGTATGTAACATGTATATATTTGCATGATTAGTTACAAGAACAACAAAATATATCAAATGAAAGTATGAAAGATTTGAAAAGTTTACTTGAAGCTTACTTAATGATTTGAGGTGTTTTGGAGATAAATGTGTAGGAACTTTGATGTTTTTATGGCAAGGCCTTAACTAAAAACACAAATGGGACTTGATTAACACTTGTTCTTGAAAAAATGATGGAACCTTTATGGTCCATGAAATTGAGTAAACAAAGAACAGATTCATTGATAAGAACAAATTGTTACAAGATTACTCAAAACCCACTAGACTAGATGATAACATCTTCAACTTCTTAAAGGGGATACTTTCGGTAAATATCCCCTTTGGGTGACAAATAAACTCTCATTGATTCATGCTATACTTGATGATTCAATGAGAGGATGTTCCTATCAACTAATACACTTTGTGTATATTTTTGTGTGTTTAGAAAAATAAGCTATCTCTATTACAACACAGACAATATATACATAGGTAACTAGACAAAGACTTGTGAGGTAGGTATGAGTAGACATCCACTTGTTGTGAGTTGTCATCCACTTGGTGTGAGTTGTCATCCACTAAGTGGTCCCTCTTCTTCTTCCTCTTTTGTCTTTGTCTGACTTCTATCTTATCTTGTAGAAGTTCGTGCCCAAATTTATCAGTCTTCTTGTAGAGATAGTATCTTCAGGGTCACTGAGACATTTGTCAATTCTCAGTGACACTGGTGTTTTTTGTAGCTCGTATACTTTGCTTACCGATACCGTATCAGTAACCAAAGGGTTTCTTCAACAACGAGCTTTTTACAACACTCACTGATTTCTTTATCAGTGAGTAACCCACTATTTTATATAGTGAGTTAGGCTATTTTATGTTCAAATCTTGTCAGGGTACTTGGGTCAAATTCTTGACCCAACAATCTCCCCCTATTTAAATATACAAATAGCCTGGATTCAAACCTGCTTGTTCAGGGACTTGGGTTTAGTTACTGAGGTTCAAGGGTTCAGGGACTTAGGTTTAGTTCCAGAGGGTCAGGTTCAAGGGTTCAGGGACTTGGGTTTTAGTTCCTGATGGTTAAAGGATTCAGGAGACTTGGGTTTAGTTCCTGAGGTTCAGGGTTCAGGGATTTAATGACCGGTTCAGTGATAGGGTTCAGGGTTCATGGGGTCCTGAGGGTTCACTTTGACAGGTTCATTTTTTGTCTCACTAAGGGGGTTTAGGTTCCTGGTGGGTTCAGGTTCCTGGGGGTTCAAGGTTCAGGGGTTCAATGTTGTGTGTCAGTCCCTGATTCTTTATTCAGTTGATCACCAATCTTCAATCACTATCTGAAGAATAAATACCAACTTCCTGATCAGGCTCAGCCCGAAACAACAAAACAACCCCCTTGATTTTCATCCTTTCCCTCTTCAGTCTTGTACCACATTTTGTGTTCTTTTGAACACTGATACACCCTCAACACTTAGGACTCTTAAGACTCTTCTTCAGTGACACTGAGTCTCTTTCAGTGACTTGGTTTTAGTCACTTCAGTGTCTTGGGTTTTAGTCACTGAGAGTTCAGTCACCTGGTGATGGGGTTAGTTTTCAGTGACCTGATACTACCACTTACTCACTGACTTGTATTTTTAACGTCACCAAAGTTATACATCCAAGCCCATACTACCTAATCGTCAGTCCTCCTGAGCATCCCAACCTTTTCTTACCACACCCTGAGTACAAATAACAGCCCTCAGCCTGAGAGCTAACACTAAATTGATTCTGTCAGTATTATCAGTGACTATCAACTCCAGGTTTTTTGGATTCTCAGTCCCTGATTGTTTTTCAGGGTTCCTGATTCTAACCCGATTCACACAACTTCGACCTATTCAGGCTACACCTGAAAATCACAACACTCCATGATAATCCTATCAGCCCATTCCACATTTCCACATTTCCCTGCTTATCCAAAATATCACTACCCTCTGTATGATTCACACACCGAGACCCATATCAACATCACTTCCTGATATCACAAACACATCTATCCCCAATCTTTTAACTCCTTGATGTTCATCAGACATTAGGTTATCGAAACTTACAGCCATTTCATTCAAAGCTATTTCCCATCTCAGACCAAAAATCCAGGTTTCAACAAGTTTTCCATCTTAGCCCGAAAAACCCATTCACATCCGCTGATGTAGTTTCAACCTGAATGACCCATTCTCATCTTTAACACTCAACCATAAATCTGATTCAAACCCAGTAAAAGGTGCTCGTATTTTGGTTTTGATCGATTGTACTTGATCAGTGTTAGTCGACGCCATTATTGTCGCCGGTGGTCGGAGAATGATTGCGTTTTTTTTTTAGTAAAAGGGATTTGATCGATGAAGTTGCTTTTGAGATACATCAGATTATGGGTTTGAGGATTTGTTGAGGTGTGTAGATGACATGGTTTTGGTGAGTCTGTGATGAGAGTGTCGATTTACATTTTTTTTTAAGAATCTTTGATTCCTTTTTGATGAAAGATCGATTTGGATTTTTTTGTGGTGGTGCATCTTTGAGTTTTTGACTGATTTTTGTGTTGGATATGGATAGGATTTGTTTTTGTGTATGAGTGAGAATGGGAGATCTGGGTTTGTTCATTTTAATCTTATTTGTGTTTGGATAAGATTTTTTGTGTGGTGTGGGGTGTTTTGGGTTTTGTGTGTGGATAAGATTTTTGTGGTGGTGTATGTTTTGTGGGGTTCAGGGAGGGTTTTGGTGTTTGTCAGTCACCAATAAATATGTTTCTCCCCCTCAAAAATTGCTATATCAGTAGCAGTTTTTGAAGATCAAAATTTTTTTTGAAGAATGTTATCAGCAGTCATGCATGGATCTGGCTCATAAGAATGAACCTTAGGCTCTGGTACCACATGTTGGTCCATGAAATTGAGTAAACAAAGAACAGATTCATTGATAAGAACAAATTGTTACAAGATTACTCAAAACCCACTAAAGGGGATACTTTCGGTAAATATCCCCTTTGGGTGACAAAGATACTTTCGGTAAATATCCCCTTTGGGTGACAAATAAACTCTCATTGATTCAAGCTATGCTTGATGATTCAATGAGAGGATGTTCCTATCAACTAATACACTTTGTGTATATTTTTGTATGTTTAGAAAAACATGCTCTGTCTATTACAACACAGACAATATATACACAGGTAACTAGACAAAGACATGTGGGAAAGGTATGAGTAGACATCCACTTGTTGTGAGTTGTCATCCACTTGGTGTGAGTTGTCATCCACTAAGTGGTCCTTCTTCTTCTTCCTCTTTTGTCTTTGTCTGACTTCTATCTTATCTTGTAGAAGTTTGTGCCCAAATTTATCAGTCTGCTTGTAGGGATAGTATCTTCAGGGTCACTAAGACATTTGTCAATTCACAGTGACACTGGTGTTGTTTGTAGCTCGTATACTTTGCTTACCGATACCGTATCAGTAACCAAAGGTTTTCTTCAACAACGAGCTTTTTACAACACTCACTGATTTCTTTATTAGTGGGTAACCCACTATTTTATATAGTGAGTTAGGCTATTTTATGTTCAAATCTTGTCAGGGTACTTGGGTCCAATTCTTGACCCAACAAACCTTGCTTATGTTCTTGCCTTGGCCGATCCAAATGGAGAAGAAAAAGATGGGAGAGTTTGATATTTAGCTAGTTGTTTGATCCTTGTATGTGTTAGTGTAAATAAATCCTAGACATATATTCTTGAAGTATTAATTTTAGTCCAAGCAATCAAGTAGAAATGGGAAGGTTAGGGGGCTGGGGAGGGGGGGGGGGGGGGGGCGGCATGTGGAAGGAAAAAAAGGAAGGAAACATGGGTAATTAAGGATGTTGTCTCCATGTTGCAAGTATTAGTTTAGTTTATGGATACATTAGATGTTACCGGGTACCGAGTTAACTAGAGATAAATCTTGACGAGATAAAATAAAATATGACGAAGTTGTAAAAATTGTAAAAAATCATATTCCTTGCAAGAATCGGGTGTTAGAATAATTATTGGGTTGAAAATTCGCAAACCGACGAAGTTATAAGTGTTTAACGGAAAATATAGCAATTGATTTAAAAACACCAAGTAAAGTAACAGTATAATCTTTATATCATTATACTGGGTATGGAAATATGTTATGATCACTGTCGGGAGTGTCGGGTGTAATGTTAGTAGTAATGACTGAGTGGAAACGTTTATTAAATAATTAAACATACGTTAATGAAAATCACACAAACCCGTGCATGACCTAATATGATGATGATGTTACTGATGTTATGTAAACTACTCTAGTCTATATGATGTGTCCTTACTGATGATGCATGAATACGCAGCTAAACCATAATGGTTACGCGCATTTGAATACCCGTAAACCTAGTTTTCGTAATGATGAATGATAGCCATGAATAGTGATTTTCCCTCCGGGAATGAATAGTGTCCCATGAATAGTAAAATTTTTGAAAATTTCTCAAAGTCTCAAACTGACGAATAGTGATTGATGAATAATAATGATGAATAGTAATATGTGAATAATAACTTGTCGAGGTTCGGAAAATGACTTGAAATTACGATTTGTCACAGTCGCCCACCCAAAAAGGAATTCAGTCCTTGAATTCAGTTGGTGTTGGTCTCTGGAGTGGACTCGGTGAAATGATGTGGGTATTTAAGACGCATCTGGTCTTCCCGCTCCCAAGTAAACTCGGGACCTCTACGAGAATTCCAGCAAACTTTCACGATAGGAATTCTACTCTATTTCAACTGTTTGACCTCGCGGTCCATGATTTCTGTAGGCTCCTCAACGAAATTTAGCTTGTCGTCGAGTTGAATTTCGTCTAATGGAATTACAAGCGATTCGTCTAAAAGAAATTTCTTGAGGTTTGAAACGAGAAATGAGTTGTGTATGCTGCTGAGCTCTGACGGAAGCTCAAGTATGTATGCCAGTCGGCTGATTCTTGTTAGAATCTTAAATGGTCCATTATACTTAGGGTTTACTTTCCCGTGTTTCCAAAATTGTATCACGCCTTTCCAAGGCAAGGCTGTCAACATAGCTCGTTCTCCAATATTGAATCCTAATGGTTCGCTGCTTAAGGATACCTAATCCCTATGATTTACGTCATGTACCGACCTAACTTTGCTATCGTCCTCTTGTCGATTGTAACTGGTTCTTGATTTGTACAATTTCCTTTGTTGTTTCGCAATTAAGTCCTAGACTAGTGAGTTGGACTTTTCCAATTTTTGGTCTGTCATTAGGTAATTGGTACTTTGACTATAGGGTGCCTTAAAAGGTGCATTCTTTGTATTCGTGTGATGGCTATTGTTGAAGGTGAAATATGTCAATGTCAAAGGGATTACTCCAAACGATTCAAAGTTGATTATATGGCGCTGAGTACGTCCTATAGCGCTTGGATAGTTCTCTTCAATGTTCGTTAGTCTGAGGATGGTAGAGCGTGTGTATATCTGATTGGAAAGAGAATATCTTAAAGGAATTGCTGGAAGTTTGAGAAGTATCGTCTATCCTTTATCAAGTGTATTTGAATTTCGTACAACGTGTCTCGACTAATTCCACGATGATAGGTTTGCCGGAATGGTGTTATCAGAAGGATGAAGGTATGGTAACAATTTCTGATTCATGGTGTCTTGCGCTAACTAGTGTCATGATATGAGTCTCTCTTCACCTAAGGCGCTTGGTCTTTATTACCAAGATCCTTACTATTCAATAGTATTTCCCTAGATTTTCCTATATCATAATTTTCCATGCTATTGTTTGTCAATCACAATGTTCTAAGAGTATGAAGTGTCGTAGTATGGTGGTTGGCTATCAAAATTTGACTCGATATGGAGGGTTTTGATTGAAATCTTACTCTGAATAAATAAATTTACGAGTTTGAGTAACGAATCTTATAATTTGAATAAATGAATCCACAAGTTTGAATAAATGAATTATACAAATTGAATAAATGAATTTATAAGTTTGAATGAATTTGTAAATTTGAACAAATGAAATTTCTCTCTTGATACAGAGTATTTTGTTTGAAATACTTTTCCTGAATAAATGAATTTTTCAAGTCTGGATAATTTCAGTGGTTATGCAAGATTGGACTGTTTTCAACTACGACCCAAGGTTTTATAGATAGGTGTTCGACATGATGTTGATAGGAATGTTTTAGCAAAGTTTGGTGTTATACATTTCTTAACGCTTAGTAGTTTTGTCAAAGGCTGACCATAAGGGATTTATTTGCCAAGATAGGTACTTCAGATAAATACTTTCCTACAAGGTATATGATTTGTATAAACGCACTTTAGAGAAGATTCATTTGAATTGAAAGCGTCAAAAATAATAAAACAGTCGAGTATGTATGTCTGCGTGAATGCTTAAATGTCTAACATTTCGTTTCTGGTGTTGAATAATGCCTAAAGGTTAATCTTGGGTAAGAGTTGTAGGTATGTGTGCCCGACTTACTTGGTCCTTTCTAAACTGGATCATGACTTAGGTTCGTTATCCCACTTGGTCTAACTAGTACTTCTGAAATGATAGGATTTGGTGACTATGCCAAAGATAGTGATTTGGATTGCCTCATGAGATTTTATGTTTTCTGTTGTGATACGAATCAACTTACTGTATATTTCTAGTCCTTGTTGGTGGTCCCGAAACCCTTTTGTTGTTTTCTTATGTCATGAATTTCTCCTCGTAGCTGAAAAGTCTCTCCTAGGAAGGTCAATGGTGAAGGTTCAACTTAACGGTTAAGTGAGTAACCAGTAGTGTAGGTATCTAGAGAGAGTTTGCAAAAACGGATGTTTATGTAGAATTTACTTGTTTACAAAGCTTTACTTTTTGGGATGTTTTAAATGAAGATTGTTATTAGAAATTTTGAAAAGATAATTGTTTCTTTCATGGCATAATCCTTCCTGAATTAGACATAGGTGATCAGGCTATGTATAATTGAGGACTAGTGATGTGATGCTTGGTTTAGTCAAAGTGTTTTTATGTTTCACAAAAGTTTTAGTTGGTGTTCAATGTGTTGTTTGGTAAGATGGTAGTATGAATTTTGTTTTAACAAGAAAAATTGGTTCGCATGGAAGTAAATAGTTGGTAGAATGACATAGAATCAATTTGTAAAAGAGGTAGTAACATAACTCGTTTTAAAATTCTGTGAAATAATTCCCTGAGATGGTAGTAAAATATCTTGAGGTAATTTTATGTGAAATAGTTTTTATAAAGTGGTAGTAAAATATCTTGTAAAAAAATCTGTTGAATGGGTTATAGGACGTGTGTAGATCATCTTACGGAGTGGTAATAGTCTTTAGTCGAAGGCGAAATTTGCCTAGCTCCTACTAGGATAGCGGTATGTTGTTGCGAAATGGTATTTAATTGTGAAATCGGAGTAGGAAATGAAATAAACGAAGGTTGTGATTACTGTGGAAACGATAAAAGATGGAGATTACATTAGATAGAAGAGTACATGATACAACGAGGTTACAAGAAAGTACTTAAGATAGACTACTTAAAGAAATACAACCCTAGCGGGCTCCATCTATGGTTTATTATTAAGGCAGAAATTCCTTTATCCATTGTCATTGTCGTTGTTGTCTTGACGAGCTTCGCACTTCAACGAGCTCTTCCCTCATTCTGGTTTCTCAATTTTGGGCATTCACTTTTGAAGTGTCCAATTATTCCACACTCATGGCAGGTTACCGTGACTTTCTGGCTCATTACGAGGGTAGGAGCGCTGCAATCCTTTGCTTTATGCCCGACCTTTTAGCATTTTCCACATTGAGTGGGGCGGGGTCCATTGTGGTGAAACCGACACTTAATGCACTTGGGTAGAGTCCCTGCATATCCTTTCTTTTGACTTGACCCAGCAACAAATGCCTCTACCACTTCTTGTATCTTAGGTGGTTGTTGGGTAGCATTAACACCCTGATTGTTGTCCCACTTTCTCTTGTTGTGGTTGTTGTTCCATTTTTGTTTGTTGTCATTACTATTTCCTTTGGTCTTGGTGTGAGCTATGTGTTCCTTTGCCACGATCGCCGTATTGATAGCTTTAAACATGGTATCAGGTTCTAATGAGGCGACCAACCTACGGATATCAGGGGAGAGTCCCCCAATATACCTCTCGAGTTTCTTGCTTTCCGGTTCATCCATTGCAGGGCCTAGTCGTGATAATTCGTAAAAATGTTTAGTATATTTATCAACATCATCACCTACCATGGTATAGTCTAGGATTTCCTGTTCCATTGCTTGTACTTCGCTTCTTGAACAATATTCTAAAGTCATCATCATTATTAATTTTTCCCAAGAGATTGAGTAAGCAGCGTCGACCCCTACTATCTGAACATGTTTAGTCCACCATTCCTGGGCATGATCCCGAAAAGTGCATGTGGCGAACTTAACTTTTTCTTCCTTGCGACAGTCGCCACTTCGAAATATTGTTTCTACTTCTTTGAACCATTTATAAAATCCCTTCGCGCCTTTAGTTCCGCTAAAGGTGTAAGGGTTGCAATCTATAAATTCCTTATGGGTAAGATTTTTGGCGAAGGCTACGGCTATGTTCTTGGCAATGATTGGCTCAACGGTGGCTTGTGTCATGTCTGGAGTGGCTTGGTTTAACCTAACTTCTTCAAAATCATAAGAGACCATGAGAATTTATAAGTAGTAACGATCATCATACTCACATATACGCAACCATGACATGTATAAGTGGAGTTAAATCACAACAAGTTGAAATCGCGAAATATAATCATAACACACGTGGATATATAAAATGAAAATTTCGGTCTACATGGACCGATATCATAGATAGCACAACCATATCCACATAGTAGAGTCAATACTTGGTGATTTCATTGTACAACAATCAAAATAATACAAGTTTCTTTGAACTATGCCACACATCCCGTGGCTAGGATAATAGTAAAAGCTATTAAAGATATAAGTCTAGTCTAGAGGCTTCCTGGTGTTCCTCTGAGTGAATCCAGGGTTGCAGCATCATAGGGTTGGAATGAGTCCTGAAGTGAGGTCTAGAGTTGTGCATCGATCATGTCCGAGACAGTGTAGATTCCAAACCATTCTTGAGGAATATGTTGATGTTCCTGTTGAGTCGGCGGTCTTGGTATTATCCACAAGGTGTCATCTAATTCCTGATATGTGGGAATGGAAAAGGGGAATGACAATGGTGATAGTGGGAAGGTAGGGGCAGTCTCCTGAATCTCGAGAGTCTCGGTGTCATACTTGGTAGTATCTTCTAAGTCCGGCTCAGGTAGTGCTAATACCTCAAATAGGTGGAAATTATCATCCAACAATGGTGAGTGATATGGAAATATCAGGGTATAGGAAGGTGAGAGTGGTGATGTAGGTGTATTAGCAGATGAAAAAGCATCCTCGATATTCGAGTCTGCTGGAATGATAATAGGGTGGTTGAGTGAAGACATCTGTGTGACAATCGACGTAAAATGAAAGTAAATAACCCGTAAAATGTATGTATAAAACTGCATGTATAGTGAATATGCACTTATGATGAAATGATGAGATGCTATGATGATGTGGTTATAGTCTAGGGTATTATGGACAACCTAGTTAGCTATAACCTTTGCTCTGGTACAAATCTGTCACACCCCCAAATTCGCGACTTGCAGCGGAATTGAACACTTGAGGGCGTGACTGATCATAGCACCACAGTTACAGTTATATTGAACGACCTAAAGTGTCGTTTTGAAAATACATCATTTGATTAATTAAAAACATTTAGAGTTACAAAAGTTAGGTCCCAAAAGATGTTTCATGTTTGCGGAAATAAGTTTATACAAATCAAACGATAATAAGTGCATAAAAGATAAGTGAGACTCGTCGTCTCCGCGACTCCAAAATAAGTCCATATGCAGGCCATGATGCGCATACCTTAATTACCTGAAAATACATTGCTAAAAATGGTCACCAATAATGTTGATGAGATCATAGGTTTATGTAAATGAATTGTTCCTACGGTAACCAAAAGTATGAGGTGTATGACATATATGCCACAAAAATAATACATTAGCTCTTAAGCTCATGACCCCGAAGCTAGACTGAATGAAATGCCCCAAACCGAGTGCTTTGCCAGACACTCTAATATGATTAAAATGAAATGCGTTCGTATGACCAGTTGGAGCTACCAACCCGAACGGAGGCGTCACCCTCAATAAATCTATTCACTCACTCTCGCTTACTTCCATAATTAACGGTTCATGATGTAACTAAAGTAATGTAAATGAATTTTTATACTTTGGTCCATATGTAAAGATGTGCAATGTATTCTCCCCCGAGAGTTTAGAAATTAAATAATCAATTGAAAACGGGGCTATGAAAACTCACCTGATGCGATAACAACAATGACAATAGTGGATATGATGAAATGTGGCTCGGGCTCTAACCGCAACCTATTATGAATGATGTATCTAATGTAAGTCATGAAATGACACTACACATGCAAATACGTATGTTATCGATACCACTCGTAAATTTTGAAAATAATGTTTATCGTCGAAAAATATACTTTTGACGTCTCGTTAAGTTAATAAACACTTTTCGTGTAAATGTGTTACAACGATACTCCCCGATCGTAGTTTGATGATTTATCGATAAATATATTGTTTTCGTCGTAAAAACTACCATTTTTCATTACTTGAAAATATGTGACCAAATGGCCTCGCAAAACTAGCCATAAAGGGGTGTTCGTTAAGTGTTAGTAAGCAAGCTCGGTGTTTTTGAAAACCTTGTAACGATGTCTTGAAGTCGTATCATTTAACTTTTGATCATACGGGTCTCGATCAATGAGAAAAAAAGGACTCTCAATGTAGTGTTGTGCAAAAACAGTTTTTCTATACTTAGAAATATTTTTGTTAAAAGCTGATGGAATTTTATTGGAATCGTCGGACTTCAAACGTGTGTATCTTTGTCGTTATAGGCTCGTTTTCTACGTTCTTTATATCCACGGTTTCGTATTAATGTAAACTAACATATTTTCAGTAGGTTGGCTCGTCTAGATCACGTCTAACACCTAGTTTTGTCCGTTGAAATTCGGCAAACAGCACGCAAAATTTTCAGAAATTAGTTTTTCGTCGTCAAACTTAGAATTAGCGTATCTTTCTCGTCGTAAGTCGGTTTTTACTCATTCAAGCGGCCACGGTTTCGTTTTTGAAAGTATTTTCTGAATATGAAGGCCAGAATAGTTCAACGCTTACTGAGTTTTCCATATTTCACGAAAATGTACAGCACCTTTTCTATATGTTGAAAAATCAATTTTTAAGGTTCAAGGCTTGTTCAAAACACATCCAATCAACACCACAACTAATCTAATCCTACCATACACCTTCTTAGGGTGTCATGGGGTCCTAATCATCACCAAAAATGGTGGATTTCATGAGATTACAACTAGAAATCCATAGATCTATCTTTAAAGGGAAAGATTAAGCATTGAGTGGTATGTAACATGTATATATTTGCATGACTAGTTACTAGAACAACAAAATATATCAAATGAAAGTGTGAAAGATTTGAAAAGTTTACGTGAAGCTTACTTGATGATTTGAGGTGTTTTGGAGATAAATGTGTAGGAACTTTGATGTTTTTATGGCAAGGCCTTAACTAAAAACACAAATGGGACTTGATTAACACTTGTTCTTGAAAAAATGATGGAAACTTGCTTATGTTCTTGCCTTGGCCGATCCAAATGGAGAAGAAAAAGATGGGAGAGTTTGATATTTAGCTAGTTGTTTGATCCTTGTATGTGTTAGTGTAAATAAATCCTAGACATATATTCTTGAAGTATTAATTTTAGTCCAAGCAATCAGGTAGAAATGGGAAGGTTAGGGGGCTAGCGGGGGGATGTGGAAGAAAAAAAAGGAAGGAAACATGGGTAATTAAGGATGTTGTCTCCATGTTGCAAGTATTAGTTTAGTTTATGTATACATTAGATGTTACCGGGTACCGAGTTAACTAGGGATAAATCTTGACAAGATAAAATAAAACATGACAAAGTTGTAAAAACTGTAAAATCATATTCCTTGCAATAATCGGGTGTTAGAATAATTATCAGGTTGAAAATTCGCAAACCGACGGAGTTATAAGCGTTTAACGGAAAATATAGCAATTGATTTAAAAACACCAGGTAAAGTAACAATATAATCTTTATATCATTATACTGGGAATGGAAATATGTTATGATCACTGTCGGGAGTGTCGGGTGTAATGTTAGTAGTAATGACTGAGTGGTAACGTTTATTAAATAATTAAACATACGTTAATGAAAATCTCACAAACCCGTGCATGACCTAATATGATGATGATGTTACTGATGTTATGTAGACTACTCTAGTCTATATGATGTGTCCTTACTGATGATGCATGAATACGCAGCTAAACCATAATGGTTACGCGCATTTGAATACCTGTAAACCTAGTTTTCGTAATGATGAATGATAGCCATGAATAGCGATTTCCCTCCGGGAATGAATAGTGTTCCATGAATAGTAAATGTTGGGAATTATGATGCGTATCAAGAGCAGACAACTTAGGTCTGGTAGTTTATCTAAGTTAGGTCTGTTTGTGTTATTAGGTCTGGTAATGTAATGTTAAGTCTGGTAGCACATTTAAGTCTGGTTGACTTATAAAGTTAAGTCTGGTCGTAAAGATAGGAAAGTCTGTTAGAGTTATGTTAGGAAAAGATATAATGCGTGTATGTATCTTTATAGAAGATTTGTGTATATCTTCTGTGTCGTCTAGGGTTTCCTTGTGTTATAAAAGGATCCCTAAAGATTGTTAGTTCGTGTGTGAGTTGGTACGAATTCATTATAGTGAATATCAATATACGAAGTTAGTGATATCCCTGCTTGTGTTCTTAATTGTTCTTGTTAAGATTCCGTATTAACAATAACAATCACTTAGGGTTTCTCACTTAGATTGGTTCAGATTTATCCTAACCATCTACTAGGTATTCAAGACTACTTAGTGATCCATATACAATTTGTGGACCAACAAGTGGTATCAGAGCAAGGGAGAGACTCTGAATTCGAAGAACACTAAATCTCAAAAACCTAATTCTCACTCAAATCACCCTACAACATGTCTGAATTCGATAAGCCTGTTTTCACTGAAACTTTCTCAATCCATAACAGTGAGGATGAGAAATCAAACCATGAAGATGAAGGAAAAACCGATACCAGTAACTCCCAATCACAACAACAACCCATTCCTTCCACAACCACAATCTCAAACATAAAACTTCCATTACTGAAGAGAGAAGAGTATGATATATGGGCCATGGAGATGGAACATTATCTGGAATACATTGATAGTGATGTATGGAAGGTGATTCAAAAGGGAAATTCTAAGAAGAGAATTTCACAAGGAAATGATGGGCAGCTCAGAATAATGCCACCAGTATTTGCTGAGGAGATTAGGGCTGTGGAAAAGGAAAAGAAGGCCAGAACCTTGCTTCTTATGGCTATTCCTAAGGAGCATCTACAAAGATTTCATGGCATTCTTGATGCTAAGGAGATGTGGGAAGCTATCAAGAAACGATTTGGAGGTAATGCTAACTCCAAAAAGATGCAAAAGGCTGTTCTTAAACAGCAATTTGAAACATTCAGTGTTTCAAAGACTGAAGGTTTGGAGAAGGGCTATGACAGATTTCAACATCTGTTAACACAACTGGAAGTTCATGGTGCAGCAGTCTCAAATGAGGATGCAAATCACAAATTCCTTAGATCTTTACCATCAGAATAGGGCAATGTATCTGTGGCGATGAGGATTAAGGAGGAAGTAGATTCTATGACACCTGATGACCTATACAATAATCTCAGGATGTTTGAAAGGGACATCAGTAACAACACTCAGGCTTTAACCAGTTCATCAAATGTTGCTTTTGTGTCTCAAAACAAAAGCAGTACTTACAAGGTTAGATCTGGTGGTGTTAGGTCTGGTAACTATGAAACTCCTTCAAGTGAAAGGTCTGCTTCAAGTTTTACTGATGAGGTGATACATTCTTTCTTTGCCAATCAAACGGAAGATGAAAGCTTTATTAGTGAAGACCTTGAACAAATTAATGATGCTGAAGTTGAAGAGATGGACATAAAATGGCACATTGCCATGGTTGCTTTAAGGGTCAAACGATTTCAGAAGCAATATGGTAGGACTATCAACTTCAACAACAAATCACCAGTGGGATACACAAAGAGGACTGTTGAATGCTACAACTGTCACAAGCATGGACATTTTTCAAGAGATTGTCCAGAGAAGAAGCCTGCTAATGGAAGAAGAGATGATGATGAGAAGATGGAAAAGAATCAGATGAGCCTGCTGACAATGGAAGCTGAAGGAGTCAATTGGGGTGAGCATCCAAGAGTAAATGAGGAGTCTGATCATGCTCTCATGGCCATTGGTAATGAGGTATCATTATGCTCTAAATTATGTACTGACTCATATAATCATGTTAAGGCTTTATGTGATGACCAGCAAGAACAAATAGGTGATCTAGAAGTAAATTTATTAGCACATAAAAATGCTGTAAAAACTTTAGAGGCACAAAAGGTCACCCTTCAAAACCAACATGCTGCTTTAAATGAAAAACTATACTTTCAAGCTAATAAGATATACGAACAAGATGAGAAGCTTAAAAGGTATAGACAATTAGGGCTTAAAATTCAGAAGGAAAGGGATGAGCTGAGAAAAAGGGTAGATCAATGGAACAGTTCAAATAATAACCTGTTTAAGTGTTGGGATTCTCAAATTAAGTCAAATAAAAAATGTGGCTTAGGATATGAGGAAAATGAGAATAGGGCTATATTTAAGAATAGAGAAGAGGACTATGCTGATAAGCCTTTGTATAATAGGTTTGTTAAGACTGGTGACTTTAAGGGAGTACCACCACCTTTGAGTGATGACTATACTCCTCTTGAAAAAGAAGAGTTGGATGATTCACTCTTTGTGTATGGTAAGAAAGGTCCTCAAGTGCCTGAACCAACTACCTCAGAGGACAAATCCAGTAGATATTCTTCTTGTCAATCCAATGACTCTGAAGGATCTATTGATGGTTCCTCTGATCACTCTAAGTCTGAGTCAAACAATGAGGAAAAAGAAAATCCTGAACCTAAGGTTATTGAGAAGTGTGAACCTGTTGTTGCTAAACCTGTAGTGACTAAACAAAAGGCTGAGACAGTTAAACCTAGTTGTGTCAATCACATAAAAACTCCTAGGGAATCT
The DNA here is from genome assembly GCA_021014915.2 of Artemisia tridentata subsp. tridentata. Lineage (NCBI taxonomy): Eukaryota > Viridiplantae > Streptophyta > Magnoliopsida > Asterales > Asteraceae > Artemisia > Artemisia tridentata. The sequence goes on from CP139506.1 coordinate 275,473,133, forward strand.
GTTAAATTGAATGAGTCACCTAGAAGCAATAGTGTTCACAGAGAAAGTAGGAGTAGTTATACTTATGCTCCTAAAAGATGCTTTGTGTGTGGAAGTTTGAGTCATTTAATAAGAGATTGTGACTTCCATGAAAAGAGAATGAAAAGAGAGGCTGAGCAAAAGAGAATGAATGTTAATAAGGTTCAAGGTTTAAATAAACCAGTTTGGAATAATGCTAGTAGAGTTAATCATGCTAACCAGTTTGTCCCCAGACCTGTTCAACTAAATAACACTACCAGACCTAACTCTTTTGTTAATTCTGGTAGACCAAATTTTGGGTCTGGCTACAGAAATTTTAATGTAAATAGGCAAAATGTTAACTTTATGAGGCCTAAAGTGAATACTGGTTATGTTAACTCTGTGAGACCTAATGTGAACACTGGTTTTGTAAGACCCAAGCAACCTTTTCAAAAACCTCAGGTGAATGAAAATTTTCAAAGAAATAATTTTTATAAGGCTCATTCACCTGTAAGGAGACAAACAAATGGGGGTTCTGCTGATAATTTCTCTGATTGCTGGACTTGGAATCCATTTAAAAATGAATTTACCTATAAGTCCAAACATGGTTTCACTGGAGCAAGTTCATACAAGACCTATAAGTATGTTGCTCCACAGGAAGGACTCAAGCCCACTCAGGCCTGGGTTGTTAAGAAAAACTGATCTTCTTTCTTAACCCTGTATAGTTTGTATATTTGTTTGTTCTTTATCTTGCTACTCTTCTTGGTTATTCTTATTTTCAGTAGTTAATTTGTTTTCTGCTTTCTATAGTATGTGTGTTTGGTATTTTGTGCTTAACTTTGTTTTGCAGTTGTTAGCTCTTTTCTATTTGCAAGTAATTCATATGTGGAAAATTAAAACATCAGAACCAAAGAGCTTTTTATTTATTAACAAGAAATTGCATTCTAGGATGCAAGTTACAATGCTTCATAAGACAAAAGCTTTAACCCAAACCAGCTAAACATCACCACCTACACTTTCTGCTTCCCTTTACCCATGAAGTCAGGAATGGTCTTCTTGGCTCCTCTGCCACCAAACTGATTCCATGCTTTTGGGCATGGAAGTGCAAGAATCACGCTGCTTAGTAGGGGACGTGGCACAGAACCACTTCTCAGGGAAGGCACAATCTTCGAAGGAAAGGTCTCTTCATTATCCTTGGAGGGGTCTTCTTCTTTGGCACTTTTATCATCTACATCAGTAGGAGGAGTTGGTCTTGAAGTTTTTGGTGCTTCATTGTCTGGTTCATTTTCAGAAAGGTCATAAGCAGCTAGCCATTGTTTCAGAGTTGCTTCTCTCAATGTCTTGTTTCTTGTGATTGATGAATACCCTGGTGGGAAGTATCCACCCCATCCTCCTGATGATGTATCAGAAGATGAGTCATTTGGATCCCAGGAATCGGATGAAATCTCTATGGTTTTTAAGTTGGATGGATCCATTATGCTTATAAGGTTTTATTCTGGTTTGTGATGGTTTTTGTGATAAAACTATGGGTGGTTTTATAGGGAAAATCAAGGTTTAATGTCTTTTAATGCTTGGTTGGTGTATGAGTTAATACTTGCAGGGAAAGAGTTATTAATTGTGTTTTTCGAAAGTTGACCTTCGTCTTTATTTTGGTTAAGTATTTATTAGTGATAAAAAAAAAAAAAAAAAAAAAAAAAAAAAAAAAAAAAAAAAATTTACACTTAAGGGGAGGTAATGTACATTTAAGGGGAGGCAAATGTACATGTTTTACATGTTTTTAATCGGGTAACCTTAAGTGTTAAATCTGGTAGCTCATGTGTCTTGCAAAAATTGGTTGTTGTCTCCTCTTTCTTGTTGTTTCAACTAATTCTTGCAGAAAAGATTGGAGTGAGGTAATGCAAAGCCTTGCATTCGCTATAGTCAGTGTGTAAGTCCACTCTCTTGGTTAGGTCTGGTAAGTTCATGATTCGGCCTGGTTGACCTTTTAGGTCGGGTAGTGTTAATTTTATGACCGTTAGATCTGGTCAGAGTAAATAAAGATTTTACTAATATATTACCGTTGCACTATTTTCGGTAAAACAAGATATTTTTGAAGTATATAAGATTAAAATTTGATATTATTTATCTTCTTTTATTCTTTATTTGCTTCCAAATTTAAATCATCTTTATTTCTCACGACTCTGTTTCTACGCAAATATTTTTCAAAACCCTACCTTTCTTGTCAACCAGACCTAAATCATTAACTCATCCATGGCTAATCTCAAGTTTGTGGACAAGCATAATCAAGTTGGTTTCTTGAAGAAGCCAGATCAAAGTGCAGGTTTCGAGCAGATTGTGGACTTCCTAAAAGGTTCTTACATTTGTTATTCATTAACTCATAATCCTACTATTTATCAGTCCCTTGTCAAGCAGTTCTGGAGGTCGGTTACCTCTGAGACTCTTGATGATGGGACACCATGTTTAAGGGCAATCATAGATAAAAATGGTTTCACCATTACTGAAGCATCGATTAGGGACAGTCTCCAATTGGATGATGCTTTAGGAGAATTTGACTTGTCTAGTGAGGATATTTTGGAGGGTTTGAATAGCATTGGGTACACCACAGATGGAAGTTTTACCTTTTGGAAAAGTCATTTTTCACCTCAGTGGAGGTTCTTAGTACATCATTTACTTCAGAGCTTAAGTCCCAAGAGTGGTGGATGGGATCAATTTGGAAGCAGAATTGCTTCTGCATTGGTCTGTTTATCATTTGGAAGGAAATTTAACTTTTCAAAATTAATTTTTGAAGGAATGGTGAAAAATGCTAAGGACCCAAAATTTTTAATGTATCCAAGATTCTTGCAAATGATCTTGAATTTTGAAACTAAGGATAAAGTGCCTTACATCAGTGTAACCTTTACTCCCAAACTTTTTTCAAATCTAAAAAGGATTTTTCAAGGGACAGACAAACCTTTGCTTGCTGCTATGCTTGGTACTAACAATGCAGGTACTTCTGGAGCTGCACAAGTGGACCCTGATGAAGCTCAAGACCAAGCATCATCTAGATCTGCTACACCTAGGTCTTATCCAATTCCATCACCTCAACCAGGTCCCTCACCATCTGTTGAAAGATCATCTACACCTATCCATCAATCTTCACTTCCACAACCAAATGTTCCAAGTCCTGAAAGGGAGGAGGAACATGCTCCCATAACTGTGGAAAATCTTCTTATCATTGTTCCTCAACTACAAAAGAAGATTGGCATTTTGGAAAAGTCTAATGAGGCACTCAGAAAAGCTTATGTGACTTTGGTGAAGAAAGTAAAGAAAATGGGAGTAGCAATGAAGAAAAAGGGTGTTTCTTTTGATGATGAGGAAAATGAAGCTGAAAATTCTTCCAAACAGGGAGGAATTTGGAGCAAGAACAGGAAAATATTCTTCAAACACCAGTTCAAGAACCACTTGTTCAAGATAAAGTCACCACAATTAGTCCAGAGACACTGGAAGTTGCAGAGACTTTGGCTCAATCAATGGGCAAAATTAAACAAGATAGGAAGAGAAGAAGGTTAATTTTGTCTGCTGAGGAAGAGGTTGACAAGTTTGGAACTATATCTGATGAAAAGTCTGGTGAAGAAAAGTCTGGTAATGAACTTAGTTCTGGTAATGAAGAAGGTCAATCTGCACTAAGAAAGGGAAAGCAGGTCATGGAGGAAACTTCATTGCCAAAGAAGTCTAAAAGAAAAACAAGAGAAGAACTTGCATCTGAGGCTGAAATTGAGAGGATTAAGGCTCAAGATATTGCTGATGAAGAAAGACAAAAGATGCTATATGCAGTCTATGCAAGACAATTGGCTGAAGAATCTGATGATTTTACAAAACTGCTCAATGTTGATGATGAAGTGAGAGCAAAGTATGAAGAGCTGCTAACTATTGAAGGTTTAACTGCTGATGAACGAGCCAAACAGTTAGCTGACTTCATTAATGCAAGAAGTAATGATGATACATTGGGTGGATTCTTGGAAAAGTTCAAGCTTCAGAAGAAATCAAAGATTCCCAAGAAGATGTCTATGGCAGAAAAGAAGTATGATATGAAGATGTATCTTAAGAATCAAATGCATCTTTCTTTGGAACAGATGAAAAGCAAGTCATATGAAGAAATACAAGTAGCATATCTCAAGGCATTTGAGAGAGATCAAGGTTACAAAGCTACTGATTATGATGATGTGCAGAAATATTGCTTTCAAGGTAAAAAGGCTAAAGAGACTGAACTTGTCATTGAATCTGATAAAGTGATTGATATACAACTTGAAGCTGGTAAGTCAACAGAAGAAGTGCAAGATGAAGTAATTAAGCCAATTGTGTTTCAAAGAAGAAAAGGTTTGGAAAGGAAGAGTAAATCCAAGAAAGTAGTTGTTGAAGAGGAATTAGATGAAGAACCTTCATCTGAAGGAGCCACAATGGGGACTATTGAAAGCACTAAGGAACCTACTAAGGTTGTCAAGTATCAACTTATCATGACTGGTGGAAGGGCTGCATATCAAATAATAAGGGAAGATAATTCTGACATTGTTTATATGAATTTTGCTGGCATTTTGATTGATGTGAATAGGGATGATCTTCAAGAACTTTATCAGTTGGTGAATATTAAATATGGAGATCATCCACCTGAAGATGAATTTGAAAGAGTCTTTTGGGGAAATTTGAAGGTGATGTTTGAGCCACCAACTGAGTCTGATATAGTGTGGAAACTTCCTGAGGAACATAACATTGTTAGCTGGAGATATTTTCATACCTGCAAGGTACATTGTGTTTCATTAAAGAATATTGATATTTATATGCTTGCAGAAGTGGAATATCCTTTATCATCAAGTGTTTGCAAGGAAATGATGAGCAAAAAGTTGTATGCTAGTAAAAAGGATGAAGGATATGAGATGTTATTGGATTTGATTAAGAAGCAGTCTTTGAAGGATGTAGCCTAAGGGTGTTTGAAAGAATTTTCACAAGTTGTTGAGTGAGACTATTGGAACTTCTCACTTGGTGGAGGTTCTTTGCACTAACACATCAAAAGGTTATCAGTCCACCTTGTCTCATCAACATAAGGACTGGCTAATCCTGAGCAAACGGCTAACAGGTAAAGATTGCTCAAATCCGTTTATGGCTGACAATTTGCCAAAAATTGTATGGTATTCAACTCACCATATCTAAGATAAGTGAAGAGTTGGCTAGCCCACAAGGTTATGGCTTGTGGTAAAGGCTGTGGAAAACCATAAATGGTAATCAATTCACCATGATGAGGTGCTTTTCCATCAAAGAATTGACTAGTCCAGAAGCAAACGGCTTTTGGTAAAGACTTAACAAATCCGTTGATAAGCTGATGATTTGCTTAAAATCATATGGTTATCAGTGTACCATGGTCTTACACACCAAAACATTTGGCTACTCCAGTAGTGATGGCTATTGGTAAAGAGACATCAAATCCATTAAATTTCAATGATTCACCTCTCACAGGAGTTAACACACCTGGAAGTGATGAGAATAGATATGAAACTTAATATGAATTGATGTACATATAGTCAATGTTGCTGCAAAGACCATATCAGAAGAGCTTATCAAGATTCAAGCTGCTAGAAAGGAACAAGACCTAAATACAGTTCAAAGTGTTCAAGATTCAATCCTCAGAAGGTTTAATCAGAAGAACTTGAAGTTCATGGAGCATGAAGATCAAGTTAGGGGAGGATTGTTGGGAATTATGATGCGTATCAAGAGCAGACAACTTAGGTCTGGTAGTTTATCTAAGTTAGGTCTGTTTGTGTTATTAGGTCTGGTAATGTAATGTTAAGTCTGGTAGCACATTTAAGTCTGGTTGACTTATAAAGTTAAGTCTGGTCGTAAAGATAGGAAAGTCTGTTAGAGTTATGTTAGGAAAAGATACAATGCGTGTATGTATCTTTATAGAAGATTTGTGTATATCTTCTGTGTCGTCTAGGGTTTCCTTGTGTTATAAAAGGATCCCTAAAGATTGTTAGTTCGTGTGTGAGTTGGTACGAATTCATTATAGTGAATATCAATATACGAAGTTAGTGATATCCCTGCTTGTGTTCTTAATTGTTCTTGTTAAGATTCCGCATTAACAATAACAATCACTTAGGGTTTCTCACTTAGATTGGTTCGGATTTATCCTAACCATCTACTAGGTATTCAAGACTACTTAGTGATCCATATACAATTTGTGGACCAATAGTAAAATTTTTGAAAACTTCTCAAAGTCTTAAACTGACTTCAAAAATGATGAATAGTGATTGATGAATAGTTAATGATGAATTGTAATCTATGAATAGTAACTTATCGAGGTTCGAAAAATGACCTGAAATTACGAGTTGTCACATTTTGCTCGTCATAAACTGGTCGACGGTCTTCCAAGATTCCGGTATGCTAAAGATCACCTTTGTCCAGCACGTGAACAAGGGAAGAGTACTCATGCTCATTTTCCTCCTAAAACCGAGCATAATACGAATCATGTTCTCTAACTTCTACATATGGATTTGTGTGGCCCGATGCGAGTTCAAACAATCAACGGGAAGCGTTACATATTGGTAATCGTCGATGATTTTTCAAGATGGACCTGGGTCTACTTTCTTCGAACTAAAGATCAAGCTCCTTCGATGATCATCACCTTTTTCACCAAAATTCAGGTTCAGCTCCGCAACACCGTTAGGAAAGTCAGAACAGATAACGGAACCGAATTTAAGAATCACACTCTTCGTGATTATTTTGAGAAAGTAGGGATAGAACATCAAATATCTATTGCACGCAGCCCAGAACAGAATGGAGTAGTCGAAAGACGAAACCGGATGTTAGTGGAAGCCGCAAGGACGATGTTGATAAATGCTCAATTAACTGATTACCTCTGGGCTTAAGCTGTCTCAACCGCTTGCTACACCCAAAACCGTTGTATGATCAATAAAAGGCACAACAAAACCCCATATGAACTTGTTCACAGACGAAAACCAAACATTAATTACTTTCATGTATTTAGGGCCCTCTGTTACCCAAATAATGATCGTGATTACCTTGAAAAGTTAAAAGCCAAAGCTGATATTGGAATCTTTGTTGGATACTGTGAGAATTCTAAAGGATTTCGTATCTAGAACCGTCGAACCCGAGAAATTCAAGAGACAATACATGCTCATTTTGATGAACTCACAGATATGGCTTCTGAGCAAAACAGCTTAGGAACCGATTCTAACCATATAAACTTCCCTGATCAATCAGTTGCACCACTCTCAACCGCAAGGACTTGGAAGACTTGTTCGTTCGATGATTCTCTTGTTAGTCGTGCTTCAGATGTATCCACCAGTTTCGCTGCACAACCTGTCCACAATCCAGTACCTGATACAACAGTAACTACAACAACAGCAGTTGCTGCAGATGCACCTCCAACAGAAACTTCATCATCAGTAGAACAAACAGCTTCTAATACTGCGACTGCAGCTGAAGATCCCCTCCAATCTCAAGAAGTACCCACACCCGCACATTATGACAGAAATGCTTTCTTCAATCCATTTGCTCTGGCTCCAACCATTCCAGATATTGCAGAATCTTCAACGAGCAACTTGGACCCGTCAAATATGCACAGCAATTTTCAACACTACCCTTCTACCCACAAATGGACTAGAGATCACCCTTTAGTGAACGTGATTGGTCATCCAGACAATCCAGTCATGACACGGAAACGACTCCATACAGATGGCGAAACTTGCATTTATGCACTCACCGTTTGTCAAACAGAACCCAAGAATATTAAAAAAGCCTTAACTTACGACAATTGGATTGAGTCAATGCAAGAAGAACTTGAACAATTCAAGTGTCTTGAGGTTTGGGAACTGGTAGAAAGACCGGATGGAGTATACATTGTTGGACTAAAATGGATCTGGAAGAACAAATTGGATGCTGATGGCACGGTTATTTGTAACAAATCTCGGTTGGTTGCTAAAGGTTTTAGTCAAGAAGAAGGTATCGACTTTGAGGAATCCTTTGCACCAGTGGCAAGACTTGAAGCCGTTCGCATGTTTCTTGCGTATGCTGCCCACAAGAACATCACTGTTTACCAAATGGACGTGAAGACTGTATTCCTGAATGGACAACTCCGTGAAGAAGTGTACGTCACATAACCAGAGGGCTTCATCAACCCAGAACATCCAAATCATGTGTACCGGCTCAAGAAAGCCCTCTATGGCCTTAAACAAGCCCCGAGGGCATGGTATGATAAACTGTCTGCATTTCTACTTGCTAATCATTTCACCAAAGGATCTGTTGATCCTACACTGTTTATACAAAAACACAGGGAGGACACCTTAATAGTCCAAATTTATGTGGATGACATCATTTTTGGTTCAACCCATAAAAAGTACTCAAATGCTTTTGCTAAATTAATGAAACAAAACTTTGAGATGTCCATGATGGGTGAACTTACATTCTTCTTAGGACTGCAAGTTCATCAATCCCCCCGTGGTATTTTCTTAAACCAGTCCAAATACGCTCTTGAAATTTTGAAAAAGCATGGCATGACAAGTTGTGATACATATAATACTCCAATGTCTGCATCATCTCCAAAGCTGGATGCTGATTTACATGGGACACCAATTGACCCTACCAAATACCAAAGTATGATTGGGTCACTCATGTATCTAACAGACAGCAGACCAGATATTGTATTTACAACATAGCTTTGCTCCCGCTATCAGTCTAGACCCATTGAAAGACACATCTCTGAGGTTAATAGAATCCTTTGATACATAAAGGGAACCATTCATTTGGGAATCTGGTATCCGAAGGATTCTGGCTTTGAACTAATTGCGTTTTCAGATGCTGATCGTGCAGGATGCTTAGATACCCGTAAAGGTACGTATGGTGGAGTGCAGTTCCTTGGAGACAAATTTGTCTCTTGGCAGTCGAAGAAGGAAGATTGTACACCACTGTCCTCAACAGAATTTTAATACGTAGCCATATCAGCATGTTGTGCTCAAGTCATCTGGATGAGATCACAACTGATGGACAATGGTTATGTATTCAACAAGATTTTAATATACTATGACTACAAGAGTGCCATTGCCATCTAGTGCAACAACGTTCAGCATTCGAAGTCCAAGCACATTGCACTTCGGTACCATTTCATAAAGGAGCATGTGGAACAGGGTACTATTAAACTTTACTTTGTAGGTACAGAATACCAACTGGCAGACTTATTCACCAAAGCCTTGCCCCATGCAAGATTTGTGGAATTAGTTCACCACATTGGTACGAGGTGTTTGACTCCTGAGGATTTAAACAACTTTCTTACAAACAATTAAGGAAAGTCAAACACCAAAACTATCTTTGTAAATATTTTATCAAAAACACAAAAATATTTTCCATTTATCTTTATTAAAAAAAATGCAAGTACAAAATTCCCATCAACACATTGTTCATTTCAAAACATTACCAATTATTTCTAAACAAGTGTTGAGGGGGAGAAAGAAATTCAAATTTTAAATTAAAATTTGTACTTGCGTATTTTCTTTAAAATTGTTCCTTTACAAAATGGTGGTAAAATCATCAGTGTGATACCCTACTTGATCTTAAAAATGTTCTAAAATACTCATAATTCGAGGGGGTGTATTAAAATTGTTCTTGTCAAAAACATGTTAAGTCTAATGTGTAAGTTGTGAGTTAGGACTTAGATTGCCAAACAATATGGTTAAGGGACTAAAAATGACCAAGTTGGAAAGATTAAAAATTGACCATAACATGGTGAAAAAACAATAACTGCAGTCATTTATTTTTCTACCAAACTTTCAACCACCGCATTTACTACTCACCCACTCAAATCCACGGCTAAAATTGAAACAAGAAATCCGGTCAAGAATCTTCTAATATGTGAGTGTTTAAACGTTGTTTACATGAATTTAAGACATGGTTTTGAAGGATTTCAAGATCCAACGGTTCAATTTTTCATAATCGAGTCTTAAAAAGTTAGGGTTTATGTTGAATCGGATTTTATGATTTTATGTGTTTGAGATGAAATTGATTGGAACAAGAAATCCGTTCAAGAATCTTCTAATATGTGAGTGTTTAAACGTTGTTTATATGATTTTAAGACATCGTTTTGAAGGATTTCAAGATCTAACGGTTCAATTTTTCATAATCGAGTCTTAAAAAGTTAGGGTTTATGTTGAATCGGATTTTATGATTTTGTGTGTTTGAGATGAAATTGATTGGTGGGTTTTGGTCGAAATTGTCTCCTTAACATGTTATGGGCCTTTAATTGAACCCAGAAACACAATCGGTGCATGATTATAAATTAGGGTTCATACGTCAAAATTGGGGAAAGTGATTTAAGTGTGTTATGGCCCAATTAATATGTTGAGATAGTGTTAATATAGATCGAATTACTTGTTTTGACCATTAAATCGAACCCAGAAAATCATTTGAAGCAAATTCGATGATTAGGGTTTTAAAGTGAACTCATATAAGTTCTATCTTTCGATTTTGTGGTTAAAATGTGTTGAGGTATGGACCAAAGAACTCAGGAACATCATTAGAATCAATTGGAATCAAGCAAAACAAACTTCTAACAAGTTTTTGTGAATTTCGATAATTCATTGAATAGGATTTGTCAGAATTGAGTGTTGTTGTGTCTTAATTTGATAAACAGGGTTTGATGAGCAGTATATATGTAACACCCCAACCCGACAAGGGTAAAGATATCACAATAATGGTTTCATATCAGATCAAAACAAAGCATACATCTATAGTAATACAAGCATTTTCAAAGGTTACAAATGAAATATAGAAACTACAAGGTTACAAATGACCTTCCAGTAAATACTAATTCCAAAATGGTAAAAAATTATAGTCATTTCTAAATCCAGACTAGCTATCAAGTCTTCTAAGTCCAAGGTACTCTCCGCTCATTCCCAGCTTCCTACTAAAACCCTTCGCAGGAAAAGAAATGCGGCTGAGCTACGAGAGCTCAGTGAACAGATATGACGGTAACAAAGCAGTAGTAAAGAAAATACAAAGTGACAGAAACAAAGGTCATACAGATATAATATGGGTTAAGGAATAATAAAAGTATAAGAACAAAGGAAAAAGAGAAAGGGATAGTAATCCACCACGAGTCCAGAAACATATCATATCATATCGTAAGCATAAATCTTCATAATCATATAGAGGGGAGACCTCTCAGATAATCAGATAATATGAGGGGTGTCCTCATTCTTCAAATGGAGTAGCTAGCTCCCAGATATATGTGAAAGGCGTGTATTGCACACAAGCACCAGTCACCAGACAATAATAAATCACATATAGATAATCCACTAAACAGAACAGATCTAGGATGCATCCATACGCCCCCGCAGATAAATAGTGGCCAAAATAATATAATGCGCATATCAGATAACAGATAAGGGGACATGGCGGAACATCACTCTACCGCCCTAGAGTCATGCCATTGGTGCATCAATGACACGGCCATGTTACCTTCATGGCTAGGAAACAAATTTTGGCTCGGGTATCAAACTAAGAGTCAGATATCATATCAAATCAGAGTGTCATAACAGATGGCTCATAACAGATAGTTCATATCAAATATCTCAGAAGTAATATCAAAGGTCCAAATCAGAGTTTATCAGATCAAGGTTCATATTCAATAATCAAGTCATGGTTCAGATCAAAAGTCCGTTTCAGAAGTTTCTATCAAAAGTCCATTTTAAACAATCCTTTAATTCATGATTTTCATAAAACGATCCTTTAAAGTAGTTTTCATAAAAATAGTCTTTCAAAATGGTTTTTCATAAAGCTAGTCTTCAAAATATGGTGTTCATAAAAGTTAGTAACCTTTCATATAAAAGTAGTTTCGCATCATTTATAAACATCTTTTTAAATTGGTTTTTCTCAAAACATTTCCATGGTATAATTAAAAAGGTTTTCATAACATAGGTTCATAACAGAGGTCATATCAAATGGGATCAACAGAGAAGGTTCAAGCAAAGGGAATCATAGCAATGACATCAGTTCAGAAACTAACGGATCAGAATATGAAAGAGATCATGAGAAACCTTATAAGGAAGGTCAGAATATCTGTACCTTAGTCCGCAAGTGAAAACACAACTAGAAACGAAAAGGTCGGAAGTAACTCCATCTTCAGCGAATCTACACGAATTTATGGTCGTCTTATTAATAACTTATCTTAAATCGAATTTCTCATTTTAGTCGTCTTTCCATTTTTAGTAACCTTCCTTATTTAGTAACTTTCCAAATTAATAACTTTTAGGGTTATAAGTGACAATTAAACTTAAATGTTTAATATAACCAATATCATAGTTTGGGGTTTATTATGACAATTATCAAAGATGAGGGATTAATATGCAAATTACTAGGTTTAGGGCCAAATGTGCCAATCTTTCAAAGTTTAGGGCTTAATATGGTGATATTAGTTTTAAGTTTTCTAACAGATGTACACGAAACATATATTTATCCGATCTTTAACTCACACACTCAAGCATGCACATCTTATTCGAAGATAACCGAATCTGAACACACTTCATCAAACCTAGTCGAGACACACGCCTTTCGACACACTCACTCTCGTATCCTCTTGACCTCCAAACAACACCGAGACACCCCCACACAAACACACCCACGACTTCACAATGCAATCTTTAATCCAGACACAAGTTAGTTTTATGTGGCATATTCATTCGTTCACAACATATGTTAGGTTTTTATACAAGTTATGTCCTATTCCTTAAATCTTTATGTGACATGTTACATCTTGTGTATAACGCTTATTAATGAACCAAAACATGTTAGTGATCGTGGTTACGAGACGAGTTTATGTATCGGCGTGACAAGTTTACGTGACATACAAATTTATTCGAGTAACAAGGCACAAACGAATTCAATGATCATTCTTTTTGTGACATGAGTATATTTGGTCTTCGCATGATTTGGTTTAGGCAAAACAGAACATGTTATGATCTTATATTTCATGCGTGGTCATTTATAGGTGATACAAGAAGGCTTTAAACAAAGTATGGGGTATACCTTAATGGTTGCTTATACGAGAGAATCAAGAACAAGGCTTGTCATGAATAACTATAGCACGCGAACACCCTTCGAACAATACGTCCCACGATCCAACCTTCTTCCAAACTTCTGGTCGAGTATAGTGGATCGGTGTTGATGATTGTGTGGGTTTGTCTTTGTTGTAAAATTTTTGAATGGAAGAAATAGAATGGGGTAGTCCAAGGAATGAACAGGTCATAATAAAGAGAAAGAACAAGATACTTAGTTTGATGTTTCAACTTGGTGTGTGTTCCCAGTCTCGTACCAAAGTGGAGAAAGAGACATATGCCTTCTAATAAGATGGTTTGAAAGGTATAGTAGTCAACAAAAGAGGGTCGTGAATTGAGGAGGAAAATTGGGAGGTATATGAGGTAAGTATCAAAGTGATTTCCCGAAATTTTGGGTTAAAATCCATGATTTACGCCTTGCTTTGGGGAGCACGAAATTATGGTATGTATGCAAAATCTCATGACAATTATAGAGCAATAATAACTCTGCATGTTGACATAATATTTAAAGATGATATGTTTGAAGAGAAAAAAAAAGAAAGCGTGTGCATCATATGAAAGCAAAGGAGAGGCGTGTTTATCTTTGTTCCCATGCATTCAATGTGACGTGAAATATGTTTTTTAAATTGTAAGATATGTCACAATTGATGTGACGTTTCGTAATAAAGGCAAGGAGAGTATTTTCTAAATTGGAAAATAATAATACCGGATATTTGTTATAGAGTGTGTCGTGAATTATGGCAAAAGAGTAGGCAATGTTAGTATATTCACAAGTTATTTGTTTGTTCTTATCTTTTAACCCTATGTAAATTTTACTTATGGATTTAATACATATCATATAGTTTTAAATACATATTAATCATAATATAACTTAGGATATAAATCATCTTAGGTTAAGTACAATTAGTGTTACTTATATGGTTTCATACATTCTTGAAAATTCAAATTTAGAGGGTATTTTGGTCATTTCAGATTGTCGTAAATTTTTGGGTTTTACAATTCTTCCCCTCTAAAAAAAATTTTCGTCTTCGAAAATTGAAGTTGAAACGAAACGGAACATAATGGATAGTGAACGGAAATGCGAATGACTTGTTTCTCATGACTCGATGTTATCGATCTAAAAGTAGCCTCGGTTTCTTCAGAAAGGACATACCATACTGAATCCAGATCAAAAGAATAATATACCAAGCGTAACAGATGATAATCGTATTCTCCCGGGAGAGATACAGGAAATATGTAGGATTTGACGGATATGCCGTCCATAGAATTTAATTAGACAAATTAGGTGAGAACGTACAGAAAACAGATTGTTGAAAACATCAACCGGCAGAAAGCTCTACAACAGAATCTAAGATTCTTATCGGAAGCATAGAGGTCAGCAAAACGCGTGTCGAGGATCCAAACGTATCAAATCATAGATCGGTGAAGGTAGATTACGCGTATAGGTAGAATGAACCTAAAGTCTCACTAACATAAATAATCTCAAACAACTATCAGAAATTCTAAGGCTCTAAGGCACTTCTCGAAATATCCTATGATCACAATAAGTGCACATTATATGATGTAAGTATTATCACGTTGGCCAGACGTCATAATACTGGCATCATATAAATATGTCCTCATGATGGTCATACTTTATCTCAAGTCGTGAACAAAATGACCTATCTTAATCCACCTAATCCTTCTACAGTCTCAGAGGTCATCAAAATCAAACACCATAACTAAGAGGAGAATTAACCACTCGAAAGAGTTAACGGAACAGATCTAGAGTGTCTATCAGAATTGGATACATCGCCAGCAGCGTCAATCCTTCATCACTCACCCGAATCAACTTAGGAAATAAAAGAGGTTGTTTCAGAATTCCCATAACAAGCCATCATCCAACATACGCAGAATTTACACAAAACGGAATTACTAGCAGGGAACCTAAATCATTCAAAGGATCTTATCATCAGGTAACGGAAATTTAAGTAAGTCAAGAGGAAGTGAATTACGCCACCCACAGCTTCATTCTTCTCAGAATCAACTCTTCCACACACAAACGTTCGCTTCAGAATTATCATCCATTCAATACATGATCTTAAACCTCTTCCCAATCCAAGCAGTCTGCCTACGTCTGTCCATATGATCATAGGATGGAAAGGAATTTTAAACTTGAGTCTGGTCCCTCAAGCCTTCGGTACCTCTTCTGGATACTGTGGTGTAGTAACGTGAATCTCTGACATGGTCATTGTGCATTCTTCCATTCGCGAGTCTGCTTCTGCTCTCAATTCAGCTTAGTACAACCAAAATGAATGGATAAGCAAGATCGTGAGTCTTTGACAGGTCTTCTAGCACCGTTCGAAATTCGGCAACTCAAACTACTATCGTCACCGGATACCTGGTAGTGTTGTTTGCTACAATCTTTGGACGCCAATCAAATCTGCTTCTTCCAGAATAAAGGGTCATTCCACGAGATGATCTACATGTTCCTCTTCGTACATAAAACTGAAATGCTTCCCGGAGGTTACTCTCGATCAGTCATGTCCTTTCTTAGAAGTTATTGTGGTTGTCTCTTCAGTCCTTCAACATTAAATGAGGTCGTCTGATACGGAATTTACAAGGATAGAATAATTCAATCATTGACATGCGGAAATGAAAAATGATTACGGGTGGTGGTATGGTTAGGTTTACGATAGTCGATATGCTGACGCAGGATTTTCTCTTTCTTCTTCATAAACTAATAGGGGTATTCAAAGGGAACACTGAGGTGGACAAAATCATATTCCATCAGTTTCTTCAATCTCTCAACCTCTATTGCATCATGGTTCATCAACTGAGATCGGTTCAAAGTCAATTCTACTTTTTAATCAGGAGGGAAATCCAAGAGTTCCATCGGAGAACACCAGAAAATTTGTACAACAAAACTTCTAACGCCAAAGTTTTCTAAGGGTGGATAATAGGTGTCAGGAGACAATCAAAAATCAAATGAGACTGAGGTAAATGTTTCCGTAACAGCGTTAAGCTTAACAGGTTTGAGCGGTTAAAAGTTATCATAACAAAAGTAGGATGGGAAACAGATTCTTAAAGTCGCATATCAGATACGGTGATCCATGGCAGCTTATGAGGGCCAGCCAATCCGTAACTTAAAGACCTCAAAATCGAAATATATCAAAAATGAATGGATTCGTAGGATGAGTACGGTCATCAAGACAGACGAATAGTTCATATATCCAAGGTCAAGTACATGGTTCATCAAAGTGTGGAAATCGATAAGCGAACAATTAAAGGTGTTGGAGTCTTGTTTGGCTAAAAGCATAAGTGGCAGGTAGGTTGGGAATCATCGGTAATACGAACATCGTATAACTTGTCAAAAGTCAGGCGTAGGGAATATCAGTTATCAGTATCATCATGCTCAGTTAACAATTTACATCGAGACAAAATTATCGTCATATCCTTCCAAAGGAAACTAGTTGACGGCAAGATTCATTATTCAAAAGGAGGGAATAAACTTCCTATATCCATGGTTAATAACCACCAGAGTCCTCATATGTGTAGTAATGGCTTGCAAGACAGAGTAGTATCAGATGATACATTTTCATCCAGCACGGTAATGAATTCATAGAATGTGTCAAACACATTAGGGCTAAATGACCTTCGGGATGGTCGGAGAGGTATTAAACTGTTTATCAAACAGATCGGAGGTGAAGATCAAAATCAGGTAGTGGTAG
The DNA here is from genome assembly GCA_021014915.2 of Artemisia tridentata subsp. tridentata. NCBI lineage: Eukaryota > Viridiplantae > Streptophyta > Magnoliopsida > Asterales > Asteraceae > Artemisia > Artemisia tridentata. The sequence goes on from CP139506.1 coordinate 275,489,934, forward strand.
CAAAAGTTTAACAATCGGAAATCATGGTAGGGAGTTCAAAATGGTTTCAAACACCGAAGGTGAAACATAGGAGAATAGTCGTCAATGATCAATCAACCTATCCTTTATCAGAATAAAATCAAAATTAGCTATCCAATGAAAACAGATCGACAACGCAAGTCTTATCGTTCAAAAGTGAGAGGAAAACACTCTTATACTTGTGGTTAAAACACCACCAGACTTCTCATGGGAACAGAGATGTATAAGACGAACTCAAATAGTGTCAGAAGATTCATAGATGCTTATCAAAAGTAAGAGACAATTAACAGAATGTATCAAGTATATCATCGTCGGGGAGATTCTCAGAATGCCCGAAGAGGCATCAGAATGATTAACAAAAGAATCAGAGTTCAGAGTTGAAATCTCAAAATAAGGTTCAAATAGTGTTAGGCAAATTTTATGAAATTTCCAATGATTCCAAGATTTAACTAGGTTTCAGACCTTAGGTGGTGCAAAGCCTAAGCTTTTAATTTCTAAAAGTGATCTCAACAAGCAAGGCACGAATCAGAGTGATGTGGAAGCAATGGTACTTAAGAAAATGCCTTATAGTCTACCCATTCCTCACTAGTCAGATTTTAAGTTCCTATAGGGAAATCCTAAAGCAAAATATCAAAGGTTGCCCTACGAGCGCCTACAGTGGAAACTTTGGGGTCCAAACTTCACAGGTCAAGGGTAAATGTATTATGAGTCGCAGCCTGTCGCTCTGATACCATAAATTGTAACACCCCAACCCGACAAGGGTAAAGACATCACAATAATGGTTTCATATCAGATCAAAACAAAGCATACATCTATAGTAATATAAGCATTTTCAAAGGTTACAAATGAAATATAGAAACTACAAGGTTACAAATGAAGTTCCAGTAAATACTAATTCCAAAATGGTAAAAACTTCTAGTCATTTCTAAATCCAGACTAGCTATCAAGTCTTCTAAGTCCAAGGTACTCTCCGCTCATTCCCAGCTTCCTACTAAAACCTGCCGCAGGAAAAGAAATGCGGCTGAGCTACGAGAGCTCAGTGAACAGATATGACAGTAACAAAGCAGTAGTAAAGATAATACAAAGTGACAGAAACAAAGGTCATACAGATATAATATGGGTTAAGGAATAATAAACGAATAAGAACAAAGGAAAAAGAGAAAGGGATAGTAATCCACCACGAGTCCAGAAACAGATCATATCATATCGTAACCATAAATCTTCAAAATCATATAGAGGGGAGACCTCTCAGATAATCAGATAATATGAGGGGTGTCCTCATTCTTCAAATGGAGTAGCTAGCTCCCAGATATATGTGAAAGGCGTGTATTGCACACAAGCACCAGTCACCAGACAATAATAAATCACATATAGATAATCCACTAAACAGAACAGATCTAGGATGCATCCATACGCCCCCGCAAATAAATAGTGGCCAAAATAATATAATGCGCATATCAGATAACAGATAAGGGGACGTGGCGGAACATCACTCTACCGCCCTAGAGTCATGCCATTGGTGCATCAATGACATGGCCATGTTACCTTCATGGCTAGGAAACAGATTTTGGCTCGGGTATCAAACTAAGAGTCAGATATCATATCAAATCAGAGTGTCATAACAGATGGCTCATAACAGATAGTTCATATCAAATATCTCAGAAGTAATATCAAAGGTCCAAATCAGAGTTTATCAGATCAAGGTTCATATTCAATAATCAAGTCATGGTTCAGATCAAAAGTCCGTTTTAGAAGTTTCTATCAAAAGTCCATTTTAAACAATCCTTTAATTCATGATTTTCATAAAACGATCCTTTAAAGTAGTTTTCATAAAAATAGTCTTTCAAAACGGTTTTTCATAAAGCTAGTCTTCAAAATATGGTGTTCATAAAAGTTAGTAACCTTTCATATAAAAGTAGTTTCACATCATTTATAAACATCTTTTTAAATTGGTTTTTCTCAAAACATTTCCATGGTATAATTAAAAAGGTTTTCATAACATAGGTTCATAACAGAGGTCATATCAAATGGGATCAACAGAGAAGGTTCAAGCAAAGGGAATCATAGCAATGGCATCAGTTCAGAAACTAACGGATCAGAATATCAAAGAGATCATGAGAAACCTTATAAGGAAGGTCAGAATATCTGTACCTTAGTCCGCAAGTGAAAACACAACTAGAAACGAAAAGGTCGGAAGTAACTCCATCTTCAGCGAATCTACATGAATTTATGGTCGTCTTATTAATAACTTATCTTAAATCGAATTTCTCATTTTAGTCGTCTTTCCATTTTTAGTAACCTTCCTTATTTAGTAAGTTTCCAAATTAATAACTTTTAGGGTTATAAGTGACAATTAAACTTAAATGTTTAATATAACCAATATCATAGTTTGGGGTTTATTATGACAATTATCAAAGATGAGGGATTAATATGCAAATTACTAGGTTTAGGGCCAAATGTGCCAATCTTTCAATGTTTAGGGCTTAATATGGGGATATTAGTTTTAAGTTTTCTAACAGATGTGCATGAAACATATATTCATCCTATCTTTAACTCACACACTCAAGCATGCACATCTTATTCGAAGATACAAGTTATGTCCTATTCCTTAAATCTTTATGTGACATGTTACATCTTGTGTATAACGTTTATTAATGAACCAAAACATGTTAGTGATCGTGGTTACGAGACGAGTTTATGTATCAGCGTGACAAGTTTACGTGACATACAAATTTATTCGAGTTACAAGGCACAAACGAATTCAATGATCATTCTTTTTGTGACATGAGTATATTTGGTCTTCGCATGATTTGGTTTAGGCAAAACAGAACATGTTATGATTTTATATTTCATGCGTGGTCATTTATAGGTAATACAAGAAGGCTTTAAACAAAGTATGGGGTATACCTTAATGGTTGCTTATACGAGAGAATCAAGAACAAGGCTTGTCATGAATAACTATAGCACGCGAACACCCTTCGAACAATACGTCCCACGATCCAACCTTCTTCCAAACTTCTGGTCGAGTATAGTGGATCGGTGTTGATGATTGTGTGGGTTTGTCTTTGTTGTAAAATTTTCGAATGGAAGAAATAGAATGGGGTAGTCCAAGGAATGAACAGGTCATAATAATGAGAAAGAACAAGATACTTAGTTTGATGTTTCAACTTGGTGTGTGTTCCCAGTCTCGTACCAAAGTAGAGAAAGAGACATATGCCTTCTAATAAGATGGTTTGAAAGGTATAGTAGTCAACAAAAGAGGGTCGTGAATTGAGGAGGAAAATTAGGAGGTATATGAGGTAAGTATCAAAGTGATTTCCCGAAATTTTGGGTTAAAATCCATGATTTACGCCTTGATTTGGGGAGCACGAAATTATGGTATGTATGCAAAATCTCATGACAATTATAGAGCAATAATAACTCTGCATGTTGACATAATATTTAAAGATGATATGTTTGAAGAGAAAAAAAAAGAAAGCGTGTGCATCATATGAAACAAAAGGAGAGGCGTGTTTATCTTTGTTCCCATGCATTCAATGTGACGTGAAATATGTTTTCTAAATTGTAAGATATGTCACAATTGATGTGACGTTTCGTAATAAAGGCAAGGAGAGTATTTTCTAAATTGGAAAATAATAATACCGAATATTTGTTATAGAGTGTGTCGTGAATTATGGCAAAAGAGTAGGCAATGTTAGAATATTCACAAGTTATTTGTTTGTTCTTATCTTTTAACCCTATATAAATTTTACTTATGGATTTAATACATATCATATAGTTTTAAATACATATTAATCATAATATAACTTAGGATATAAATCATCTTAGGTTAAGTACAATTAGTGTTACTTATATGGCTTCATACATTCTTAAAAATTCAAATTTAGAGGGTATTTTGGTCATTTTAGATTGTGGTAAATTTTTGGGTTTTACAATATAACTTGTGAACTGATTTTAATTGGACAGGAAATCCAAATTCGACAAAGAACCAAGAAAAATATATGTCTACAGTGTTTGTCGCAATTTCTTGTTTAAGAAATTGTCGAAATTGCAAAATCCGTCGAATTTGGATAAGTTTTATCGGAATTGCAAAATTAACGAAATTGGATAAAGTTGTCGCAATTGCTCAAAACTTGTCGAAATTCAAAAAATTTTATCGCAATTAGGAAAATTTATCACAATTTCAGATTTCCATCGCAATTAGACCAGACTTATCGAAATTCAGATCTTTTCCATCGATATTGGCCAAATGTCATCGAAATTCAAAATCATCAAAATTGGAACATAAATCTGTCGGAATTTGTAAAATGTCGGAATTGGTCATTATTGTATTTTGTCGAAATTCAAAATGTCAAATTTACTCGAGTCCCAAACTGTCAAAATTGCTCAAATGGACAATAAAAGGAATTCAACTTTAACTAACACTCAACATGATGTCCATATATGTTAATTGCTATACTCAAACATGTAATATCAAATTAAGCAACTAAAAGGCCACATGAATGATAACAAGTTTAACTATATGCTAACTTTCATGTTTCCTACAAATATGTGTTTGATTGATGTTTCAGATATCTCAAATGGCTGCACCACAACTACAATCACTCCCAATGCTCACCAAGGCCTTTGTTCTTCCACAAGACTACGACATTGGGATTGGCAAGAACAATGCAATGGTGGAGTTTCATAAGGTCAAGTGTGCAGAACCAACTTGTCAGATAGCAATAGAGGTTCTCAAGCAACACAAGTGCTGGAGTATGCTGGACAAGTCAGCTAACATTCACGAACTCTACATTCATCAAATGTGGAACACTCTACAGCTAGACTTAAGAGAAGAATATTTCACATGCAAGCTGGACCGAAAGGAAGTAACTGTTGATAGACACTACCTTTGCAAGGCCTTGCTACTACCAGAACCTCCTGAACCTGACCAAGAATTCTGTCCAACACCTACAGAAGAAGAGGTTCTCAAATTTCTTGAAGAGATAGGCTACGATTTACAACCAGACAAACCATTGACAAAAATCTCAAGGGTTGAAGCCAAGCTCATCCCACAACCCTGGAGAACGATATACTACATCTTGGCCCGATCTGTTTCTGGAAGGGAAAGTGGTCACAAGAACCCCCGTCTGCCTCATCTTCAAATCTTTTGGGGAATAGTTAATCAGAAAGAGATTGACTTTGCTTCACTTATCTAGGATGATCTGGTCTACCAAATTCAAAAACCCTTAACCAAAATCCCATTTGTTCGTTACACCAAGCTTCTCATCTGTCATCTACTTGACGACAACACAGACATCTCTCCACGTATTGAAGACAGAAAAATGCATCTATTCAAAATGGACAAGACCATCAGGTCAGTCTACATCCCCAAAAGTAGCACACGTAAGCAAGGGATGAGACTACCTGAATCTCTGCTGACAGAAAATATTAAGAAAACAAAAGCTTACAGAGATTATGATAAAGCTTTCAATGAAGGTCATGTCGGCTATTGGAAATATGATGATGAGTCTGCATCAACTAGGACTCGATCGAAGGAAAGCAGCAAGTCAGAAAGTACTTCTAGTGTATCAGAGAAAATCAAACCATCTGCTCACAAAATTGTTAAAAGAAGCGTTCCGGTTACGATAGCTAAGCCCGAGCCTGAAGAAGGAAAGATTGTTGAGGAAGAGGAATCCGATTCAGAAACGAAAACCGATGAAGAACCAACAATTTATAAGGAGGAAATAGCTACTCAGATTGTACTAGAAGAGAGCCGAGTGTCTTTTAAAGCTGAACAGAAAAGGCAGAAGCAGATGATAGAGGAACAACAAAAAAGATTGGATGAAGAATTGGCCAGGGATTTTGGTGAAACCCAGAACGATGACGATCCAGTTAATCGACCCTATGGGTCTGGGGTAGTAATAGAAGTAAATCCACCTCACCCTGATCCAGTTAATCAACCCGGTGGGTCTGGGGTTGTTAAAGACGTTACTCCACCTCACCCTATTTCGGTTAATCAACCTGGTGGGTCTGGGTTGAGAAAGAAGCCATCCCACCTCAGTCAGATCCGGTTAATCAACCCGATAATGATGAGGAAAAGAAATAAGATGAACAGATGACAGACTTCAATTTCGATGAAGGAGAAGAAAGAGAAAAGGTGTCAACTGATGAGGAAAAGAAGGAAGATGAATAGATGAAAGACTTCGATATGGATGAAGGGGAAGAAACATATAAGGTGTTAACTGATGAGGAAGAGATAACTAAAGCTGCAGAAGAACTAGAATTGGAAATGAAAAGGCAAGAATAAGAAAGGTTGGCTAAAAAGGAAGCTGAAAGATATATTCAAACGCCACCAATCACTCATCCACATTCAACACTAGTTACTCAGGATACACCCCCAGTGTCTCAGCATGCATCTCCACCCAAGGTTCAACCACTTCTAGAATCATCCACACTCACCTCATCACCACCACCACCAACCACTGAAGAAACATCTAAAGATAAAAAAGGCAAAACAATCAAAACAAGCAAGAAAACCAGGAACATCACTAGGAAAAAATGGGATGATGTAATTTGGCACGAGCTAAGAAAGATAACCGGCTAAGTGACCAAGTTAAAAACTTAACTAATACGGTCAACGGCCTTGTCAGACAAGTAAACAAGATGCAAGATACCAAAGCTCGTATGGATGAGTTCCTTGCCGACGATGTTGATGACTAGATGCTCACAGCAGTCAAGGGCAATACTAAAGCGTACGAGAAGAAGTACTTGCCCAAGGTTGCATCCCAGAAGGTATAATAGTATCTCGATCCCAACATCGAAGACATGGCCAAGAACATTGTAGCTTCGGTTCCACTTATCTTTAAATCAGTACCAACGTAGCCTAAAGGACCAACTCTTGAAGAACTCCAACTCCAACTCCAACTCCTTGATAGACTGATAAGCATCACCTCACCGACTGCAGAAGAAATAGCAATCCATGAGGCTATAAAAGCCGACATTGCAAAGGAGTCGTGCAAAACTGAGGCCGACAAGGGTAAACATCAAAGAGAGGAAGAAGACTCAGATCCAGACACCCAAGCCAAGAAACAAAAGGGTGACAGCGGATCTGGTTCCCAATTTAAAGAACCAGTCGGTCCCTCAGCAACAACAGCCACTCAACCAGCAAAGGCTTCGGGATCAGGACCTATAGAAATGGAGCATCAGTATGAGCACACTGCAATTGAGGAAATGGAATTTAAACAACACTACGATCAACCAGATTCACCTCCTAAGACCAAAGCTACGTCCTCTAAATCTGGCAAGAAGACTTCCAAAAGACCAACTGTTGTCTCCTGGCTAGATGAAGATACGACAGAGGGAAACGAATGGTTTGATTGGCTTGCAAGTGCTCAACCTCAGATGGACGAAGATTGAATGATCGAAGGTAGTACGTTTGAGTTCACACAAAGACTCAAACGTGACCAACGTATCAAGAAGATGACTAAAGGGGAACTTCGTCGCATCAAGAACGATGCATTCAGTATGCTCAAGGATAGGTCGTCCAGTGCAGCTGAGCTTGAATATCATCTAGACAACATTGCCCGATCAATGTCAAGTGAGTTCAGCTGGACCAATCCAGATGTGGTTATGGTTGGTAGCACTTCTAAAAATAACCAACCATACATTACAGATTGGACAAAGCCACTACCGTTGATAAGAGTCTCTGATCAACCTACTATCCCTTACCAGTTCTTCTACAACATTGATCTTGAATTACTCATACACGGTATCAAATGTCAACCAAAATACTCAACCTCCATAACTTTGATCCCTGCGGCAAGTTACACACAACCAACCATCGAGGAAACTGCCATAAGACTCTTCATTTCAAAGAAAGTGCAGTATGACCAAGATGCACAGCTAGGCATTTATCATTGGTTTTAGAAGAGGAATACATGGTACAAGAGTAAACTCACAAAGAAGTCTTCTACTCCAGTGATGAGTGACCATAGGATTCTTGCTGTAGTTAGTATAGAAGGAGAAAAGAGATATGACTACACCTTCTTGACAAAAATCAAAGTTAGAAGACACGATCAACAGATCTACACGTTCTCAGAAGCAGACCTCCCAGATTTTAACATCAATGACCTTGAAGACATGTATCTTATCAAGGTTCAAGGGAAGCTTCAACACTTCTCGACTGATCTACAATACGCGTTCAGCACTGCCATATTATACTTCATCAGAAGAAAGATCATACAAGAATGTGTAGAAGATCTGCAGCTTGGGGTCGAGAGCTACCAAAGGAAGTTGAATCTAACCGCACCAGTTCTATCACTTCCTGGAATCAACAATGAGCCCCAATACACCATGAAGAAGGAACCAACCTTCGGGTTCGTTCACAAGAGCGATCTTACGATCAACTGCTTCATAGGGTACAAGGAAGTTCATAAGTTCTGCGATCACATGCTGAAGAAAGTTTGTGATATGTTGGAAATACGGGTACGAGATCAGGAGTTGTAAAAGACAAGCAGGTGGACAGCTTCTCAGTTAAGAGAAGTTTGTCAGTTCATTTTAACCGCACCAGTTCAAAGAGATCGAGAGAAGGTTATTTCAAAGAGATCAAATGAGGCGGCTTGAGAGTTATGTTAGAGGGAGGTCATCATTCCCTATCAGGAACTTCTAGAGACCTGATCCAGTCTACACTGCATTCAGAAGTTCGGAATGATGTAAGAGTTGAATATATTCTTTGATTTGATATATATTGCTTGCTTGTATGATTGTTCAGAATGTCTTGTGCACAAATAATAGTGCACAACCCGTTCTTGTAGAGTAAGGACCCTGAGGTACGCTTCAGTGCCTTAATCCTCATATAAGGAGCAAAAACTTCTTACTTTTGAGTAGAATTAACAAGAATTTTGCTAAGTTTTTTAAAATTCTGCTCAAAAGAACAAGTACGCCCTAGTTAAGGGGGAGTACTTGAAACAAAAATCTTTGTTCAAACCAAGCAAGTTCTTGTTGTTAATTCTTCCCATAAACCTCAAAAAAGCATATTTTGATCAAAAGTTTTCTAAAACAACAAGAATATGCTATTTTGGAGGGGGAGAATAAGTATGTGATTAAAATATGGTGATAAAAAGTTGAAATCTCGCATGAGCTCGACTCAAAATGTACCCTCGAATTGAAAAAAATCATAAGTTATTAATCGAAAGGACTTGTCCGAGACGGGTAATAATTTCAAGCCGGTTTATCCGGTGATGTAAACGTGTCTCGCAAAGGACTTTTCTGAGTAGAGTGTACCAATTTCGAGAGATTCTTCGTTGAATATGACCTGGACGGGTAATAATTTCAAGCTAGTCTAACTAGTGATGTAAACGTGTCTCGCAACGGTCATGTTCAATGAAAATCAATCAATTCTAAAAAGTGCTTACTCTACCCGACATGAGCAAATTTATCATAAACACTCATGAGCATATATTAAGGGGGAGGATTTATGAAAAATATAAAACTCTTAAAGTGTAAACAATATAAGTTTTACACTCATAAACGCTTTGAGAGATTTTTCAAATAATTGGTTTTTTTGGAAAACATAGGATAGTAATGGAGATATAAGGTGACTAAGGTTAGGAAAGCGTCCTATGATCCGCCAGAGCCGGAGGGATCTACCCAAGGACAATACCAATAGTTTAAAACTACAAAGTCCTAGGTATGATGAAAAAAAAGGAGTAAAGAAATGAAAGGAGAAAGAAGGGGTGAAGAATTAAAAAGAAAAATAAAGAAAAGGGTAAAAAGAAATAGCCCTCCATATGTTCAACATTAGGGCAGAAATCGGGCTCAACTCATATGCTACTGGTTGTTAATAAGGTGACACCAGGATTAAAGATTAAGCCATCATGGACCCAGTGACGCACTGCACTAAACCTTCTAAACCACTCAGGTGTCTCTCAAAAGACACTTGTTTCATTTCTCACGGAGAACCCTTCATTATCTATCGATCTCTCACTCCGAGATGTGTTGATATTGAAAAGGAGGCACTCTGCTCCATGCCTCCGACGACTAAAACCAATAAGCATTTAATCGAGTCTAGAGCTGTGAGATACATAAAAAGATCTCATATGAACACTTAGTTATTCTACACTAGTTGTTCAACAAAAAGAACACCATTTGTAAATTATAAGAGTCCTATGCAGATATTAGTAATCTGCCGAGAACATTCATGAGAGAATTCACATATTGTAATTCCCAGTGAATGAATGGAAATCCTGCCAGGGTCAACATCAAATAGCCCTGACAGCAGGTCACTTCTGTAATCCCCTGTGGAGTTCGCTTAATGTTCGAGGTGGTTCCAAAATGGTCTACAGTCGTGAAGTGATACTTCGGTATACTTCAGCGGCTTACCTGAATCGTTGATACACTTTGGTGTATCTGTGTAAGCTCTCTTGGGGGCATCCGGTTCAGGAACGGCCTTGGCAAGGATTAGAGAAAGTCTTCACACTATGCTGTTGACGATCTCGAAGTCCGAACCTATAAGTGCCGGATGATTTGTTGCTAAGTGTCTACATTGTAGGTAATCATGTAGACCAGGATTTCCACCACCACCACTTCCATCAAGCTCATATCCCGAAGAAATGTTCTCACAAAGACTAAAAGATAACAAAAGTTCAAAAGAAGTCAAACAAAAGTCAAAGATCAAGCATAACAAACTTTCACAAGTTAAAGAATGAAGCTTATGAAGTGAGAACTAGTTGAAGTAAGAAGATCAAAAGTGAAAAGACATATGAGCATGGTGGAAAAGACGTAAAGACATCAAGATTTAAGAACGTCGATGGAAGGCAGATCAAGACATTACCATATCACATCACAACAAGAACAAAGAAAAAAGAATCGAATGAAGTCGAAGCCAAAGAAGCAAAGAAGACGTCAAGCAACCTAGATGACCAATCCTTAGGGGGAGATTGTTGGGAACATGTTTTCTATTATTTCAAGTATTGGTCATATTGATGTAATAGGTTGCTCGTTAATATAGGGCTTTAGGTTTGTTTGATCCACACAGCTTGTAAGAAGCCCATGGGCCATGTGGTTTAGAGCTTAGATTCTAGAAGGTTTAAGGCAAAGTGTTGCCCTAACACTTTGCCTATAAATACCAAGCTAATGTGCTCATTTCATTGGTTGGTTTATAGTTCATTGTACCGAAACTTTGCTAAATAATCGTATGAATTATTGATCAACCACTCTCTTCATCTATCTCGTTCATTCTCTCGTTATTACTTATTATACGTTGAGTTATTGCTTGTGGTACATTAGTTTTAGGACCTAAAAAATTTGAGGTGAGTATTTATTGCGTAGTTAGTTATTGGATGTGCTTGACAAATCATATAGGCATCGTTCACTTAGGCTAATCTATGGACATGAGACTGAACAAACTACAATCGGTAATAAGAAATACTCTACATTGCATTAGACAAGGACGTGAAAATTCGACAACATAATAGGATTTAACTAGGGAGTAGTGAGATTCTAAGTAAATACGTTTTTCCTCTTATAAGAAGTTCAAAACTTTATTTTTTTTGTCATAAGTTTAATTTAGTTTAATTAGTAGTTTGATTAGTATTTAAAACCAAACTCTTCTAAAGCAGAGATTTTTCTTACTTTAAATTAAATATAAAATACCAAAATAATCTTCCCTCAACCCTTAGGCTTAGTTCGTCATACTTTTTGAACCTACCTCACTATTCCCCTAGAGAACAATTAATCCCCCGTGTCTTGCCTATAATATGCTACAACGGTTAGGTACATTAGCTAGGAGGATTGTAAAACTTATTCGGTTTTGCAAGATTCAGTCATCAAGTTTTTTGCACCGCTGCCGGGGAATAGTCTAGGTCTCGTTTTCTATTCGGTTTAGGTCTACTCACTATATTACTATCAAGTGAGATTTTTCTTTTTATTATATAGTTTTCTTTTAGTCTATCTTTTTCTTTGTGTTTTTGTTCGTAAAATTTTTTCATTGACTATTCCGTTAGCCATTATGAAAAACGTGAATCCACCATCACCACCCGAATCACCAACCTCACCCATTAATAGAAGGATTCGAGAAGTAAACCAACTTCTTGAATCAGTGAACTTAGTTTCCCCATCTCATGTTAGAAGATGTTCCTACTTAGAAGGAGATTTAGGATTAGTAGAATTTTTAATAATTATGAGAGTAGGAATGTTAGGGAGGAAGAAAACAGGGAGAAAGAAGGAGGAGTAGAATTATTGAATACTTTGATAAATTTCTCACAAAATATGAACTAGCGTACCATAAGTACTTATTGCATGATCCTCACCTATTCTATTATAAAAGACTCCCAATCATAGGAAGAAGTGATCCTTCGAATATAAGTAAACCATGTAATATAGGACACGTTCATGTGAGGATAGCTTACATTGACCTAAACACCCCCGTGAACATCATGACTAGTGTACACTATAATTGGATCATGAAAAATCAATTAGTACCTAGAAGAGATCCCAAGAACCCTATAAAGATAAGTAATTTTACAGGTAAAGTTAAAGGGATGCATACATTTGTAGGAAATTTCACATACATTACGGTTTTCTTGATTGTGGATGATATTGGTTCGGCTATAGACCATTGGTTGTCGCATGTATTATTAGGTAAGCCGTTTACGGAGGAAAGTTGCCAACCAAATGCCCCATAAGGTAGAACAATATCAATTGGTGCCAAATCTAGAGAAAGATCACATGCAATCGGTTTACTTTAGGAGTGATGAGGACAAAAGAAGAGGAGTGGATTATGTAAGAAAAGGGTTTTGGTTTTTATAACGAATGTTTAAAATTAGGACCCGAATACAAAACTAACAATGATGGTGTGACAGAGGATGGAGTCACTTAAGAGGCATGACTTTGAGTCTAGCTACAAAACTTGTAAATAAAGAAAAGCGTTAATGGGAGGAAACCCATGTTTATTTGTTTTATGTTTTTCATTTTAATATTGTTTGTTTAATATATATTCTTTCTTATAATTGTTTAATTTTCATGCTTCAAATAATTTGTGAAAATGCTTTATTTTGTTTTTAACCTCGTCATAATTAAATATAAAGGTGTTTTACAAAAAGAAAAGTGTAGGGAAATTCTTATTTAGTTTTAAAGAAAGGAATTCGAACATGAAAAAGTTTACAATTTATAATTAACATATATTTTATCATGTTTGTGTGTTCTAGAACTTGCTTTAGTGATGCATTTCGAGATCGCTAGTAAGATCACATTCGTGTGATTAGGATTTACTAAATGATAAGAGGCATTAAGATTAACCCTTGTTTTTAGCCTACGTTTGTTATAATTAGATTGACTTCATTGTTCAAGTAATTGCCCCACACCCTTGCTATATACTCATTTTTAGTACAAGATACCCCTAGTACACCCTTCTGAGCCAATTTTTTCGTGGTTCTCGTGATACTTTAGTGGATTTCGAAATATTAATGATGAGCATTGTATACACCCCACTAAAATGTTACCACCAAATCGCCTTAGCCTTCCTTGTATGCACTCATTTTTAGTACATTATTGTGAAACCATATATGTTAAACCCTTAGTTAATTAATTATCTAGTTGGTTACATGGTTGCTAAGTCGACATATCTTGTAAATACAGTTTTGGGAAGATTGGGACTTATGGTAGTATTATTAAGGATTAATGAGGAAGAAAGTCAAGTTATTACCCCTATATATACGTTAATGTTTACGCATTCACATGTTTTGATCCTTGTAATTCAGGTCATTAGTTAGTTTATATTTATGCAAAAATTCGAGTGTAGGGATGCAATTATAAATCCTAAGTTATCTATGTTATTTATAGCAGATCAAAAGATAGCATGAAAAGAGTGTATGCATATAAAAAAACAAAAAAGAAACATACGGACTGCCATAACGAAAGAGTTAGAGTTGGTGTATCGAGTCTTGGCTTAGCAACGCCACTTCGTACATTTAATTAACTTAGATGATTAGCTTGCCACCAGTAAATTTTCCCATATCCCCAAAACCGTGTTTTCATTACCCTTACTCCTAACGTTACAACCCTTTGTAAAGACCTCTTTGATAGTTTATCCTAGGTGCTTACGCAAAAGCGGTGGAGGTTTGATCCTTTATGAAGCCTATGGTTCTATGTGTGTTGAGTCAAATCTGACCAAATTATCCCTCACAAGTATTTGAAACATTAAATCAGCCTAAGTTCAGGATAGCTGATCACGTCAGAGATACAATTCTTTCTCTGACAGAGTCAACACGTAAACTAAAGAGCAAATTTTACCCTTGACTAAATGATCAACACATCTGAACATCATCAGCTAACAAAAGACTCATAGGTGCAGCACCTTTGAATGAACCTCAGAGAAGTCAGAGTGAAAGACCACTGAATGGAAGAACAGTGGTCTAATGGGACTTGCTAAGTGTTCACATATTTGAGGATAAACACCTCACATATTTTGTGTAACTTCTCAGCCACCACAGTCTTGCTTGGCAAAGACAAAGTCCAAAACTAAAATGAAAACTTTGTAACTTGATAACAGATTCAGCTGAAACAAAGGGCAGAGAAGTAACAAAAACCCCTGAGATATTAAGGACTGACAAATGCCCTTAGGTCTCTAACAATGACTTATCATCTTAAGCTATGCAGATGAACAAGTTGCACTTATCAGATACACATAGAGTATTTCCTCAACATACTTGCAAAGTGTATCCTTGGAGCTGACTGAAGTACTCAGCCACGCTTAGGCGGGAGTACTTTGAGCTAAAGCAAATCGGGAAAACCCTTGGGATGATAAGTATTCATCGAGAGAAGGGAAAGCAACCTGCATGTACAAGAGATGTCAACACAGTAAAGCAACCCTAGCCACACAAGTGCACGTATACCTTACTTCAAGTTTGTTTCTTGTTTAGTTATTACTATTCTTGTAACTACTAAAAGTGTATCTCCCTATAAGGGAGGCTATTTGTAGTGATATGTAACAGATTCCACCTCTAGAACACACTTCCTCTTCTAAGTGGGATCTTCCTCTTAATAACTTGAAGAGAAGCATTTGTCTACTAGAGATAGTATTCCGCAACTATCACTCGTAAAAGTCTTCACTTTCAACCTCTTAAAGTGAGACTATTATAGTCGTAATGTACAAATGGGTATTATTAGTTGATCATGGTCAAGATCGTGTAACCATGTACATATCTATAATAAACATAGGTTATTTTCATTTGCTCAAGCTTTTGTTTATACAATGAATGGAGTTGCACAAATATATCGCACCAACTAGTGGTATCAGAGCGGGTGGATCACTTCCATGATCTAGATCCGTTCTTGAATGACTGCTAATAATAACAAGCCATTCTCGAATGTTGCCTAATAACATTCAAACTCAGTCCTCACTAACTCCCCACCAAGAACACCTTCTTCACAATCACCTTCACCTTCACCTCTACATAAATAGAACATCCTTTGTTGTTTTGGGTAGCAAATGGTCCAAACCTACTTCCTATCCAGCTCTTTTAACCACACTTATTAGCCTGACTACGTGCAATAGATACACAACCTATAAGTATGGATATAATAGTAAATGGTAGCTCTCAACATGCTACTAAATGTGGGAGAATGAAGTATCAGACCCTAGATGAAGGATCAAAAGTGAAAGATGATGAAGTATTAGGGGAAGGATACGGATCAGTCTTCTATGAAAAACTTAAAGTGTTTTAGGGAGTGTACAGTAAAAAAAACAGTTCCTGATTCACTAAGTCTCTTTACAAAGAAGACTTCAATAACACCAATTTACTCGAAGATACCAAAAGTGCTTGCTGTTGTAACTGCAGATATGAGAAGAAGCTCACATGCCCACTCACATATGTATAAACTAGACTATTCCTATAGTAAAATGGGAGACAGTTGACCTAAGACAGCTGACCAAGAACAGCTGATCAAATTGTCTTTCGAAAGGTACTTTTGATAGTCTAGAACAAGAATAGCTGAGCAAAAGAAATTTGGAAACCTCTGAGAAGCATAAGTTTGCTTAAACTTGAAAATTCCAAGGTTACAATGTTTGTTATGCTTCAACAGCATTAGAGAAAATACACTAGAATTCTTAATGTTATTCTCTCTGATGCATATATGGTATGAACTATGAAACTCAGGAACAACATTGCGGAAGTGACCAAGAGGTAAGAAGGAACTATCAGCACAGCAGATACCTTAACTTGTGTCACTAATCAAGGATTAAATCTGAAGCTACAAGTCTGTTAGAGAATGGGTGATGAATTGATACCTCCATCGATTGTGTCTGGAAATAGAGTTGTCTATATTAGTATACTAGTCACTACTAACAACTTCACTCTGCAACACAAAATGTACCTCTATACAAAGTACCTCAAGATTCCAAAATTACCTGACACCTGAGAAAACTACTAAATTCATACCGTATAACCTGATCCTTCCATTGGTCTCTGATTAGAGATCAAAAGGACATAACCCTAATATGGAAGATCAGGTTCCAATCAAGAGAAGAGCCTGGCATCCTTTTAAAGGAGAAGCTCCAAGACTTGAGAGTCTCAGACCCAAGACGAAGCTTAAGGATAACGCCAAGCATCTGAAGAACGCTGAAGACATCAGACATCTGTTTAAAAAATAATATGTAGATTAATTGGCTGTAAATCAGAGTGTAAGAAGAAGCCAGTTTGCTCACTTACCTCTGATAGATTTAAACCACTAGAATAGATACATAAAACTTGGTGTAAATCAGAGTGCAAGAAGAAGCATGTTTGCTCACTTACCTCTGCTAAGCTTAGACCAACTTAGAATCAGATGTTTAGATCTTCAGTCTTGATTGTAAATCAGAATGTTAGAAGAAGCAGTTATGCTCACTTACTTATGATAAAACTTAGGCTAAATTTATGTTCAAATAGGGGGAGATTGTTGAGTCAAATCTAACCAAATTATCCCTCACAAGTATTTGAAACATTAAATCAGCCTAAGTTCAGGATAATTGATCAGGTCAGAGATCCAACTCTTTCTCTGATAGAGTCAAGACGTAAACCAAAGAACAAAGTTTACCCTTAACTGAAGTACTCAGCCACGCTTAAGCGGGAGTAATTTGAGGATAAACACCTCATATATGTTTTGTAACTTCTCAGCCACAACAGTCTTTCTTTGTAAAGATAAAGTCCAAAACTGAAATGAAAACTTTGTAACCTAATAACGGAGTTAGCTAAAACAAAGGGCAGAAAAGTAACAAAAACCACTGAGACATTAAGGACTGACAAATGCCCTCAGGTCTCTGACAATCACTTATCATCTTAAGCTATGCAGATGAACAAGTTTCAATTATCAGATACACTTAGAGTATTTCTTCAACATACTTTCAAAGTGTATCCTTGGAGCTGACTGAAGTACTCAGCCACGCTTAGGCGGGAATAATTTGAGCTAAATCAAAGCTGGAAAACCCTTGGGATGATAAGTATTCATCGAGAGAAGGGAAAGCAACTTGCATGTATAAGTGATGTCAACACAGTAAAGCAACCCTAGCCACACAAGTGTACGTGTACCTTACTTGAAGTTTGCTTCTAGATTAGTTATTACTATTCTTGTAACTACTAACAGTGTATCTCCCTTTGTCTATAAAAGGGAGGTTAGTAGTAGTGATAGGTAACAGATTCCACCTCTAGAACACACTTCGTCTTCTAAGTGGTAGCTTCATCTATATAACTTGAAGAGAAGCATTTGTCATTACTAGAGATAGTATTCTACAACTATCTCTCGTAAAAGCCTTCACCTTCAACCTATAAAAGTGATACTATTATAGTCGTAATGTACAAATGGGTATTATTAGTTGATCATGGTCAAGATCGTGTAACCATGTACATATCTATAATTAACATAAGTTATTTTCATTTGCTCAAGCTTTTGTTTATACAATTCATGGTGTTGCACAAATATATCGGACCAACAATGTGCTATGACAGGTAGATAACATTTCATTTCCCCATTTCCATATTGTTATATCACTTATACACTGAGAGATGAAAGAATCTAAACATTTTATGTGAGGTGCTAGTATATAATTTCCGTGCTTGTTATATATATTGGGGAACTAGTTATGTTCTTAACAATCTTTGAACTATGCTAAATGCCCTGAGCTTGTAATTTGACTAGGATAAAAGCATATTTGCTAGAGGACAATCAAATCCTAAGTGTAGGGAGATTCGATGATGTGTAAATTGATACGCTTTTGAGGGGTCATTTAGCCCATAAATTCATATATATGTGATCAGTTATTTCCATAAATCGTTTCTATTTGAGTTTTAGGTACTCGGGATGCAAATGCTAGAAAAAGACAAGTTTTGGGCTCGATTGGATGGATAAACGAATAGAACAACAACATCGGGAAAACCGTTACGAGAAGGCCTCGTGACGGCGTCACAACCAGATTGTGACACCGTCACCTAGGTAGCGCTAATGCTACAAGCTATAGACTCGACCTCAAGCTGACAGTGTCAAGACCAAAAATATGGAGGCTGACGGCTTTACAACCTCAAAGTGACGTCGTCTCAACTAAGTCGATGCAATTATGAAACCCTAAGAGAGGCGAGCTGACAGCGTCATAACCTTAACGTGACGCCGTGACAGATGTAAAACTATATATATTTTTGCATTGTTTTCATTATTGGGTGTGCAACTTTTGGAGGATAAACCTTAGACGAATGTCTACAGTTTTGTAGGCCCTTTCGCAATTGAATATCTTCATGTTTAGTGACAGGTAAGTTATTTATTTAATCATTCAATCATGTCTATGTGTAATTGTTTGATTTATTTATTTGCTTTTCTTTTTATTACCATGCTAGGCTAGATCACTTAGTATTTGCTTAGGATTGCATGAAACCTAGTTATTGATTCTTGTGTTGTTGTTTCTTGTTAAATGGTGTTTGCGTTAGGAGTTAGAAAACTGGCTAGGGAAAACTATACTAGATTGAACGTCCACTAAAACTTGACCAGTTAATAATTTATGTCATAGGTTAATTAACTTGAGTTGAGTATTTATTGTGCAGTTAGTTATTAGGTGTGCTTGACAAATTATATTGGCGTCGTTCACTTAGGCTAATCGATAGACGTGGGACTGACAATTCAAAACATAATAGGATTTAACAAGGGAGTAGTGAGATTCTAAGTAAATATGTTTTCCCTCTTATAAGAAGTTCACCACTTTAGTTTTCTTGTCATTAGTTTAATTTAGTTTAATTAGTAGTTAAAACCAAACTCTTCCAAACCTGAGATTTTACTTGTTTTCAATTAAATATAAAATACCAAAAATAATCTTTCCTCAACCCTTAGACTTATTTTTTCATACATTTCGAACCTACCTCACTATTCCCCTATAGAACGATCAATCCCCCGTGTCTAGCATATACTACATTACAACGGTTAGGTAACCACCTTTGTTGTATTTTTGGGATCTATAGGAGTTCGTTAACTGGTTTAACCAACTAAAGCATATGTTTCTGCATTAAAGCATGAGTTAGTCTATGATAAGAGTCTTTCGGGTTTATGGTAAGATAGTAACTAGTAGAACTTGGTTTGTTTTGGACTTAATCTATTTGTATGTTATTTTTATTTTTTCTCATGCCTTAACATACCCATAATCATTCTTAATATCATTATTTTCTCTATCCTAGCCTTTAGCACGCTTAATCTGGAGATTTGATCAATCACTTGGGGCTTTGCCATCATTCGAGATTTGATCAGTCACTTGTGGCTTTTTCATCATTGTTTAAGTTTCGTTACTCGTAAAGATTGCTTTATAAGAACGATTCACCCGTAACCGTTTCATTATTAAACCCATTTGCCTTTTAGGTTAGTTAGGTACTAGACTTTCGTAGTAGAGATGTGTAACCTTGCCAAACTTATGATATAATACTCACCACGGCCGTGAAATTGAGCGATTCACTAAATGTTACCACATAGGTTAGTTGTGTTTTCATTTCCTATTTCGCGAGGTGCTTGGTTGTGCATACTTCTGATTGAGTATTTTATTTGAGCTTAGTTTATTTACTATTAATGGTGTACCCCATCTCATGTCTCGGAGCATAGTGTCCGAAGACACATACTCGGAACGTATCCATTGGCGTAAAGCTCATTGGGCTACCGTAAGGGAACCCGCCAACATACAAGGGTCCGACTCACGAAGCATAACCCGATGGAGAGTTTTAACCTCCGAGGACACAAACGCTCCGACACTAAGTGACAAAAGGAATATCTCATGGACCCCACCTAAATAATGGTTGTCCATTATCTTCGTGATGGCTGACAACCACACGTGCGCACGATCTCGAAGCCTCCCCAATGGCTGCAGAGAATATGCTTCTCTTCGACCAATCACATCAAGAAATGTGGCGAATCTAGGTCCTTCCTAGGGTTTGCCTATAAATAGCCAAATCACTTGTCTATTTGAGGTATGTCATTTACTCACTGTCTACTTTCTCTCTCTAAAATCATACCCATAACATACGGATGACTTACTCTCACGCCAGAATCGGCTCGCCGGGTCTACCCCTGTCATCCGCCTAACCCAAGCGTGTTATTTGTCTTATTGTAGATTCCAAGTAGCGTATAGAAGTACTTAGCTTGCGTCTCTCGCAGGCTCTAATCCAGAAGGTGCAAGTATTTGCACGATCAGTGGCACACCTGGTGGAACCACGAAATTCAGAAAGTTTCATAGAGTTCATCTCTATTAAACTTTTATCTGCTTCTATATGATCAAAAATGATGGGATCTGATGGTCCATCCTTGTCCCCCACAAGGGTGATGTCATTCGTTGTCTCGGAAATGGTGCGAAGTGAAGATGATCGGAGGAGGCAGCAAGTCGCTGGTTTCACTCCCTTGGACCTGATGTCAAACATAAAGTCTTCAAGCCAGCTTCGACCCAATGAAACCCCTGGCTCTCCCTCACCACCAGGAACACTAGAGATTGACGAAGCATTCGTTATGGAAAATTACAAGAGTTTGGAGCCCCTTATGAGGAGAAGAGCTAGGGCTTTGAGGTTGAAAGATGTCACTACCTAATTGGATTATTTGAGCTGGGATGTGGATGAAGAGATAGAGGAGGGAGCCCCTTTAGAGGGTCAGCAACAACCCTCTCAGAGAGTGACAAATCAACCAACGACTCACCCTACTTCGGCAAACCTACCCCCTCTGTTGGCAGCACATCTGAGAGAAACGGAGCGTGCAAGGAGAGCGTCTTCACCCAGAAGTCTGGAGGGCGACGACTAAGGTCTCCGAATCATCTATAAAGGAACCTTGCTCGGGGAATGGCTCCTAGGGAGCAGACTCCTCCAAATCAGATGTATCCGAAAGATACAGGGCTCTCTTACCCTCCGATAAACACTTTCCCAACAAACAGCATGCATCCGCCCTATGGCGTTTACCCCTCGCAAAATGTGTATCTCCAAAAAATATTTATCCTCCCATCAACGTATACCCTCTGCAACAAAGTCAAGCACACCTACCTTACCCTTCGAGCTACCAGAATCCGAGTTACCTCCCAACGACAGTGTACCCTCCGCAAAACCTTTATCCTCCTAACAACTACTCTGAACAATCACAGCATCCTGGTTATACGTTCAGCCCTTCGCCCCTTGTCAGATGGATTGAAGACTTCTAGTTCCCATATGGGTTGAAGGTTCCAACTCATGTTGGACACTATGATGGAAAAGGGGACCCAAATAATTTTTTGCACACTTTTGTGGGGGCGGTACGAATGGAGAAATGGGCCATGCTTGTGGCAGGCCATATGTTCGTCTATGTGCTAAAAGATGCAGCCCGGGTTTGGTGGGATAGCTTACAGAAAGGTGTGGTTATAAGCTTCGAGGACCTAAAGAAGAGGATCTGAACACACTTCAACTAACAGAAACAACAGACTAAGACACATTTGGTTGTTAATTCGATAAAAAGGAGGGAGGGAGTGAGTGTACGAGCCTTCATAACAAGGTACACTGATGAGACAGCTCAGATCACCAGGTCAAACGAAGACCAAAGAATAGCGGGATTCGTACACGGAGTCAAGGTTAAGGCGCTGGTAAAGTTTGTCTCGACGGAGCTCCCCAGTACATATGATGCGTTGATGGAAAAAACGTACGCCTGGCCACAAGTTGAGGAAACCGCTGTGGACGACCGACTAGTTGGTACCTTTCTTCGTGGTCAATGTAGACGACAAGAACTCCAAAGCGAAACTGATAAGGATTTAGTTGGTACCTTTTTAAGGGGTCATTTAAGGCCAAAATTGTATTTATATGATCAAATATTGCCCTAAATCGTTTCTTTTTTCATTTTTGGTACTTGGGATGAAAAATCTGGAAAACAGCAAGCCTTGGGCTTAAAATGACAAGAAAAGAGAAGAAAACGACCAAGTCTCAAATCTGTCAGGAAAAGAGTCCTGACGGCATCACACTTCACCAAGTGACACCGTCACCTGCTACTGAAGATGGAATTTTGGTAGAAAATTAACAAGCGATGCCCCAGATGAATTGAAGACTCTATAAACTGACGGCGTCAGGTGTATTTTAAGACCAAAGTCACGTACAAGGTTTAACAAGAGACGGCCCAGATGATTTACCAAGGGACGACGTCAAGAATTCCATGACGGTGTCAGACATCTTAAGTGACGCCGTCATAACGACGACTTGCACAAGACAAAACCTTAATAATGGCGAGCTAATGGCGTGAGAACCTATAAGGTGACGTCGTCCCAAGTGTAAACTTATATATATATATATATATATATATATATATATATATATATATATATATATATATATATATATACACTTTCATATGTTTTTCAGAATTCGTGTAACATCTTGGAGTAGGGTTTTAAGAACGATTTTCTCCGCTATTGTAAGGGTTTTACAGCCCTCCAAACTCATGTTTCATTGAAGATAAGTTATCATTTTAATCATTCAATATGTCTATGTGTTGTTTGATTACTTGTCTATCTTTTCTTTGCTTTAACATGCTAGCTTAAGTTAATTAGTGTTTGCTTAGATATAATGAAACCTAGTTATTGAATGTTGATTTGTCGTCTCTTGTTTAATTGATTTGTTGGGTTTATTAATTTGATGAGACAAAACGACCAAGAATGAAACAAGAGGGACTCAATACGACAAAGGAAGAAACTTTCAATAAAAGGAAAGATTACTACGAATCTTTTAATATGTTAGGAATATCCTTTGTAAACCCTAATGTCTCTATTATATAAAGAGACATAGGCTACATGTTTTTATTATGTCTTCCACCATCTAGACGTTTAGTAGATAACACGTTATTAATATAATTGGAAGCTTTGTTGGGAAAAACCTTGTTCAATAACATATGAGTCTTGTTTAATCCGCTGTGCATATTGTTTGTTTATGTTATTGTTTAACCCTAGAGGCTCAAAATGATCCATGAGTTGTTCTAAACTCAACATGTGGTATCAGAGATTGGGGAGCTCGTTACCTAGGGATGTTACAAGATTCATTGGTGTCGACAGAAGCAGATTCGCAAAAAGGTTTTAAGTTATCGAAGTTTTTGATTTGTTTTTGTTAAAGTTTATGCTGCTGTATTAATTGGCGACAAAAGAGAATCGAATATTATGAAATTTGGTGGAAGATGATGAATTACTGATTGAAAAATCATTGGTTGAATAGTGATCGAGGTTCTTGTCGTTAAGTGCATCATGCTTTCAAATTAAATTTTGTATCCTCGTACTGTATTTAAAGATCAGTCTGGGATAGCTGTATTTACTTAATATTCTAATCGATCTATTAATGAATACCTCGTAGTATATTATAATTGATCGTCAGTGGAGTATTAGTTGTAGTCAATTGCATAATGAATCAATTCTATGGTTGGTATAATCTGATTGGACATGGTGTTTATGGGTCGATTGAGGTAGCAATAAAGGTCAATGGTTTATTAAAAGTGTTTGTCGTTTCTGTGCAAGTGGATACAGGATTTGTGGAATATTGAGGTCTGATGGATTCTACTGCTCTACATATCTTTCTACTGCTAGCGCTATTTAATGCTACTGCTACCTATTCGATACTACTGCTTCTTTCGAGATTTTCTACTGCTAGTTATATAATTCTGCTGCTCGATATAATTTATTCTGCTACTAGCTTCATTCATACTGCTGTTGTAATGAAGTTTCTACTGCTATGTTTAAGCTGATTTTTACGAGCATGAATTACAAGAATTGAGGGGAAGCATGTAGAGTTTATTGCTTTTTGTTATACACACACAGAAGGTTATTGTTTCACACACACGACGGAGTTTGGAATTTGTTTTCGGTTCGTTAAGGTTTTAAAGGCTCAAATTAATTTTCTTATTGGCAAAAAGGAGTATTTGTTGCTTCTTTGATGATGCAGTGGAATTTTTCAAAGTTGTGTCTTATCATATCTTAAACGGCTAACAAAGTTTAAAGATAACTTGTTTGTTCATTCAGGTGACTATGAATTGACAAAACACTTGAAGGAGTTGCGTTATTGTGCTCAGTGGTTATTGTTAAGAGATTGCGGTCTCCCTATACGTGGAGTATACGTTCGAAGTCGTATTTAGTACAAGGCATAAGACACAAGGTTGGTTTCTTCTACTTCAACATCAAGTTGGTAATGATTAGTTTTCTTCAACAATATATAAAGCCTACAGATTTGAAGAATAATTTTATGTACATGCATCACTCAAGGGGAAGTTTCTACTGTTTACATTCTCTATTTGTTGATAACAAAAAGGGGAAGAAATATTGTGGTGGCATAGCATGGTTTAAGGGGAAGACAAGTTTGTTTCATTCAGGGAGATGATTACATCTCAACTTTTCTACTTCGTCTAGGGAAGTTCGAACATGACCGTGTTTGTTTTGTCATCATCAAATAGGGGAAGATTATTGGGTTTATTAATTTGATGAGACAAAACGACCAAGAATGAAACAAGAGGGACTTAATACGAAAAAGGAAGAAACTTTCAATAAAAGAAAAGATTAATGCGAATCTTTTAATATGTTAGGAATATCCTTTGTAAACCCTAATGTCTCCATTATATAAAGAGACACATAGGGTACAGGTTTTTATTATGTCTTCCACCATGTAGACGTTTAGTAAAGTGTGTGTATTCTAGGCATTTGATCATAGAAAACGCCTAGGGATTTTAGGTTGCCAAAACTCCTTGTCAAAATGTTTGAGTGATTATAAGTGCCCTACCATGCAACGTTGTTGTCAGTATGGATTTTAACTATTTGAATTAGCTTTTTCTCATAACAATCTCTTATAAAGTGATGTCTTATCTCAATATGTTTTGTTTTAGAGTGAAAAGCAGGATTTTTAATAATACACATTGTACTGTTATTATCAATGTAAATTTTGGTGTTCTTAAAGTTGTACCCATAATCCAGCAATTGATTCTGAATCCAGAGTACTTGTCCACTGCAACTAGAAGCAGCCACATACTCAGCTTCAGTTGTTGAATTAGCCACCATAGTCTGTTTCTTGCATTGCCAAGAGATCAACCTATGTCCAAGGTATTAACATCCTCCAGTGGTTGACCTTCTGTCCAAACTTGCTCCAGCATAATCACTATCTGAGTATGCCACCAGATCAAAAGGTGAATCCTTAGGATACCAAAGGCCCAACCTAGGTTGACTCCTCAAGTACCTAAAAATCCTCTTCACAGCATTCAAGTGAGATATTTTTGGGGACACTTGAAATCTGGCACAAGCACACACAGCAAACATAATGTCTGGCCTTGAAGCAGTTAGATACATCAATGAGCCAATCATTGATCTATAAAGATGTACATCAACCTCTTCCCCATCTTCATCCTTGAGCAAAGGCTTGTTGGTCTCCATTGTTGTCTTAGCTGGCTTCACATCAGAAAAGCCAAATTTCTTCAAAATATCAGCCACATACTTGCCTTGTCTGATGAAAATCCCATCTGTCTTCTGCTTAACTTGAAGCCCAAGAAAGAAAGTGAGTTCCCCCATAGAACTCATCTAAAATCTACTATGCATGAGTTTCTCAAATTCTTCACATAACACCTTGTTTGTAGACCCAAAAATGATATCATCTGCATATACTTGAACTAGTAGAATATCCTTTTTGTCTTTCTTGATGAACAAAGTCTTATCAATAGTTCCCCTACTGAAACCATTGGATAACAAATATTTTGACAAGGTGTCATACCAAGCTCTTGGAGCCTGATGTAGACCATACAGTGCTTTCTCCACCTTGTAAACCCTATCTGGATAATCAGGATCTTTAAAACCAGGTGGTTGCATCACATAAACTTCTTCATCAATATTCCCATATAAGAAAGCACTTTTCACATCCATTTGATACACTGTGAAGTTCTTGAATGAAGTATAAGCCAAGAATAGTCTGATAGCCTCTATCCTTGCTACAGGTGCAAATACTTCATCATATTCAATGCCCTCTTCCTGAGTGTATCCCTGAGCCACCAATCTTGCTTTATTTTTGATCACTATGCCTCTTTCATCTCTCTTGCATCTGAATACCCATTTTGTAACAATTGCCCTTTTTCCATTGAGCAAGTCAACTAAGGTCCAAACTTCTTGAAGCTTAAACTGCAGCAACTCCTCTTGCATAGCTTCAACCCAGCTTGAATCTTGCAAAGATTTTTTAGCAGTCTTAGGTTCCACTTGTGACAGAAAATAAGCAAACACACAATTTTGTAGATCTTTGTGGCTCTTTCTCTGATGTAGAGATTGAGCAAATACTCCCTGATCAAGCAAATCATTCAACCCCTTTGTTTTACTTCTGGTCTGAACAGCAGATTGAACATCACCAATTATCTGCTCCATTGGATGATTTTTATGAATTCTAGTGGTTGGAATAGGACTGACAGGTATTGCATTCTCCATGTTATTTATGTCAGCCTCTGCACCAAACCCTTCCGCAACATCATCATCAGTGTCATCATAGATATTGACCAAACCAGGAATGTCTGGATCATCAGAAGAATCATCATTAACAAAGAAACTCCCATCTTTGTCAGCAATAGAAACCTTTGGTGCAGCAGTAGAACCTCTAGGCTTAGCAGTAGGAACTTTTGGCTTAGCAGTAGGACTAGAGTTACTGCTGCTAGCATTGTTCTACACATCTTCAACTTGTGGTTCTTCATCAACCACTTTGCCATCATCAGAAGGTTTAGCACCAACTTCTACATCTTTATGAACAGCACCATCTTGTGAACTCCTTCCCTTTTTCTCTTTTGGTTTGAAAAGCTGATCAAGCTTCCATTTCTCAATCAATACAAAATCCTTTGCAGATTCATCTACCTTAGCTTGTGTACCTGCATTAGAATTAGCTTGTGTACCTGCAGACATGTTAGTTGTACCTGCAATCACTGGTTCATAATTCATACTTTTGGTAAATGAATCAATCTCAAACAGCCATTCAGGTCCACTTCCAGCAACACTAGGTGTTGTTTCACTAAACCTAACATGTAAGTTTTCTTCCACATGCCTAGTTCTTTGATTGAATACCCTAAAAGCCTTACTATTTGTAGAGTACCTAACAAAGAAACCTTGGTCTGCCATCTCATCGAACTTGCCAAATGAATCAATGTTATTTAAGATAGTAACAGGATGCCCAAATGGTTTCAAGAAATCTATCATCGGTTTCCTAACATGCAACAATTCATAAGGGGTCTTGTTATGAGGCTTAACTACCTTACTCCTATTTTGCACAAAGCAAGCAGTATTAACTGCTTCAGCCCAAAAAGTAGTGGTTAATTTTGACTCAGACAGCATAGTCCTAACAGCCTCAATTAATGTCCTATTCCTCCTCCCAACAACACCATTTTGTTGAGGAGTTCTAGCCACACTAAACTGTCTTAAAATACCTTTCTCAACACAGAACTGATTCATCACATTATTCTTAAATTCAGTTCCATTGTCACATCTGATTACCTTAACTTTGTGATTAACTAGGTTTTCTACTCTTGTTATGAAAGCCTTAAGAATCCCATAAGTCACATCCTTAGTTGCTAAGAAGAAAACCCAAGTAAACCTACTATAGTCATCAGTGACAACTAGGCAATACATTTTCTGATTCAAACTTTTCAGATAAGTTCACCATTTTCTTATGCAACATATATAAGGGCTCAGAAATAGAGTTCACCACTTTGGACTTACAAGAAGCTTTGTGTTGCTTTCCCATCTGACAAGCAACACAGGTTTTAGGGTTTTCAAAAACTTTTGAAGGTAAACCTCTTACAAAGTTTCCCTTAACCAATTTATTTATAGTTTTGAAATTCAAATGGCCAAGTCTTCTATGCCAAAGTTTGGATTCATCAATTGTGGCCTTGGCAAACAGACAGGTTAAATCTCTTTTGGGAATTATGCTCTTTATGTCTACACTGTATATATTGTCTGTTCTAGGGACTCTAAGTAGCACAGATTGATCATCAGGCAACTTAAAATCAGGAGATAAGACAAGACATTCAGTGTCTGTAAAGAGAACAAAATTCTTTTTGTCACACATTTGTGAGACACTAAAAAGATTGAACTTAGGTCTATTTACCAAATACACTTTTTCAAAATCCAGGTTGCCAGTTCTGATACACTTTTTCAAACTTCCCTAGGAACCATGTTTCTTTTAGGATGTGGGTGAGTCTTTTTAGCAAAATTCCTATGGTTCACCCTAGGGTGTTGGTTCCAGACAGGTTTTTGATAGTAGTAGCAATCTTCTTGAAGATGCTCAAAACTACCACAACTATAACAAGCCTTCTTAAGTAATAGAAAATCACTACCTAACTTTTGTGAAATTAGGCTGTTCCAATTTCTTTGGTTTCCTCTAGGCAAGTTATTAGTTTTCCTAGGATATTTTCTAGGTTTCTCATCAAATTCAGCCATTTTCCTAGAGATACTGCTACCTAACACAGGTTTTACAAACTCAACATGTTTAGGTTTTGATTCAACTGTGTTAACCTGAGTGACTTTTGATTCAACAGATTTAGGAATTGCTTCCTTTTTAGCTTTGGGTGTTGACTCAGTCTTTTCATCCTCTTCACTGTCTGCCACCCAATCTTCAATGATTGGTGCATCAGAAACCATCTTCACTACCTTAGGTGCACAAGTTCTATCAGGTATTTCATTATTTGATTCACTGGTTTCACCTACAAGTTTTGCATCTATCTCAGTTATGAAAGACAATTCCTTCCTAGGAGGTGCAAAGGCACTTTTTACTGGGGGAGCAACTTCATTGTACCCTAAGCCACTTCCTCTTCTCATTAATTGACTTTCAATTGACTTATTGACTATGTCAGATGCAAATTGTTGCTTTTCTACCCTAACAACATGTTTCTCTTTCTAAGATAAAGCTACATCTCTAGCTTTTTCAGCCTCCTCTACTCTTTTATTAAGAACATTAATTTCACAATTTTTCTTAATAAGCTCAGTTTCTAGCATATTAATTTTATCAGCATACTCTATCTCATTTTGCTTAAGAAATTCAAGTCTGTCTTCTACTGATTTTAGACCATATTTATACCCTAAGTTATCAAGTTTTAGTGTTTCAACTTCAAGTCTTAAACTCTCATTCCTAGACATGAGTTCCTCTACAGTATCTAAGCATGATTTAAATGAACAAGTAGACTCATTAGATACCTCAGAGTCTGAACCAGATGATGAAGAAGAATAAGCCATCAATGCAAAGTTGTATCCCTTCTGTCCTTCTTCAGCCATAAAAGCAGCATTTGGTCCATCCTCAGCTTGGTCACTCCAATCATACTCTCCCAAGCCATCACAAGAAACCAGAGCTGATGTAGGCTTGACCTATTCAATAGGAACATTCCTTGTAGTCTCTCTATTCTTCTTGGGTTCTCTACACTCCCTTGCAAAATGTCCCTTTCTCTGACAATTGTAGCACTCAACTTTTGACTTGTCAAACCCCACATTGGTTTGTCCTCTGTACTTGAGTGCCCTACCAGTCTTCTTCAGGAATCTCCTAGCCCTCATTGTAAGCATTGCCATCTGCCACTTTAAATCAATCTGCTCAAGATCTTCAGGATCTATCTGTTCCAAATCCTGATCAGTAACAGTTGTACTTGTGGTGAGATCAGCCAAGAATGCACAAATAGCAGCATCACTAATGTTGTCACTATTTTTACTAGCAGCAGAACCAACAGCAGAAACCACATGACCAGCAGCAGAATAGTTTTCTTGAGAGCTTCCAGATCCCTTGTTGTTTGAGGACATAAAAGCAAGGTTTTGTCCACTAGAAGATGAACTGGATGATCCCTTGAATTCAGATTCATACACCTTCAGACTGTTGTACAAATTATCCAAAGTCATTGTTTCAAAATCAATCTTGTTCCTCCAGACCACTGTATGAGTATTCCATTCAGATGGTAAACTCTTCAGAAACTTCAGATTAATGTCTTCTTGAGCAACAGTAACCTTCAGAAGTGCCAACTGACTTACTAGCTTCTGCAATCGATCATAAGTACCATCAATGTTTTCATTACTTAAGGCCACAAAAGTTTCAAATTGATGCTTCAACAAGTTCTTCCTTGACTTTTTGGTGGCATCATTCCCACCAAATCTGAGTTCAATTGCTTCCATCAAGTCTTTAGCAGTCTGTGTGTTACTGAAACTCAATTGGTACTCATTAGGTATCCCCATCAAAAGGATATTGTGAGTCTTAATCTCCAGTCTCCTTTAAGCCTTCTCCTCATTAGTTTTAATGGGCAAAGGTGTCCCATCAGCAGCCTTAGTAGGTAAAGTGTCTCCATTCTGAATGACTTACCACATGGAGTAGTCAAGCATCTTTATGTACTGCTGAATCCTCATCTTCCAGAGTTCATATTCTCCAACCTTGAGCATTGGTACCTTTGAAGTAGTCACCATATCAGTAGTTTCAGATTCCATTGCTTTAGCAGATGATGAACGGATATGAGTTTTTCAAAAATTCTTCTTAGTAGCAGTTTGGAGATCACAAGCTCTGATACCACTTGTTGACCCCAGTTGAGCTAACAATCTTGTTGATTATCTTAGATATAGATCTAAGACAATAGGTATAGAAACTGTTCTTGAATGATTATTAAGTGTTATGCGGAATCTAATACTTAATCTTAAGAAGAATTATTAATGAACACAAACGAATTCTCTCAATAAACACTTCAATATATTAATACAGTTACTCAAAAGTAACAGGGTTACAAAAACCATGAAGTGAATCGACTTAACAAACAATACGTATGTTAATCCTAACCCTAGATCCTCCTTTTATAGACTAAGGAGTCCTAGTCGGTTACAATAGCTTTCTATACAAGATAATATCTATTCGTATCTATTCCATAAGTACCTAACATACTATACATAGATATCCAATAAGCAGCAGTATAATAACTCTAGCTGTAGAATCTTCGATGCCTGGCAGTAGTATCATACTTAGCTTATTTCCTTGATCTTCTCAGAAACTCCAGCAGTAGAATGAATATACTAGCAGTAGAATAATTAACCCTAGCAGCAGAATAATACTTAGTGTATTTTCCATTAAGAACCATGAGCAATACTATACAATCTGAAGCAGCAGCATCTTATAACCCAACAGACGATGTTGCCCATTTTTCTTATAAGATGATGAAGCGAAAAGTGTACCGCTTTTAGGGGGTCATTTAAGCCCTAAATCGTATTTATTTGATCAAATATTGCCCTAAATCGTTCCTTTTGTCATTTTAGGTACTTTGGAGAAGAAATCTGGAAAACGAAGCATTTTGGACGTTTTTGGAGCATAAAAGTGAAGAAAACGACAAAGTCTCAAAATTATGCTGGAAAGTACCTTTGACGGCGTCAGGGATTGGTCCAGACGGCGTCATGGCTTGGCAAAAGAGGTGGATATGAAAATTACTCATGATAAGCCAGAGAATTTTGCATGAAAAATCTGACGGCGTCACCCTTTGAAGTGATCAAGGTCATCACGGTTTAAATTAAAGAGGGACGGCGTCAAGCTCAATTCTGACGGCGTCACCCCTTGATAGGCCAGAGCAGATTTTGGAGCACTAAAGAGGGACGGCGTCAGGAAGGCCATCCGGGAACCCTAAAACGGCGAGGTGACGGCGTCAGGATCTACAACGTGACACCGTCAGCCCTTAAACTCTATATATAGTTTTGCAATTTTTTGTCATTAGTGTGGAACTTATTGTGTGTAACTTTGGAGGAGAAACCCTAGGACGAATTTCTGCCATTTTTAAGGGTTTTCATACCCTTGGATCTCCCATGTTTAATTGAAGATAAGTGATTATTTAATCATTCAATATGTCTATGTGTTGTTTGATTATATCTTGTTCTTGTCTTTTGATTAACATGCTAGGCTAGATTTATCTTGTGTTTGCTTAGATCTAATGAAACCTAGCTATTGATTATTGGTTATTAGTGTGTTATTAGTTGTATTGGATGATTGTTCATCGATGTTAGGCTTAAGAAAACTGGCTAACTTCCTATTCGGTAACTTGCTTGAACGTCTTAAGAAACATGAACCAATGCGTACTAAGGTTTTTATGGTTGTATTTAATGCATGAGCGAATTCTAGTGATCCCATGTTAGGAGCTTCCAAGCCGGCTCGACATAGGAGTGAAGTAGGAGCTCATAGAGTTGGGGAAGTACGTACGCCACCCCACGATTGGTATTAAGGAATACACCCGTCATCCACGCAATTAATACACACTAATCAACCGGTAAAAGATAGTTAGGGAGTAAGGAAATCTAAGTAAACACATTTCTCTCCATATAAGTTTCACCACTCTTTTCATTTTCAGTATTTTATTTTATTTGCATTTGTAGTTATTTGGGTTAGTTGACTAGCAACTAATTCCGCCCACTCCTTCAAACCCGAGATTTTACTTGCTTTCATAAAAATATAAAAACATAAAAAGAATCTTCTCTCACCCTTAGACCTATTAGAGTAGTTTTTCAATCCTAACGACACTATTCCCTGTGGAGAACGATCAATCCCCCGTACTTACCACTACACTATACTACATCGGTCAGGTACACTGCCTGGTGGGGTTGTAAGCCTCTTGAGATCCCTCGAGAGGTAAAACCTGTTGTAAGGTTGCAAAACCACGCATCAAGTTTTTGGCGCCGCTGCCGGGGAATAGTTATTGTTTAGGTTGAATTTTTATTTTATAGGTCTACTCACTAGATTCCTTTCTAGTGAGATTTTTATTTTATTTTTCTAGGTTTTCTTTAGTCTATCTTTTTTCTACGTTTCTTTGTTCGTAACCATTGCCATTCGACATCATGGAAGATGGTAATATCCTTGATCCCAACAACCAACCACCACAACCTCCTAGAGCCCGTACCTTAGGAGACTACTCCCGTCCTAGCCACCATGGCTATCGAAACACCATTGAGCTCACTCAAGGAGCCAATGTCACACCCTTGCGATCCGACACCATCCGGTTGGTGCAAAGCGGATGCGCATTCCATGGACTTCGTTCTGAAGATCCTAATCAACATCTCAAGGACTTTCTCAAAATCGTTGATTCCATAGACCTTGATGTTGCCACTCGAGAGACGACCCGACTGCGTCTCTTTCAATTCTCTTTGCGGGACCAAGCTAGTCAATGGCTAGAGCGTCTATCCGCAGGATCCATCACCTCTTGGGATGATCTCACAACTCGTTTCCTTGCTCAGTTTTTCCCACCAGGAAGAACTACCAAGCTAAGGAATGATATCTTGATGTTCCAACAACGTCAAGGCGAAACCCTCTACGAGGCATAGACTCGATTCGAGGACTTACTCCAAAAAGTCCCTCACCATGGCATAGAACTTTGGCTCCAAGTCCAAATCTTCTATGACCATATCAATCTCTCCACGAGGCAAACCATTGACCAATCGGCCGGTGGTAAGCTACGTGATCTAAGTGCGGAACAATCATGGGCTCTCCTAGAAGATCTTGCTCTTTATGACAACGAAAGTTGGAGTGATCCCCGTGATTTGAATAAAACGGTCAAGGCAATATCTTTGCCTTCGAACAATTCAAGCACTTCCGACCGTAGGATCATAGAACTTGAAGACCAAGTCAAGTTTCTTATGAAATCCTACGAGGCTCCTAAACCTTCAAGCCAAGTGAACAAAATCACTTCTTCATGTGAATTATGTAGTGGTCCCCACGACACTCGTGATTGCATGGAACTCCCCGAACAAGCTTTACCGGACTACGCATCCTCGCGTACCAACGGAGCGGGAGACAAGTGGTACACTTTCAAACCCGAGCCAAACCCCTACGGTGATTCATACAACCCGTCATGGAAAAATCACCCGAACCATAGGTGGAAACAAAACCAAAACGCACAACAAACCAGTTCTTCCAACCCACCTAATCGTTTCCAATCAAGCGTTTCCAACTCGAACCGTACTTTCAACAACAATCCTTCCGGCAATGGTAGTACCAATAACTTTGAAGGATTGATGTCCCAATTTATGGCATCTCAAGAAGCTCGTTTAGCCAAGTTTGAATCCGAATTCAATCAACAACAAACGGAGATGACCAATAAAATTGACAACTTATTGAAAGCCCTCAATAACCAAGTGCTATCACCTCCACATAAGGACGCTAGGAACACAAATAGCGGACCCCAAGTTAAAGATCCCTCTTCATCCAAACATGTCCACTTCGTCAACATTGTCACTATCAAACCGATTGATAGGAATGATGATAATAATGAACCTATGGATGAGGTTAAGAAAGTCGAGGTTGATAAGGAAGTTAGGACAAGTGAGATTGAAGATGTGGATGATGATGAGGACTACTTCAATAGGCTACCCACTAAGGAAGAGCGCGCATATCATACAGACTTATTCGATGACCCCGAGACACCATACTTCCTAGGTAGACCAATTACAAAAATAGGCGACCCTTCTAATCTCAACATACCATGCAACATCGGACATTTGCATGTGTGGAAAGCTTACATCGACCTTAGATCACCCATAAACATCATAACTAGAGCCCACTACAACTTGATAATGAAAAATCAACTTGGGCATAGGATGTTGCCTGACAAGGGTTGGATGAGTAACTTCACGGGAAGAGTTAAGGGATTACCGGTTTATGTAGGAAACTTCACCTATGTCACCGACTTTGTAATTGTAGAAGATATCCGCCCAATAGTCGATGCATCCTTAACTCAAGTGGTTTTCGAAAAACCATATGTTGAGGTCTCTAGAATGACTTATGAACCTTCCTTAGGGATAGTTAGATTTAAGGATGATACCGATGAGGTAAAATACCAAATGCCATATAAGATAGAACAATTCCAACACTTGTCAAATGTTGAGAAGGAGCTTAAGCAAGCGGTCTACTATAGGAATGACGAGGATAGAAATAAAGGAGTAGACTATGTTATGGGAAGGATATCCGGTTTCTACAAGGATTGTTTGAAATTAGGACCGGAGTATAAAACCGGAAATGAGAATGGCCTAGGAACCGTGACCAATGATGGAGTCACCTAATGTCCGTGACTTTGAGTCTAGCTACAAGACTCGTTAATAAAGAAAAGCGCTTCTTGGGAGGCAACCCAAGCTTTATTTGCTTTTTGTGTGTTTATTTATTTGTTTGATTGATTTTATTTGTTTCCGTATGAGTGTTTAGTTTTTATTATTATTGATTTATGTTCAAAACTAAATTGTGAAAATGCTTTATCTTGTTTTTAACTTCGTCTTAACTACATATAAAGGTATTTTGCAAAGGTTAAGTGTAAGGGAAATCTAAATCGGTTTATTAGAACAAATGAACATGAATCGTAATAATAATGAGTTAACATACATATTAGTATTTGTTTGAGTCAAATGC
Source organism: Artemisia tridentata subsp. tridentata (assembly GCA_021014915.2). Lineage (NCBI taxonomy): Eukaryota > Viridiplantae > Streptophyta > Magnoliopsida > Asterales > Asteraceae > Artemisia > Artemisia tridentata. The sequence goes on from CP139506.1 coordinate 275,525,792, forward strand.
TTGTATCGAGTCATTATGATGTTTTGCAGGATTTCCAGGAAGTAAGGTATAGGTTTTTCCAAAATTTTTCCGGAAACTTAACATGAGAATTCTGTCAGATCATTTCTGACGGCGTCAGGATTTACAACCTGACGGCGTCAGGTGTAATTTTCTGAAATTTTTGAAAGTTTTGTTTTCATAAAAAGTTTTTATTAAATCTATAACTTATAATCTCCAGGAATCTGCAAAATTATCATTCCACAAGCATTATATCCCTTTATATAGAGTTTATCCCGCCGATGTTATGCAGGTTTTCGTGTTTGTTTTCTCAGGTTTAACAGGTTATTTTGGACAAGAAAATGTATGTGGAATCGAGCTTATGGCGATGCATTAGTCTTGAAGCTTCTACATTCTCTTGGAAGAAGATCTAACCATGTTACCACATTATCCACCGAGCGAATCAGGGGAGTATTTGATTTCATTCTTTTACCTTATTACTTTTACATCTTTGTATTTGAACATTGGGGACAATGTTCATCTTAAGTGTAAGGGGGGGTAAAGTACGATTAGAGAATGCTTTTACGCTTGATTTTTTTGTTTGTTTAATAGTAAATGTGTAATAAAACTGAGATAAATACCTGTTAGGGCAATTTTAGTGCCAAATTTAAATTTTTTTTTACAACATTTAGGAGTGAAACTTTGATCTTAATGAGCATCTCATGGATAGGAGTTATATGACTAGCACAAAAACCGTACCACTAAAAAATTTTCCACCCCCAAATATGTGAGGTTCGCCCCTAGAATTGGTAGGAAAAGCATTTATGCTATGATGTGTGTACCGGTAGCACTTAGATTCTAGAACTTGCGTTAGGACCATTCCGAGGCCACAAGTGAGACTAAATTCGTGTAGTTAGACTTACTACATGATAAGAGGCATTAGGATTAACCCATTGTTTTACACCTGTATTTTTGTTATAATTACATTGGCTACATTGGTCAAGTAATTCTCCCACACCCTTTGCGTTGTACTCATTTTTAGTACACGATACCCCTAGTACACCCCTCAGAGCCTATCTTTTCGTTTCGACCTTTAAGCATTTTACTTAAAGGAAGAATTTGTTTACACCCCACTTAAATGTACACCCAAATCGCCTTAGCCTACCTTGTATGCACTCATTTTTAGTGCATTATTGTGACAACATTTGTTTAAACCCAAGTTAATTATCTAGTTAATTACATGGTTGCTAAGTCGAGTCATATCCTTGTACATATTGTTTTGGGACGATTGGGACTCATGGGTAAAGTACTAGTGTAATGGAGTAATGGGGAAGAACATCATTTATTACCCCCATATGTGCTAAATATTTTAAAAGTACTCCAAGTTTTTCAATTATCTTAATTCGAGTCATTAGAATAGTTATTTGTAAAGTTATGTAAAAGTTCAAGTGTAAGGGAATGCAACGCCCCTTTGATGTATTATTTTGGATGGTAGGGCAAGAGTGTATGAAAAAAAAAAAAAAAAAAAATCGAAAAAATCAAGAAAAATACAAAAAAATGAGAAAAAGAAAAGTAGAAAAAACATACGGACTACCATCCCGTTTTATTTTATGTTTATTTTATGTTTTTGTTATTTTGTTTTTAGCTTAAGATTGAGTCGAGTCTTGGCTTAGCAACATTGTATAGTACATGTAATTGATCAAGATCTTTAACTCGCCACCAGTAAAATATCCCTTATCCAACAAAACCGTGTTTATCATATCCCTACACCTCACGTTATAACCCATTTAAAAGCCCTCTTTGATAGTTTATCTTAGGTGCTTACGCCTAGTGGAGGAGGTTTTCGATCCTTTCCCAAGCCTATGGTAATCTATTTGCTATGACAGGTAGTGAGAGATATTATCCGTTTTCATTTATGAGATTTATTTTGATGACACCTGAGAGATGTGAGTATCTAAACACTACTTGTGAGGTGCTAGTATGTAATCTCCGTGCTTATTATGATTAAAGTGGAACGATTATTTGTTGTAATTACTTTTATATTAGCATTAAATGACCCCTAACTTGTATTTTGATTAGAATAAAAGCGCATTTGCTTGAGGACAAGCAAATCTCAAGTGTAAGGGTATTTGATGAAGCGAAAAGTGTACCGCTTTTAAGGGGTCATTTAAGCCCTAAATCGTATTTATTTGATCAAATATTGCCCTAAATCGTTCCTTTTGTCATTTTAGGTACTTTGGAGAAGAAATCTGGAAAAGGAAGCATTTTGGACGTTTTTGGAGCATAAAAGTGAAGAAAACGACAAAGTCTCAAAATTATGCTGGAATGTACCTTTGACGGCGTCAGGGATTGGTCCAGACGGCGTCATGGCTTGGCAAAAGAGGTGGATATGAAAATTACTCATGATAAGCCAGAGAATTTTGCATGAAAAATCTGACGGCGTCACCCTTTGAAGTGATCAAGGCCATCACGGTTTAAATTAAAGAGGGACGGCGTCAAGCTCAATGCTGACGGCGTCACCCCTTGATAGGCCAGAGCGGATTTTGGAGCACTAAAGAGGGACGGCGTCAGGAAGGCCATCCGGGAACCCTAAAAGCGGCGAGGTGACGGCGTCAGGATCTACAACGTGACGCCGTCAGCCCTTAAACTCTATATATAGTTTTGCAATTTTTTGTCATTAGTGTGGAACTTATTGTGTGTAACTTTGGAGGAGAAACCCTAGGACGAATTTCTGCCATCTTTAAGGGTTTTCATATCCTTGGATCTCCCATGTTTAATTGAAGATAAGTGATTATTTAATCATTCAATATGTCTATGTGTTGTTTGATTATATCTTGTTCTTGTCTTTTGATTAACATGCTAGGCTAGATTTATCTTGTGTTTGCTTAGATCTAATGAAACCTAGCTATTGATTATTGGTTATTAGTGTGTTATTAGTTGTATTGGATGATTGTTCATCGATGTTAGGCTTAAGAAAACTGGCTAACTTCCTATTCGGTAACTTGCTTGAACGTCTTAAGAAACATGAACCAATGCGTACTAAGGTTTTTATGGTTGTATTTAATGCATGAGCGAATTCTAGTGATCCCATGTTAGGAGTTTCCTAGCTGGCTCGACATAGGAGTGAAGTAGGAGCTCATAGAGTTGGGGAAGTACGTACGCCACCCCACGATTGGTATTAAGGAATACACCCGTCATCCACGCAATTAATACACACTAATCAACCGGTAAAAGATAGTTAGGGAGTAAGGAAATCTAAGTAAAAACATTTCTCTCCATATAAGTTTCACCACTCTTTTCATTTTCTGTATTTTATTTTATTTGCATTTGTAGTTATTTGGGTTAGTTGACTAGCAACTAATTCCGCCCACCCCTTCAAACCCAAGATTTTACTTGCTTTCATAAAAATATAAAAACATAAAAAGAATCTTCTCTCACCTTTAGACCTATTAGAGTAGTTTTTCAATCCTAACGACACTATTCCCTGTGGAGAACGATCAATCCCCCGTACTTACCACTACACTATACTACATCGGTCAGGTACACTGCCTGGTGGGGTTGTAAGCCTCTTGAGATCCCTCGAGAGGTAAAACCTATTGTAAGGTTGCAAAACCACGCATCAAGTTTTTGGCGCCGCTGCCGGGGAATAGTTATTGTTTAGGTTGAATTTTTATTTTATAGGTCTACTCACTAGATTCCTTTCTAGTGAGATTTTTATTTTATTTTTCTAGGTTTTCTTTTGTCTATCTTTTTTCTTCGTTTCTTTGTTCGTAACCATTACCATTTGACATCATGGAAGATGGTAATATCCTTGATCCCAACAACCAACCACCATAACCTCCTAGAGCCCGTACCTTAGGAGACTACTCCCGTCCTAGCCACCACGGCTATCGAAACACCATTGAGCTCACTCAAGGAGCCAATGTCACACCCTTGCGATCCGACACCATCCGGTTGGTGCAAAGCGGATGCGCATTCCATGGACTTCGTTCTGAAGATCCTAATCAACATCTCAAGGACTTTCTCAAAATTGTTGATTCCATAGACCTTGATGTTGCCACTCGAGAGACGACCCGACTGCGTCTCTTTTAATTCTCTTTGCGGGACCAAGCTAGTCAATGGCTAGAGCGTCTATCCGCAGGATCCATCACCTCTTGGGATGATCTCACCACTCGTTTCCTTGCTCAGTTTTTCCCACCAGGAAGAACTACCAAGCTAAGGAATGATATCTTGATGTTCCAACAACGTCAAGGCGAAACCCTCTACGAGGCATGGACTCGATTCAAGGACTTACTCCAAAAAGTCCCTCACCATGGCATAGAACTTTGGCTCCAAGTCCAAATATTCTATGACCATATCAATCTCTCCACGAGGCAAACCATTGACCAATCGGCCGGTGGTAAGCTACGTGATCTAAGTGCGGAACAATCATGGGCTCTCCTAGAAGATCTTGCTCTTTATGACAACGAAAGTTGGAGTGATCCCCGTGATTTGAATAAAACGGTCAAGGCAATATCTTTGCCTTCGAACAATTCAAGCACTTCCGACCGTAGGATCATAGAACTTGAAGACCAAGTCAAGTTTCTTATGAAATCCTACGAGGCTCCTAAACCTTCAAGCCAAGTGAACAAAATCACTTCTTCATGTGAATTATGTAGTGGTCCCCACGACACTCGTGATTGCATGGAACTCCCCGAACAAGCTTTTGCGGACTACGCATCCTCGCGTACCGACGGAGCGGGAGACAAGTGGTACACTTTCAAACCCGAGCCAAACCCCTACGGTGATTCATACAACCCCTCATGGAAAAATCACCCGAACCTTAGGTGGAAACAAAACCAAAACGCACAACAAACCAGTTCTTCCAACCCACCTAATCGTTTCCAATCAAGCGGTTCCAACTCGAACCATACTTTCAACAACAATCCTTCCGGCAATGGTAGTACCAATAACTTTGAAGGATTGATGTCCCAATTTATGGCATCTCAAGAAGCTCGTTTAGCCAAGTTTGAATCCGAATTCAATCAACAACAAATGGAGATGACCAATAAAATTGACAACTTATTGAAAGCCCTCAATAACCAAGTGCTATCACCTCCACATAAGGACGCTAGGAACACAAATAGCGGACCCCAAGTTAAAGATCCCTCTTCATCCAAACATGTCCACTTCGTCAACATTGTCACTATCAAACCGATTGATAGGAATGATGATAATAATGAACCTATGGATGAGGTTAAGAAAGTCGAGGTTGATAAGGAAGTTAGGACAAGTGAGATTGAAGAAGTGGATGATGATGAGGACTACTTCAATAGGCTACCCACTAAGGAAGAGCGCGCATATCATACAGACTTATTCGATGACCCCGAGACACCATACTTCCTAGGTAGACCAATTATAAAAATAGGCGACCCTTCTAATCTCAACATACCATGCAACATCGGACATTTGCATGTGTGGAAAGCTTACATCGACCTTAGATCACCCATAAACATCATGACTAGAGCCCACTACAACTTGATAATGAAAAATCAACTTGGGCATAGGATGTTCCCTGACAAGGGTTGGATGAGTAACTTCACGGGAAGAGTTAAGGGATTACCGGTTTATGTAGGAAACTTCACCTATGTCACCGACTTTGTAATTGTAGAAGATATCCGCCCAATAGTCGATGCATCCTTAACTCAAGTGGTTTTCGGAAAACCATTTGTTGAGGTCTCTAGAATGACTTATGAACCTTCCTTAGGGATAGTTAGATTTAAGGATGATACCGATGAGGTAAAATACCAAATGCCATATAAGATAGAACAATTCCAACACTTGTCAAATGTTGAGAAGGAGCTTAAGCATGCGGTCTACTATAGGAATGACGAGGATAGAAATAAAGGAGTAGACTATGTTATGGGAAGGATATCCGGTTTCTACAAGGATTGTTTGAAATGAGGACCGGAGTATAAAACCGGAAATGAGAATGGCCTAGGAACCGTGACCAATGATGGAGTCACGTAATGTCCGTGACTTTGAGTCTAGCTACAAGACTCGTTAATAAAGAAAAGCGCTTCTTGGGAGGCAACACAAGCTTTATTTGCTTTTTGTGTGTTTATTTATTTGTTTGATTGATTTTATTTTTTTCCGTATGAGTGTTTAGTTTTTATTATTATTGATTCATGTTCAAAACTAAATTCTGAAAATGCTTTATCTTGTTTTTAACTTCTTCTTAACTACATATAAAGGTATTTTGCAAAAGTTAAGTGTAAGGGAAATCTAAATCGGTTTATTAGAACAAATGAACATGAATCGTAATAATAATGAATTAACATACATATTAGTATTTGTTTGAGTCAAATGCTTGTATCGAGTCATAATGATGTTTTGTAGGATTTCCAGGAAGTAAGGTATAGGTTTTTCCAAAATTTTTCCGGAAACTTAACATGAGAATTCTGTCAGATCATTTCTGACGGCGTCAGGATTTACAACCTGACGGCGTCAGGTGTAATTTTCTGAAATTTTTGAAAGTTTTCTTTTCATAAAAAGTTTTTATTAAATCTATAACTTATAATCTCCAGGAATCTGCAAAATTATCATTCCACAAGCATTATATCCCTTTATATAGAGTTTATCCCGCCGATGTTATGCAGGTTTTCGTGTTTGTTTTCTCAGGTTTAACAGGTTATTTTGGACAAGAAAATGTATGTGGAAACGAGCTTATGGCGATGCATTAGTCTTGAAGCTTCTACATTCTCTTGGAAGAAGATCTAACCATGTTACCACATTATCCACCGAGCGAATCAGGGGAGTATTTGATTTCATTCTTTTACCTTATTACTTTTACATCTTTGTATTTGAACATTGGGGACAATGTTCATCTTAAGTGTAAGGGGGGTAAAGTACGATTAGAGAATGCTTTTACGCTTGATTTTTTTGTTTGTTTAATAGTAAATGTGTAATAAAACTGAGATAAATACCTGTTAGGGCAATTTTAGTGCCAAATTTAAAATTTTTTTTACAACATTTAGGAGTGAAACTTTGATCTTAATGAGCATCTCATGGATATGAGTTATATGACTAGCACAAAAACCGTACCACTAAAAAATTTTCCACCCCCAAATATGTGAGGTTCGCCCCTAGAATTGGTAGGAAAAGCATTTATGCTATGATGTGTGTACCGGTAGCACTTAGATTCTAGAACTTGCGTTAGGACCATTCCGAGGCCACAAGTGAGACTACATTCGTGTAGTTAGATTTACTACATGATAAGAGGCATTAGGATTAACCCATTGTTTTACACCTGTATTTTTGTTATAATTACATTGGCTACATTGGTCAAGTAATTCTCCCACACCCTTTGCGTTGTACTCAATTTTAGTACACGATACCCCTAGTACACCCCTCAGAGCCTATCTTTTCGTTTCGACCTTTAAGCATTTTACTTAAAGGAAGAATTTGTTTACACCCCACTTAAATGTACACCCAAATCGCCTTAGCCTACCTTGTATGCACTCATTTTTAGTGCATTATTGTGACAACATTTGTTTAAACCCAAGTTAATTATCTAGTTAATTACATGGTTGCTAAGTTGAGTCATATCCTTGTACATATTGTTTTGGGACGATTGGGACTCATGGGTAAAGTACTAGTGTAATGGAGTAATGGGGAAGAACATCATTTATTACCCCCATATGTGCTAAATATTTTAAAAGTACTCCAAGTTTTTCAATTATCTTAATTCGAGTCATTAGAATAGTTATTTGTAAAGTTATGTAAAAGTTCAAGTGTAAGGGAATGCAACACCCCTATGATGTATTATTTTGGATGGTAGGGCAAGAGTGTATGAAAACAAAAAACAAAAAAAAAACAAAAAAGAACAAAAAAAAAAAATCTAAAAAATCAAGAAAAATACAAAAAAATGAGAAAAAGAAAAGTAGAAAAAACATACGGACTACCATCCCGTTTTATTTTATGTTTATTTTATGTTTTTGTTATTTTGTTTTTAGCTTAATATTGAGTCGAGTCTTGGCTTAGCAACATTGTATAGTACATGTAATTGATCAAGATCTTTAACTCGCCACCAGTAAAATATCCCTTATCCAACAAAACCGTGTTTATCATATCCCTACACCTCACGTTATAACCCATTTAAAAGCCCTCTTTGATAGTTTATCTTAGGTGCTTACGCCTAGTGGAGGAGGTTTTCGATCCTTTCCCAAGCCTATGGTAATCAATTTGCTATGACAGGTAGTGAGAGATATTATCCGTTTTCATTTATGAGATTTATTTTGATGACACCTGAGAGATGTGAGTATCTAAACACTACTTGTGAGGTGCTAGTATGTAATCTCGGTGCTTATTATGATTAAAGTGGAACGATTATTTGTTGTAATTACTTTTATATTAGCGTTAAATGACCCCTAACTTGTATTTCGATTAGAATAAAAGCGCATTTGCTTGAGGACAAGCAAATCTCAAGTGTAAGGGTATTTGATGAAGCGAAAAGTGTACCGCTTTTAGGGGGTCATTTAAGCCCTAAATCGTATTTATTTGATCAAATATTGCCCTAAATCGTTCCTTTTGTCATTTTAGGTACTTTGGAGAAGAAATCTGGAAAAGGAAGCATTTTGGACGTTTTTGGAGCATAAAAGTGAAGAAAACGACAAAGTCTCAAAATTATGCTGGAAAGTACCTTTGACGGCGTCAGGGATTGGTCCAGACGGCGTCATGGCTTGGCAAAAGAGGTGGATATGAAAATTACTCATGATAAGCCAGAGAATTTTGCATGAAAAATCTGACGGCGTCACCCTTTGAAGTGATCAAGGCCATCACGGTTTAAATTAAAGAGGGACGGCGTCAAGCTCAATTCTGGCGGCGTCACCCCTTGATAGGCCAGAGCGGATTTTGGAGCACTAAAGAGGGAAGGCGTCAGGAAGGCCATCCGGGAACCCTAAAAGCGGCGAGGTGACGGCGTCAGGATCTACAACGTGACGCCGTCAGCCCTTAAACTCTATATATAGTTTTGCAATTTTTTGTCATTAGTGTGGAACTTATTGTGTGTAACTTTGGAGGAGAAACCCTAGGACGAATTTCTGCCATTTTTAAGGGTTTTCATACCCTTGGATCTCCCATGTTTAATTGAAGATAAGTGATTATTTAATCATTCAATATGTCTATGTGTTGTTTGATTATATCTTGTTCTTGTCTTTTGATTAACATGCTAGGCTAGATTTATCTTGTGTTTGCTTAGATCTAATGAAACCTAGCTATTGATTATTGGTTATTAGTGTGTTATTAGTTGTATTGGATGATTGTTCATTGATGTTAGGCTTAAGAAAACTGGCTAACTTCCTATTCGGTAACTTGCTCGAACGTCTTAAGAAACATGAACCAATGCGTACTAAGGTTTTTATGGTTGTATTTAATGCATGAGCGAATTCTAGTGATCCCATGTTAGGAGCTTCCTAGCCGGCTCGACATAGGAGTGAAGTAGGAGCTCATAGAGTTGGGGAAGTACGTACGCCACCCCACGATTGGTATTAAGGAATACACCCGTCATCCACGCAATTAATACACACTAATCAACCGGTAAAAGATAGTTAGGGAGTAAGGAAATCTAAGTAAACACATTTCTCTCCATATAAGTTTCACCACTCTTTTCATTTTTAGTATTTTATTTTATTTGCATTTGTAGTTATTTGGGTTAGTTGACTAGCTACTAATTCCGCCCACTCCTTCAAACCTGAGATTTTACTTGCTTTCATAAAAATATAAAAACATAAAAAGAATCTTCTCTCACCCTTAGACCTATTAGAGTAGTTTTTCAATCCTAACGACACTATTCCCTGTGGAGAACGATCAATCCCCCGTACTTACCACTACACTATACTACATCGGTCAGGTACACTGTCTGGTGGGGTTGTAAGCCTCTTGAGATCCGTCGAGAGGTAAAACCTGTTGTAAGGTTGCAAAACCACGCAGTCAATGTTGCCCATTTTTCTTATAAGATGACTTTGTGAAGAATGCATCTTACATGGAACAACAATTTGCAAGGGAAACCGAAATTGACCCAATTGAGGACCCTCTGGTATTTAGGAAGATGATTGAGTTCCTAGCGGTTCTACCAATTAATCTTAAGATGAACAAATGGGGTAGGGAGGATCCTAAGGGTAAATGGAGTTGGGATAAGCCACCTAAGGAAGGAGATGGTTTGTGGCATATTAGGATGGAATTAATAGATCCCGATGGTGAGAGGTTTGAAAAGTCATACAAAACCAAGCCTACTAAGAGAATCTTAAAGGAGAAATTTGATCCAAAGGATTTCTTTAGTGAGGAACTTGCTAGCACGTAATATATAACACCTTAAAACCGGGCCCTAAGTATTATATTACAAGAATGCCATTTGAATAGTTAACTATGACTTTTATAAGTTTTAAGGACTTACGAGATTGGTTAGTCAACCCGATAGTCAAACTATAAGTATTAAATGTTATGTAAATGGTGAGAAAGTATGATGTGTCACATTTATAAGAAAGATGGACTTAAAGGACTGATATTGTCATGTAGTAAATAAGTAATAAATTTACATGTGGATGAAATAGAAGTAAATAGAGTTGAGGGGCTTAAAGTGTCAATTTGGGAAATAACTTTGTATTGAAGAAAGGTAATACTAGATATATCCAGGCTTTTAGATAACTCAGAATTATCTACAGGGTTAGTTTGTGTGTGTGTCGACATAACCAAGAAAGGAGGGAAAGCAGGAATCTTGTGGTGCTAAGTTGATTAAGAGATTATGTTCTCAATTCAATAGTTAGTCCATACTAATGATCCTCCTCAAGTAAGTATCTTAATTAGTGATTTAATTGATGATTGGAAGGTTAGGGTCTATGAACCCTAATTGGGGGAATTAGGTAAATGATGTTTATAAACTAAATTAAGAAGTTATAATGAATATGGGTTAAGTATTATTAAGTTAAGTCAATAAGCTAATGGGATTGATTATCATATAATCATCATATGATTATGTGATAATTAGTGATGGTTAAAAAGGGGTTATGGTTATGGTAGCCATGGCATTGTTGATTAATTATATGTTTATGATAATAGTGATTTGCCATAGATGACAAGAATGGAGATGATGATATGCTTGATTGCTTTAGCTTAGGATCAAGGTAAGTAAACCGGTTATAAGTTGATGTTATATGGATTTCATTACATTATGTGTTATGTGATGTTTATGTTAAGATTATATAATGATGTGTTATGTTTGTGCATATGTGATATTGGATAGTAAGGCTAGTTTGGCACAACTAGCAAATGAATGTTAGAATAAAAGGGCTTGTCTAGGAATTAAATGATGAAGCTTAGTGATGGCTTAAGGTATATCTTATGTTTAAAGGTTTTAATGGATGAACGGTTATAATGTGTGATTTGTGATTGATGTATAATGTTAAGTTATATTTGTTTTGCTTACTAAGCCTCGTGCTTATGGTTTAAGTGTTTAATGTTTTGTAGGTTGTGCAATGATGCTTGACTTAGACTAAGGTCTATGGTTGGATTATGCGGAAGTTAGAAGATGGTAAGAAAGCAGAGCTTAGGTAGATACTGAGCTCATACAATGTTGTACCCCCGAAAGTCTTAACGGTTTTACAAACGTTTTGTCAAGTGTTAAAATGTCTGTCATAGTCGTTGGATGTAAAGGAGTCGTCAATGATGCGTCCTAGTATGTTTAAAGTGTTTATGGTCATGTTTAAAAGGGCATTTGGTATAATGTGTATTTATACCCATTTTGGGTTGTAAACGGATTAACGTTTATGAATATGATATGTTACATTATGCTAAAGATTTTTGGACGGTTTGAAGTAATACGAACGTGGTATAAGTTGAATGTAATGTAAAAGTGTCAAAACGGGTTTTGGTATCAAACCCGTCAAATTGGAAATTATGTTTCTGTGGGTCATTTAGACCAAGTTTATACGTTTTTATGTGTTATATGTTATAGTAATGAAATCTGGAAAGTTTCGTAAATTATCGAGTTAGACTTATCCCAATCGAATGGATTCGTGAGTCAAAAATAGCTTAAAAAGATTCTCCCAAAAACCCACTTTCCACGGATCCACAGATCCGTATTTTACATGTGCGGATCCGTAAAATACGAATTCGTGGGCTGCATATTCAGTTTTTTTCAAACTTCTAAAAATCATATCTTTTAAACCGTAAGTCGTCACGGGTCGTGGCACCCGTTATTTTGAAGGTAATGAAGTCTAGTTTCATTTAAAAATGGCCTTAAGGTCTAAGTATTAATGTATTTTTGTTAATGATTAAGAAAGTATTAGACTGAAGGTCAAAGTTGGGTCGTTTCAGCGTAAAAGTCAAAGTTTTTGGTCAAAGCGTTCACGGGGCGTTACAACTTGGTATCAAAGATTTGGTTTAAGTGAATTAGGTTTCCACCATAGGTTGCCTAGACTTAAACCACTCGTAGAAGCGTTGAACATAAGTTTAAGTAATGCGAAAAAAAGATGCCTTAGTGGTATAGCGTGAAAGTGCTTATAGTAATAATGAGATTAGGCTATAGCTAAAATGTAATGCGAACTTTGCGATATGGGTTTAGTGGTTATAGAAGTAATGAGTTAGATGCGGGTTATTGATTGTTTAAATTATGAGATGAAATGCATGATATGTTAAATGCATTCAACTGATAAGTGTGTATGTATTTTATAGCGCTAACGTAAATGTGATGTAATTCCATGATGGGTTATGTTACGCTAAGTGCTATTTAATAGAATGATATTACTTGTATCGTATAGACAAAATTTTTATTTATGTGGATTGAGGCCTTATAAATGTTGTGATTGGTGTTGGAAGTAAGAAGTATGTTATGGTATATTGCGCCGAAGATCAAGATTTACTTAGATTGCATTTATTGTGGTTTGGCGAATGATTTGTATGTAATGTGCTTGAAAGGATAATGACCTAGTAAAGGTTATAGGATTGAGTAAGACTTGTTTTTATAAGGATATATATAAGGATGTGTATGTGACGAGGATTTAGATGTTTAGGTAAAGCGTATTGTTGAAATGCGTAATTGTGAGATATTAAAGTAAAGTATGACTAATTAATGATATATGAAGTATCTATGGCATAGATTGGTAAAGTGAAATAGTAATTACCTCAACGATAATCGACAAATGGTATAACATAGACATGTTTAATTGTTTTAAATTATAAATTAGTTATAGACTAATGAAGTATAAGTGGTTAGTAATGTTTATCTTTTATGGAAAGAATGTGGAGCGTAGACTTTGCGTATAAATGAGATTAAGTATGTACTAATGTGTTTGACATTTATATATAAGGTGCTACTTTGTCATAAGCAAGGTGATTTATGAATACATGTTACAACGTGATGCATAAAAGAAGTGTAATGCAAGGGAATCCAAATTAGATGAGTCATTGGGAATAAAATAGGTAAATATTAAATTGACGTACACGTGTAAATAGAAAAATAGGTTAACTTGGAGAGACAAGGAAATGATAAATGCAATGTAACAACTCAGGTGAAATATGATACATATATACCTATATAAAAGTTTGAAATCGGCAAGTATCATATAGATTTTTTCAAAGTAATGAAAGGTGATAGGTAAGTGATTGAAAGTGCGTTAGCTAAAGAGAAAAGAAAACATAAAGGTTTTAGTTTGAGAAATGCTTGAATAATGAATAATTAGTGAAACATAAGATTAGGAAGTTAGATGCGCTTGGTTGGTGGTAACACGTAGTGAATGGATTGGCGAATGTAAGAAATAAGTTTATGTAGGATTAAAGATGTGTAAATAAAAAGATTATCTTACATCTTGATTGGGTTGGTGATCGTTTAATAATGATATGAATGATAGGTTCCTATAATATAAAGGTGTTTGTTGGGAATTAAATGTCTGAACACTTAATATTGTCAAGCCAAAACAGTTAGTACTGCTCAAGATATAACTACCAGTACTAATAAGTTAGTACTGCCAGGCTAACTTAATACTGCTGATGAAGATAGTACTGCTAAAGAGATAAAGACGTGTGAAGAGATATGTATGGAGACTATTCGTTGTATATTCTATATAGTTAGAAAGATACGGATATTCTAGAAGATTTGTAGTTATCTTGTAAAGGACTCCTTAGTCTATAAAAGAAGGTCCTAGGTTATGATGTTAGTTATCTCAGTACGTATTGTTCATAGCTTCAAGGTTGTTTGTAAACCCTAGTACTACACAGAGTACTCGTATTATTGATCATAATAATATTGAAGCTTTTCAGTAAATTATTTTTTATACAGTTTTACATTGTTCATAGAGTTCACTGTTACATTAATATTCTTCTAAGTATTAAAGAGTAGATTCCGCATACTCATTAGTATTCTCAAAGTTTCTAATACAAGCTCGTATGTTTTGGATCAACAAGTGGTATTAGAGATTTTAGTTCTGAAACTTTGATCTAGAAGAAACTTACAGAAGAACTCTTTACTCACCAGGAAGAGTTGGATCTTGAAACTACACAAACCTCTACTACTGCAAAATTGCCCATTCTCAAACAGGGTGATTATGACATGTGGAGGCTCAGAATTGAGCAATACTTTCGGATTCAAGACTATTCTCTATGGGATGTCATAGAAAATGGAAACTCATTCAAACTTGTGGCTAAATCAACAACAGTTGATGGTGTCACAACTACTCAAATACCAGGTCCTGTGACTGCTAATGAGAAGACCCAAAAGAAGAATGATGTGAAGGCAAGAAGTATGGTGTTGATGGTACTTCCCAATGAACATCTAATGACCTTTATTCGGTACAAGGATGCCAAAACCTTGTGATAAAGCTCAAACTGTGCATGTTTTTAGTAGCGTTATTCGTGTTTTTATATATGTTATTTGGTTATATTTATATGCTTTTGTTACTAAATCGTACCAAAGCGTGTTTGCAAAGTGTATGTAGCCAAAAATAGGAAAAAGGAAGAAAAAGATAAGAAAAATGAGGAAGAAGGAAATATTTATGATAGTGCGAAGATTTTCTTGTCAAGGTCTAATCAAAAAGGCATTTCAAAGAATAAAGTTCCAAGTATTCAAGTAGATTAGCTTCAAGATAAAGAAAAGATCATGTTTGGATGAAGAACCAAGAACCAAAAGGAAGAAACAAGCCCAAATGACAAAAGTCCAAAAGAGCATACAGCAGCACTCCATCCGATCGGATGCTGCCCGCAACCGAATCGGATGGAGGCAATTTCTGAAGACCAACCGATCGGTTGGACGAAATACCCATTGGTTGGATGTCGGCTGATTTCCCAAAACTTCATCATTAAGGATACTAACTTCATACCAATGATTCTATAACCTTCTAATGATGATTCTAGGCCCTTCTAATTTACTTGGAGGCCAAGTGTAGCATTAAAGATCCTAAACTTTGAGTATAGTATAAATAGGACTATTTGTGAAGAGTTTTAGACACACCTTTTCAATAAATCTCATACCAACTCTCATACAATCATCAAGATACTCTCTCTAAGTTCAAAATTCATCCTTAGAAGTCCAGGAAGCTTTGGAGGTTCAAGAAGTCAATATTTGGAGGTCAAAACATCAAGAAGTCAACACCAATACTTTGGGTATCATTACGTTATCATTTGTAATCTATTTCCAATCACTGTAAGACTTTCAATTATGGTTTCTAATGTTCAAAGTTCTGAGTTTATGTTCATGTTTGCTATGAGTGGCTAGTGCCTTTGTGCACTTGCTTAGATGATGTGTATTGCTTATTGATTTGCGTATGATTGTGATAACATGTTTTAATTCAATTTCAAGTTGATTCTAAGATCCAATTGTGATTAAGTTTCGTAGTGACATTTGTTGATCAAGTTTAACTAGTTTCTAATAATTTTAAGGGTCGAAAGAACTATTGTTATTCAAACTAGTTATAATCATTTGTCTATGAATGATTGTTTTTACCCATTATTCTTGATTAAACAAATAAAGTTAATTGTGGTTGTAATAAGAATGCTTTTGTCTATCAAAATTGGATTGATTTTAAACCATTTCAAGGGTCGAAAGATTAATAGTTTACTATCAATTGTGACCTTTTGTCTATGATCGGTTACCTTTTGTATTGACCATTTCCTAAGCTTATTTGATAAAACAAAATTCTATCTTTGTGTTTAAGGTACACCAACTTATGAACCTTGAATTGATCTTGAATTGATTGGTTAAACATAATGCTTGTTTTTATAAACTTAAATCTTGGCGAAGGTTTAATTTGTAGGAACAATAGATTAGTTCACCAAACTAATTATCATAACCAACATGTTATCCAAAGTTATCACAATCATGCTTATCAAGAGTAGTATATTAGTCTAAGCAAGTGTAGTTTTAATCATTTGAATTATTATATTTACATCATTGCTTGTTTAAGAGATTTACTTTTAGTAGCTTACGATTCGATTCACTACACAAATCCCTGCGAACGATCCCGACTTACCATCATAATCTTGCTATAACGGACGAGTACACTTGCTCGTATGTGTTGTTTCTAGATTCGGTAATTCGACCTTTATAAATTTAAAAGTTGTACTCACATACGACACATCAAGTTTTTGGCGCCGCTGCCGGGGATTTTGATTGTGTTTCCGTAACTTTTAGATGTCTGTTGATGCAAATAATGTTCTAAAAACGTTATTTATATCTTTCGATTACTTCACGTTTTGAGGATGACAAAATGTGAACTCACGTTACGTTAAAATTAACGTTAACAAGTTTTTAATCGGAAGATCCCGTTTCTACGCAAATCACTCTTGAACAAAGTTACAACTTGGACTAGTGATCAAAGAAGTGAATTCATGTTTTGAAAATTCACATTTTAAATGGGACAAAACATTTTTTCAAAGATACACATGACAAATTATTTTTGAAATATTAAGAAATGTTTTAATGGAAAAATAAGTTTGAAAATCACAACAGCTATTTTTCCCCCCAAAATCAGCTCCAACCTTCCCCAAATAAGTTTTCACCAGAAAAGACAAAATTTGGAGCGTCCTAGTCTACCACGGCTCCACGGTACCGTTAAATTTAACGGAGCCGTGGGTCATTTAGTGGAGCCGTCCGTACCATTTTGAATTGTAACGTTCAGATTTTCTTTGCCTATAAATACCCACCTCTTTCACAGTTTTAGGCACCCTTCACACACAGAAAAATCCCTTAGTAAAACCCTCTCACACCTTTCACTTCTTAGGGTCAATTAGATTAGTTTTTCTTTGTTTCAAGAGTGATCCAATCATCCTTCAAGTGATCCTCTTCATACCTCTTCACTAGCAAGAGAAGAACACAAGTATCCAAGTTGATACAAGGTGTTGTCATCCCTCTTCATTGGCAAGAGAAGAACTCAAGTAATCAAGAAGATACTAGAGTTATAGTTTATAGGTTTTTGTAACACTTGTTACAATCTTGTTGTGTCTTAGCATACATCAAGTTTATTTTCTTTTTGTGAGTGAGAGTGAAGATCAAGTGTGATCTATAGAGATAGTGAACATCTCTTGAAGCCATTGGGCTTGTGTGATTGATCAAGAAGATCAAGGGTCATTAGGTTAGTGTTAGTTGAGTAGAGTGAAGTGAGTGTTGATCATTGTGATCGTGTTGAGATCTTGGTGATCTCTTGAAGCCATTGGGCTTGTGTGTTTGGTCATGTGGACCTTGGTAGACTGGTGCTAGCTAAGATTAGCACTCGACATCTAGCTTAGTGTCGGAAATAGGATAAGCGACGTGTACGGTTTTCTCCGCCTGAAGGGAGGTTGTTGATATAGTGTTTGAAACTCTCGAGTGTGGTACTCGGGGAGTGGAGTAGGGCGAAGAAGAGCTTCGTAGCCGAACCACTATAAATCCTCTGTCTCGGTTTGATCTTTCCAACTCTACTCTTTACTTTTATTTGTTATTTTTACGTAGCTTAGTTTGTAGTTCATATTGGTGTTGTTTGATTACACATAGAGTTCGAATCAAAGTTTCCAATAGCATACTTTTAAAACAAGATTTTTTAAAAGAAGTTTTTAAACCGGTAAACTATTCAACCCCCCCTTCTAGTTTCCCACAATTGGTATCAGAGCCAGGTCAGTCAAGTTTTTAAAGTATATTGTATTTTAAAGCTTGACCCGATCAATGGATTCCGACAAATATCTAGAAGGGCAATCTATGCAAAGACCACCACTTTTCGAAACCGATTGTTTTATTTATTGGAAAACAAGATTCGAAACGTATGTGAAATCAAAAGACATTGATCTTTGGCATGCTATTACCGAGGGTGACTTTCAACCTATTCAAAAGAATCCGGAAACTAAAAAGGATGAAATAGTTTCTTATGATAAACAAAGTGATGAACTAAAAAGGAAATTAGCCAAAAATAATGAGGCTAAAATGATGATTTATAATGCTTTGCCTAAAAAGGAATTTGAAAGAATTTTTATGTGTAATACGGCAAAAGACATTTGGAAAACTTTGTTAGTCACTCACCAAGGTAATAACCAAGTCAAAGAGAACAAGATAGATCTTCTTGTTCAACAATATGAACAATTCTCCATTTCGGAGGATGAGTCAATTGATAATGCTTTTGCTAGATTTAATACTATTATCACTAGTCTTAAAGCTCTTGATGAAGGTTATTCTAGTAAGAACTATGTTAGGAAGTTTCTTAGAGCTCTACATCCTAAATGGAGAGCAAAGGTCACCGCCATAGAAGAGTCAAAGGACTTGGCGGCATTGTCACTCGATGAACTTATAGGAAACTTGAAAGTTCACGAGATGATCATCAAGAAGGATTCCGACATTGTCAAAGGCAAAAGCGAGAGAGTTAGATCTCTAGCACTAAAAGCCAAGAAGGAGTCTAGTGATGAGGAATGTTCAAGTTCCGGTAGTGAAGATGAAGAGTACGCACTAGCCGTTAGGAACTTTAGAAAGTTCTTTAGGAGGAAAGGTAGATTTTCTAGACAATCTCGAGATGAGAAGAAGTCATCTCAAAGAAATCATGATGAAAGAAAAGGGACATGGGATAGGAGATGCTTTAGATGCGGAGACCCTAATCACTTCATAGGAGAATGTCCTAAGCCATCTAAATCCAACAACCAAAGAGCCTTCGTAGGAGGTTCTTGGAGTGATAGCGGTGAAGAAGAAGAGAAGAAGCCTAACGATGAAACGTGCTTAATGGCTCAAGCTTCTAACGAGGTACAATCCGACTCTTCTTATTATAGTGATAATAATTCGTCAGTAGATGATAATGAATTATATGACGAATACAACAAACTATGCGTAGTTAGCACTAAGATTTTAGGTAGAAACACAAAGCTAAAATTAAAATTAAAAGAACTAGAACTACAAATCTTAGAACTAAATGATCAAGTCAAGAGACTTGAGAAAAACAAGGAAGTAGATTTAGGATGCGGGTCATGTATTAGTCTTCAAGTAGAAAACGAAAAACTTAAAGAAAATGCTTTAAGAATCATTAGGTTTGATGAAGTAACTAAAAAGCTTAATGATATACTTGAAAATATTAGATATAGTGAACATGACCGTTCGGGTTTAGGATTTGACCCAAATCAGGCCTCTACAAGTAGTACTAAACAAGTAAAATTTGTAATGCCTGAAAAGTCCATGTCTGAAGGTGACGGCACCATTAAAGATACAGACGGCACCACTAAATTTAGTGGTACCGTGGTACCGTGTGGTGCTGAGGACAAAACTGGGTCAATTCTGAAAAGTAACTTAAGTCCTAAACCAAGTCAAGTAGTTGTAAATAGAACTAGAGTGTCTACTCCAAGTAGAGAGGAAACCAAAGGCTTTAACAAACCATTGTCATCTCCCGAACATGGATTTGTAAAGCGTGACACTAGGTCAACTACTCCTCCACCTAGAAAGGTAAACTCTCCCAAACCTCGGTCTAGAACTCCTCTACCGAGAGGTAACTTTAGAAGACAAAATCATCCAAGTAACTTTCCCGTAACTTGGAATGATCGTCCATCACAAAGTTACTTACCATGGGAAATGTGTCCTCCATTCTCACATCCTAAACTAACGCAACAAATGCGTAGGATGTTTAACTCTAACAACTGTGGACCCATGAGATATTGGGGACCAGATGTTTGAACATTTGTTTTGCTAGGAAAACATGAGTGTAAATAAACCTTGGAGTATAACAAAAGGAGTATGATGCGTTATCAAGCATACCCGGTGACGCTATTGTCAAGTCGTGTCTTTCATGCTTAACATTCAACAAAGGTACCTTAGTCTTCTAGTTTTAAGAGCAAACACCTCAGGCACGGGTACGCTTTCTTAAAACACCCTTTGTTTGTAGTAATGTTTGGCATGAAATAGTGTAGTTAGAATCTAACATGGTAGGTACTATAACACAGAAACTCTATTCACATCTCATCATGCCAAATTCAACTTGTCCAGAAATGTTCGATGATCGCTTGAAGATGATGCGTGACAAGTTTGAATTAAGCATTGATAAGTAAATCAAGTTCCCTTCCTTGCACATATTTAATCTTGCCTAAATGAAGTATCCCTGTAAACTTATGTATACTATATGTATGAGATACATAGTTTAAGTAATAGTCTTTATTGACAATAACGCCCATATCTGCAAATGCGAAACTCACAAGAGACGAAGAAGGTGAGTGCGCGGATATAACTAAGTTAGGGGCATAATAGGTAAAGCAGTTTACCTAACGGCAAGTAGGTCCATTATCATGAATAGTGTTGGCTTTGTGCCCACTTGTAAGAAGTATCCCAAAACTTCTTACATCAAAGTGTTTAATGTATCATACCATACATTAAAGATACTATACACTTGAGATTACGATATCTTGAGGAGATTGATGTAGAAAATGTTTCTATACCAACTCTGATAATGTGAGAGTTAATGTGGGTTGAAACATAATGAGTAATGTTTGTACCTTCATAGGTTAATTAACAAACATCTTGGTTCCCCATGAAACAAACTACTCTTATTGTCACCACGACCGAAACCGAGTTCGCAAGCGCCGGAAAGGCATGACAACAAACACTATAGATGAGACAACTCCTTGTGAAGAGTAGCAGTCAAGATGCCATTAGACTTGTCCGGGAACCCTATAGTTTGCTCATGAACGAAGCTCGTCGAAGTACGTCATCTCCCCGCTGAAAGACATCTCCTCCGTCATGATAACATCAAATGAGAAATCTTTTCTTTGAAAAGTATTTCTTCTCATCTTAACCTTTACATTCTCGTCAAATGACCTCTTAATACTCCATTGGAATTATTAATGTCATTTCTCACGTCTCATCATATGACTTTTCAAGTCATTCCTTATATCCCGCTCATGACTATTTCAATATTTCTATGGAAATATTAAAGTCATCTCACACTTCGATTCTATTCTCGACTCATGACTCTTGAATATTTCATTAGAAATTTCAAGTCATTCCCTAAGCCTTATCCCATGTCTTCGTAATATTTCACTAGAAATATTAACGTCATTTCTCACGTCTCGTCATATGACTTTTCAAGTTATTCTTCTCATCCCGCTTATGACTATTTGAATATTCATTCGGAAATATTAAAGTCATCCGTCACGTCATGCCTCATAACCTTTCATCCCTTCTATGACCTCTCAAAAGTTTCGAGGGAAACATTGAAGTCATTCCTTGTGTCATATGACTCATGAATATTTCACGGGAAATATCTAGTCATTCCTTGTGTCGCGTACTCCGACTAATTAAATATTTCATGGGAAATATTATAGTCATCCTCCTAAACACAACTCATAACTTCTATTCATTTCACGGGAAATACTAGAAGTAAATCCTCATCCAATGACGTCTTAGTCAATTTCCTCAGAAACACTAAGGTCATTTCCGGCCATCCCATTTAATCATCTTTCGTCAAAAAGTTTATTAGGTATAAACTTTTTCCTTGTGTCAAAAAGTCTTACTAAATAAGTAAGATTAATCAGCCAAAAGTCAAAACAGAAGAAAAACTGGACAATCAGATATACGGCTCCACTAAAGAGCCACGGCTCCACTAATGTTTAGTGGAACCGTGGAGCCGTGCATCTGAAAAACGCGCCCAGTCACCTCCTTTCTTCTGCATAAACTTTCCAAACACACAAAACTTCTTCCACCTGCTGTCATAATCGAACCATAACACCATAATTCAACTAAACTCTTGCAAATCAAGATTGAGGCATTGGAATTAACTAATCCTAACCACAACATCATCAATTGTAAGTAATTCACTCTTATTTTCTTTTAATTTGAGTCAAGGGTTTGTTCTTGAGTATAAATCCGAATTGGGGATTTTCAAAATTAGTTAAACCCTTGTGAAATTAAGACTAGGATTAGACAATGTAGTATTCACATGATTCCCTAAACCCAGGATTTCCAAAAACCCACTTATGTTGCAAAACCTAATCCGAAATTAATCACTAAATTTGGATTATGATTATTTATTTGTAATGGAATCATGTTTAGGATGATTAAAATTGAATTAGGAACGTTCTGCATTAAAGCTTTTCAATCTTAAAGGTTGATTAGCACCATGTTGAAGCATTTGCCAAACACCCCAATTCGATCATATTTTTCGAAAAACTTAACAAATCTAGGATCATGAAACCTTTTTCATGCATTGTTGATGCAAATTAAAAACGTTTTTGCATGCATACATGAACTCTCAAATGTGGCTCGAAGTACATAATTGATATGTATTGTTCGACACATTTGATTGAGCAAAAGTGAAGTTAGGAGCGTTTGGGCAATCTCATTAGGATAATTTTATAGTCGAGATTGCCGCACCTCCACATTGTTTGCATTTAGGCACACACACTAGAAGTATAATCATTAAAATGCAACGAACTAACATATACAAAAATATTTTTTTGTAGACAAACAATGCCTCGGAATGATTATCAATTAACCCGAAAATACATCATTGAAACACTTGAAAACCCAAACATCACTGATGAACAAAAAGCTTATTTTTCCAAAGTGCTAACACGATACATACACGAAGGGCGTGTAGTCGATGCACTTTATGTCATGTCAGATAGAGTCGGTGCTTGTTTTCCTTCCATTCGGTTCGATTGTTTATACACAATAAACGATCAAGTCTGTCCTCGTTTTGTTCTCGAGTTTTATAGTCGAGTCCGTACCTTCACTGATGATGATGGTAATGTTTTTCTTGACTTTTGGATTCAACACCAAAATATCACCCTGTTTGTCACTCAGTTTGGTAAAATTCTTGGTGTTCCCTCATATGGTCAGTGTGCTTACACCAACGACCATTCTCTAGAGTCTCTTTACTACAATGTTGAGATAGAAGGTGCATATAGTACCCAAATTCCCGACATTGAAGTAATCAAACAAATTATCCAAATTCCTCGAGTCGCCAACACGTACCAAAAACATGATGGATCCGTTGTCTTTCTCGACCCATCCAAAATCTACCTCAGGGAACTCCGTCCTGACCTTAGAAGTTGGGAACTTCTTCTACGTGAAAATGTGTTAAGCCTTGCAGGCAACCGTGATCACGTACCGGCAAGTCTTGCCCTTATGCTCTACTGTCTTAGTATCGAGGAACCTTTCAACCTCGCATACTACATGGTCAAACGGATGGCCAACATTCATCGTCGGTCCGATGAGCTCATGCCATACGGTATGTTGCTTACTCGTTTATTCAGGTGGGTCATGGAACATTTCCCACATCTTCAAAGTGTCGACTATGTCCTAGTCAATCCGGTTATGCACACACTTGGTAGACCACAACGTCGCACAAAGCAATGTAGGGACAAAGGGTCCAAACATGGTCGTAAATCCACTTCCGATATTCCCTATTCATCCTCCTCCTTCAGTCACGAATCATCATCTGAACCCATGGATGAGGACGATGATGAGGTGAACAAAGAAGGAACTTCTAGCCCTCAAATCCCTTCTCCCGACACCTACTTTCGTGATCTTGATACCTCATCATTTCGACGTACAACCAACCTCGAAAATGGGATGGTAAATCTATCCCACATGATGAGAAGGCAAACCTCAATGTACAATAGACAAGTGGAGATGCATGAGCAAACTATCGGGGGATTCAAGTCCATCGGCAAGGCGATAAAAGGGCTTGGGAACAAAATTAAGAAGTTAGGGAAAAGAAAGGATTAGATGGAAATAACTCAAGTAGTACTATCTATATAAGTATTATGCTTAAAATACTACTAATAGTTTGTGGCATTGTTGCCTAATACATTAACTTGCTTGATGTGTTTCCTTTGAACATGATTAATTCTATTGGTAATTAATCCTCATGTTAGTTTATCTTGCCTAAATCATGCATGATAGTTTATTTTATTACATGCACTAGATGTTAAAAATGCTTGAATTCATGCATGCTTAATAGTTGCCTAAATACATAGATGATCACATGATCAAGTTAGTTGCTAGTTGAAACTAGCCTTAGGAATTCTATGTGTTTAGTAATTTGAGGTTTTTGAGATTTGCAGCCAATGGATTCCCCAGAAATTTCCCCATTTAGGCTGCCTAAAACCTGCAGACCTGGAAAGAGGTCAAAAGAGCCCACGGCTCCATTAAATAGGCCACGGCTCCACTAAATTTAGTGGTGCCGTAGCACCTTTAATGGTGTCGTGCCTCTGGAAGACGAAAACTGCTATTCTCTTCCACTTTTTGACTATCTTTTCCAGAAAATCTGCAACCAAAACCTGATTCCCATGCACCCAAATCCCCAAATCAAACTTTTCAAACTTGCATGCTTATGTTTTGGCTATTTAAGCTAACATTATGCATTGCCATCCTTACACCCATCCTTACACCTTCACACTCACCATATCACAATCATGGGATCAAGGGTATTCAAGAAGCAAAAATTCTACATCAAACCAACAAATGAAACCACTCAAATTGATCAATGGATCAAGAGTACTCACACATCACAAATCTCACCAAACACCAAAGAGACAATTTTCATTGATCTCACCTTGGATGATGATGATGATACACACACACCATAGCCTCAACCAAATCATCATCTTCTTTCACTACACCCCATGCTTCATCCAAGGCAACATCAACCAAACCAACATCCTCATCCTCCACAACCTTTAGAACCAACACACCTTTAACCTTCACCCCATCATCTTCACCATCACCACAACCTTTAGCCCTCACACTAGCCCTATCACCCATATCACCTTTTGAACTTACCACCAACACCTCATCATCTTCCCTATCACCATCACCTCAACATTTAATGGGTCATCCCATCCTTTATCCCCTACAACCACACACCTTGAGTTGTGCTTGTTGTCACCACAACCAACTCCTTATCATGGGCCTTAGAGATGAATTGAATCTTCAATTCTCCTACCTTGAACACCTCTTCACACCACTACAAGGACCCATCATTTTACCACCTCCACCACCACATAGCCCATCCAACTAAACATAGTCATGTTTAGTCTTTCCCAATAAATACCTAGGAACCTTTTGAAATTGGAAGCAAATCTAGAAGCCTCATGTTACTTTAGTAGTTTATGTATCTTCTTGTTAGTTTAATTTGCTTTCCTATTGTAGTCATACTTATGTATAACATTTATTTCATATTTATGTAATGGGCTTTTCATTTTGGCTTCTTAGCCATAATTTTTCTTGTGGTTGGTTATTTGTCACAAATGTGCTACTTGTTAGATATTGTATATTTGTCGTCTAACTTTGTTTTGTAGCACGATCCATTGCTCGATTCCTTTGTGTTCTCCAAATGAGGGGGAGTACACATCAAGGGGGAGCCTTAACCACCTTTTGGATTTGACAAAAAGGGGGAGAAATGGGAGTAAACTCATTAAAAACTTGTTAAAATTAATTTTAACCTAAAATGAGTTTCTATTTTGTCATCATCAAAAAGGGGGAGATTGTTGATGCAAATAATGTTCTAAAAACGTTATTTATATCTTTCGATTACTTCACGTTTTGAGGATGACAAAATGTGAACTCACGTTACGTTAAAATTAACGTTAACAAGTTTTTAATCGGAAGATCCCGTTTCTATGCAAATCACTCTTGAACAAAGTTACAACTTGGACTAGTGATAAAATAAGTGAATTCATGTTTTGAAAATTCACATTTTAAATGGGACAAAACATTTTTTCAAATATACACATGACAAATTATTTTTGAAATATTAAGAAATGTTTTAATGGAAAAATAAGTTTGAAAATCACAACAGCTATTTTTTCCCCCCAAAATCAGCTCCAACCTTCCCCAAATAAGTTTTCACCAGAAAAGACAAAATTTGGAGCGTCCTAGTCTACCACGGCTCCACGGTACCGTTAAATTTAACGGAGCCGTGGGTCATTTAGTGGAGCCGTCCGTACCATTTTGAATTGTAACGTTCAGATTTTCTTTGCCTATAAATACCCACCTCTTTCACAGTTTTAGGCACCCTTCACACACAGAAAAATCCCTTAGTAAAACCCTCTCACACCTTTCACTTCTTAGGGTCAATTAGATTAGTTTTTCTTTGTTTCAAGAGTGATCCAATCATCCTTCAAGTGATCCTCTTCATACCTCTTCACTAGCAAGAGAAAAACACAAGTATCCAAGTTGATACAAGGTGTTGTCATCCCTCTTCATTGGCAAGAGAAGAACTCAAGTAATCAAGAAGATACTAGAGTTATAGTTGATAGGTTTTTGTAACACTTGTTACAATATTGTTGTGTCTTAGCATACATCAAGTTTATTTTCTTTTTGTGAGTGAGAGTGAAGATCAAGTGTGATCTATAGAGATAGTGAACATCTCTTGAAGCCATTGGGCTTGTGTGATTGATCAAGAAGATCAAGGGTCATTAGGTTAGTGTTAGTTGAGTAGAGTGAAATGAGTGTTGATCATTGTGATCGTGTTGAGATCTTGGTGATCTCTTGAAGCCATTGGGCTTGTGTGTTTGGTCACGTGGACCTTGGTAGATTGGTGCTAGCTAAGATTAGCACTCGACATCTAGCTTAGTGTCGAAAATAGGATAAGCGACGTGTACGGTTTTCTCCGCCTGAAGGGAGGTTGTTGATATAGTGTTTGAAACTCTCGAGTGTGGTACTCGGGGAGTGGAGTAGGGCGAAGAAGAGCTTCGTAGCCGAACCACTATAAATCCTCTGTCTCGGTTTGATCTTTCCAACTCTACTCTTTACTTTTATTTGTTATTTTTACGTAGCTTAGTTTGTAGTTCATATTGGTGTTGTTTGATTACACATAGAGTTCGAATCAAAGTTTCCAATAGCATACCTTTAAAACAAGATTTTTTTAAAAGAAGCTTTTAAACAGGTAAACTATTCAACCCCCCCTTCTAGTTTCCCACAAAGTCTATTTCTCGCTTAGTTCGTTTTCATAAAAAAAAAGTTTTCCGAGCTGACCATCCGATCGGTTTCTCATCCATCCAATCGGTTGTTCAATATTAAAATTTACCGAGAGTTCCATCCGATCGGTATCCTCATCCATCCGATCAGTTTTTCACAAAACCAATTTTACCGACACAACCATCCGATCGGTATTACACTCATCCGATCGGATCACCAACCCTGATTTTTCAAATTGTTTCCATTCTTTACTCGTGTGTTTAGACATTGCCTCGATTCTCTTGGGAATTGTATGAACACTCGATCAACTGGAATAGAACCAATTTCACCTTTTTCAGATCCCGAACGTTTAGTCCGAAAACCAAGAAGAAAAAGAAAACCCTTTGTCCCATTAGCCAATCGTGTACCAAGAGTACGAAACCCACCGTTTGATAACGTTTTTGAAGCTAAAGTCATTTATAACCCATTCACTGATCAACCTTTTCCCATGGCTGACGATTGACCCATGTGGGACGTCAACCGAGCCGTAGCACCCACTCCTGGAGCTGCTATTATTGCTGTCAACCTAGGTGACAATTTCACCGTGAAAGGTCACCATCTTTCTATGATCAAAGACCGTCTATTCGATGGCCGTTCGAGGGCCGATCCTCACAAACTCATTGCCGAATTCATCAAAATTTGCGGCATGTTCCGATATGGCGATACCAATGTAGATGCTATTAAACTCAAACTTTTTCCATCATCACCTGTTGGAGATGCGAAAGTGTGGTATAACGAATTAACACCAGGAATTATCAATACTTGGGAGGAGATGAGGCAAGCTTTTGTAAGCCGATTCTTTCCACCTGCCATGTTTGACCGACTCATGGGAGAAATTCGTGTTTTCACACAAAACCCTAACGAATCACTCGTCGAAGCCTGCCTTCGTACGAAAGATCTGCTTCGTAGTTGTCATGGACATGGTTTAGGACGAGGAACCATTATCCAAATCTTCTACCTTGGACTTGATGAAACATCTCAAGGAATTCTTGATGCTAGAGGAATTTTTCTTTATAAGACTCCTAACCAGGCATATCAATTTCTCGAAGACCGAGTTCTTATCAAACTTGATTGGTCAAAAGATGCCAAAACCAAACCCTTACGAAAAACCGTTGCTTTTGCTGAAAGTTCCGATACCTCTAAGCTCGTGGAGAAAATGGAAACCTTGGCTTCAAAAATCGACTCGCAATACAAAGATCTTAAGGGAGAAATGAAAGAAATGCGAGACGGTTGTAACAACTATAGAGGTAATCACCCATCATCAAAATGTGACGATCAACCAATGGACCAACCCAAAGAAGGAGAAGCTAATTATATCCAAGGAGGATACCGTAGAGGCGGTTATCGTGGAAATTATTATGGACGAAATTTTGTAAATTGGCAAGATCGACAACAAAGGGATAACAACCGTGATTCTCAACCACGAGCAGACAATCAGACTCCACAAACCTCTGATAAAAAACCGGAAGAAACTGATTTTGAAAAAATGATGAGAGAATTCGTAACTGCTCAAAAGTCCACCAATGAGTTCGTCAAGAACCAATTTTTCAACATCAAAACCAAAGTTGAGCAAGGTCAGAAAAATCATCAAGCATCTATTCAAGATCTTGAAAACAAATTCGGTAGACTTTCTGATCAAATTTCTTCTCGACCATCAGGTTCATTACCAAGTAATACCCAAACCAACCCTAAACCAGCATCATCTGGATCAAACGATAAAACTTATCGTCCACCACAGACTCGAAATGAGCATATCAATGTTGTATTCACAAGAAGTGGTCTCTCTTATGATCCACCACCCAATCCAAATGATACCACGATCATCGATGATGATAGTGAGGATGAAGCTGAAGAAGCCTAGAAGGAAAATACCGCAAAAACACCACCCAAATCCATCCCACCAGTTAAGGCGTACACACAAAAAATTCCATATCCTCAGAGCCTTAAGAAAGAAAAGATGGAAGAACGTTATAAGAAGTTTGTTGAAATAATCAAAGAAGTTAGACTCAATGTACCCCTCGTTGATGTTTTAGCTGGAATGCCCAATTATGGGAAATTTTTGAAAGAACTTCTTAATAACAAAAACAAGTTGGAGCAAATATCCGCTAACTTTCTCAATGAAGAATGTTCAGCCATTGTTCAAAACAAAATTCCAACAAAACTCGGAGATCCCGGAAGTTTTCTGATTCCATGCAAGTTAGGCAACAACATCACATGCGATGCTTTAGCCAGTCTAGGTGCAAGTATCAATTTGATGCCCTATTCGTTGTATTCTAAACTTTCCATCACTACTTTGAAACCCACAAGGATGAGTATTCGCCTAGCAAATCATTCTTACCAATATCCTATTGGAATTCCTGAGAATATGCTTGTCCAAGTTGGTAAATTCGTTTTTCCAGTGGATTTTGTGTTCTTAGAAATGGAGGAAGATAGTAGAGTACCTCTTATTTTAGCAAGACCTTTCCTAAACACAGCTGATGCAATCATCAAAGTAAAAGGAAAAGAACTCGATCTTGGAGTTGGAGAAGATAGAATTACCTTTTTAATCGATAAAGCAATGCAATATCCACATTCCAGTGATGACACTTGTTTTAACATAAGGGTAATCGATGAAGTCACTGAGGAAGAATTGGATGCATTACTTGACGATTCTGATCCATTCATGACTACTCCAGAAAAAATTAGTGAAACAAACTTTGATAAAGAATTCACTGATTTTATGGAAGTAAAGTTTGAAGAAGATGAAGAAGAAGTTGAAGAAGGAGAAATAATAGAGGAAGATTTTGAGGAAATCACTTTTAATGATCAATTGAGAATCAAAACATCTCTTCAAAAACCACCAACTGATCTTGAGCTGAAACCACTTCCCGAAAATCTTGAATATGCTTATTTGGAAGATAATTCACTTCTTCCACTAGTCATATCTTCATTGCTCAATGATAAGGAAAAAGAATGTCTCATTTATGTTCTCAAGAAGCATAAAAGAGCTTTTGCGTGGAAAACGTCTGATATCCCAGGAATTAGTCCTGATTTTTGTAAACACAAAATCAATTTCGAAGAAGATGCTAAACCCGTTGTAGAAAGACAACGTCGACTTAATCCAAACATGAAAGAAGTTGTTAAAAAATAAATCATAAAACTTCATGATGCCGGTATCATTTACCCCATCAAGGATAGTCCTTGGGTGAGTCCAGTTCACTGTATTCCGAAAAAAGGAGGAATGACTGTTGTGACTAACGAACGGAATGAATTAGTTCCTACTAGAACTGTCACTGGATGGCGAGTATGTATTGATTACAGAAAATTAAACAAAGCCACCTGAAAAGATCATTTTCCTTTACCTTTCATGGATCAAATGCTTGAGAGATTAGTAGGGAACGAGTACTTTTGTTTCCTTGATGGTTTTTCAATATATTTCCAAATTCCTATTGATCCCGTTGATCAAGAAAAGACTACATTCACATGTCCCTTTGGAACTTACGCTTATCGGCGTATGCCTTTTGGTCAGTGTAATTGTAACACCCCAACCCGACAAGGGTAAAGATATCACAATAATGGATTCATATCAGATCAAAACAGAGTATACATCTACAGTAATACAAAAATCTCAAAGGATTACAATTGAAATACTGAATTCTACAAGGTTACAATGAAACTTTCAAAACTAATTCTAAACATAATAACTCCAGTCCAACTCTAATCCAGAATAGCTACCAAGCCTTCTAAGTCCAGAGGTACACTCTCACTCATCCCCAGCTTCCTACTAAAACCTGCCGCAGGAAAAGAAATGCGGCTGAGCTACTAGAGCTCAGTGAACAGATATATAGATGACAGAAACAAAAGCAGAGAACAATACAGAAACAAATCAGAGATATAGATTATACAGATACAGAATTAAAGTGAAAGAATAGGAAAGGAATAAGGGTAAAAGAAAAGAAATGAGAAAGAGATAATGCACAAACCAGGTTTAGGGAAATACAGAAATCCATCACGAGCCCAGAGATAACAGATAATATCATAACAGATTAATCATATAATAATCCAGAGGGGATACCTCTCAAGTAACAGATAATATGAGGGGTGACCTCATGTATCAAATCGGAGTGATCAGCTCCCAGATATATGTGAAAGACGTGTATCGCACCCACCATCAGCCACCAGATATATATAACAGATAAACAGATACATAAACAGATAACAGATAACAGACTCAGAACTAGGATGCATCCATGCGCCCCCTGTGGCCAGAAACTCCTCAGAACACACCAGATAAAATAAATCAGGGACGGGACAGGTCATCACTCTCCTGCCCTAGAGTCATGCCATCGGTGCATCAATGACATGGACATGAAACCCTCATGCCTAGTGATTGGCTCGGATATCAGACTGTGGTCAAGGTCAGATGTCATATAATAAACAGAGTCACATCTAAGGGTTCATGGCAGAAGGGTCATGTCAACAATTCAGATTAAGATAATAAGGTTTAAATCAGAGTTTATCAGATTAAGTTTAATATCAAAGCTTAAGTTCAGATTAAAAGGTTTATTTCCAATAGTCCAAAAGTATATCAAAGGTTAATGATTACAAAATTTATAGCGATAATCCATTTCAGAAGTTTCTGTCAAAAGTTCATTTAAATAAATCCTTTAATAATGGTTTTCATCGAAATGATCTTTCAAAATAGTTTTCATAAAAATGGTCTTCCAAAACCTAAAGTGGTATCGCTTCTTTTAAAATAGCTTTTCTTTAAACAGTTTCATATGTAGTTTAATAGAGGTTCAAAATCAATTAGGTTCAGATAAGGATTTAACAGGTTAAGGTTTACCAAAATCAAATCAGAATTTACAACAGATATATCAGGTTAAGGTTCAGAACAAGGTTCACAGATCAGATTCAATTAAGACTCACAAATTCAGGGTTCAGAACAAGAGATCAATCAGAGTTCAGGAAAAAGGTTCAGAATACAAGAATCATAGCAGAGGTTCAAACAAAAGGTTCAAGACAAACAGATCACAACAAAGATTCACAACAGAAAGGGAACATAGCAATGGTATAGGGAATCCTAATAAGGAAAATGAAATACTGAGAGAAAAGGGAAAGAAACACCCTTACTGAAATAGGGCAGAATATCTGAACCTTATTAGCACAGCAGAAATCAAACAGACAAACACAGAAATCAGATGATCAAGACTTCTCCTTCTTCACACCTAAGGAAGAAGAAGACAGAATTACTAAAGTTTCTTATTCAGATTATTCCTTTAGTTAATCTCTTCATTTTATGTACTTTCTATTTTTAGTAACTTTCCAGATTTAGTAAGTTTCCATAATTAACAGGTTTTCCAGAATTAACAA
Source organism: Artemisia tridentata subsp. tridentata (assembly GCA_021014915.2). Lineage (NCBI taxonomy): Eukaryota > Viridiplantae > Streptophyta > Magnoliopsida > Asterales > Asteraceae > Artemisia > Artemisia tridentata. Next base: position 275,558,541 of record CP139506.1, read on the forward strand.
TATTATCATTTCAGATTAGGTTTAACCCTTATTCAGAGATTACTATGGAATAACAGTACATTTTATCAAGTTACAGAAGTTTAGGGTTTATTATGACAATTATACAAAGTTTAGGGTTTTAAATGCAACTTCATTAATTTACAAGGTCATTAGTGAAAAATACTTTAAATTACAGAATTAAATGCTCACTTTATTCAGAATTACCTTTATTCCCTTAAGTTTCATAATTTACAGATTACACCCCTTTAGTTTCATAATTTACAAAATCAACCTTATAATTACACATTTTATAATTTAAACCCTACAACATCCATAATTACCAACCAAACATATTATATATCAAATTTACAGAATATATCATCAGAATTCAGTACTTTACATATTTGACCCCTCAGAATTCAGAATTTACATATTTAGCCCTTTAAGTTTACAAAACATATATATTAAATCATAATTACATAACAATTACATAATTAGCCCAAAATCCTCAAAATTACACAACAACCTTTTTATATCAGTATTAACACAAAACAACTTCAGAATTCCAGATTTACACTTTTGGTCCCTCACTTTTAATTAATTTCCAAACGAAACCCTAATTTCCCATTAATTCATTATTATGCAAAATTTACACTTAGGACCCCAAAGTTATATTTTTCCCACATTCTTACAGATGTATATGATCTTACAAAAATATCCCAGAAGTTTCAAAGTTGGCAAAACAGGTCCTTATGCATTTAACTTCAAATCGGTATTACTTTTTACAAACAATTAGAAACCCTACTATGCACCAATCATTGAACCATCATTTAATCATCATTAAAACACATTAATTGATCAGATATTCATCCAAGAGATCAAACCCTAGAAGCCACGATTTCCTTTCATTTTATTTCTTTATTTTTCTAAAATCCGGTTTTATCAATAATTAACCACGTTAATTTTAAGCTTCTAAAAATCAAAACCATATTTTTCCCAGATCATATTACTTATAAGGAACCCACGAAAAATAGTGAAAATGCCCAAAAAATTCGTTTAACATATATTGTATATTTACGTATGTTTTAGACACTAAAATTACAACGACTTGCTTTAGGCTACTATAATTCAATCTATCATTTTTCCCAGGTCTAATACATCATAAGAGGTCTAAATAAAATAGCCATCATGCCCAGAAATTCGGATTACATATTATTGCAATTTACGTGTTCTTTAGCCATAATATTTTCATACGCATAGAATTGGCATGCATGGATCGATTTACATATTTTATATGAGTCATATAACATCTAAAGATCTCAGTAAAATTGCCATATCAATTTTAAAACGTTTGGTTTAGTCGCAAGAATTATTACCTTGTTTTTGATCTACTCGACACGAATTTAAGAACAAGCATGAACCAAAGAAAAACGCAGCAACCAATAATTTTTCTAGCCTCCTTGCACCTCCAATAACACCAGAAAAATACTTGTTCAATCCCAGAATTCGTATAGATGGCTTGGTCGATTATTTTCTTGTCGCTAGGGTTTTGGAATCCTTAGTCGGTTTGTTTTTTTTTGGAGAATAAAAGAAAAGGGATTTGATTAAATCTTTGGGAACCGACTTTTAGGGGGGGAAATCAGAATATTTTTGGCCCATGATATCAAGATAATATTGGTTTGATTTTATTTAATCTTCTTTTATTTTATTTGACAAATTTTCTAATTATAAGAATTAAAACATTATATTTATTAAATTTGTATAATTTCGGAATTGTATATATAAATGTGTAAGATTATTTTTGAACATGTAAAATGATGTAACATTGTCCCAGAAATCATTTTGTTTCAGATATAGTTCGATTTCAGATGTTTTGGAATTATTTCGGAATTTTATAAGTTGTTTAATAAGGTTTTATGTTATCAGGGGTACTTTGGTAATTTTGCAGGTTATCTGAATTTCAGGTATTACAACTTCTTCCCCACTAACAAAAAAATTTCGTCCTCGAAATTTGCAGGAAGCAGAAGGAAAGAGAGCAGAAAACAAAACAAAGACATAACAGACTAAGACGAGAATTGAGGTGCAACGAAACAGGAACACAACTGACGGTGAACGGACATATGAAAGATTTGATTCGCATAACTCGAGCTTGCAGATTCCCAAAAGGGTTTCAGGTCCTCAGAACAGACATAACATACTGAATCCAGATCAGAAGGATAACATACCAACGTAGTCGATGAAAATCATATTCTCTCGGAAGAGACAAAGGGATACATGGGGCTTTGACGGATATATGGTTCACAGAATTTGATTAGACAGATCAGATTTGAACATACAGAAAATAGATTATCGATGACATCAATGGCAGAAAGTTCTATAACAGAGGCTAAGATTAGTATCAGATGTACAGAGGTCAGCAAAACGCATGACGAGAATCCAAACGTATCAATTCGCATAACGGTGGAAGCAGATTACGCGTATAGGTAGAATGAACATAAAGTCTCACTAACACAGACGATCTCAAACAGTTATCAGAATTTCTAAAGCTTCTAAGGCACTTCTCGAAATATCCTATGCCCACAACAAGTGCACGTTATATGATGTAAGTATTATCACGTTGGCCAGACGTCATAATACTGGCATCATATAAATATGCCCTCATGATGGTCATACTTTATCTCAAGTTGTGAACAGAACAAACTTATCTTAATCCACCTAGTCTTCCTACAGTCTCAGAGGTCATCAGAATCAAATACCCTAACTAAGAGGAGAAAGAATCACTAAAAAATTTTTTTTTAACGGAAGTCCCAAAATGTCTATCAGAATTTGGTACATCAGATCATCCATCATTCGTCAAATTTCAGATAACAAAACCATCATCCAACATACGCAGAATGAACACAGAGCGGAATTACTGATAAAGAACTTAAATCATTCAAAGGATTTTATCATCAGGTAACAGAAATTTAGATAGGTCAAGCAGAAGTGAATCACATCATCCATAGCTTCATCCGTCACAGAATTTATTCGCTTCAGAATTTTCTTCTATTCAAAGTCATGATCTCAGTTTCCATTCTCAAGTCTGCTTCTACTCTCAATTCATCTTAGTACAACTAAAATGAATAGAGAAGCAAGACTGCGAGTCTTGGACAGGTCTACTAGCACAGTTCGGAATTCGCCAATTCAGATTGCCGTCGTCATCGGATGCCCGGTAGTGGTGTCTGCTACAATCTCTGAATGCCAATCAAATCTACTCTTCCAGAACAAAGGTCATTCCATTTAATACGAAGATGGTCTACATGTTTCCTCGTTCGTCTCAGGGCACAACATGTTGTCATACTATGACAATTGTCCAGATACTCGTGAAAACATGATTCTTATTAGCCAATACTATTGGCATTATTTAAGACTTATAATGGTCACAATGAGTACGAAAATAGTGTTCATGAATCTTTTCAGGGATATATTCACATAAACTGAAATACTTTACGGAAGCTTCTCTCAGTTAGTCATCTCCCATCTCAGGAGTTCTTGTGGTTGCTTCTTCAGTCCTTCGAACATTACTGAGGTTGTCTGATACAGAGTTCACAAGGATAGAATAATTTAATCATTTATACTCGGAAATGAGAAGTGATTACGGTTGAGATTACGGTTAGGTTTACGATAGTTGATATGCAGACGCAAAATTTTTTCTCTTTCTTCTTCATAACAATTAGGGTATTCAAGGGAAACACTGAGGTGGACAAAAACATATCTCATCAGTTTCTTCAATCTCTCAACGTCTATAGCATCATGGGTCGTCAACCGAGATCGGTTCAGAATCAATTCTACTTCTCAAACGGAAGGAAACTCAGAAGTTTCATCAGAAAATGCCAGAAAATTTGTACAACAAAACTTTCTAGGGGTGGATACTAATAGGTGTCAGGAGAATTTGACAATCAAATGAGATCAGGGTAAATCTTTCCATAACAGTGATAAGCTTAACAGATTTAAGCGGTTCAAGGTTACTATAACAAAATAGGGTGGAGCAGATTTTTATATTTCAGATGCGGTAGCCTATGATAGCTTTTACGAAGGGCCAGCCAATCAATAATCACAAGATCTCCAAAATCAAGTATATCAATAGTAAACAGATCCGCAGAACGTATATGGTCACTTAACCAGACGGATAGTTCATATGTCAGAGTCAAGTACATGGTTCAGTATAGTGTGGGGATAGGTACGCGAATAGTTCAAGGTGTTGGAGTTTTTGGTTTAGCTTTTAGCATAAGTGACAGGTAGGGTGTACATCATTGGTAATACGAACATCATATAATTGCAGAAGTGAGACTTATGAGATATCGGATATCAGCATCATATGCTCAGTTAACAATTCCATACAGAGACGGTATTTGCATCAAATCCTTCCAAAGAAAAACTGATTGGCAAATAAGATTCATCATTCAGGACAGAATAGGATCAGAGGATACATTTATATCCAGCATGGGTCATGAATTTATAAGATGTGTCAAACGCTCTAAGGTTAAATGGTCTTCGGGATGGTCGGAGAGATATCAGACTGTTTATACAACAGATCAGAAATGAAGGTCAGAATCAGGTAGTGGCAGCAAAAGTTTAACAATCGGTAATCATGGCAGGGGTTCCAAAATTGTTTCAAACGCCAAAGGTGAGACATAGGAGGATAGTCGTCAATATTAAATGATCAAATCAATCAATCCTTATAAGGATAAAATCAAGGTTACTGTCAAAGAAAGACGGATCAACAAAGCAGATTTTACCGTTCAGAATGAGAGGGAAAACATCCGTGTATTCGTGGTTAAAACACCACAAGGCTTCTCATGGGAACAGGGATAGTTAAGAAGGAATCAAATAGTGTCAGAAAATTCATAGATGACTATTAGAAGCAAGAAACAAATAACAAAATGTATCAAGTGTATCATCGTCATGGGGATTCTCAGATTTGCCCAAATAGGCATTAGAATGATTAACAGAAGGTTCAGAGGTCGGAGTTGAAATCGGAAGGCAAGGATCAAATAATGTCAGATAATTACTACGCAATTTCCAATGCTTCAGATTTTATTTAGGTTTTAATTCTTAGGTGGTGCAAGGCATAAGCTCTAAATTTCCATAGTCTTTAACCAAAACAAGGCACGAATCAGAGTGGTGCGGAAGCAAGATACTTAAGCAAATGTCTTATAGTCTACCCATTCCTCACTGGTCAGAATTTAAGTTCCTATAGGGAAATCCTAAAGCAAATTCTCAGAGTTTGTCCTACGAGCGCCTACAGTGCAAAACTTAGTGGTCCAAACTTCACAGGTCAAGGGTAAATGTATTACGAGTCGCAGCCTGTGGTCTCTGATACCATAAATTGTAACACCCCAACCCGACAAGGGTAAAGATATCACAATAATGGATTCATATCAGATCAAAACAGAGCATACATCTACAGTAATACAAAAATCTCAAAGGATTACAATTGAAATACTGAATTCTACAAGGTTACAATGAAACTTTCAAAACTAATTCTAAACATAATAACTTCAGTCCAACTCTAATCCAGAATAGCTACCAAGCCTTCTAAGTCCAGAGGTACACTCTCACTCATTCCCAGCTTCCTACTAAAACCTGCCGCAGGAAAAGAAATGCGGCTGAGCTACTAGAGCTCAGTGAACAGATATATAGATGACAGAAACAATAGCAGAGAACAATACAGAAACAAATCAGAAATACAGATTATACAGATACTGAATTAAAGTGAAAGAATAGGAAAGGAATAAGGGTAAAAGAAAAGAAATGAGAAAGGGATAATGTACAAACCAGGTTTAGGGAAATACAGAAATCCATCACGAGCCCAGAGATAACAGATAATATCATAACAGAGTAATCATATAATAATCCAGAGGGGATGCCTCTCAAGTAACAGATAATATGAGGGGTGACCTCATGTATCAAATCGGAGTGATCAGCTCCCAGATATATGTGAAAGACGTGTATCGCACACACCATCAGTCACCAGATATATATAACAGATAAACAGATACATAAACAGATAACAGAGTCAGAACTAGGATGCATCCATGCGCCCCCTGTGGCCAGAAACTCCTCAGAACACACCAGATAAAATAAATCAGGGACGGGACAGGTCATCACTCTCCTGCCCTAGAGTCATGCCATCGGTGCATCAATGACATGGACATGAAACCCTCATGCCTAGTGATTGGCTCGGATATCAGACTGTGGTCAAGGTCAGATGTCATATAATAAACAGAGTCACATCTAAGGGTTCATGGCAGAAGGGTCATGTCAACAATTCAGATTAAGATAATAAGGTTTAAATCAGAGTTTATCAGATTAAGTTTAATATCAAAGCTTAAGTTCAGATTAAAAGGTTTATTTCCAATAGTCCAAAAGTATACCAAAGGTTAATGATTACAAAATTTATAGCGATAATCCATTTCAGAAGTTTCTGTCAAAAGTTCATTTAAATAAATCCTTTAATAATGGTTTTCATCGAAATGATCTTTCAAAATAGTTTTCATAAAAATGGTCTTCCAAAACCTAAACTTCTTTTAAAATAGCTTTTCTTTAAACAGTTTCATATGTAGTTTAATAGAGGTTCAAAATCAATTAGGTTCAGATAAGGATTTAACAGGTTAAGGTTTACCAAAATCAAATCAGAATTTACAACAGATATATCAGGTTAAGGTTCAGAACAAGGTTCACAGATCAGATTCAATCAAGACTCACAAATTCAGGGTTCAGAACAAGAGATCAATCAGAGTTCAGGAAAAAGGTTCAGAATACAAGAATCATAGCAGAGGTTCAAACAAAAGGTTCAAGACAAACAGATCACAACAAAGATTCACAACAGAAAGGGAACATAGCAATGGTATAGGGAATCCTAATAAGGAAAATGAAATACTGAGAGAAAAGGGAAAGAAACACCCTTACTGAAATAGGGCAGAATATCTGTACCTTATTAGCACAGCAGAAATCAAACAGACAAACACAGAAATCAGATGATCAAGACTTCTCCTTCTTCACACCTAAGGAAGAAGAAGACAGAATTACTAAAGTTTCTTATTCAGATTATTCCTTTAGTTAATCTCTTCATTTTATGTACTTTCTATTTTTAGTAACTTTCCAGATTTAGTAAGTTTCCATAATTAACAGGTTTTCCAGAATTAACATATATTATCATTTCAGATTAGGTTTAACCCTTATTCAGAGATTACTATGGAATAACAGTACATTTTATCAAGTTACAGAAGTTTAGGGTTTATTATGACAATTATACAAAGTTTAGGGTTTTAAATGCAACTTCATTAATTTACAAGGTCATTAGTGAAAAATACTTTAAATTACAGAATTAAATGCTCACTTTATTCAGAATTACCTTTATTCCCTTAAGTTTCATAATTTACAGATTACACCCCTTTAGTTTCATAATTTACAAAATCAACCTTATAATTACACATTTTATAATTTAAACCCTACAACATCCATAATTACCAACCAAACATATTATATATCAAATTTACAGAATATATCATCAGAATTCAGTACTTTACATATTTGACCCCTCAGAATTCAGAATTTACATATTTAGCCCTTTAAGTTTACAAAACATATATATTAAATCATAATTACATAACAATTACATAATTAGCCCAAAATCCTCAAAATTACACAACAACCTTTTTATATCAGTATTAACACAAAACAACTTCAGAATTCCAGATTTACACTTTTGGTCCCTCACTTTTAATTAATTTCCAAACGAAACCCTAATTTCCCATTAATTCATTATTATGCAAAATTTACACTTAGGACCCCAAAGTTATATTTTTCCCACATTCTTACAGATGTATATGATCTTACAAAAATATCCCAGAAGTTTCAAAGTTGGCAAAACAGGTCCTTATGCATTTAACTTCAAATCGGTATTACTTTTTACAAACAATTAGAAACCCTACTATGCACCAATCATTGAACCATCATTTAATCATCATTAAAACACATTAATTGATCAGATATTCATCCAAGAGATCAAACCCTAGAAGCCACGATTTCCTTTCATTTTATTTCTTTATTTTTCTAAAATCCGGTTTTATCAATAATTAACCACGTTAATTTTAAGCTTCTAAAAATCAAAACCATATTTTTCCCAGATCATATTACTTATAAGGAACCCACGAAAAATAGTGAACATGCCCAAAAAATTCGTTTAACATATATTGCATATTTACGTATGTTTTAGACACTAAAATTACAACGACTTGCTTTAGGCTACTATAATTCAATCTATCATTTTTCCCAGGTCTAATACATCATAAGAGGTCTAAATAAAATAGCCATCATGCCCAGAAATTCGGATTACATATTATTGCAATTTACGTGTTCTTTAGCCATAATATTTTCATACGCATAGAATTGGCATGCATGGATCGATTTACATATTTTATATGAGTCATATAACATCTAAAGATCTCAGGAAAATTGCCATATCAATTTTAAAACGTTTGGTTTAGTCGCAAGAATTATTACCTTGTTTTTGATCTACTCGACACGAATTTAAGAACAAGCATGAACCAAAGAGAAAACGCAGCAACCAATAATTTTCCTAGCCTCCTTGCACCTCCAATAACACCAGAAAAATACTTGTTCAATCCCAGAATTCGTATAGATGGCTTGGTCGATTATTTTCTTGTCGCTAGGGTTTTGGAATCCTTAGTCGGTTTGTTTTTTTTTGGAGAATAAAAGAAAAGGGATTTGATTAAATCTTTGGGAACCGAATTTTAGGGGGGGAAATCAGAATATTTTTGGCCCATGATATCAAGATAATATTGGTTTGATTTTATTTAATCTTCTTTTATTTTATTTGACATATTTTCTAATTATAAGAATTAAAACATTATATTTATTAAATTTGTATAATTTCGGAATTGTATATATAAATGTGTAAGATTATTTTTGAACATGTAAAATGATGTAACGTTGTCCCAGAAATCATTTTGTTTCAGATATAGTTCGATTTCAGATGTTTTGGAATTATTTCGGAATTTTATAAGTTGTTTAATAAGGTTTTATGTTATCAGGGGTACTTTGGTAATTTTGCAGGTTATCTGAATTTCAGGTATTACAGTAATGCACCTGCGACTTTTCAAAGGTGTATGATCGCTATATTCCAAGACATGCTTGAAACATCTATGGAAGTTTTCATGGATGACTTTTCAGTTTTTGGAAGCTCATTTGAAGCTTGTCTTTCTAATCTCGATAAAATGCTCGAAAGATGCGAAGCTTCACGTCTTGTTCTCAATTGGGAAAAATGTCATTTCATGGTGACTGAAGGAATTTTGCTAAGACACAAAATTTCCAGTGCAGGAATGGAGGTTGACAAAGCAAAAATCGATGTTATCACCAAATTACCACCTCCAACAAACGTTAAAGCAGTTAGAAGTTTTCTAGGACATGCCGGGTTCTACCGTCGTTTCATTAAAGATTTTTCTAAAATATCTCGTCCAATAAAGAAACTTCTCGAAAAAGATTCTTTTTTTGACTTCAATGCAGATTGCATGAAGGCATTCGAAACATTGAAAACCCAACTGACTAGTGCACCCATTATGGTTTCACCTAATTGGTCACTACCATTCGAGCTCCTGTGCGATGCAAGCGATTTTGCTGTTGGAGCTGTATTAGGACAACGTGAAGGAAAACATTTTCGTCCTATATACTTCGCTATCAAAACACTCAACAATGCTCAACAAAATTATACGGTTACGGAGAAAGAATTGTTAGCCGTTGTTTTTGCTTTCGATAAATTCAGATCTTATCTTGTGCTTTAAAAAACGATTGTGTTCACTGATCATTCAACGCTCAAATATCTGTTTAACAAACAAGATGCAAAACCGTTTCTTATCCGATGGATTTTGCTACTCCAAGAATTTGATATCGAAATCAAAGATAAGAAAGGAGCAGAAAATCTAGCTGCTGATCATTTGTCTCGTCTTGAGAATCCAAACTTGGAAGAGTTAAAGGAAGATGAAATTGATGATTATTTCCCTGATGAAACTCTCATGACTGTTGAAACAAATGATGAAAAAGAAATTTCGTGGTTTGCAGATTATGCAAATTATCTCGTTGGAGGAATTCTCAAAAAAGGATTAACTCATGCCCAACGAAGTAAATTCTTTTCAGAACTAAAACACTATTATTGGGAAGAGCCCTATCTTTTCAAAATGTGTCCCGATGGGATGATCAGAAGATGTGTTTCTGGTTCTAAAACAAGAAGAATTCTTGATGAATGCCATCATGGCCCGACTGGGGGACACTATGGTCCTTCCACCACAGCTAAAAAAGTTTTTGATGTTGGATTCTATTGCCGACCATTTTCAAAAAAGCTCATACTCTTGTTCAAAACTGCAATGCTTGCCAAAAATCCGGTAGTCTTTCTCGTAGAGATGAAATGCCTCAAAAGAGCATTCAAGTTTGCGAAATATTCGATATTTGGGGAATCGATTTTATGGGACCATTTCCTAAATCACACAAATACGAATACATTCTTGTTGCTATTGATTACGTTTCCAAATGGGCTGAAGCCGAATCTCTACCCACAAATGATGCACGAGTTGTTATCAATTTTCTCAAAAAGCTTTTCGTTCGTTATGGAATTCCTAAAGCTTTAATAAGTGATCGAGGAACCCATTTCTGTAACAAACAAATGGAGAAAATTATGAAACGATACAGAGTTCGTCATCGTTTCGCCACATCTTATCATCCACAGACCAATGGTCAAGTCGAAAATACCAACAGAGCCTTAAAAAGGATACTTGAAAAAACGGTCAAAGACAATCCCGCCATTTGGTCAAGAAGACTAGATGATGCTCTGTGGGCATTTCGTACGGCTTTCAAAACACCAATTGGTACAACACCATACAGACTTTTGTATGGAAAAACATGTAATTTGCCGTTCAAAATCGAACATCGCGCTTACTGGGCACTCAGAAGTTGTAACCCTGATCTCAAAATAGCTGGAGAGAAGAGATTTTTGCAATTGCATGAACTCGATGAACTAAGACTCCAAGCTTACGAGAACTACAAGCTTTACAAAGCTAGAACCAAAGCGTATCATGACAGAAAGCTTAGAATACGAAAAGAATTCAAAGCTGGAGACTAAGTTCTACTTTTCAATATGAAATACAAGTTCAAAGCACCTAAGCTAAAACCGAAATGGTTCGGTCCGTATATAGTGAAACATGGATTTCCATCTGGGTATGTTGAATTACATGAAAAACAAGGTGGAAGTTTCATTGCTAATGGTCACCGAATTAAATTATACTATGATAAGGAGCAAATGAACGAGATTTCTATCAAAGAGATTCTACGTGAATCAGAATATGAAGCAATAACATTCATGGCACCCTTTCCGGCCGATTATAAGAAAAACACTCCTCGGGCCAAAGAATTTGGTTATATCTATGATGTTCTTCCTAGACCTTGGGAAAGAATCTGTTGATGCGAATAATGTTCTAAAAACGTTATTTATATCTTTCGATTACTTCACGTTTTGAGGATGACAAAATGTAAAATTACGTTACGTTAAAATTAACGTAAACAAGTTTTTAATCGAAAGATCCCGTTTCTACGCAAATCACTCTAGAACAAATTTACAACTTGACAAATGATCAAAGAAGTGAATTTGTGTTTTAAGACTTCACATTTTAATGTGACAAAATAATTTTTTCAAAAATACACATGACTAATTATTTTTGAATTATTAAGAAATGTTTTAATGGAAAAATAAGTTTGAAAATCACAACATCTATTTCCCCCCCCCCCCAAATCAGCTCCAAACTTCTCCAAATAAGTTTTCACCAGAAAGGACAAAATTTGGAGCGTCCTTGTCTGGGACGGCTCCACGGTTTCACTAAATTTAGTGGAGCCGTGGTGCATTTAGTGGAGCCGTCCGTACAAAATTTTCTGTAACGTTCAGATTTTTCTTGCCTATAAAAACCAACCCCATTCATAGTTTTTAGGCATCCTTACACACACAAAACATTCTGAGTTAAATACTCTCTTCACACTTTCTTTCTTTGATCATTTAGATTAGTTTTTTCTTTTGTTCAAGAGTGATCCAATCATCCTCCAAGTGATCCTCTTCATTCCTCTTCAGTAGCAAGAGAAGAACACAAGTATCCAAGTTGATACAAGGTGTTATCATTCCTCTTCATTAGCAAGAGAAGAACTCAAAGTATTCAAGAAGATACAAGAGTTGTAGTTGTTAGGTTTTTGTAACACTTGTTACATACTTGTTGTATCTTAGCATACATCAAGATTATCTTTCTTTTGTGAGAGTGTGAGTGAAGATCATTGTGATCTTAAGAGATAGTGAAGATCTCTTAAAGCCATTGGGCTTGTGTGTGAGTAATCAAAGGATCTAGAGTATTTAGATTGAGTAGAGTGAAGTGAGAGTTGATCTTTGTGATCGTGTTAAGATCTTGGTGGTCTCTTGTAGCCATTAGGCATGAGTGATTGGTCACGTGGACCTTAGTAGATTGGTGCTAGCTAAGATTAGCACTCGACATCTAGCTTAGTGTCGGTAATAGGATAAGCGACGTGTACGGTTTTCTCCGCCTGAAGGGAGGTTGTTGACATAATGCTTGAAACTCTCGAGTGTGGTACTCGGGGAGTGGAGTAGGGCGAAGAAGAGCTTTGTAGCCGAACCACTATAAATCCTTTGTCTTGGTTTGATCTTTCCAACTCTACTCTTTACTTTTATTATTTCCCATTAGTTAGTTTAGTGTGTGGTTCATATTGGTGTTGATTGATTATACATAGAGTTCGAATCAAAGTTTCCAATAGCTAACTTTTAAAACAAGATTTTTAAAAGAACTTAAAACCGGCAAACTATTCAACCCCACCCCCCTTCTAGTTTCCCACAATTGGTATTAGGAGCCACGTCAGTCAAGATTTTAAAGTATATTGTATTTTAAAACTTGAATCGATCAATGGATTCAGACAAATATCTAGAAGGGAAATCTATGGAAAGACCACCACTTTTCGAAACCGATTATTTTATTTATTGGAAAACAAGATTCGAAACATATGTGAAATCAAAAGACATTGATCTTTGGCATGTTATTACCGAGGGTGACTTTCAACCTATTCAAAAGAATCCGGAAACTAAAAAGGATGAAATAGTTTCTTATGATAAACAAAGTGATGAACTTAAAAGGAAATTAGCCAAAAATAATGAGGCTAAAATGATGATTTATAATGCTTTGCCTAAAAAGAAATTTGAAAGAATTTTCATGTGTAATACGACAAAAGATATTTGGAAAACTTTGATAGTCACTCACCAAGGTAATAAGCAACTCAAAGAGAACAAGATAGATATTCTTGTTCAACAATATGAACAATTTTCCATTACGGAAGATGAGTCAATAGATAATGCTTTTGCTAGATTCAATACTATTATTACTAGTCTTAAAGCTCTTGATGAAGGTTACTCTAGCAAGAATTATGTTAGGAAGTTTCTTAGGGCTCTACATCCTAAATGGAGAGCAAAGGTTACCACCATAGAGGAGTCAAATAACTTGGCGACGTTGTCACTCGATGAACTCATAGGAAACTTGAAAGTTCACGAGATGATAATTAAGAAAGACTCCGATATAGTCAAAGGCAAAAGCGAGAGAGTTATATCTCTAGCATTGAAAGCCAAGAAGGAGTCCAGTGATGAGGAATGTTTGAGTTCCGATAGTGAAGATGAGGAATATGCATTAGCGGTTAGGGACTTTAAAAAGTTTTTTAGGAGAAGAGGTAGGTTCGTTAGGCAACCTCGTGATGAGAAGAAGACATCACAAAAGAACCATGTTGAAAAGAAATGGACAAGTGATAGGAAATGCTTTAGATGCGGAGATCCTAATCACCTCATAGGAGAGTGTCCCAAACCACCGAAATTCAACAACCAACGAGCTTTCATAGGAGGCTCCTGGAGTGATAGCGGTGACGATGAAGAAAAGAAGCCCAAGGACGAAACATGTCTAATGGCTCATGCTTCAAATGAGGTACGTTACGACTACCCTGATTTTATAGATGAAAACTCGTCAATAGATGATAACATACTAAATGACGAACATAATAATCTATGCAAAATTGTTTCAAAAATGTTAAGTAGAAACAAATCACAAAAATCAAAATTGCATGAACTTGAAGTAGAAATTTTAGAACTAAAGGAACAAGTCAAAAGACTTGAAAGAAATAAAGAAGTAGACATAGATTGTGAATCATGTATAAATCTTCGAGTAGAAAATGAAAAGCTAAAGGAAAATGCAATTAGGATCATTAGGTATAAAAAGGAAACAGAAAATGCTTCGAAAAATAAAACAAATCAAGTAAAATCTGTCAAACCCACGAAGCCTGTCAAATCCCCAGACGGCACCACTAAAGGTACCAATGGTACCATTAATTTTAACGGAACCGTAGTACCGTCTGGCACTGGAGACAGAACTGAGTCAAATTTCAAGAACAAATCAGGTCCTAAACCAACTCACATAGTTGTAAATGGTACAAAGGTCTCTATTGCTAGTATAGAGGAAGTCAAAAGATTTTACAAACCTATGTCAAACCCCAGACCAGGATTTGTAAAACCCAACACTAGGTCTAAGACTCCTCCACCTAGAAAAACAAACACTCCCAAACCTCGGTCAGGAACTCCTCTACCGACACGTAACTCTAGAAGACAAAGTTTTCCAAGTAACTATCCCGTAACTTGGAATGACCGTCAACTACAAAGTTACTTGCCATGGGAAATTTGCCCTCCGTTCCAACATCCTAACCACATGCAAGTAATGCATGGGATGTTTAATGCTAACCACTTTGGACCCATGAGATATTGGGGACCAAATGTTTGAATGTTTGTCTTATGCAATAGATATGCTTGGGAATTGACTTGGAGCCTGACGAATGGGTCAAGGATAGTGGATGTACTAACCACATGACGGGCAACCGAAGCCTATTCTCATCATATAAGGCATACAACGGAGGTAATGTCCCTTTCGGTAGCAAACTTAAGGGCAACATTATAGGCAAAGGTACGATTACTCAAGACTCTCTCACTATTAGAAATGTTGAGCACGTTGATAATTTAGGATTTAACTTACTTAGCATTAGTCAAATGGTAGATAATAAGTGTAGAGTTATATTCTCCGAAGAGGGTAGTGAGATTATTAAGAATGGCAAAACCATAGGCAAAGGAGTTAGGAAAAATGGCTTATTTGTCATGAAGTTAGGAAATAAGCCTCAAGATAAGATTTGTCTAGCAACCATAGATGATA
This sequence comes from Artemisia tridentata subsp. tridentata, assembly GCA_021014915.2. Classification (NCBI taxonomy): domain Eukaryota; kingdom Viridiplantae; phylum Streptophyta; class Magnoliopsida; order Asterales; family Asteraceae; genus Artemisia; species Artemisia tridentata. The sequence goes on from CP139506.1 coordinate 275,573,855, forward strand.
ATACCACTTTGTGGCATAGGAGAGTAGGTCATGCCAATATACGTTTAATACAATCATTGGCATCTAAAGAACTAGTTAGAAACTTACCTAAGATTAAGTTTGATAAAACATTTTTGTGACGCTTGTAAAGTTAGAAAACAAGCTCATTCTAGTCACAAAGCTAAGAATATGGTCTCAACCTCTAGATGCCTAGAAATTCTTCACATGGAATTATTCTGGCCATCCGCCGTACGGAGCTACGGAGGAAATCACTACACCTTAGTAACAATTGATGACTATTCTAGGTATACTTGGACTTGGTTTCTTAAGAATAAGACACAAGCTTTCGAGGAATTTGAAATCTTTAGTAAGAAAGTTCAAAATCAACTAGGATGTACAATAGTTTCTATTAGGACGGATCATGGTCGGGAAATTGATAATGAAGTGCAATTCGGAGCATATTGTGATGCTAATGGTATTACATACAATTTCTCAGCTCCACGCACTCCTCAATCAAATGGGGTAGTTGAGCGGAAAAATCGTACTCTACAAGAAATGAGTAGAACGATGTTGAATGAACAATCAATTCCGCAAAAGTTTTGGTGTAACGCGGTGGACACCTCAAATTACATTCTTAATAGGATTCTAATTAGACCTATCTTAGGAAAAACCCCATATGAAATCATGAAAGGTAGAAAACCTACTCTTGATTACTTTAGAGTGTTTGGAAGCAAGTGCTTCATACTAAACACTAAAGATTATCTCACCAAGTTTGACCCAAAGTCTTACAAAGGTGTATTCCTAGGTTACTCCCAAAATAGTAAAGCCTATGTTGTCCTAAATAGAGAAACCATGAAAGTCGAAGAATCACTCAACGTGACATTCGATGAAAGTCCTCCACAAACTAAGATATCACCATTGGTGGATGATGACTTAGATGAGGACGAAGCCATTAAGGTTAATGGCAAGAAAACCTTAGAAGATGACATTGAGGATGAAATAGTTGAAGTTGACGAAATTGTCAACATTAAGGAATCCAAAAACCATCCTATTGAAAATGTCATAGGTAACCTAAACCAAAGAACCCTTAGGTCACAAGCACAAAACAAAAGTAGTTTCTTTTGTTTCATATCAACCGTAGAACCTAAGAATGTAGGTGAAGCAATTAAGGATGAAAGTTGGATAGTTGCCATGCAAGAAGAACTTAATCAATTCACCGCAAACCAAGTTTGAGATTTAGTACCTCTTCCTAAAAATCAAACAATCATAGGAACTAAGTGGGTTTTTAGGAATAAACTCGATGAAAATGGCGTCGTAGTTAGGAATAAGGCAAGGTTGGTAGCACAAGGCTATAACCAACAAGAGGGATTAGATTATGATGAAACCTATGCACCCGTAGCTAGATTAGAATCAATTAGAATACTCCTTGCCTATGATTGCGCCTTAGAATTTAAACTATACCAAATGGACGTGAAGAGTGCGTTCCTTAATGGTTATATCAACGAGGAGGTGTATGTTGCACAACCTCCGAGATTTGTTGATTTCGAATATCCGAATCATGTTTATAAACCAAAGAAAGCACTCTATGGTCTTAAGCAAGCTCCTAAAGCTTGGTATGATAGACTGAAACTTTCTTGATTGAACATTAATACACCATGGGAAAGGTTGATAACACACTCTTCACAAAGAAAGGAGATTCACATCTCATCATTGTTTAAATATATGTCGACGACATTATATTCGAATCAACTTGTCCAGAGATGTGCGATGATTTCTCTAAGATCATGCATGACGAGTTTGAGATGAGCATGATGGGCGAATTAAATTTCTTCCTTGGTCTACAAATTAAACAAATGGAAGATGGCATCTTCTTTAATCAAGCTAAGTATAGTAAAGAGATGCTTAAGAAGTTGAGTTTAGAAGAGTCTAAGTGTAAAACCCGCAAATTAAAACAATATGAAAAGACTAAAATGCCCCGAATTTAAAATCGTGAGAACTTATGAATACGAACTAAACAAAATTAACCTAAGTCTAAATTAAATTAAAACTATACATTATATAAGTTATGTTACAAAAAAAAAAAAAAAAAAAACAAGCACATTTGTGCCGCCCCCCCCCCCCCCCCCCTTGGACCAAGATAAGGTCTAGGTTCTTGATTTGTATAATTTTAGCATGTCCCTAAATTAGTGCAATCATTCCTAATTTGCCTAAACTAAATGTCGGTCCATGTATATCCTCTATACACCGGATTTCAACTTTTAATACAATCAAAAAAAAAAACCCTAACTTCTCTCCAATATCAAAAAAACAATCGGCTGTTCTTGTTCACAGCTGCCACGCTTGAAAATCCTTCCAAAAAGGCTCCGAAAACTTGTTCTAACTATCGTCTAATCGTCACAAGGTAAGCCCCTAACCCCTATGATGATCCATACGAAGTTTACACGTCAAAAACTAACCAAATCCATCACGTTTTGATGCTGTTTTTGGGCTGCTGTTGGCGCAAGAATAGGAGGAGGAAAAGAAGCCTTCGTGTGGTGTCTTTGATCCGTGTTGTGTTCGTGGTTTTCGTGGTCATCGAGGGTATCGTGTTCTTATTTAATTCGTATTCTTATTCCGTTGTTATAATCGAAATATATGTGTTATAAAATCAAAAACATTCACATAAAATCATGAGTGATAAAACTCTAAAACTATGTTTGTGAATTGGATACCACTTTTGGGTGTGAAATAATTGATGAGAATGATGTTAAATATGTTAATGAAGGATCAAAATATGTTATGGACTCAATTAAAAACGTTTGGGATGAAAAACATGTGATTTGGATATGAAAAACCCTAACTTGGTTAACTTGCTGTGTGGAATGTTTCTGAGTCCGAAATTTGTTCAACTTTGAAGGGCTATAACTAAATGATGTGAATGTATATTTTGATGTTTCTGGAGTCTAGATTGTAGTTTAATGAAATAGCTACCTGGAGAAATTTATGTTGTAATTTTTAGAGGCATGGAAAGGTACTTTTTGATTTTTAGAAAATTATGTGTCTGGTCGGATTTGTGAGTCTGGAAAATCAGTCCGGGTTTTCCATTTTTAATTTTCAAACCGTGTTGAGTTAGAAGGTGTCCTTTGAACTGGGTAATATTCAAGATGTATATGACTTCCTGGAATTTTTATAGATTTTTGTGAATTTTTATTAAAAGGTTTCTAGCTAATAACTTTTCATATAGTAAAATTCCTCAGAAATCTGGACGTGTTGTGAAAATGGATTTTTAATACATACCTATACTACATAATAAAATCTGGAAAAATTTGATAAAATACTTAAGACATTTTAGCACCTCTGGGAATTTTTGGGGATTTTAATACTGAGTTCTTATACGATTTAGAATTTATGGAAAACCTGACAAATGTGTACTTAAAACTGTGTGATGTTATAAAAGTGTAAAATTGTGAACTAAAGGGTGTGATGTGTTTATTGTGTAACCTTAAGGGTATAAATGGATATTTTGCTAAAATCAAAGGTCATAACTTATAAAATCTGTAACTTGATGATATTTTCATATTGAACCCTAAACTTATGATAATTACATATTGAACCCCTAAAGTTATGATAACTACTATATGACACTAAAACTTGTGAATGACATTATGAATCATAAGCTAAGAATATGATAATCTCTAACCTTTTAATTTGAAATACGAGAACCTTAATGATCAAAGCTCCTTAATATGAAATGGGAACAAACATGAAACCATATGATTATACGAACTTAAGAGAACTTATGCGTATTTGTAGATCGGGTGAAGAGGGAGTGATCATCCATCCCTATTCTTTTGTTGCTTTGATATTTGGTGTGCTTTGTCGAGGTACGGATATTCTGTCTTACCTTAAGACGCTTTGCTTCGTACATTATGTTTTCCCTTTTCAGTAGGGATATTTCTTATGATCCGATAACTGCTATGATTCCCTTTTGTTGATTCTTGGCTTTCATTGTATGATTGCCATTCTTATGTGATTCATTCTGACATTTGTTTAAATGTCTCTGCTATGATATGATTATGTGTTTGCTATGATTGTTGAGATACACCTTCGTTTCTCTTGCTATGCTTTAGCTTTGATTATGATTTGGTATGATATGATAGATCTGTGCCTGAGCTTAACTAGTTTTGGAGGTACCAGGACCATGTGTAGGATGGCACCCTATGCATGACACTCCCGTAGAGGTGTGATAGATCTACGGCGTTCCCCTTTATGATATGTTATGATTTTGTGCACTATTGGCCATTTATGCGTGTGTGTGACCAGTCTAGTACTGTCACACATACTTATGTTGGGAGCGTATGGATGCATCCTAGGATTTATGTGTATGTATGATTATGGTGACCAGGTGGTGTGTGCCTTACACTCCTTCTCACACTTTTGGATTAGTACTTAGAGGTCTCCCTCTTCGTACACTGATATGATATGATATGATATGATATGATTTGACGGATTACGTATGTATGGAGTTCTTATGGCACATCCTTATATGATATTTCCTTATTTCCATTTCGTTCTTACATTCAGTTCTTATTCAGTTCTCATGCACTCTTAACTTTTGATATGCTTTGATTCGTATGACTTATGATTATGATTTCGTATCTTTCATTCCTTCGTTGCTTATGCTTATTTACCTTTATGATTTGTTATTCGTTTATATCCGTTCACTGGGCTTTTTAAGCTCAGCCGCATGTTTTTCTTTCTTATGCGGCAGGTAATAAGCAGGGCGACGGGCATGGGGATGAGAGAGTAGATTATTGAGAGACCCATTTTGTTTATCATTTGTAGTCCATTGTTTCGGACATTTCATTATTTTCGCACTTTGAATATTATTTACTTTGGTTTGTTTGGTTAACCCATTATGCGTTGGGATTATCTTTGATACTAGACTTGATGTTCAAGGTCTAGTTATTTATTAAAGACTTCCGCTTGCGTTATGTATGCTTTGTATGACACCATAATGTGATATCTTGACCTTGGCGGGTCGGGGTGTTACAATTATGGTATCAGAGAAACTGGGTTTGACCTGTAGAACCTTAGAAATGACCTGTGAGGATTTGGGTAGACACTAGGCTTTTCGTTGTCGCGATCTCTTTCTTCGTATTTTGACCCTTACGTTTCTTCTGTCCTTTTGTCTCATTTGTGATCTTTCAGATGGTAATGACTCGTGAGGAAGCTGCTTTTGATGCTGCTGTGCAGCGAGCTGTTGCTGCGTTGATCCCTGGTTTGACTGAGCGTATCGCAGAGGATATTAGGAGGAACACCGCTAGTAGTAGTGGTGGTGGTGGTAATGGCAATGGTGGTAACGGTGGTGGTGGTGGTGATGCTCCACCAGCATCGATCCATGTATGGTTGGAGCGTTTTGGTAAGCAGAAACCGAAATCGTTTAGTGCGGCTACTTCTCCTGTTGAGGCGGAGAACTGGATTTCTCACATTGAGAAAATCTTTGAGGTGCTTGGGTGTGATGACGTGTTTAAGGCACGTTTGGCTAGCTACAAGTTTGAGGGGGATGCCCTCAATTGGTGGAAGGCGTATAGGACTGCTAAGGGAGGTGAAACGTATGTGGCTGGGTTATCTTGGGCTGAATTTAGGGAGATCTTCTTTCTCCAGTATTTCCCTCAATCCGAGAGACTGAAGTTCGAGCGGGACTACCATCAGATTTATCAGTTGGATAGGGAGACGAGTGGGGAATATATGAAGCGGTTTGTTAGGCTAGCGGGTTTCTTGGGCGAGAAGGCAGGGCCTCCAGCAGAGCAGGCTTTACACTTTAAGTGGGGGTTACGCGATGAGTTGTTGGATGGTATTCTCAACACTAATTTTGATGATGTGGCACAAGTTGCCAACGCGGTTCGTAACAAAGAGTTGATGCAGCAGAGATCTAGGCATGGGGTAAAAAGGTCTCTGGAGAGTGATCAGCAGCAGGTCCAGGGTAGTAGTAGCAGGAATGTTGTTTCGCGGGGAAATGAGTTTCGGGGTACTGATAGGCGGGGTAACAACAATGGTGGACAGAATCAGCGGTCAGGTCGTGACCAGCAGTATAGAGGTCAGCAGAGTCGGGGCAATCAGCAGAGTCAGGGCTATCAGCAGGGTAATCGGGGTTCTGGTTCTTCTTCGGCTGGTCAGGGGAATGTGGAACGGCTTCCACCTCCTCCTGTTTGTGTCGAGTGTGGGAGAACCCATCCGGGTCGTACTTGCTATAGGGCTTCTGGGTCGTGTTTTAATTGTGGTGAGGTTGGACATCGGGCTAGGGATTGTCCGAAGGCGAATGGTAACAATCGTGGTAATGGAAGTGGTGGACAACAGGCCTCTAAAGGTCGGGTATTTGCACTTACTAGAGATCAGGCTGCGGGTTCTTCTGGCACTGTTTCGGGTATGCTCTATTTATTTGATCGTTCTGTCCTTGTTTTATTTGATACGGGAGCTACTCATTCTGTTATATCTGTTACGTTTGCTAAATCCATAAAATCAACCGCAACACCATTAAAATATGCTTTATCCATATCAACCCCTATGAAAACTTCCGTAGTCATTACGCATGAATACGTGGATTGTCCTCTTCGCTTTGATGATAGGATTCGCCCTGCGAATCTTCTTCCTCTCGATATGTATGATTTCGATGTAATTTTGGGTATGGATTGGTTGTCGGAGCATCGAGCTACGATTGACTGCCATACTAGGCGTGTGATATTTGGCGATCTTTGTAATCCGGAATTTGTTTACCAGGGCTGTCGGCTTGGTAAACCTATTAAGATCATATCCGCTATGAAAGCTCGTTCTTTGTTAACTCATGGTTGTGAGGGTTTTCTGGCTTCGATTATGGATTCATCTTTGGAGGTTCCTAGTATCAAGGACCTCTCTGTTGTTCGTGAATTCCCTGATGTATTTCCTGATGAACTCCCAGGCATGCCGCCTGAGCGTGAAGTGGAATTCTCTATTGATTTAATTCCTGGTGCGGAACCTATTTCCAAGGCTCCTTATCGTATGGCTCCTGTGGAATTGAAAGAATTGAAAGAGCAGTTGCAAGAATTGCTTGAATCTGGTTCCATTCGTCCTAGTGTCTCGCCGTGGGGTGCTCCGGTGTTATTCGTTAAGAAGAAGGACGGTAGTATGAGGTTGTGTATCGACTACCGTGAGCTTAACCGGATCACTATTCGTAATCGTTATCCGCTTCCTCGCATCGATGATTTGTTTGATCAGCTTCAGGGTGCTAAATTCTTTTCTAAGATCGACTTGAGGTCGGGTTATCATCAGCTACGTGTGAAGGAGCAAGATGTTCCTAAGACCGCGTTTCGTACGAGATATGGCCACTATGAGTTCCTAGTCATGCCTTTTGGGTTGACGAATGCGCCAGCGGTTTTCATGGACTTGATGAATCGGGTTTTCCATGAATACTTGGATAAATTTGTGATTGTGTTTATTGATGACATCTTGGTCTATTCTAAGACTAAGGAAGAGCATGAGAGTCATCTTCGTATTGTGTTGGAAACTTTGAGGCAGAAGAAGTTGTACGCCAAGTTCTCCAAGTGTGAGTTCTGGTTAGGGCAAGTTGCATTTCTAGGTCATGTCGTTTCCGCAGATGGTATCAAAATGGATCCGGCTAAGGTTGAGGCTATCACTAAGTGGCCAAGACCGACCAATGTGACTGAGATCAGGAGTTTTCTGGGTTTGGCTGGTTATTATCGGAGGTTTGTTGAAGGTTTTTCTCGTTTGTCCCTACCTTTGACTCAGCTTATGCGCAAGGGAGAGAAATTTGTATGGACCGACGAGCGAGAGGCTAGTTTTGAGGAGTTGAAGAAGAGGCTTGTTTCTGCACCGATTCTTACCCTGCCATCTGGTTCGGGAGGTTATCAGATTTATAGTGATGCTTCAAAGAAGGGTTTGGGTTGTGTCTTGATGCAGCGTGGGAAAGTGATTGCTTATGCTTCTAGGCAGTTGAAACCATATGAGGCGAACTATCCTACTCACGATCTTGAGTTAGCTGCTGTTGTCTTTGCTTTGAAAATCTGGAGGCATTATCTTTATGGTGAGAGTTGTGATATATTCACCGACCATAAGAGCTTGAAGTACATCTTCACCCAGAAAGAGTTGAACATGCGACAGAGGCGTTGGTTAGAGTTGTTGAAAGATTATGATACCAATATTCAGTATCACCCTGGGAAAGCCAATGTTGTGGCTGATGCTCTGAGTCGTAAGTCAGGAATGATTGCTAGTCTTGACTTTGAGTCGAGGATTCTGAATGACTTAGAGCTTATGGAGGTTGAATTGTGTGTTCGTGGGCATGATGGTTTTTGGGCTAGCTTGAAGGTGGAGCCTGATTTGATGTTAAGGATTAAGGAAGCCCAGAAAGATGATGGTGACTTATGGGCTATTGTGCAGAATATTGAGGATGGTAAGCAGTCGGATTTTCGTGTGGATGCAGATGGTATCGTTTGGTTTGGTGAGCGTTTATGTGTTCCTGATGATTCTACTCTTTGTGACGCTGTGCTTTCTGAGGCACATAGTTCTCCGTTTTCTATTCATCCGGGTTCGACTAAGATGTATCATGATCTGAAGCAGCACTTTTGGTGGAATGGGATGAAGCAGGATGTGGCTTTGCATGTGGCTAGATGTATGACTTGTCAGCAAGTTAAGATTGAACATCAGCGTGCAAGTGGTCTGTTGCAACCTCTTGATATTCCTATGTGGAAATGGGATGAGATATCGATGGACTTCGTTACTGGTTTACCTCGTACTCTTCGGAAGCATGACGCTATTTGGGTCGTTGTTGACCGTCTGACCAAATCTGCGCATTTTCTTCCTATTCGTATTGATTATTCTGTGGGTCGTTTGGCCGAGATCTTTCAGCAGGAAATTGTTCGATTGCACGGTATGCCGTCTTCTATCGTGTCCGATCGTGATCCTCGTTTTACGTCTCGTTTTTGGAAAGGGTTACATAAAGTTTGGGGTGCACGGCTTAAATTCAGTACAGCATTTCATCCTCAGACCGATGGGCAGTCGGAGCGTACGATTCAGACATTGGAGGATATGTTGAGGTCTTGTGCTTTAGAGTGGACAGGCCATTGGGACGATTACTTGTGTTTGGTGGAGTTTGCCTACAATAATAGTTGGCACGCTAGTATTCGGATGGCTCCGTTTGAGATGTTATATGGGCGTAAGTGTAGGGCGCCGGTTTGTTGGAATGAGGTCGGGGAAAGACTCATTGAGGGACCTGAAATGATTAGGATCACTAATGAGAAAGTGGATGTAGCCAGAGAGAAGTTGAAGGAAGCTCGTGCTAGGCAGAAGAGCTATGCTGATCGTCATCGTCGTGATGTTATGTTTAATTCTGGTGATCGTGTTTTCTTGAAGGTTTCTCCGTTTTGAGGTGTTAAGCGTTTCGGTATGAAAGGGAAGCTTAGTCCGCGCTATATTGGTCCGTTTGAGATTCTTGATCGTGTTGGTGAGGTATCTTATCGTTTGGCGCTACCTCCCCAGTTATCGCACGTGCATAACGTATTTCATGTGTCGCTTCTTCGTGGGTATAATTATCATCCGCTTCACGTTGTGTCTTGCCCGTTCGATCAGATTCGGGAAGACCTTTCTTATAGTGAAGAACCTGAGGCTATTTTGGAGCGTCAGGAAAGAGTCATGAGAACTAAAACCATTCCGTTCGTAAAGATTCTTTGGAAGAACCATCCTGAGAGCGAGGCTACTTGGGAAACCGAAGAGTCAATACGATCCGATTATCCGAATTTTTCTTTTTGATTTGGTACGTATTCAGTTCGTTATTGCTTTCGATTTCGCATTTCATTTCGATTTCGCACTTCAATTTTCGAGGACGAAAATTTTTTTTAAGAGGGGAAGAGTTGTAAAACCCGCAAATTAAAACAATATGAAAAGACTAAAATGCCCCGAATTTAAAATCGTGAGAACTTATGAATACGAACTAAACAAAATTAACCTAAGTCTAAATTAAATTAAAACTATACATTATATAAGTTATGTTACAAAAAAAAAAAAAAAAAACAAGCACATTTGTGCCGCCCCCCCCCCCCCCCCCCCCCCCTTGGACCAAGATAAGGTCTAGGTTCTTGATTTGTATAATTTTAGCATGTCCCTAAATTAGTGCAATCATTCCTAATTTGCCTAAACTAAATGTCGGTCCATGTATATCCTCTATACACCGGATTTCAACTTTTAATACAATCAAAAAAAAAAACCCTAACTTCTCTCCAATATCAAAAAAACAATCGGCTGTTCTTGTTCACAGCTGCCACGCTTGAAAATCCTTCCAAAAAGGCTCCGAAAACTTGTTCTAACTATCGTCTAATCGTCACAAGGTAAGCCCCTAACCCCTATGATGATCCATACGAAGTTTACACGTCAAAAACTAACCAAATCCATCACGTTTTGATGCTGTTTTTGGGCTGCTGTTGGCGCAAGAATAGGAGGAGGAAAAGAAGCCTTCGTGTGGTGTCTTTGATCCGTGTTGTGTTCGTGGTTTTCGTGGTCATCGAGGGTATCGTGTTCTTATTTAATTCGTATTCTTATTCCGTTGTTATAATCGAAATATATGTGTTATAAAATCAAAAACATTCACATAAAATCATGAGTGATAAAACTCTAAAACTATGTTTGTGAATTGGATACCACTTTTGGGTGTGAAATAATTGATGAGAATGATGTTAAATATGTTAATGAAGGATCAAAATATGTTATGGACTCAATTAAAAACGTTTGGGATGAAAAACATGTGATTTGGATATGAAAAACCCTAACTTGGTTAACTTGCTGTGTGGAATGTTTCTGAGTCCGAAATTTGTTCAACTTTGAACGGCTATAACTAAATGATGTGAATGTATATTTTGATGTTTCTGGAGTCTAGAGTGTAGTTTAATGAAATAGCTACCTGGAGAAATTTATGTTGTAATTTTTAGAGGCCTGGAAAGGTACTTTTTGATTTTTAGAAAATTATGTGTCTGGTCGGATTTGTGAGTCTGGAAAATCAGTCCGGGTTTTCCATTTTTAATTTTCAAACCGTGTTGAGTTAGAAGGTGTCCTTTGAACTGGGTAATATTCAAGATGTATATGACTTCCTGGAATTTTTATAGATTTTTGTGAATTTTTCTTAAAAGGTTTCTAGCTAATAACTTTTCATATAGTAAAATTCCTCAGAAATCTGGACGTGTTGTGAAAATGGATTTTTAATACATACCTATACTACATAATAAAATCTGGAAAAATTTGATAAAATACTTAAGACATTTTAGCACCTCTGGGAATTTTTGGGGATTTTAATACTGAGTTCTTATACGATTTAGAATTTATGGAAAACCTGACAAATGTGTACTTAAAACTGTGTGATGTTATAAAAGTGTAAAATTGTGAACTAAAGGGTGTGATGTGTTTATTGTGTAACCTTAAGGGTATAAATGGATATTTTGCTAAAATCAAAGGTCATAACTTATAAAATCTGTAACTTGATGATATTTTCATATTGAACCCTAAACTTATGATAATTACATATTGAACCCCTAAAGTTATGATAACTACTATATGACACTAAAACTTGTAAATGACATTATGAATCATAAGCTAAGAATATGATAATCTCTAACCTTTTAATTTGAAATACCAGAACCTTAATGATCAAAGCTCCTTAATATGAAATGGGAACAAACATGAAACCATATGATTATACGAACTTAAGAGAACTTATGCGTATTTGTAGATCGGGTGAAGAGGGAGTGATCATCCATCCCTATTCTTTTGTTGCTTTGATATTTGGTGTGCTTTGTCGAGGTACGGATATTCTGTCTTACCTTAAGACGCTTTGCTTCGTACATTATGTTTTCCCTTTTCAGTAGGGATATTTCTTATGATCCGATAACTGCTATGATTCCCTTTTGTTGATTCTTGGCTTTCATTGTATGATTGCCATTCTTATGTGATTCATTCTGACATTTGTTTAAATGTCTCTGCTATGATATGATTATGTGTTTGCTATGATTGTTGAGATACACCTTCGTTTCTCTTGCTATGCTTTAGCTTTGATTATGATTTGGTATGATATGATAGATCTGTGCCTGAGCTTAACTAGTTCTGGAGGTACCAGGACCATGTGTAGGATGGCACCCTATGCATGACACTCCCGTAGAGGTGTGATAGATCTACGGCGTTCCCCTTTATGATATGTTATGATTTTGTGCACTATTGGCCATTTATGCGTGTGTGTGACCAGTCTAGTACTGTCACACATACTTATGTTGGGAGCGTATGGATGCATCCTAGGATTTATGTGTATGTATGATTATGGTGACCAGGTGGTGTGTGCCTTACACTCCTTCTCACACTTTTGGATTAGTACTTAGAGGTCTCCCCTCTTCGTACACTGATATGATATGATATGATATGATATGATTTGACGGATTACGTATGTATGGAGTTCTTATGGCACATCCTTATATGATATTTCCTTATTTCCATTTCGTTCTTACATTCAGTTCTTATTCAGTTCTCATGCACTCTTAACTTTTGATATGCTTTGATTCGTATGACTTATGATTATGATTTCGTATCTTTCATTCCTTCGTTGCTTATGCTTATTTACCTTTATGATTTGTTATTCGTTTATATCCGTTCACTGGGCTTTTTAAGCTCAGCCGCATGTTTTTCTTTCTTATGCGGCAGGTAATAAGCAGGGCGACGGGCATGGGGATGAGAGAGTAGATTATTGAGAGACCCATTTTGTTTATCATTTGTAGTCCATTGTTTCGGACATTTCATTATTTCCGCACTTTGAATATTATTTACTTTGGTTTGTTTGGTTAACCCATTATGCGTTGGGATTATCTTTGATACTAGACTTGATGTTCAAGGTCTAGTTATTTATTAAAGACTTCCGCTTGCGTTATGTATGCTTTGTATGACACCATAATGTGATATCTTGACCTTGGCGGGTCGGGGTGTTACACTAAGCCTATGAAAACTCCCATGTCCACTGAAATAAAACTCACGAAAGATGAAGAAGGTGAGTCGGTGGATAGCACTAAGTATAGAGGTATGATAGGAAGTTTACTATACCTCACGGCAAATAGGCCTGACATCATGTTTAGTGTCTGCCTTTGTGCTCGCTTCCAAGAGGATCCCAAAACCTCTCACCTTGAAGCGGTTAAGCGTATCTTCCGATACATTAAAGGCACTATACACTTGGGATTATTCTATCCTAAGGGGACCGGTGTAGAAACTGTTGTCTATGCCGACTCTGATCATGCGGGAGATTATGTGGATCGAAAAAGTACGAGTGGCATTTGTACCTTCATGGGTTGTTGCATAACTTCTTGGTTCTCCAAGAAACAAACGGCTCTTGCTATCTCCACGACCGAAGCCGAGTACGTAAGCGCCGAAAAGGCATGTCAACAAGCACTATGGATGAAACAAGCTCTTATAGACTATGACATCCATTTAGATGACGTCCCCATTATGTGTGATAATAAAGGTGCTATTGACTTGAGCAAAAACCCCATTCAACATTCCCGTACTAAACACATTGAAATTCGCCACCACTTTCTCCGCGATAATGTTCAGAAAGGAAATATTTCTATTGAGAAAGTTCCTTCTCAGGACAATATCGCAGACATCTTAACCAAACCTCTCAAACGAGAATCCTTTAACTACCTCCGTCTAGGTCTAGGAATGATGGAACATATTCCATAAATCTCATGACTCTTGAAGTCATCTCGCGAGTCTCGTTTATTCTAGTTTAGGTTTCCTTAGTCAAAAGAATTTGTTAGGTACAAATTCTTTCCTCGTGTCAATAGGTCTCACTAAAACAACGAGACTTATTCGTCAAAAATCAAAATGGGACAGAAAACAGTCCTAGCAGATCACGACTCCACTAAATGTGGCATGGCACCGTTAAATTTAACGGTACCGTGGAATCGTGCATCTGGTACATCACGTATTTCAGTCCCCTTTTCCCACATCACTTATTTCAAACATTATCAACCTCTGCAACTGCTGTTGTAACCTAACCTCACAATCCAAAACTCCACTGCACTTCTTCAAGATCATATTCAAGACATTGATTTTCAAGATTATCAATCACCTCTACCCTTTCAACATAAAGTGTAAGTTATCTTACTCTAATTTTCTTTAATTTTGAGTCTAGGGTTTGCTCATTGATGAAAAATGAATTGGGGCTTTTCAAATAAACTTTCAAATTGAAGTCATCAACACTAAGACTTTTGAAAATCTTTGGTGTCAAAGACATTGAAGTCACCAAACACCCCAATTCTAGTATTTTCAAAATTTCACGAAATTAGGACCATGAAATGTTTTTCGTGCATTGTTGGTGCAAACTAAAAACACATTTTCGTGCATACATGATCTCACGAATACTGATCAAATTACATAATCAATATGTATTTTTCGACATATTTGTTTGAGCAAAAGTAAAATTAGGAGTGTTTGAGTAATCTCATTATTTTCTTTCGAGTCGAGATCACCGCACCTCCACATAGTTTGCATATAGACACATACTAGGCATGTGTTTAAAGCAACTATTCTTTGCTCTAATTTTTCCTAAAAATTTCTTTTTATATGGGAAACAAAAATGTCTCATGAATATGATTTTGATCATCTCCTAACCAATACCTATACACCCGAAATCTCTCGTAAACCCACAACACCCGGTAACCACATTCGTGCCTATGTCAATCTTGAAACATGTCGGTTTCATGAAGGCCGTGCGTTGATCCTTCCCTAGTTTACCATTGGGACATCAACACTTCCTTTAGAGCTATAGAATTCGATTGTTTACTCCACATCAACGAGCACATTTGTCCTCGTTTTGTGTTGGAATTCTTTCGACAAGTTGAACTCGTACGTAACGAGGATCAATCCATGTCACTTTGGTTTTGGGTTCAAAATTTCAAATTCGTCCTAACTCTTGAGCAATTTGCTCAAATCCTCCGAATACCCAATCATGGGCAATGTGCCTATACTGAAGATTGGTGTCTTGAGTCTCTCTTTCACTATCGTGAGGAGAATAGTCCGTACTGTTCATACATACCCTCTCCAACCGAACTAATCAAACTCATCCGTACTTATAAGTACCCCTCTTACCCTAATCCAACGAAAATTCGTTTGGAAGAGGTTCGTCATGAACTACTTTCTTGGGCAGTCATCCTGCGAGAAAATGTTCTAAGTCTCACAGGAAATCATGAGCAACTCCCGGCGTGTTGTGCTCATATGATTTACTGTCTCCTAACCCAACAACCATACAATCTCGCTTACTTCTTTGCTAAGCGAATTGTTCATCTCAAGGGTAACATGAATAAATTGATACCCTATGGGATGTTCCTAACCCGTCTCTATCACCATTTCATGAACCTACACCCTTACCTTAACGGCCCTCAATACTCACTTGTCAAACCCATCATGAAACCCATAAACGAGTCACATGTCTCATCAATCCTCATTTCCGAATCCTCCACCCGTTATTCACCCTTTGATGATCCAAATCATGACAATGAGACACACGCTCAAGACAAGAGTGTGCCAAGAATGGGGGAATGCTCAAGTCATAAGCAGTCTTGAAGAGATTTACATCTCTTAATAGGATTTATCTATGAATCAATGCTAATTGTTTTCTTGCATGCTTAACTATCTCTTTGCATAATTAATCTATGTGATATTTGGATGATAGCTTATTTTGTCTCTTATAATTGCATGCTTATGATTATCTTAGGAAACTACATGATAATCTTTATATGCTAGTTGTAGCTTAATATGGGATATTTTAGGTAAATAAATACCTAGTGAGTTGAGGCACTATCATTTCCAGGAACTAGTTCCCCTAGAAAACATCCCCCTAGCTGCCCAGAACTAGCCTGCACAGAAATTTTCGTGACAAAAGTGTCACGGTACCACTAAATAGGGACGATACCGTTAAATTTAACGGTACCATGGGTCATTTAGAGGAACCGTGTCTCTGTTTGACGGATTTTCACTGTTCCTCCTAAAAACCTTGCAACCCTAACCTCAAACCTGCAAATTTTGCAACCTCACACACACCCTAAGATTCCCTTGCTACACCATAGGACACTCCCATCAACTTTAATTCAAATCTCACCCATCTTGCCTATATAAAGCCTCACCTTGCAAGCTTATCTTGCACTTCATCTTTAACCTCCCATCACACACATCCATGGCTTCCACCCAAGGATCCACCTCTCACATTTCCAAGAAACCTAGAATCACCGTGAAACCACCTTCAAAACCACTCTTTGTAGATCTTACAAAAGATGATGAAGCAATGACACCACCTTCCCAAGCCACTCCATACTCACCATCACCACCTAATGCACCCTCTAAAACATCCTCTTCCTATACAACATCTTCATCATCCTTCCACACCACATCATCAATGGAGTACACACTATCCCCCATAACTCCATTGGACTATGCCATGCCAACTCCATCTCCAACAAACTCACCACAATCACCCTCTCCTATCATGGCACAACCCATTCAACCTCATCCCTTTGATTTGCATAGTGCTAATTGCCTATGTTATCTCCATAACCGTAATCTCATCTTCTTCTTAAGAGACGAGATTCATTTCATGTTCTCCTTTATAGAACATCTCTTAACACCACCACCACCCTAAATGATGCCACAATCTCCACCACCTCCTAACCCAAACAACTAAACATGACTTTGTTTAGTGTCTCAACAATAACTCTTTAGGACCCTTCCGGGAAATGAAGCTTGCCTCTAGTCATTAGGGATTTATGCTTATCACTGTCTCTTTTATGTTTATCATGAAGTCATACCTATGTATGACATTTCCTTTCTTTTTATGAATGAATGGGCTTTTAAGAGGGTTATCTCTTTTTATCCTTTATTTTTAGCTACTTAGCTATTTTTTTTATGGTTGGATATTTGTCAAATTGTGCTACTTGTTAGATATTGTACATGTGTTATCTAACTTTGTTTTGTAGCATACACCATTGCTCGATTCCTTGGCGTTCTCCAAATGAGGGGGAGTATACATCAAGAGGGAGCCTTTGTCACCTTTTTGATTCGACAAAATGGGGGAGAAATGGGAGTAAACTCATTAAAAACTTGTTAAAACTAATTTTAACTTAAAATGAGTTTATATTTTGTCATCATCAAAAAGGGGGAGATTGTTGTTGCAAATAATGTTCTAAAAACGTTATTTATATCTTTCGATTACTTCACGTTTTGAGGATGACAAAATGTGAAATCACGTTACGTTAAAATTAACGTAAACAAGTTTTTAATCGGAAGATCCCGTTTCTACGCAAATCACTCTAGAACAAATTTACAACTTGACAAATGATCAAAGAAGTAAATTTGTGTTTTAAGACTTCACATTTTAATGTGACAAACCATTTTTTCAAAAATACACATGACAAATTATTTTTGAATTATTAAAAAATGTTTTAATGGAAAAATAAGTTTGAAAATCACAACAGCTATATTTCCCCCCAAAATCAGCTCCAAACTTCCCCAAATAAGTTTTCACCAGAAAAGACAAAATTTGGAGCGTCCTTGTCTGGGACGGCTCCACGGTTCCACTAAATTTAGTGGAGCCATGGTGCATTTAGTGGAGCCGTCTGTACAAAACTTTCTGTAACGTTCAAATTTTTCTTGCCTATAAAAACCAACCTCATTCACAGTTTTTAGGCATCCTTACACACATAAAACTTTCTGAGTTGAATACTCTCTTCACACTTTCTTTCTTTGATCATTTAGATTAGTTTTTTCTTTTGTTCAAGAGTGATCCAATCATCCTCCAAATGATCTTCTTCATTCCTCTTCACTAGCAAGAGAAGAACACAAGTATCCAAGTTGGTACAAGGTGTTAGGAATATAAATATTCATATGAAGGCTCGGTCACCCCGAGCATCTAATTAGCATTTATATAGCTCGTAGGCTTATATATATTTGTTTAGTATTATTAGTATTATCAGTATTATTAGTGTAGTAATATATATTCGTGGAGTGGGTCGGGGCTTTCCCCACTGTCAGCTCACTCCACAGCCCACTAGGGGCACAAATATTAGGACTATATATATAACCCTTCCCACACAAGGGAAGGGTGGAACTCTTGTCACATTTCACCTACAATCTAATAGATCCAGTTTTCTCTCAAGGGTTCCCTCTCTCTCTCTCTAGTTCTTCACATCTCTCTAACAATGGATCTAATCTTTCATGAATTAAGACCACCCGAATCAACCACACAATCAATATGGTTATTTCCTACAATTGGTATCAAGAGCCATGGTTAGGTTCGGTTTGATTGTGTGTCGGTTTAATTTTTTTGTTTTTGTTCGAATCATATTACACAAACTGTGTTACTCATATTTTTTTTGTTCGAATCACTTTGATCAAGCTGTTTCACTTACCTGGTTACATGTTGATGAACTTAGTTTTTGGGCTTTACTGATTTTGGGCTCTAGCACTCACAAAACCACATGTAATTTAGTTCAAATGGACTTGATGTCAAATAGTTGAGGTGAGTGGTGTATTATGTGTTCATATTATTGTTTCTACTGTGTTTGTTTCTTATGATGTCATCTTATCCCAATGTCTCACGTTTTATAATCAGTCATTCATCTCATCTTATCACATTATTAAAACATTGAAAAACCCATCTCACTGAAAAACCCAATCTCATCACGTTTATTAAATTCATCATTTCACCATCTTCATCCGATTATTAATAAAACCCATCTCACTGATTAAAAACCTTTTCTCAAATCTCACAAGAACAAAGAGTTTGACGGCGCGTGAGAGGTCTACAAGGCGCACGAGATGGTTTTCTCGGGGGTTTTGAAGGTCAAGTTGCTCGGATCTGCTGACGGTATCGCTTGTCTCTTCGTTTTTGATGAATCGTAAGATGCCGATGAAGCTCCGTATGAGTTCATGGTGATTCAGTGCGTATGTTTTGTGGTGGTTTTTTTTTTGTTGGTTCGAGCAGTTATTGTGAATAACAGCTCATGGATTTCTTTTGCTGGGTTTTTTTTTTTTTTTGGTTTTTGAAGCTGTTTGTGTACTTGTTGGAAGGGTGTTCATTGATGCGGTTTGTGTCTATAATATTGGTTTTATCGTTCACGCGGTTTGTCTAGTTTTTTTTTCATGGACGCGGTTTGTATGAATATTCATATATGCGGTTTGTGGGTACTTTGGGTGCAGTTTGGAATTTATCCAAAACTGGCAAAAAGGTACATGGTTGTGACGTGTATTGATAAGGATAAGTGGGTGCATATGCATGCGGTTTGTGTTTTTACAAACTAGTAATTTGTGTTCTAAGAATGCATGCGACTTGTATCACATTTTGTCGCTTTGTGGCATGAAAATAATTGCTGACAATCACGTGAATTGTCAGTCAAAAGGAATGCGGTTTGTGGGTTTAACTCTTAAATGTGTTATATTCTCAAATGTGGCGTTGAAAAATAGAAAATACCAAGGACAAACTCACTTTCTTTATTGGGCACAAAGGGACAAAAGATCACGTGATGTTGAATTGAAGACAGTGTGACTCGGACTTCACGTGAAACCCTCTTTTAACCTCATCTTTGTCGGTTTGTTGTGTGTTCACGTGAATCCTTATTGACTTTCGCAACATGATTTTTAAAATATGGATTTTAAATGCAAAAAGACTTCACGTGAATCTCTTTTGTCCAGTTGTGGATTAATTATATTAAGTTGTGTCTACTTCAAAACAACATCGCTTGTATTGTATTTTTTAATCCACATGAATTTGTTGGGCCGAGAATAAGTGGACCGGGTTTCTTTTATATATGGACAAGACTTGGGCTGAGCTTGTTGTATTCGTGACCTTGGGCTGAGCCTATTGAACTGATATCACTATAGACGTTTGTGAATTGATCATAACAATACTTATTTTCAACTAGTTAGTGGACGATAGTGTAGTATTTTTTATGGGATTCACAATTTTTTAAGTGTTTGGCTGTATGTGGGAGACTTTGGTTGTATATAATCTCGCCAGGTAATTCACGTCACGGCTCATATTTGGGTTTATGAATATCTACGTTGTTTCCGAGGTGTGGATTTGTCAGCATTGTTCTATTAGTGCCTACGACTTGAGTGAGCCTGCAATTTGATCTTTGCAATTTGAGTTATGGCTGAAAAATAACGATTTGTTTAAATTGCGATTTGTCAAGTTACGTTTTGACTTGTTGCGACTCGACTGATTGCGATGCTACCAGTTGCAATTTGACATTGCGAGTTAACACTTGCGATTCGACTTATTGCGATATGGTTGATTGCGATTTGTCTTGTGGCACCCTGACAAACTGTGTCTTGACTTGTTGCGATTTGATCACGTTGTGACTTTACTTCTGTGACTTGAATTTCGAAGACTGGTACTGCACGTCACTCTTTGGTATTCATGTTGATTTCACGGTTTCTCTTGTAGTTTTTAGAAAATCCCGCGAAAGATTCAATTTCTCGGTTTAAATCTCAAGAGCTGTAAAATCCCGTGAAATTAACTTTGGACAAGTAGGCTGGACTTGGGTTTAGAAATAATGAAACTTACGGGGTGTGACTACTTTTTCGGGATAAGTTTGTGCTTCAAGATCAGCAGGAATTGGGAAATTATGGTAACTTGGTTGGTTTGTTAATTCACGGGTTGGTGTACTTAGTGTCACAAACATCTCGGGGTGGATGGATGCACGATGTTTGTTGACCCTTGCTAGAGCGTATTTAAGGTGGTTAGACCTGGATGTTCAAGAAGTGGATATATACAATAAAGGATGGAAGGTTGGGTATATATCACTACCTATATTTAAAGGAGTTACGTTGTTGTGCTCAATATAGGTTCTAAATCACAATTTACAATTTAAGGTGATTAGACTTGGATGTTCATGAAGTGGATATATACAATTAAGGATGGAAGGTTGGGTATATATCACTACCTATATTTAAAGGAGTTACGTTGTTGTGCTCAATATAGGTTCTAATTCATAATTTAGTGCAAGTTTAAGTCGCGGACTTGTTCTTTATCAAGCTTCATCAGGTGATTGTTGTTTCTCAAGCTTCTAATGGGATTGTTGTTCAAGATCTTCTCAAGAGGTAGTCAGGCTTAAAGACAAGAGGTGATTTGTTTGGAGACATGTTTTAACCTTTTACTCACTTTAAAGTCATATGCATCTCATCAAGCGGTTTTGGCATATTACGAGCTTCAATGAATTGTCAATCTTCTAAACCATTGATGATGAGGAAAGCAAGGGGTTACTACAAGAGAGTCTTAATCACTATCTTCGTTGCAGTAGTTTCATTTGTCTCTTTCCATGTTTTGTGCCTGAAAAATTCACAAACATCACGGACTCTCAACTTTGGCAAAAAGGTCATTTCATGTCCTTTTTGAGGGGGAGAATTATCGCAAGTTTCCTAGAAGTTCAGTCTCCAGCGGTTTGAATCTTAGCAGTGTCGGTTACAGCGGGTCAGATTGTAGCGATTCAGGATTCAGTGGTTCAGTCTACAGCAGTTTGAAGCTTACTGTTGTGCAGTTAGTTCTTGAATTTATTTCTCAGATAAATCTCAAGAACTGTAAAATCCTGTACACAGTACGACAACTATTCCACATCCAAGTAACTGGGTCAGACAGCTTTGTTTGATAGGACTGACTATGAGTCATGGGGACTTCTAAGAATTTGTGCATGTTTCTTCTCGTTTTGGCTAGTCAACAGCACAAGATGATCACGAAGTTAATCAGGTATTCTTTATTTGTGATTGAAGTTGAATTTCACGAAGGCGTCTACTTATTTTATCTTGAAGTCGGGGTTGGTTGGATGCATGACCTTCATTGATAACTTGCTCGTGCTTGAAATTTAAGTTGAAGACTTGGGTTATCTAGTTACCAGCAGTCGGGGTAACTATCACTTAAGAGTTATTGGAGTACTCAGTGTCACACGTCAATGACGTTGTCGATAATCGCAAGAGGTGTTAATGTCTCATACTTTGGTTGGGTATTGAGCACTTAGAGATTTGCTTGGAGCATTAATTCTCTACACCGTTCTTCCAACATTAGTGCAAGCTTAAGTAACAAATTTGGGGACTTCTACTTCAGTTTTCAGTATTGGTATATCGGGTTTCCTTCATCATATGGTCACTAATCTGTGTACAAGGTTGGTTAGTTGGACAAAGGTTTTAAAAGTTGTGATGTGATCTGTAATCTTCACAAGATATTCTTTACCCAAACTGATGTTCACCTAAAATCAAAATCAGTCATGCCACATTCAATCTGTTACTATCTCACGGTTTCTTCTTGATTTTGTAAAATCCCGCGAAAGAACTTATTTCTCGGTTTAAATCATAGATTTGCAAAATCCCGTGATGATGGGCTATGCGCTCTTGACCATGATCGGGTTAAAACCATTATCAAAGATCAGCTAAAACATCACAAATGGCTGGATCGGGGCAGTTAATTGACAAGATGTGACTACGGGGTTAGTTCAGTATTATTTATTTGAGGCTGAAGTGAAATTTCATGGGTGCGTGTACTTAGTATCTGAAGATATCGGGGAGGTTGGATGAAGATTCTTCGAGATCCTTGTTCGAGCGTTCAATACAATGACAAGGACTTCGATATCTAGTTATTTTTTCTTTCTCCCTATTACAAAATAACTATCACGTTAAGGGGTCACGTTGTAGTGCTCAGTGTCACACGAAGTTGTGGATATCCAAGAGGCGATGTACGTCTTATACTTGATGGTTGGTTGGTTGAAGAGTATAGAGTACTTAGGGATTCGATGTTGCACAAAGTCTCTACACCGCTCTTTGTCACGCATTAGTACAAGTTTAAGTCACAAGTTCGGGTTATATTACTTCAGTATCAAGTTCATCATATTGGGTTTTCTCCATCAGTGGTCACGACATCAAGCCGACAGAATGATAATGGGGTTGGTAACGAGTTAGATGAGAGAAGAAGTAAAGAGAGAGAAATGACGTTTGAACACAGCAGTTCAAGCCTCGCTCTTCATCAAATGACGTCTGTACACTTCAGTGCAGGCCTCGTTCTTCATCAGATGACGTCTGTACACATCAGTGCAGGCCTCGTTCTTCATCATAATGACGTCTGTACAAGTCAGTGCAGGCCTCGTTCTTCATCATAATGACGTCTGTACAAGTCAGTGCAGGCCTCGCTCTTCATCAGATGACGTCTGAATACCTCAGTTCAGGCCTCGTTCTTCAAAGAAAAGAAAAGTGTACGCTTGAGTGCACTTTATCTTCAAAAGAAGAGGAGTCTTCTTATTAATGGCCATTCTCATCAACAAGATTCATGCTCTTTCCGTGCTTATTCAGTCTTCAAGTGGATCGGCGCATATTGGAGTATATTGTTATTCACGTACTCAACCAAAAATTGCAGTTGACAGGCATATGCAATTTTTGAGGGGGGGAAAGGGTGAATAAACAACATGTTAGTCTTCAAGAACCGTCAAGTGGAGCTACTTACCGTTGATGGTTTTCATATTCACTAGTTCAATCATCAAAATTTGCAGTTGGAAGGTATATGCAATTTTTGAGGGGGGGAAAGGGTGAATATTAATCTACATGTTGGTTGATGATTGAGAAATGGTCATACGACTCCTGAATACGTCAGTTCAGGAGTCGTGCAAACCATGTTTCTCCAACACTGCTTCTTCCGTCTATCAAGGTGTTGAAGAACATGGTCATGGAATACTAATCAACAGAGTCTCACGAGTTGGTCTAATCAGCAACAAAGGGTTTCTAGTCAATGCTTCAAGTACACGTCATCAGGCTACATGTACACATCATGATGATGATTCCGATTAATCGTAAACATCATGGGGGAGAGAAATGTGTACACCAAGGACGCACAACAGGTTCACGTGATCGGGCTTAATCATATATTCCGGTATTGATAACCGCAGAGATGATCAGTGGTTCAACTTGTTACCTTGGTACTTACGTTTCACTGTTACGTCATGGGCTGATTAATCGTAACCATCAGGGGAGAGAGAATGTGTACATCAAGGACGCACAACAGGTTCACGTGATCAGGGCTTAATATCCAAGGATGGATACATTCTATAGATGATCAGTGGTTCAACTTGTTACTTTGGTGTTATACCAAGGACTGAAGAAGGTCGAGTCGTCAGTCTACTCTTCATTCTCTGTTGGGTGTTATTATCTCATGTGTATGCTGCGGGCTGATGGGTTAGATGTAAGGTTACTGGAAGGCATTTGGTGAGATGAAAATGATTGGTATTCTATTCCTCCACATTGGGCAATCTTGAAGAAGGTCGAGTCTTCAGTCTTCTCTACATTCAAGAATGTTGAGCTCTTTTCTTACAACTTGATATTTAACTTAATCCCATGACAGTTCTTGTTTGATGAGTTGTGGAGTTAAGTTAGGTTCAAGTTGTTCCGTAGTTTTAGGTTAAGTCCAACTTGATGTTAACCTAACCTCATGACAGTTCTTGTTTGATGAGTTGTGAGGTTAAGCTAGATTTCAGTTGAGGCTCAACTTAAACTACCGAAAAGTTGCCTAAGTTTTTTGACGGAGTCACTCTAGGACGGGAGTGTTAGAAGATTAAAGACGGCATGCATTTGGTTATCTAAAGACTTCTTCATATTTCGGGCGTTCATCCAAAGTCTTCTTCCAATTATGGGTGTTCGTCAGAGGTTGTCAGATTGGGGGAGAGCACTAATTAGGGGAGAGTGTTGAGCCAGAATCATTCCCTGATTGAAAGTGCTCACATTGCTCTTCAGCAAGTCAAGTGATGAATGCGGAGAAGATTCAGTATGCTGAGGAGTTATGGTTTCTGGTTCGTATCCTTGTATATATATACTTGTTCATATCTTATACCATCTTGTAAATAGTTATATAGAAAATCCTGCTAATTGTAAATAGAGAAACGTAAAATCAGAAAAACCATAAAAATTAAAAAAATTAGAAAACACCAAAAATAGTTTCACCTAGGCATGTCTTCTGTTTATCGATAACATTTACGGACTTAGAAATGTCATTCAATAATGGCACGGGTCTTTAAATGAAGCTCGAGCAGAAGTTAAAATGGATTGTTAAAACATGTCTAAATGGCTTGCTATTACTTTAGATAGCAACCCGCGCTTCATATTGGGGAAAGCACGTCGCCAAAAAGACGGCTGTTCCTCCAACTGGGTGATGTTCACCTGGGCATGGATTACTTCATATCCATGTTTCCTGATTTGATGTACGTTTCAGTGCATCATTTCTTGTAAAAGAAGAGAAGTCTTCTTTACATACAAATAGTTTTCATTCTATGATTCTTCTGAAAATTATTTGTGAGACACTTGGTGAATATGTGTTGTATGAAATTTGTTTAAACTTGGATTATGCATAAAATTTGTCACTCAATCAACGACTACAAAACCTCACGACAGTTCTTGTTTGATGAGTTGTGGGGTTAAGCGTGATTTTAGTTGAGGTTCAACTAGAATACGGGTCATTGATTGAGGGGGAGAGTGAATTCAAATTTTATATCATCAAACGGATTTATTGGTTAAATCATACTTGTTAGAAATGGTTTTGTAGTTAATGGGGAATTAGTTGAAGAGGATCTTGCTTAAATATATCAAATGACCAAGTGTGTTAGTTGCTAGAAAGTTTAGGACATTATGTGCAATTTGCTTATAGTTTCCTAGCTTTATGTATCTAGAAGGTTCATTTGTGTTACTTTGGAATCCTCGTATAATCCCCAAAATGCTTTAAGACTCAAAATCTAAAAGAAGTTTGAAAACCAGTTGTGTTTGATGTTTTTGAATACTCCACTGGCATTTGTATGATCTAAATGAATGAGTTTCAAATGTTGTTTGTCTCTGCTGCTTAATGGTTGTTGATATTGTGCATATGTTCTCAGGATTCGCTTAGATAGATTGCTATTATGTTAGAATCATATTCCTAAGATCCTGAATTAAATATTGAAATTCGTGTGAATTGCCATGTTCATGATTGCTATTTGCTCTTCATGCTAGATAGTGGTTTGACGTAGTTCCTGATTGGGGTTTGATTATAAGATGAACTTGGTATTATAATGTGGCAAGCTGCTGAAGGGTAGCTATTAAGGAATAGTGTATCTGTATGCATGTATATCTGTGTTGATATTCTCATGCAGATTCCATAGCCAAAATGAATGTACCAGTTCCCATTCTAACCATCTGATCAGACGATCAAACTCTATTGATTGGCTCGAAATTCACCACGACAACAACATCGGCAGCAACAACAACAACAACACTGTCATCACCGCCACCACTATTCATCTAGTTTGGTCTCGCCTAGTGGGGATCAACGACATTTGAGAAAGACTTGTTGGTGGATGGATAATTGATGTTGACTACTAACTCAGAAAAGCGAGTGATTACATCATCTGCGCAAAAAGGTCAATATCAGATGTGTCATAATAATCAAATGTGCAAAATAAGCAGTGAATCTCCCTCTTAGTTTAAGGGGGAGCATAGTATGTTCTCATCATCAGAATATATTAAATCGGACACATTTTCTCCCACATTTTCTAACTTATTTAAATCAATTGGGATCACAAATCTCAAAAGGTTTGAAATTTTTGATCGGGGGAGAGAATGTGATTTAAATATGAAACCTGATGAAAATGTGATGTTTTGGACATAAAAGTAAGCTCTCCCATATGTGCTAAACTCTTTTGTACACCAAGGCACATATTGAGGGGGAGCAAAATGTTTTGGATGTGTAAGTAAGCTCTCCAGTAAGTGCTAAACTCTTTTGTATACCAATGCACTTATTGAGGGGGAGCAAAGGATTTGGCATGCATCTTGTGAGCAAGGCTCAGACTTCACCAATGAATTGACGATAGCTAAAGTCAGTAGTCGAAAGGACATGTCCTGGACGGGTAATAATTTCAAGCCAGTTTATCTGGTGATGTAAGCGTGTCTCGCAAAGGACGTGTCTGAGTAGAATGTACCGATTTCGAGCGACTTTCCTTGAATGTGATCTGGACGGGTAATAATTTCAAGCTAGTTTACTAGTGATGTAAGCGTGTCTCGCGATGATCATGTTCTTGGAAAATCAATCAATTCAAAAAGTGCGAGCTCTGCCTAACATGTGCAAATTTATAAAACAATCAACCGAGCACATGTTGAGGGGGGGCATTTGAAAAATATAAAACTCTCAAGTGTTTGCAAAAATGTGTTTCAGAATCATGAACACTTTGAGAGATTTTTCAAAGATTTGGTTTGGCAATCGTGGATGAATACCAAAGACCTACCATTTTAACTAATGTATGGAGTTATAAGGATGGTTAGGTTAGGCTCAAGTTCCCACGATCCCGCCAGAGCCGGAGGGATCTACCCAGGGACAATCCACTAGTTAGTGTAGAAGTCCTTAGGTATGATTAAAAAGGAGAAAAGTGAATGAGGGAAGAGTGCCGACTGAGATGGAGCTAACACTGGAACAAACCCAACAAGGTGTTAGTTATGAAGTCTCGGTAAGCACTGAAGGGGTTGAAGAATGAAAAAGAATTGTAAAGATAAAGGGTGAAAAGAAATAGCCCTCCTTACAACTTAGGCAGAAACCGGGTCAACACATATGCTGTCAGAATCACTTAGTTGATTGCTGGCATTGAAGACAAAGTATCATGGACCCAGTGATACGCTGCACAACCCTCCCTAGCCACTCAAGGTCCCTCAAAGGACTCTTGTTTCAATTGTCACAGAGTTCAATACATTCCTATCGTCTCTCTCACTCCGAGTTAGATGATATTGAAAAGGTGGCAGTTCTCTCCAGCCTCCGCTCACTAAATCAAAACGCACAATAGAGTCTAGAGCCACGAGATGCATAATAAGATCTCATAGGGACACGAATTACTTCTACACTGGGTGTTCAAAATTAAGGACACCAGTTGTACACTTAAGAGTCCTACGCAGATCTTAGCAATCTGCCAGAACATTCATGAGGGAATTTACAAATGTAATTCTCAATGATTGAATGGAAATTCCTGCCAGGGTCAACATCAAGCAGCCCTGAAAGCAGGTCACTTCGGTAATTCTTTATGGATTACGCTTAGTGGTCGCGGCGGTTTCAAACGGTCTACAGTCGTGGAGTGATCTCCAGCGACTCACCTAATCGTTGATGTGCTACGGTTCGATCTTAAAAAGCCCTCTGTGGGTTTTCGATTAGGAACGGTCTTGGTAAGGATTAGAGAGAGTTTTCACACTATGCTGTTAACAATCTCGAAGTCCGAACCTGTAAGTACCGGACGTTTTATTGCTAACTGTCGTATGCAGGAACTTCTGGCGATTGAAGCTGATTGCTGTTGCAGCTGTTTGCAGTTGTAGCTGATTGATGCTGTAGCTGGTTGCAGTTGTAGCTGGTTGCAGTAAAGATGCCAATCCTCTACCACATGTTCACACTACATCATCATTGTTCTTCAACAAAGTCATGATCAACCAAAAGACCTTCAACACGGCTTCTGCTAACTCTGATACTAAAGATCATGACACCAAATAGTGTGAGCATGTTGGCTCAAAGATTTATACATCACATGGAAACATACTCCTGAAAGATGACTTGGAAACAAATGTTGGATGATAAAGTCGAAGAATACTCAAAGATCATCCAAGACTAAGAAAGGTCATCACAAGATCACTGCTGAAAGCACAAAGTTTCAAGACAATGAAGAATCAAAGACTACGAGCTATGACGACAACTTCAGAAGATAAAATGCTAGAATTCAAGTTATTATTTCCGGGGTGACCTCCCTTAGGGGGAGATTGTTAGGAATATAAATATTCATATGAAGGCTCGGTCACCCCGAGCATCTAATTAGCATTTATATAGCTCGTAGGCTTATATATATTTGTTTAGTATTATTAGTATTATCAGTATTATTAGTGTAGTAATATATATTCGTGGAGTGGGTCGGGGCTTTCCCCACTGTCAGCTCACTCCACAGCCCACTAGGGGCACAAATATTAGGACTATATATATAACCCTTCCCACACAAGGGAAGGGTGGAACTCTTGTCACATTTCACCTACAATCTAATATATCCAGGTTTCTCTCAAGAGTTCCCTCTCTCTCTCTCTAGTTCTTCACATCTCTCTAACAATGGATCTAATCTTTCATGAATTAAGACCACCCGAATCAACTACACAATCAATATGGTTATTTCCTACAATACAAGGTGTTATCATTCCTCTTCATTAGCAAGAGAAGAACACAAGTATCCAAGTTGATACAAGGTGTTATCATTCCTCTTCATTAGCAAGAGAAGAACTCAAAGTATTCAATAAGATACAAGAGTTGTAGTTGTTAGATTTTTGAAACACTTGTTACATCCTTGTTGTATCTTAGCATACATCAAGTTTATCTTTCTTTTGTGAGAGTGTGAGTGAAGATCATTGTGATCTTAAGAGATTGTGAAGATCTCTTAAAGCCATTGGGCTTGTGTGTGAGTGATCAAAGGATCTAGAGTAGTTAGATTGAGTAGAGTGAAGTGAGAGTTGATCTTTGTGATCGTGTTGAGATCTTGGTGATCTCTTGTAGCCATTGGGCTTGAGTGATTGGTCACGTGGACCTTGGTAGATTGGTGCTAGCTAAGATTAGCACTCGACATCTAGCTTAGTGTCGGTAATAGGATAAGCGACGTGTACAGTTTTCTCCGCCTGAAGGGAGGTTGTTGACATAGTGCTTGAAACTCTCGAGTGTGGTACTCGGGGAGTGGAGTAGGGTGAATAAGAGCTTCGTAGCCGAACCACTACAAATCCTTTGTCTTGGTTTGATCTTTCCAACTCCACTCTTTACTTTTATTATTTAGCATTAGTTAGTTTAGTGTGTGGTTCATATTGGTGTTGATTGATTATACATAGAGTTCGAATCAAAGTTTCCAATAGCTAACTTTTAAAACAAGATTTTTAAAAGAACTTAAAATCGGCAAACTATTCAACCCCCCCCCCTTCTAGTTTCCCACAGAATCAAATTGGAGAACATAGATGAAACTGGAGAAGGAATAGTGAAAGGAAACGTGGTGTATGTTCCAAAATTCTCAAAGAAGAAACCAAAAATTGCACCAACGTAGCAAGAAGGAAGTTTGAGTCCTACTGATGAATCGATAATAAAACAAGCGCTTCTCAGGAGGCAACCCGTGTGATTGCTGTTTTTATTTTTATTTTCAAGTGATTAAACCCCAA
Source organism: Artemisia tridentata subsp. tridentata (assembly GCA_021014915.2). Classification (NCBI taxonomy): domain Eukaryota; kingdom Viridiplantae; phylum Streptophyta; class Magnoliopsida; order Asterales; family Asteraceae; genus Artemisia; species Artemisia tridentata. The sequence goes on from CP139506.1 coordinate 275,604,077, forward strand.
AGTTTATCTAATCCCTTAGCTGAACTTAAGTGTGGGGGTGTATCACCAACTTTCAAATAAAACGTAGAAATATTTCGTGTGTTTCTTTTGTTTTAAGATTACTGCAGGTAATGATTATAAAGCATGGATGCTTGGACCATAGAATCATCTGGAGCAGGAAAATATGGTTTATCCTCTTATTTCCCTATTTTCATTCCTTAAATTCGTTTATCACATTGAGGACAATGCTTAACTTAAGTGTGGGGGGGGAGTGAATAGGAAAATAAGAATAGATTGTAAATTCCGAGCTAAATTTTAAATTTTGTTTGCCCTTATGATCTAGTTATTTATCATTTTAAGGATTATCTATTAGAATAACTAGATCTATCCATTCATAAAACTTGTAATTTTTGAAAAACTGAGATGTGACCCGATTAATATTGCAATCCATTCTGGGATCGATAACATTTGCTAGCACATATTATAGCCTTTCCACCAAATTGTGAGGATTTGAGCATGTTCTATATATATATAGCATACATCTTTTATTCTTGGATCTTTTTCTATGAGTGTGCCGGTGATTTTATTTATTCTAGAACTTGTACTTGTAAATCATTACGAGACCGTTGTGAGATCAATTTTCATTTGTGATATAAGTATATATGCGTGATAAGAGGCAACCTTAGGATTTAACCCAAATAAGCCTTCCGTATTAATATTTAGCGGTTAAACTGACTAGTTAACCACCAGTATAAACCCTTTTGTTATCGTTTATCTTCAACGCTAGATACCCCTAGTTACACCCTCTGAGCCTATCTTTTTCTTTTGTTAAAATCCAGAAAAATACAAAAAGATTTTACACTTTTAGCCTAGCCTTACCCTTAGTCAAGTCTTGGTTGGTTGGTAGCTATTTGGCAAGATGGATGTTATGTGGGAAATCATGAAAGTACGAAGAAAAGTTGCAAACTCCAAAAGTAGTTATCCTAGTGAAGTTGTAAAACCCTAAATTCTGAATGCACAATTTTACGTCTAATTTGAATTTTTATTTAAAGGTATATAATAATTAATAAATTAGCTAAAACTATATGTCATGTGATATTAATACATTATAAATTATAACCTAAATAAATGTACCCAAATAATAAAGTTGTTACAAATTTAAAAATCTATCCTACTCCTATACATTTCACACTTATTACACTATGGAGGCCCAACTTTTTTTCCCCTTGATTTGTTCAAACCGTATGATAAGAATAAGAAATTTGCATGCATATCTTTCCTCAAAACAAGACAACACATTCCATTCATACTTACATGATTTCTTTAGGCCCTCATATCTTTCGACCAAATATTTCAAAAGATAAGAATGCATTAATCTCAACCTAATATATCGACACACTCCTTGATATAATTGATACGGTATTAATTTCTTTCCAAAACAATATACAGTATTAAGTGCCTGGTTTTCTCTCAAAATTCATAAGGTCAAGGCTCGTTGCTATGGGTAATCAATTCGTGGTGCTAAAGGGGTTTTCAGTTTGGTTATATACGACTTAGGGTGGTGTTCTTGTTCTTTCTGTTTGTCTCATTATCAGCCAAGGTACTCGCATACGTTCTCCTTTTGTCTCATCCTTGATTATACGACCTAAACAACACCTTAACATAATCATCATCATGCTCTTTTGATTCGTTGTTGTTTCGTTTACACGTTAACCTATGCGTACATGAACATATCGCCACATGAAATCATAGAATAACTATTGCTAAGTGTGTTGCATCGACCCATGGTTCTCCGTTTTGATCGACCTGCATAAATTAAACGGTAAATCTGATGTGTAGCTAGACCCTAATTAGGCCACTTAATGAATGTTTAATGAGCCTTGTAAAATCTGAAACACTATGAATATGTTTACAAGAGAACTAAGGCTTAGTTTGCGTGGGCTGTTGTGTTGTTGCTCTATGTGTGAGTGTACGTATTTGATTTATGTGTCGGCATGGGGCTGTATACTTGTATGAGTGTGTTGTGTACATGTTGCATCTTAGAGGTCACTTGTGAACTTGGTTGTGTCTCGTTAGAGTGCAAGGGCTGGCTGTGGTTAACGGGGGCTTTGGACTGGTTTATAAATATTTAGGTAACGTTTGCTTGTCAAGGGTTAATGACTATGTTCGTGATTGTGTGAGTCGAGTTGTGTTTAAAACAGGTTACAACCTAAATTAAGGGGGTCAAGAACAGGTTATGTTAATAAGGGTTTATTGGCTGTTGTGTGCGTTGAGTTTATTAGTGTCGAGCACGGACTATTGGTGTTGACCCTTGTTCTTGTGTTTGCTATTCGAATCTGTTTGATGTTTACGTCTACAATTTGGTTATAAAAGTAAGTAAATAAACTGTCACATAAGTCTTTTGCATTGTGCTCTGTCCTTTAATACTGTATGCGAATAGGGAGTCATTGCTTGATAGAAATATACACTACATGTACACTAGTGGCGATAAAAGGGTGGGCCTTTCAGTTTGAATCACAGTTCAAAGCAAGTGATTTTTAAATAGATGGAAATAGCAGATGTGCTAAATATTTTAATAGGAGAAATCATGTACAGCATACTAAATATTTAATGGGTTTTATGGACTTTAAATAGATTGAAATCATGTACATCATGTACCACACTAGTGGCAATAAATGGCGATAACAGGAACAGATATACTAAATATTTTAATGGGTGAAATCATGTATAGCATATAAAGATTTTATATGGAGAATTTTGCTATAGTTAATATAATAATATATGTTTACACGATAAGGGTTATGGTTCATAAATTGTTATTTCATGTGAAACCTTGTATAATTGAATGAGTTGTGTTTACGTGTGAGTTATGTGTGAAATGGGTAGCTCGTTTATATTTGTTTATTATGGTGTCTTGGTGGGTCGATCATGAGTCTGAAACATGTGTATAATGTGTATTTGAACCGGATTAAAAGAGTAATGACCTATGATTTTATGTGGAACTTGTGTGTCATTAATATTAAGTGGTGTGTGTTAACCTGTTGTCACACTACTAGAAAAAGGGCTATCCTTGACTCGTTTTTTATGACCCACGCTAAAAGATGACGCGCAAAGAGCAAAGTCATAAAATAAGAGTCATAACGAGTAAATTTTCTATTGGGGATGACTCGTTTTTAGAAGCGTCATAACTAAGGGTCATTATGTTTTTTTTTTAACATCTGATTGTTTTTTTTTTTGGCCAAAGCACTTCCTCCCGCTCTCAAGTCCCTACAACTAATAAAAATCTTCTTCATTATCAATTAACCTTAGAAACTCACATACTCTCTTTCTCTCTTCTCTGCGCCGCCAACTGCCACCACCCAAGACACCATCACCGCCACCCGAACAAGCACACCACCACCACCAAAACACTCACCACCATCTCCCCTTCCATTTGACGTTACTCACGCTCTCAAACACCACCTCACCGTCACTCTAGCACCACAACGCGCCACTAAAAACCTTGCTCATCACCTTGTATCATCACCACTCGTGTAGATCGAAGAAAGAAGGTAGGAAATATGCTATGTATGCGAGAGTTGACTCGGAAACGAGATGTTCGAGCTGCTGTTGATCTGTGTCATCGTGATGGAACATTGAAGCAGATGGTGGCGACTGATCCCAAAAGGTATGAGTTTTGCGATCCTTGATATATGATTACTCTAATTCCAAGAATTATATTGTGTTTTAAATTTGGTCCTATGTTCTCCACTTAAATGGAGAGACTGCCCACATATGGTGTTTGTTTGCAACTAATTAGATACACAGTTAGATTTGTATATCATTTTGAGTATTAATTATGCCTTTATATGCGAGAGTTTTTTAATTTACGACCTTATGAGAGGTATTGTTCTTTTTTGCATTTTCGTTTCTCAGTTTTGTTAATATATTTAAAATCAGGTACATTAATGAGGATGCTTAGAACTTCTGGGGTTGCTGTATTCTTAGTGACAAACAGGTATGTCTATGCTATTTATTTGTTTCTAAGTTGTGTGTGTGTGTGTGTTTGACCTCAGTTATGTTGCTTAACTTTCGTCTCATGATTAACTTCTTAAAAGTGCGAATGTACTTGTTACACTGCAATAATCAATGTTATACACAAGTTTTCTACTTGATAAACACGGTTCAAACCAATTTAAGTTCAAACCCACGAACATCAACTGCATTTCGTAGAAAGTCAATACAAACATTCGGAAAGAGATGCGCCGATTTAAGTACCATTCCGGCAAGGGTATCATATTCATGATTTCACTTGTTAACTTGTATCATTTGAACGAGTGCTACACTTGGTTATTGTTGGCTGTTAACTACTTCATGATTTACTGTAAATGTGGTTCTGCTTATTGATGCAGCCTTTGGGACTACACAAATGTTGTGATGAACTTTCTATATGGGCCCCAAAAGCTCGATAGCAGCTCCTCACTGACTCTTGACTGGCTCAAACACTTTGACGTTGTTATAACTGGCAGGTCCTACTCTTTCATTTATTTTAAAGATCATATGTTTCTCATCACTACGAGAGTTATCTTTGTCTTCAGCATAAATCATGAATTTCTTATCTGGTATGATTGTGTAAACTACATTTAGGGATGCCATGTAATGATAAATATCTCACATCTAATGGATGCCTATTAGCTGAGGTGCATGTTAACATACCAGGAACCACAACTAATTTAAAGGCAAGATAAAACTTAATTGCTCAATGATTTTGCCTTTTTCTCTGCGCATAAAAAGTAATGATAATATTATTTTTTTAGTAATTTAAAGGAAATTTGGAAAGCAGAAATTGGATGAAATATTCTTATTGTGGTGATCTCTTTTTAGGATATAGCTATCCACAGTTACTTATATTTAGTGACACGTATCTCAAATAAGCATGTGTTTATTTATGCAGTGCAAAGCCGAAATTCTTCCATGACGAAAATCGTGCTAATCTTTTTGTTGTACAGACCGACTCAGGAATGGTTATAAATACTGATAATGGTAGTCCTATGGCACAGGTTTGTGTGGAAATAGGGTCTTTTTAGTTTAAACTGTAATACGTACATTATTATTACTTTATTATTAATTCATTTCAAATTCTTATATTCATTAGGTTGGGGGCCCTCTCTTTAGAATTGCCAGATCAGATGCCAGATAAACCTTACAAAGTGTTTCAGGTATTTATGTTAGAATGCATGGGTTAATGAAAGTTGTACTTGTGTGCTTACTTTGCTCCCTCAAACTAATGCATCATATAAACTTTGTAAATGTAATCTAAATAGATGTTAAGATCATGTTCTGTATGTCTAGACGCAGGCTTGGCAAGAAGAAGTAGAACGTGCACGTGAAGGCCAAAGAGACGCTGAGAGAAAGCTATCTTCTTTAGAGGCAAGTATACCTGGCATCTTCCTTGGACACAACACAACAGCGAAAGCTTTCTTTGTTAAGTATGGTTATTTTATGTTTAAGTATTTTCTAAAATGAAGACCCAATGTATGATTGCAGGCTGAAGTTCAAAAAATGAGAGTGGAAATGGCTGCGATGAAAAGAGATGCTGAGCATTATTTTCGCCAGGTACTTGACTGTGAATTATTGTGGCGTCTATACCAATCACAGGGCTACCAGTATCCACATCAACAACCGATGCATCACATGGGGTATCAGCCGATTATGCCTCAACAGAGGCCACCAAATGTCATGCAGCAGCCGCAACATTATACTCGGGTAGTCTTGTTGTATAGGCAAAGTTAGAGATGGTGTATAAGCGGGTTTTTAACATAGGCAAAGTTAGGTTGATTTTTTAGTTCTAGCAGCAACAAGGAAAATATTTGTGTTTTTAATTTTGTATTATCAGGTTTTTAATATATGAAATGCTTTATTTTGATATTTGTGTTTTTAATTTTGTATTATCAGGTTTTTAATTGTCATTTAATAGAAAATTAGGAACTGAAAAAAATTAATTTTTAAAAAAAAAAAATTAGGTTATGACATGCAAAAAGGAGAGTCATAAAACGTGGGTCATAAGTGCGCGTCATAGAGGGATGACGCACAAATGCGAGTCATGAAGCTTTATGACTGGTCCATCCTTGACTCGCATTTGCGCGTCATAAGACCTCTTCTTGACTCGCATTTGGAGTTAAGGATAGCCCTTTTTCTAGTAGTGTCATATGATGAGTCGACATGTGCTTAAATAGATTCGAAAAGTTTTTATGATTTTGGGCTTAAAAGTTGTGTCGTGTTTATACATAAATGTGAGTTGGGTGGGTATACATGTGAATAATTGTATTTTTGGCCACCGCGATCTAAACTAATGTCGAGAGTACGTTTAAATATATTATGAAGGACGGGGTCTAAATTATCATCTTAATATAAAATTATAGCATAAACTTTAAATAATTTTACTTGACATTTTCAATATTTAATTTTGATAATTTACATTTTGACCCTAAAACTTTACTAAATTGACATAATTAACCCTAAACTATTATAATTGTCATTTTAACCCTTAAATATTATTAATTGTCAATTATAACCTTAAAGTATTAAATTACTATTTCGGAAAAACTTTCTAATTATGGAAACTTACTAAATATGGAAATTTACTAAATATGAAAAGTTACCAATAATGGAAAGTTTCTAAAAATAGAAAGAAACCTAAATCATGTAATCTGATTAAAACGAGCCTTTAATTGTTAGGTTCGGTGAAGAAGGAGTGGCCTTTCCATTCCTCTGTGACCCATCTTTTGCCTGGTTGTCTTTCTGAATAAGGTACGGATATTCTGACCTTATCTGTAAGGTCTCCTTTGTGACTTACAACCTTTGATATGAATCATAGTTATGAACCTTCATTATGAACCTTTGATATGAACCTCGCTATGAACTTTTGGACATGAACCTTCTCTATAAACCCTTGATGTGATTATGATGGCTCTCATTATGTATTATGTATCTGTATCACTTGTCATGGGGGTTCCATGACCATGTCATTGATGCACCAATATGGCATGACTCTAGGGTGGGGGAGTGATGACCCATCACGTCCTTTTTATTATGTATTATGTTTGGCCACAATGATTATGATTTCTGCAGGGGCGTATGGATGCATCCTAGATCTGGATCTGTATCTGCTACACATTTTGTGTATGTTTTGTATCTGGTGTATGGTGGTTGTGTGCAATACATGCCATACACACATGGGAGTTTGCTACTCCATTTATATTACTTAAGAGGTCTCCCCTCTTTTTAATTTATGAGAAGTGAAGACTATGTTATGTTCGAGCCAATGGTATTATGATTCTGTTTATGCAGGCGATTGCATAGATTGCTATTACTTAACCTATACACTATGTTTTCCCTTACATTTCATTATGCATACTTATGTTTCCCCATTGTACTTCGTTTGAACTTCACATTTATATTTCTGTTTTCTATTATCATATATCCGTTCACTGAGATTTTTAAGCTCAGCCGCATTTCTTTTCACCGCGGCAGGTTTTAGAGGGAAGCAGGGATATGAGCGAAGAGTGCATAAGAGTTCTTAGAGGACTACACCTTTTATAGCTACCTTGGATTAAAGTTGACTTGGAGATTTTTCAGTGCTAGAATTATTGTACCTTTGTTGTAACTCTTGTATTTCATTTTCCTTAGATTTCGTTTGTAACCTTGAATTTAATTATATTATTAAAGTCTTCTGCTTGTGTATGTTCTGTTTGACACCATGAATGTGATATCTTAACCCTTGTCGGGTTGGGGTGTTACAGAAGTCATCGCAAATATAAGATGACAAGTTTTTATGTTCAAAAAAAAAAAAAAAAAAAATAATAAATATAAATATAAAAGTAAAAAAGAATAAAAGAAAAAAAAAAGAGAGAAAATAAGTCATCGCAGCAATAAGGTGACAAGAATAGCCAATGAGCTATGTAATAATGTATAGTGCAATCAAGTATGGAGTTTCTCAAGAATGCATGATAGCGGTTCGAAATAGCTAGTAACATTTGGTTAGTAGACTTTGACTAGTTTGTATATTCGTTATTATCAACCCTTTCTAAAACATATCTCATGTCTTATCCTCCCCTTTTGACTTTGTGGAATTATCAAGTGTATTGACATGTAGTGACCATCCGATTTCTTGAGGAATTAGATAACGTTGCTAGCGATCTAGTGTGTATTTTGGTGACCATCCGTTATGTGAATAGCGCGCCAGCGATCCAAGATATGCCATAGTGACCATCCGTTATTTGGTGATGCAAGAATTCATTGTTAGCGAACTATTATGTTTTGCATAAGATAGTTGCGTATAGTCTAATATAAACCTTAAAAACTTTAAACCCGAATAAAATCCGTCTTTGTTATCTATACTTGGTGCTCACACCATTTCGGTGTAGTTTTGTTTCTTGCACAAGCCTATGGTAATATTTAAATCATGACTGAGCAAATGAGTGTGATTCTTCTTATATACTCCACCAACCATACAAATGAGTGTTTTGAGAGAATTATATTTCATTTCCTTTTCGTGAGGTGTTTAGTAATGTTTATCAAGCAAGAAAATCATTTGGGTATTGTCAAACATCTCGATGCTTCAACCATAAAAGCTTAACTCGATGAATCTAATTTGTACTTGTACTTGATAGATTTGCATCACATTTTTCTTAATCATACTTGTGTACCATGTGGATAATTGTTTTTACTTCTAGATTTGCTTGAGGGCAAGCAAAGTTTAAGTGTGGGGGAATATGATAACGCTCAAATTGTGCATGTTTTTAGTAGCGTTATTCGTGTTTTTATATATGTTATTTGGTTATATTTATATGCTTTTGTTACTAAATCGTACCAAAGCGTGTTTCCAAAGTGTATGTAGCCAAAAACAGGAAAAAGGAAGAAAAAGATAAGAAAAATGAGGAAGAAGGAAATATTTATGATAGTGCGAAGATTTTCTTGTCAAGGTCTAATCAAAAAGGCATTTCAAAGAATAAAGTTCCAAGTATTCAAGTTGATTAGCTTCAAGATAAAGAAAAGATCAAGTTTGGATGAAGAACCAAGAACTAAAAGGAAGAAACAAGCCCAAATGACAAAAGTCCAAAAGAGCATACAGCAACACTCCATCCGATCGGATGCTGCCCGCAACCGAGTCGGATGGAGGCAATTTCTGAAGACCAACCGATCGGTTGGACGAAATACCGATCGTTTGGATGTCGGCTGATTTCCCAAAACTTCATCATTAAGGATACTAACTTCATACCAAAGATTCTATAACCTTCTAATGATGATTCTAGGCCTTTCTAATTTACTTGGAGGCCAAGTGTAGCATTAAAGATCCTAGACTTTGAGAGTAGTATAAATAGGACTATTTGTGAAGAGTTTTAGACACACTGATGTGTTTCAAGGGATATACCCGTTAGGAGTACAAGTTTTAAAATTTTTAACATGATTTACCAAAGATTCAAAAGAAACACATACGAGCAAGTATATTCGTCCGTGTGTAGTAAGAGATAATTGAGGTAAGCCGAGGTCGTTCACTAGGATTTGTTTTGTTTGTATGATGTGAAATTTTTGTGAATAAAGAGCAATCCAACTTATCAATTATAATTAACAAGCAAATGAAAATGATTTAAATTCAATAATTAAAAGACTACACTTGCCTAGACTAGTTTGCACAATTCCTTTGACATGATTATGAAATTGGTTCCATTTGATTATGATCAACAAATTAGATGGTGTTCTAATTCGATTAGTGGTGTACTAATTATATTGTTCCCCACACTTTCAATCCTCGTCAAGATTTAGAGATTATAAAAAATAATATTTCAAAATTGATCAATCCAAGATTAACACAACTCAATTACCCGATTCGCTTTCGTTTCACAAATAATTAACAACCACACTATTTAGTTTTCCAATTTAAATTAAGTTTCTTATGAAATGGTCAATACATAAGGTAAAACCCTCATAGACAAAGGTTTACAACTAATTTACTAACAATGTCTTTTTCATCCCAATACATTATTAGAAATTACCCAAACTTAACAACTCTTTGGTGGAGAAAACTCAAGATAGCACAATTCGTTATTAGTGTTAACTTGTGTTAGCTTTTCTTTTGTATTAGAACCAATAAGTCATAATCAATCAAATAAATCATAAATCAAACATCATCTAGGCAAGTGCATAAGGCACTTAGCCACTCATGGTAAACAAAGTAATAACCATATGAAATTTATCACTAGTAAACATGATTGAATAGTCTTACAAAATGTTGTAATGATGATTACAAGTAATGAAGAACACTTGTGAAATGATCCACAATGATCCTTGCTTAATTTAAGTTATGATTGGTAAGAGTTTAGCTTCCTTTTTCCTACGTTTTTCTTCCTCTTGTCGCCCTAAATGTAAGAGAAAATGGTGACAGATTTTTGTTGTAGTTGATTGTGTATTGTCTTCTTTTTTTTTCTATGTATATAGGGAGATTACCCTTGGCCAACAAGCATACATCTTGGGCTCCAAGTGTCATAATGTTGGAGTTGAGTTAATAGATGAGTAATGACACTTAACTCTTTCTTTTAATGCAACTTAGAAGTCTTTAATATTGCTGGACCTAAGGTTTGGATACTAAACCTTAGGCATGGAAGTGACTTCTTAAACCTTAGGTTTGAGATAGAAACCTAGGGTTTAGAATATGATCTCTAACATTTATCTTTTCATGAACTTTTCTTCAACTTAAAAACCATTGTAATCTTGATTCTCCATCTTTATCAATCCTTCCAAAGCTTTTATTGTGAGATGATTCCTACATTTGTGCATAAGCTCTTGATTTGACAACTTTTCCACATCTTTTAAGCTTTTCCTTGAACTTGATCGCACCTGAACTAAAATACATCTTTTGCACTTTTTAAGCATAATACGTTCATAATTTAACCAAATACAATGCATAAATATAGAAATAACGCGACTAAAACATGTTAGATTTGAGCATTATCAAATCCCCCACACTTACACTTTGCTTGCCCCCAAGCAAATCTAGCTTTTAAGAAATAAATCCATATGATAAAAATGAGATGCAAATCTATCAAGCACAAATACAAGATAAGATCCATCTATTTAGGCTTATAAATGAAAAGATGAGATGTTTGACAATACCTTAATGATTCTCTTGCCTGATAACATATTAAGACACCTCACGAAAGGAAAATGAAGTATGATTCACTCAACACTCATTTGTTTAGTGATTGAATATAGAAGAAAATCACACTCATTGCTCAAACATGATGTAAATATTACCATAGGCTTGTACAAGAAACAAAACTCAACCGACGTGGCGTAAGCACCAGGTGTAAACATCTAAGAGGACTTTTATTCGGGTTTAAGGTTTTAAGGGTTATATAAGACTGATGTGAAACTATCTCATGCAAAACATAATAGCTTGCTAACAACGAAGTCTCGAATTATTAAATAACGGATGGTCACCAAGGATAACCTTAGATCGCTAACAACGCTATCTCATTCTTCAAGAAATCGGATGGTCACTACATGTCATTACACTTGATAACTTCACAAAGTCAAAAGGGTAGGGATAAGACATGGGATATATATATATAATTGGTTTTAATATTGAAAAACTTTACAAATAGCCAAAGTCTACAACCAAGTGCTACTAGCTACATCAACCACATTCCTTTGAAATTGAGATTTCTTCCTTGATATCATACATTCATAGCTCATTGGCTACTTATTCTATTTCTCTCTTTTTTTTTTTTCTTTTTTTTTCTTTTTTTTTTCTTCATAATATACCAATATATCATCCATGAGATTATCATGGAGTTTGCAACTTTCTCATTTTCAAGGATTCCCACGTAACAACCATCTTTCCAAGTAGCTAGTAACCAACCAAGACTTGACTATGGGTAAGGTTAAGGCTAAAGGTGAGAAATATTTTTATATTTTTCTGGTGTAACAAAATGAAAAGACTGGCTCGGAGGGTGTACTAATGGAGTCTAGCACTTAAAATGAGTACTAACAAATGGGTCCATGGAAGGTTAACTAACCAATTTGGCTAGCTAATATATCAATATATGTAAAATGGAAGGCCATTTGGTTTAAAACACACAGGTTTCCTCTTATCACGCGAATACACTTATATCACACGAGGTGATCTCACTACGGTCTGGTAATGATTTGCATGTACAAGTTCTATAATAAATATGATCACTGGCACACTCATAGCAAAAATATTAGAGCATAAAAGATATATGCTATATAAGAATAGGTTCAAATCCTCACATATTAGTTGAATGGGTTATGGTTGTGCTATCAATGTTATCAATCCAAAAATGGATTGCAATGCCAATCAGGACACATCTCAAATTTTCAAAAAGTACATGTTTTATTAGTGGATTAATCTAGTTATTCTTTATCAATTATTCTCAACGTGCGAAAACAACTAGATCAAAGGGGCAAACAAATTAAAAATAGGCTCAAATTTATAGAAAAATTTAAAAGTCTAGATCATTTCCTATTTCCTCCCCCCACACTTAAGTTTGACATTGTCCTCAATGTTAAGAACGATAAATCATAAAAATAGGAAAATGAAACATAAGAGAAATGATATTGCCTGAGCTTTGGAATAGGAGGATTCCATTTGTTTTCAAGATTCAAGCATCCTAACCTGCATAATCATCAAAACAAAAACACACAAAAATGAAATTTTTTTTTGTATTTTATTATTCATAATATTAAGGCCCCCACACTTATGGTGAAACCATCGGGGCATAAAAAAAACACACGGGTTGCCTCCCGAGAAGCGCTAAATTTATTAATGAGTCATCAGCCCGACTCAATCTCTCTTTACTTTTGTGGTTTGTATTTAGGATTCTTTCCTGACGTCTTTGGAATATACACCACATTTCTTTTTACTATTCCTTTTCCAGTTTTATCAATATCATGTAACTTCGCGGTATTGCAAGTTCTAGGGAGAACATCCCAGATGTAACCAGTTTTCGCAGCCCATGGTATTACTTTTTTATAATCGGCAGAAAAAGGTGCCATAAATGGAATAGCAGTATATTTCTTTTTATCGAGCAGTTCAAGTGGAATTTCCTCACTTGACATTTCATTCAATTGCTCCTCATCATGGTATAATTTAATTCGATGTCCATTAACAATGAAAGTTCCACCCTTCTTATCATATAGTTCAACATATCCGGATGGAAAACCATGTTTTACCACGAATGGACCAAACCATTTGATTCTGAGTTTAGGAGCTTTGAATTTATACTTTGAATTGAACAAAAGAACTTTGTCTCCAGCCTTGAATTCTTTAAGGATTCTTAGCTTTCTATCATGATAAGCTTTTGTTTGAGCTTTGTATAGTTTTGAGTTTTCATATGCTTGGAGTCTCAATTCATCGAGTTCATGCAATTGCAAGAATCATTTTTCTCCAGCGATTTTTAAATCAGGATTACATTGTCTCAATGCCCAGTAAGCACGATGTTCAATTTCAAACGGTAAATGACAAGTCTTTCCATATATGAGTCTGTACAGGGTTGTACCAATTGGAGTTTTATATGCGGTTCTAAATGCCCATTGAGCATCATCGAGTTTCCTTGACCAAACAGAAGGATTATCCTTAACTGTTTTTTCAAGTATTCTTTTTAAAGCTCTATTGGTATTTTCGACTTGACCACTGGTCTGAGGATGGTATGCTGTTGAGAAACGATTGTGGACCCCATATTGTTTCATAGCTTTTTCCATATGATGGTTGCAGAAATGAGTTCCTCTATCGCTTATCAAAGCTTTTGGAATTCCGAATCGAGAGAAAAGTTTTTTCAGAAAATTCACAACTACTCGTGCATCGTTAGTGGGTAGAGCTTCTGCTTCCGCCCATTTGGAAACATAATCTACTGCAACGAGGATGTATTCGAATTTATGAGATTTAGGAAAAGGACCCATGAAGTCAATTCCCCAAATATCAAATTCTCAGAAACATGGATGTTTTTTTGTGGCATTTCTTCTCTACGAGAAAGATTACCAGATTTTTGGCATGCGTCACAATTCCGCACAAGTGTATATGATTCTTTAAAAATTTTTGGCCAATAAAATCCCGAATCAAAAACTTTTTTAGCGGTGGTGGATGGTCCATAATGTCCTCCGGTTGGGCCGTGATGACATTCATCAAGAATTTTTCGAGTTTCAGAACCATACACGCATCTTCTTATTATACCATCGGGGCACATTTTGAATAGATACGGTTCATCCTAAAAATAATATTTTAATTCTGCAAAGAATTTACTACGTTCAGCATGAGATAGACCTTTTTGTAATATTCCTCCAGCAAAATAATTTGCATAATCAGCAAACCTTGGAACTTCTTCATTTTCAATTTCCATAAGAGTTTCGTCGGGAAAGTAATCATCAATCTCGTTTTCACCGAGTTCCTCTAAATTTGGATTTTCTAATCTGGATAAATGATCTGCCGCCACATTTTCTGCACCTTTCTTATTCTGGATTTCTATGTCAAACTCTTGAAGCAATAAAATCCATCGGATAAGACGTGGTTTTGCATCTTGTTTAGCAAACAGATATTTCAGAGGTGAATGATCGGTGAATACAATTGTTTTTGATAAAACAAGATAGGAACGAAACTTGTCGAATGCAAAAACTACAGCTAACAGTTCTTTTTCAGTCACTGTATAGTTTTGTTGGGCACTATTCAAGGTTTTGCTAGCGAAATATATAGGACAAAAATGTTTACCATCTCGTTGTCCTAATACTGCTCCAACAGCATAATCACTTGCATCGCACATGAGTTCAAACGGCAGCGACCAATTTGGTGAAACCATAATTGGTGCATTTGTTAGCTTGTTTTTTAGTGTTTCGAATGCCTTGATGCACTCTTCATTGAAGTCAAAGACTGAATCTTTTTCAAGCAATTTCGTCATTGGACGAGATATTTTTGAAAAATCTTTAATGAATCGACGGTAAAATCCCGCATGTCCCAAAAAACTTCTAACGCCTTTAACGTTAGTTGGGGCTGGTAACTTAGCAATAGCATCAATTTTCGCTTTGTCAACTTCGATTCCTTTGCTCGAAATCTTGTGACCAAGGACAATTCCTTCTGTCACCATAAAATGACATTTTTCCCAATTAAGTACGAGATGAGAAGTTTTGCATCTTTCAAGCATTTTATCAAGATTGGAA
The DNA here is from genome assembly GCA_021014915.2 of Artemisia tridentata subsp. tridentata. Lineage (NCBI taxonomy): Eukaryota > Viridiplantae > Streptophyta > Magnoliopsida > Asterales > Asteraceae > Artemisia > Artemisia tridentata. The sequence goes on from CP139506.1 coordinate 275,619,263, forward strand.
AGGCACGACTCAAATGAGTCTCCAAATACTGAAAAATCATCCATGAATACTTCCACTGAGGTTTCAAGCATATCTTGAAAAATAGCAATCATGCATCTTTGAAATGTTGCTGGTGCGTTACAAAGACCAAAAGGCATACGCCTATAAGCATATGTGCCGAACGGACACGTGAATGTGGTTTTTTCTTGATCAGCTGGATCAATTGGAATTTGAAAGTAACCGGAAAATCCATCGATAAAACAAAAGTATTTGTTCCCCGCAAGTCTTTCTAACATTTGATCTATGAACGGTAATGGAAAATGATCTTTTCTGGTGGCATCATTTAATTTTCTATAATCAATGCATACCCGCCAACCAGTGATAGTTCTTGTAGGAACAAGTTCATTGCGTTCATTAGTTACGACAGTTGTTCCTCCTTTCTTAGGAACACAGTGAACCGGACTCACCCATGAGCTATCCTCAATAGGATAAATAATTCCAGCGTCAAGAAGTTTGATTATTTCTTTCTTAACTACTTCCTTCATATTTGGATTGAGTCTTCGTTGTCTTTGAACAACTGGTTTAGAATTAGTTTCAAGATTTATTTTATGTTTGCAAAAGTTTGGACTTATTCCAGGAATATCAGAAGTTTTCCAAGCAAAAGCTTCTTTATGCTTTTTGAGTATAGAAACTAGTCGTTCCTTTTCATCTGGTTTAAGTTATGAGGATATGACAACTGGAGGAAGAGAATTTCCTTCCAAAAATGCATATTCCAAATGATCATGGAGAGGTTTCAAGACTAGATCTACTGGCGGTTCCTCAATTGAGGTTGTGATTCTCATATCATCATTGAATTCCAACTCTTCAAAGTTAGTATTTTCTTCCTCCAAAATTTCTTCGGTGTCAATCTGCATAAATTCAGCGAATTCTCTGTCGAGATCTTCATCACTGATTTGTCCAGATGTGTTATGAATCTTAATTCTTTCATCAAGCAACTCATCGAACGTTTCTTCTGTTATATCATCGATAACATCAATGCTATAACAAGTGTCATCATTCGCATGAGAATACTTCATCGCTTGATTAATCGAAAAAGAAATTCTTTCATCCCCAACTCCAAGGTTGATTTCTTTGTTTTTTACTCGAATGATAGCATCTGCAGTATTTAGGAAAGGTCTTCCTAGAATTAATGGAACTTTGCTATCTTCCTCCATCTCAAGGATCACAAAATCAACACGAAAAACAAATTTCCCAACTTGAACAAGCATATTTTCAGCTACTCCAACAGGATACTGGATAGTATGGTTGGCTAATCGTATACTCATTCTTGTTGGTTTCAATGTTTTGATTGAAAGTTTCGCATACAACGAGTATGGCATAAGATTTATACTTGCACCAAGGTCGGCTAAAGCATCACAAGTTATTGAATCTCCCAAGGTACATGGAATAAGAAAACTTCCTGGATCACCGAGTTTCTTTGGTAATTTATTCTCAATTATTGTAGAGCAATCTTCATTTAAGAAAGTAGCGGAAATGTTTTCCATTTTGCTTTTATTATTAACAAGTTCTTTCAAAAACTTCCTGTAATTGGGCATTCCAGCTAGAACATCAACAAGAGGAATGTTGATTCTAACTTCTTTTAGTAAATCAATGAACTTTACATATTTTTCTTCTATCTTTTCCTTCCTCAAACGTTGAGGGTATGGAATTCTTGGTTTATATGGTTTGAGTGTTGGAGTGGATTTAACAACTGGTGTAGAATTTGGTTCATTTTATTTAGATTCTTCTTCTACTTCATCCTCACTATCATTTTGGACAACAGGAGTTGTTTGGGATGGGTTGGGTGGTGGATCATAAGATAGACCACTACGAGTATATACAACATTCACCTGCTCATTTCTTGTTTGAGGTGGACGATAACTTCCAGATGATGATGGTTTCGGATTGGTTTGCGTATTGCTTGGCAAGGTACCGGATGGTCTTGCAGCGAGTTGATCAGAAAGACGACCAAATTTGGTCTCAAGATCTTGGATAGAAGCTTGATGATTCTTTTGACCTTGCTCAACCTTGATTTTGAGCATAAAGAATTGATTTTTCATGAATTCGTTCGTTTGTTTTTGAGCATGCACAAATTCACGCATGGTTTTTTCGAATTTGGGTTCTTCATTTTTTGTTTCACGAGAACGATTTTCATCATGAAAAGATGTCTGACGGTTTTCATCACGAGTTTGGGAACGATTATCATCCCTTGGTGGACGATCTTGCCAATCTCGAGAATTCCTACCGTAGTAGTTTCCACGATATCCTCCTCCTCGATATCCTCCAGAAACATAATTAGCTTCTGCTTCGGGACCTCCCATGGGTTTATCATCACACTCGGATGAGGAGTGATTTCCACCACAATGAGTACATCCCTCACGTATTTCTTTGATTTCTTTTTGGATACTTTCGAATTTGGAATCAATTTTAGAGGTAAAATCTTTCATCATATCCAAGATTTTGGAATTTTCATTTGTTGCTTCGGCAAATGCAACCGATTTTCGTTGAGGTTTAATTTTGGCATCTTTAGACCAATCAAGCTTAAGAAGTACACGGTCTTCTAGTAAATTGTAAGCTTCATTAGGAGTCTTATAAAGGAAAATTCCTCCGGCATCAAGTATGCCTTGAGTTGCGTCATCTAGACCATGGTAAAAGATTTGGATAATATTACCACGAGACAATCCATGCCCATGACAACTACGGAGCATGTTTTGCGATTCTCCGGTGAGAGACGATGGAAAAAGTTTAAGTCGGATTGAATTTGGATCGGTAGTTCCATAACGAAACATGTCACAAATTTCAAGGAAATCGGCGATATGTTTATGTGGATCAGATTTAACTCTACCATCAAATTGGTTGTCTTTAATCATCGAGAGATGATGACCTTTGATAGTAAAATTTTCTCCTAGATTCACGGGAATAATTGCGGCTTCGGGTGTAGGAGCTACAACCCTATTGGTATCCCACATGGGTTGATCGTCAGCCATTGGAAATGGTATTTCTTGAAAAAGATTAACGATTGGATGAACTTCGAAAAGGTTTTCAAATGGTGGGTTAATGGTTTTTTGGAATTCTTTGATCGGGTGGAATGAATGGATTTTTCTTTTTGCGAAATAAACGTTCGGGATTAGACAATGGTGAACTTAATTCTTCGTTAGAAGAACTAGTGGTCATACACGAGAAAAACGAGCCTATCGAAAAGGATTTAAAAACTAATTTTTTTTTTATTATTATTTTATTTTATTTTAATTTTTTTTTAAAAAAGGGCCAAGCCGGCGGTTTGGTCGAGTTGCGAAAAAGAAATTTGGACAGAAAGCTCAAACCGGCCGGTTTGGATTTATACCGGCGATTTGGGACTTAAGAAAAAAAAAATTTATACGAGCGATACCGGCGGTTTGGGATTAAAACCGGCGGTTTAGGCAAACAAAAGGGTTCAAACCGCCCGGTTTGTGTTTATACCGGCGGTTTAGGAGTGAAAGTATTTTTTTTGAGAACCTAAAGAATACGCTAAAGAGTATCAATACTAGTAGAATTAGAGCTAATGAATTATAAGCAACAACTCACACAAACGAGATCAAATCCCTGGCAACGGCGCCAAAAACTTGATGTGTTTCAAGGGATATACCCGTTAGGAGTACAAGTTTTAAAATTTTTAACACGATTTACCAAAGATTCAAACGAAACACATACGAGCAAGTATACTCGTCCGTGTGTAGTAAGAGATAATTGAGGTAAGCCGAGGTCGTTCACTAGGATTTGTTTTGTTTGTATGATGTGAAATTTTTGTGAATAAAGAGCAATCCAACTTATCGATTCTAATTAGCAAGCAAATGAAAATGATTTAAATTCAATAATTAAAAGACTACACTTGCCTAGACTAGTTTGCACAATTCCTTTGACATGATTATGACATTGGTTCCATTTGATTATGATCAACAAATTAGATGGTGTTCTAATTCGATTAGTGGTGTACTAATTATATTGTTCCCCACACTTTCAATCCTCGTCAAGATTTAGAGATTATAAAAAATAATATTTCAAAATTGATCAATCCAAGATTAACACAACTCAATTACCCGATTCGCTTTCGTTTCACAAATAATTAACAACCACACTATTTAGTTTTCCAAGTTAAATTAAGTTTCTTATGAAATGGTCAATACATAAGGTAAAACCCTCATAGACAAAGGTTTACAACTAATTTACTAACAATGTGTTGGGTCATGTAAAACCCAAGAATGCTTCGAACATGATTTGGACACAAATTAACTAAGTGTTAACTTAAACCGAGAACAATTCAAGTCACTGAGAGAACAGCCTCTCAGTGAGTCATCTTCAGGATGCTTAAGGCGAATTCAAGAAGAAGGATTCACTACTCAGGAAGGTGGTACTCCCTGAGTAGGACTTAAGCCAAAGAAGAAGATGATGGGTTCAGTGAGTGTTGGATAAGAACTCACTGAACCCCAGTCTCCTCAACCAACAAAGTGATTGAATGACTGAGGAACCAACGCCTGAAGAAAAGGCGGGAACAATAGGGAAAAGATCTGAGAAGATAATAGTGTAAGCCCAACACTCTTCTCTTGTCAGATCCAACCTTCCCTATTGTGGCTAAAAGTCATGGAGTGTCAGCCAACAACTCCCAAAGACTTATTAGCCCTTTCCTATTGGTTCTTGGAAATGACAATTACTATTTGTAATTGTCAGACACGCAACCTCAACAACTTGTATTATATTTAATCACTTATACTTAGAATACTTGTGTATAAATAGAGCAACTGTGAGAGAAGTTAAAGTGTGCTTTGTATAATTAAAGTCTTGAACTTTTACAAAGGAACTTCTCTCCTACAAAGAGTATACAACTCACTGAGATAGCTCAGTGGGTATATTGTTACCACTCAAGCAAAACTTGAGTTTCGATAGGAGACACCCCATACCCTTGTCTATTCAATCCCAAGTGTTTGTTCCGCAAAACACTTGGGTATAGATTCTTGGAATTATTTCTAATAAGAATTTAAACGTTGAAAATTATTGTTGTCTTTATACTCACGTTTTTTAACTGTTAGAATTAATCCTAAACATTGTATTAGTCATAACACGAAATAGATTAACTTTCTAGTTAACTCTAATCGTATAAAGGGACCAACAAGTGGTATCAGAGCCTCTGGTTTATAAAATCTTTTTAACCAAGAGTGCTCTAGGTTTTTAAAACCAAGATCCTACTATGACTGATATCAATGTACCCCAGCTAGTCGACAAAAAGGGTGGCAGCTACTCAGCTGTTGCACCCAGACTAGAAGCTGGGAAATTTAGCAAATGGAAGAAGCGTATGATTTGCTATCTTACTGGTATGGAACCCTACTACATCACCTGTATCAGGGATGGCCCATTTGTCCCAAAGACTGCCACAGGGCTAAACAAGCCTGAGGCCCAATGGACCATTGATGAGAGGAGGGTGGTCAATCAAGACCAACGCCTGAAAAGCATCCTTATATCATGTCTTCCTGACGATATAATGGAATCAGTCATCAACTGTCTTACAGCCAAGCAAACTTGGGATGACTTGGTAAACAGCTTTGAGGGTCCCTCAGATACCAAGGAAAATAGGGTCATGGACCTTAAACTTGAGTATAATACTTTCAGGTCAAAAGACTCTGAAAGTCTCTCACAAACCTACACCAGATACAAAACCTTGATAAATGAACTATCAAATGATGGTGTTGTACTGACCAAACATGAGACAAATGTTGGCTTTGTCAACAGTCTCCCTGAGAAGTGGCTCAACTTCTCACAAGGCCTGAGGAATGCTAACCACATTCAGACCCTTGAGCTCCCTGAAATTTATGGGAAGTTTGTCTATGAAGACAACTTGATCTCAAGGAGATATCCTGACTCAAAAACTTTTGAGTCCAAAAAGGCCTTAACCTCCACACCCATATCAACTGCTTTCTATTCTAATGGTGTTGTGCAGGATACTCAAGAGGATTCTGAAGAAGAAATTGATGAAAGAACTGATGAGGAATACCTGAATGATCTAAACTTGGAATTCCAAGAAAGGGCACTCCTTGCTAGTTCAAAACGTTTCATCAAAAGGAATCAGTCCAACTTTACAAAATCAAAAGCAAATGAGACCACTGAATGCTTTAAATGTGGTAAAAAGGGTCATTTTTCTAGGGACTGTTATTCTAAAACTATCTCAGAACCCTCTTACAAATTTTCAGGAACTAGCAAGTTTCAACCTAAAATGTTTCAGTCCACCCAACAATTCCAAAACAAGGGTCAAAAGGATTTTGAAACAAAATATAGGAATATCAAAGCTAAACTTGCACTTCTTGAAACTAACCCCATATTGTCTCAGGCTCCTCAAACATCTAAACCTATTCAGACAAAGAACAAGGTTTTAATAGCTGAAGCATATGATTGGGATGAGGAAGAGGTTTCCTCAGATGAGGAAATAAGAGTTAGTGCACTGATGGCACTTTCAGAAGAGGATCAGGTGGCTGTGGGTAAAGGTCATGCTAGAAATGGAGAGTGGGTCAACATCACCATGAAGAAGGTAACTACTTTACTTTCTATGGATAATGATTCTGATTGGCAATCTTACATGAATTATATTTGTGTTGATTTAAAGTTTGTTGAAGAACAAAGGCTTAACTTGCTTTCAAAATATAACAATATTGTGTCAGAATTGAACAAATGTAGAGATGAACTGCTTGTACTTAAACAAGCCAAACTAGAAACAATAACTCTACAAATTCAGAACACTGAGATTTTGAAGCAAAACCAAGTCCTTCAAACTGAACTTAACAAAGAAAAGGCCATTATTCAAAGCTGGACCAAGAAGAACCCTAAGGTTTTTGACACTGTGGGATTAATCTCTCAGAAAACCATTGGTTTTGACCCTCTTATGGTTGATCCAACTGTGTGTCAAAATGAAATGAACTTTGTTCCAGCTGGCATATCTTTTGAGCAAGAATTACTTCCCAAGACAAATGACTGGATTGTCAGGGACAACCCAGTCAGTAAGTTACCAAACTTTGAGACTGGAAAGATCTTGCTTCCTGAAAGTCAGGCTTTGAAAAATATGCTTGGACTCACTGAAAAACTCAGTAAGCTTGAACTCACTGAACCACTCACTGAGTCCTTGGATGAGTCTGAATCAGAATCATACCCTCCACTTCCTCCACTAAATACCCTTCAGGGTGCTGCACCTAACCTAGGCCTCCCACCTATGGTCTTCTCACCACACTCTCCAAAGGAGAGATCAGGAAGGGGAACAACCATCCTGAAGAGAGCAAACCTTGATGTCTCAGTAATTACTGATGACTCATCAACTTCAGTCCCTTCTGAAGTAACTACCCAAAGCCCTGACTCAAAATTTGATCAGTTGGCTGAAATGGTCAGAAAGCTAGGAGAAAAGATTGCATCTTCTGAGAAATCTTCTCAATCCAAGAAGGAACTAAAACCTACCTCCTCAAAGACCAAATCCAAACCCACAAAACCCCTGAAAAGATGTGAGCTATGCAACTATACAAATCATCTCACTGATGATTGCTATAGAGTCCTTTATTGCATGATTTGCAAAAAGGAAGATCACAGGACTTCTGATCATAAACAATGCTCAGTCATGTCAAACTTTTCAGGACTCAAGGCTCAGTGCCTGAACTACCCTTATGATTCTAAACAGAAACAGAAGCAAAAGGCCAAGCCTTGTCCTCCCTGCCCTTTGTGTGGATTCAATGACCACCACCCTGATGATTGTCAATATGACAAACATTTTGAATCTAGTGGAAGCTCCACTCAGAAATCCTCAGGAAAAGAGAAGGTCATTCAGTCAAGAAGAGGAATGAAACAATCCTCTCAGACTACTGAGGCTACCCCTACAACCAAATGCAAAACATGTGGTAGCTCAGTCCACTCAACCACTGACCATGAATCAATTAATACTTTCATAAAGACCTACAATACCAAACCCTCCATGAAATGGAGTCCTAGAAAGAACTGACCTAGTTTACTATTTGTGCAGAAACATGCTAGGGATCCTGTTTGGCATCTAGATAGTGGATGTTCAAGGAGCATGACTGGTGTTAAGGAGTGTCTGCACAAATATGTGGAAGAACCAGGACCCAAAGTGATATTTGCTGATAATTCATCATGTCTCACTGTAGGTTATGGTTCAGTTAACTGCAATGGTATTGTCTTTACTAGGATAGCATATGTAAATGGTCTTAAGTATAATCTGATCAGTGTCAGTCAACTATGTGATGCAAAGTACATAGTTCAGTTTGATGATAAGCAAGGAACCATCTTCAATGCAAATAAGGAAATTGTCCTCATTGCACCAAGAAGACAAGATGTTTATGTATTAGACATGTCAAGTCTAACTCAGGATGGAACATGTCTCTTTGCTAAGGCCACTGATACACTCAACTGGCTTTGGCATAAGAGACTAACCCACCTGAACTTTAAGAACATTAACAATCTTGTAAAACAAAACAAGGTCCTTGGCTTACCATCACTTGTGTTTTTTAAGGATAAACCATGCTCAGCTTGTGAGAAAGGTAAACATCACAGAGCATCCTTTAAAACCAAAACCAACTTTTCCATCAGGAACTGCCTACATCTTCTCCATATGGATCTATTTGGACCTGTCAGTCCAAGGTCTATTAACCATGAGAAGTATACTCTGGTCATAGTGGATGAATACTCACGATACACCTGGGTATTCTTCCTGATCAAAAAGAGTCAGGCAGCTGAAACAATCATGTCCTTTGTCAGGAACATTGAAAATCAAAATGACATTAAGGTCAAGCAAATTAGAACTGACAATGGGACTGAGTTCAAAAATAATGAACTTGAATGTTTCTGTGATGAGAAAGGTATTTCCCAAAACTTTTCCTCTCCATACACACCTGAACAAAATGGTGTTGCTGAAAGGAAAAACAGAACACTCATTGAAGCTGCTAGGACAATGCTATGTGGATCAGTCCTCTCCAACCATTTTTGGACTGATGCAGTCAAAACTGCCTGTTACACACAAAACAGATCCATAATTGTCAAGAGACATGGGAAAACCCCATATGAGCTATTCAAAGGAAGAATCCCTGACATCAGCTACTTTCATGTCTTTGGGTGTCCTGTGTTTATTCATAATCACAAGGATCACCTAGGGAAATTTGATGCAAAAGCTGATGATGGATACTTCCTGGGATACTCACTTGTCTCAAAAGCCTTCAAAGTGTTCAACACTAGGAGACAGCAGACTGAGGAAACATTTCATGTTACCTTTGATGAGAGTACTGATGCAATCAGGTTCTCAACTGCCTCAGTAGAAGAGATAGGAATTGATAATTCTCCAAGATATCCTCCTGATGAATATCTGTCTGAGAACAATCCTTCTACTCAGTATCAAGATGATGCTAACCTCTCCTACTACATTATCCCTCACAACCTACCAAACCCAACCATCACTGAGTTTGTTGAAGCACATACAAGTACTGATGATATCCTTCAGTCTGAACAAAATACTCAGGACCCAAACAATCTCAGTGATGACTCAACCCACTTAGACACACAAGGAAATGGAAATCTTGTGTCTAATCCTGATCATACCCATCAGGCTTCTACAAGTTCTACCCCACTCCCAAGACCTCAGGATAGTTGGACCAGATCTCAGGATATAGAACTTGTCAATATCAATGGTGAGCCTTCTGAAGGCATGCTTACAAGAAGCATGGCTGCTGAACTGAGAGCAGCCTCATCCAATGAATGCCTATTTGTGGACTTCATTTCCAAAATTGAACCCAAAAGTGTTAATGAAGCACTTAAACATCCAAGTTGGGTTCAGGCCATGCATGATGAACTAGAACAATTTGACAGAAACAAGGTAATGACCTTGGTCAAATGTCCTGAGAATGTCTCAGTCATTGGCATGAAATGGGTATTCAAAAACCAAACTGATGAAAATGGCATAGTCATTAAAAACAATGCCAGACTTGTAGCCAAAGGCTATAATCAACTAGAAGGCATTGACTATGAAGAAACATTTGCACCAGTAGCAAGGATGGAAGCCATCAGGATCTTCCTTGCTTTTGCTACATACATGAACTTCAAGGTATACCAAATGGATGTTAAAAGTGCATTCTTAAATGGTTCACTGAAAGAAGAAGTTTATGCTGAGCAACCTCCTGGATTTGAAAGCCATGAGTCTCCTGATCATGTCTATAAGCTTAACAAAGCCCTTTATGGACTGAAGCAAGCTCCCAGGGCATGGTATGAGACTCTCTCAGCCTTCTTAATCCAAAACAAATTTGTCAGAGGCAAGATAGACAACACATTGTTTATCTATAAGACAAATAATGATGTTATACTAGTACAAGTGTATGTTGATGACATCATCTTTGGCTCAACAAGTTTCAAACTTTGCAAACAATTTGAAAAACTAATGGCAAAGAAGTTTGAAATGAGCATGATGGGAGAACTGACATACTTTCTTGGTCTTCAGATCAAGCAGACTGATAAAGGAACCACTATCAGTCAAGAGAAGTATGTAAAGAATCTACTGAAGAAGTATGATCTCAGTGACTGTGCCTCAGTCAAAACTCCCATGGCTCCCCCAAACAACCTTGGTCCTGATCTAACTGGTAAACCAGTCAACCAAACTCTCTTTAGAGGAATGATAGGTTCACTGATGTATCTACTTGCATCAAGACCTGATATCCAATTCTCAGTATGTCTATGTGCCAGATATCAATCTGACCCAAGAGAATCTCATGTCACTGCTGTGAAAAGGATATTCAGGTACCTAAAGGGCACTCCTAACCTTGGATTATACTATCCAAAGTGCTCAGGACTTGATCTCAAAGGATACTCAGACTCTGACTATGCTGGATGCAACATGGATAGAAAAAGCACATCAGGCTCTTGCCAAATTCTTGGTGGGAAATTAGTCTGTTGGAGTGCTAAGAAGCAACAGTCAGTTGCCCTATCCTCAGCTGAGGCTGAATATGTTGCTGCAGCTAGTTGTTGTGCAAATGTACTCTGGATGAAAAGTCAACTCAGTGACTATGGAATTCAGTACAAGATGGTACCCATCTTTTGTGATAACACAAGTGCAATTGCAATCTCTAATAACCCTGTTCTTCATCAGAGAACAAAACATATTGATATCAGATATCACTTCATCAGGGACCATGTCATAAATGGTGACATTGAATTACACTTCATTCCTACTGAATATCAGTTAGCTGATATCTTCACCAAACCTTTGGATGAACCAACTTTCACAAGACTGAAAGCTGAATTAGGAATGTTGGATATAGAGAATCAGTCCACTGACTAATTTTTTTTTCTTCTCTCTTCCAACTAAAAGTGTAAATTCTTAACATCTCAGGTCCCTGACTGAATATGTATATCAGTGAAAACATCTCAGGAACTAAACCCAAGTTCCTGAATCCTTGTCTCAGGAATCATTCCTCATTCCTGAGTCATCAGTGACTAATCCCAAGTCCCTGAAAACCAATCACTGAATGAAAAGTCATTCAGGACCCTGAAAAGGACATTAAATACTAACTTAAATGCTCTAAGTATCTAGTTAGTAAATGTCCGAGGTTGGTAACTGAACACATATTTAATTCAAGAATATTTGTTCTTTTTTAGCCTTTCTGGCTTCCACCTATGGGCCACCACATTCCCACTTGGCATTAAATGCCTCTCCAATCACATTTCAAATATGTGATGACTCATCTCTGCAAGTTGCACTTTTGCAGAACTGCTCAACTGTTCACCTCGACTGTTGCGCCAAACCAGGAAAGTGGAGTGTTGGCATTAAATGCGGATCCCAAAACTTATTATTCAAACCAATTTCAAAATAATTTTTTTGAATAAATAAAGATTTGCTCAAATGACCAAAACACCACCATCTCCTCTTTCCTATAAATACCCCAACCAGAAGAATACATACACACGTTTTTATAGAATTTTAAGCAAAACTCTGCCATTTTTTATTCTCAAAAACAAATTGTGTGTGCATTCTTAAGCTTTAGAACCCCTTTAACCTTAGTCAAACCCAGACTTACCCATAAATGGCTTCTTCTAAAGCTGTGAAATATGCCCCCAACGTGGATTTCACAATGGAGGGTGTAGACCTAACCAAAAATAATGTGGTGGGAAATTTCTCATATCCACAAATCTACCCAGCCTACAAGAACGTTATGAAATATCTTCGTAATTGTTTTCTTGCAAAGGCTTTCACCCATACCCCCTCAGTCATCTACCATGACTATTTGAGGGAATTCTGGTGTACGGCTGTGGCAACCAGCCCCAAAGACACCAAAGAGTCAATCATCACCTTCACGGTGATGAATGGGAGTAGAACCCTCTCCTTTGACTACTCAGCATTCATCAAAGCCACAGGCCTTGACTTTGCTGAAGCCTTTTCTCCCAACCCTACTGATCAGGACATAAAGAATGAACTGATCTTTCTTGCACCCCATGACCCTAGACGTCCAGGAATGTCTGTGGGAGGCTTACTGGAAAAGGCTCCAGTAGTCAAAACATGGTTCCACCCTATTTGGAGGATACTGATGACATTTGTCATTCAGGTCCTGGGTGGAAATAAATCCTCTACGGAACAGTTGAACTCATCACAACAATTGATGTTGTTCAGTCTCCTTGAGGGTACAAAAATAGACATCGGAGGAATAATCTTCCGAGACCTCATTGCTATGCTCTCAGGAAAACATAGGCAAAGGCACATGTCCTATCCTAGATTTGTTTCCTGTGTGCTTCAGGACCTACTCGGTTCTGACTATGTGAGGACTGATGCAGAAGGTACGAAGCCTGAGGTACTGCACAAGTCAAACTTCACTAGTAGCATCAGTGAGGTTACACATATTGCCCTGACTGAATACATGCAATCAGTCATTCAGGGTAATGACGCTATCTCTCCAGTTCCTTCACCGACCAAAAAGGTGAAGAAGACAAAGAAGGGTCAGTCCAGCCAGGTGGTTAGACCCAAGCCACTCGCCACTGAGACTGATCCTCAAAACCAACTCAACCTTAAAAAGAGGTTGAAAAAGGCCGAGACCTCTGAGACACCCAATTCTGAGACCCTCTTGACCTCAAAACAAAGGCCAACGGAAGTCACTGAGCAATCATCCTCAGTGACCTCGGGCACACCCATTCCACATGGTCCAACTGACATAAACAAGTCAGAGGGATCAGGAAGCATTCCCCTCTCACATCCCGATGAAGGCACTGTTAAATCACAATCAGTGCCCAAGGGAGGAAAGGGTCCTGAACCCTCGGTAGGGCAGCACCATCCTACTGAGAAGAGGACCCACACCCCCTCACATCCCGGTGAAGGAGCTGTCAAAAAACAATCAGTTCCCAAGGGAGGAAAGGGTTCTAAATCCTCGGTAAGGCAGCACTACCTTACTGAGAAGGGAACCCACAAACACTCACATCCCGTTAACGTTCCTGAGAAATCACCCTCAGGATCTCAGGGAGAAAAGGACCCTAAATCCCCTAAAGGACAGCACAATCCTGATGGGAAGGGGGTTCACAAATCTTCACAATCAGTACCTAGTGATACTACAGGAAAGCACCCATCAGTAGTTGAAGGTGCTAAGGGGGACAAAGACTCAGAGGGAAAGAAACAACCCGCTGATATGGAACCCATCAACCCCTCAGGCGGATCCAGTCTTTCAGGAACTACCCCCAAAAGCCAGGCTGGTGTTACCCCAGTTATTATGGCTAGTCAGGCTGAGAAAACCCACTCAGTTATTATGACAACGGGGTCAGGACCTGACCAAACCGAAGGCAAATCTTTTTATAAAGAGGAGCCGGTTGATTTTTTAGGTATTGAGTCCATGGGGGACTATCAGGCTTTTATGGAGTCTGATGAAGAGCTCAGGGAAGAGAGTGAAGAAGAAATTTTTGAGGCAGGTGAGGATATGGAAACTGATGTACAACCTGAACAACCTGAACATTCACATCAGTCATCTCCAAGCCAAAGTGAAAAGTCAGGTTCTAAGTCTCCTGAATCTTCTGATACTGGGGACATCCTCCAAAAATATGATAACTCTCTTCCCCTCACTGAAAGAACATTGGTCAAATTCCTACTGAAGACCAACAGAGCTCTTTTCACTGGTCTCACTGAAGAGATGTTTGATCATCACACTGAAGCAGCTGTTCACTATGCCAACCTGAAGGCAGATGTTGAAAGTTTTCATGATGATGTGATCTAAATCCAATCAGGTACCAACCACTCCCTGACAGCTATTGATCTTCATTTCCAGAAGTTCAATCTTACTCTTGAAGGCATTACCAAAAGCCTTGGTACTATTCAGCAAGCTGTCAAGGATGACCCCGTACTCACCAAGACAATCCTTCAGGCTGCTGAGACCTATCAGAAGCAATCAGGTGAAATCAGTGAGCTTCTCAGTTTACTGAAGGATTCTAAGCTTCAGGGTCTTACTTCTTCACTGGACTCAATCAGGACTACCATGGGTCTTCAGGAAAAACATCTTGGTACTTGGGCACAATCTTCAACATCCTTGGCATGGTCTCTTGGGTCAAGGATGTCAGGCATCGAAGCTTCTCAGGCTTCTCTGGCAGATCAGATCTCATGTCTTCAGAAAGACACCTCGGACATCAAATCAATGATGACTGAGATCTATCAAGCCTTCAAAGGTCCTACTGCTCCAGTGACTCCAACTCTTGCTATCACCATGTCTCAAGCAACAGTTGAGGGGGAGAAAGACACTGGAGCTTCAAGCCAACAACCTCCTTCTCATACTGAGGGGGAGATTCCTGAAACTTCTTCCTCCCATCAAGATAAAGGCAAAGGCATCCTCACTGAACCTGAGCCTCAACCAGCACCTATCACGGTTGCAAAGGATCCTGAATCACCACTCAGGATCCCATATGAAATTGATGGAGTTCTTCACCACTTCTCAGCTGATGAACTCAGTACTTATCTTCAGGAAGAGGAAGCAAGGAAGAAGTTAAAGGAGGAAGAGAAAGCAAGCAAGTCTGCCTTAATCAAGGTTGTTCATGAAGAAGCTGAGAAAATTGGTCTCGAGGCTAAGGATCTCTCAGGAAGAGAAGGTGGTATGACCTTTGTGAAAGCTCAGTCTGAGGAGATGACTACACTCAGGCAGAAAAGGGAGGAAAAGAAAAAACGGGCTGAAGAGATCAGGCAGAATAGGATTAAGAAATATCAGTGGTATATGACTGAAAGGTTGAAGCCAGAACCAATCACTGATGTTCATATTCAAAGAAACACCAATCCTGCCATTATCACTGTCTACAGAGGTGCTGACAAGAGAAATTTTGATGTTCATAAACCATTCAGATTTGCTGACTTCGGGATCACTGAATTGGACGAGTTGGGTCCATTAATAGCAAAGAAATCAAATGTTGTGGTCCCTAATCTGATGAAGTCTTTGAGTCTGAGGTATGAAAGATTGGCAGCAGCACCTCAGGAACTTGGCATTCGATCTCTTCTTCCTGAATCTGCACAACCTGCTTCCTCTCAGTATTCTTCAAGGAAAAGAAAGAAGATAGAAACTGAGCCTGAGATCAAGATTCCTGGTCTTGACTGCAATAGGGCTCTCCCTGAAGGTGTTCCTTTCAGGAACAATATGGTCATTGAACAGCCTGAAAGAGGTTTGTTCTTCATTGATGAGTTTGGCGACAAAGCCTTCCAGAGGTGGAGTGATATAGATTTGTCAGGAATTAAAGCAATGCTTGGCTTTCTAATGATGGCCTCTCCACTCAAGAGTCCTGAGAATGTGAGGTTTTGTCAAGACTTGAAAAGAAAAATCAATGAACATCCTGACCAACATGAGCTGCAGTCAAAGAAGCCCAAGCTTGAAGCCCTTGGAATCAAGTTGAACTGATGACCTGCCTGAATACCCACCACTATCCCTTTTGTACTTAGTTTTGTTAGGACTTGTAAATGATATTAATAAGATGATGTTTTTATTATTTCAGTGTCCTTATTTACATTCTAGTACATTCAGTATGAGTAGAAGTCTTTAGCTCACTCATATCTGATAAAAAACACTTGGGAATAATTTATATCCAAATAGGGGAGATTGTTGGGTCATGTAAAACCCAAGAATGCTTCGAACATGATTTGGACACAAATTAACTAAGTGTTAACTTAAACCGAGAACAATTCAAGTCACTGAGAGAACAGCCTCTCAGTGAGTCATCTTCAGGATGCTTAAGGCGAATTCAAGAAGAAGGATTCACTACTCAGGAAGGCGGTACTCCCTGAGTAGGACTTAAGCCAAAGAAGAAGATGATGGGTTCAGTGAGTGTTGGATAAGAACTCACTGAACCCCAGTCTCCTCAACCAACAAAGTGATTGAATGACTGAGGAACCAACGCCTGAAGAAAAGGCGGGAACAATAGGGAAAAGATCTGAGAAGATAATAGTGTAAGCCCAACACTCTTCTCTTGTCAGATCCAACCTTCCCTATTGCGGCTAAAAGTCATGGAGTGTCAGCCAACAACTCCCAAAGACTTATTAGCCCTTTCCTATTGGTTCTTGGAAATGACAATTACTATTTGTAATTGTCAGACACGCAACCTCAACAACTTGTATTATATTTAATCACTTATACTTAGAATACTTGTGTATAAATAGAGCAACTGTGAGAGAAGTTAAAGTGTGCTTTGTATAATTAAAGTCTTGAACTTTTACAAAGGAACTTCTCTCCTACAAAGAGTATACAACTCACTGAGATAGCTCAGTGGGTATATTGTTACCACTCAAGCAAAACTTGAGTTTCGATAGGAGACACCCCATACCCTTGTCTATTCAATCCCAAGTGTTTGTTCCGCAAAACACTTGGGTATAGATTCTTGGAATTATTTCTAATAAGAATTTAAACGTTGAAAATTATTGTTGTCTTTACACTCACGTTTTTAACTGTTAGAATTAATCCTAAACATTGTATTAGTCATAACACGAAATAGATTAACTTTCTAGTTAACTCTAATCGTATAAAGGGACCAACACAATGTCTTTTTCAACCCAATACATTATTAGAAATTACCCAAACTTAACAACTCTTTGGTGGAGAAAACTCAAGATAGCACAATTCGTTCTTAGTGTTAACTTTTCTTTTGTGTTAAAACCAATAAGTCATAATCAATCAAATAAATCATAAATCAAACATCATCTAGGCAAGTGCATAAGGCACTTAGCCACTCATGGTAAACAAAGTAATAACCATAAGAAATTTATCACTAGTAAACATGATTGAATAGTCTTACAAAATGTTGTAATGATGATTACAAGTAATGAAGAACACTTGTGAAATGATCAACAATGATCCTTGCTTAATTGAAGTTATGATTGGTAAGAGTTTAGCTTCCTTTTTCCTGCGTTTTTCTTCCTCTTGTCGCCCCAAATGTAAGAGAAAATGGTGACAGATTTTTGTTGTAGTTGATTGTGTATTGTCTTTTTTTTTTCTATGTATATAGGGAGATTACCCTTGGCCAACAAGCATACATCTTGGGCTCCAAGTGTCATAATGTTGGAGTTGAGTTAATAGATGAGTAATGACACTTAACTCTTTCTTTTAATGCAACTTAGAAGTCTTTAATATTGCTGGACCTAAGGTTTGGATACTAAACCTTAGGCATGGAAGTGACTTCTTAAACCTTAGGTTTGAGATAGAAACCTAGGGTTTAGAATATGATCTCTAACATTTATCTTTTCATGAACTTTTCTTCAACTTAAAAACCATTGTAATCTTGATTCTCCAGCTTTATCAATCCTTCCAAAGCTTTTATTGTGAGATGATTCCTACATTTGTGCATAAGCTCTTGATTTGACAACTTTTCCACATCTTTTAAGCTTTTCCTTGAACTTGATCGCACCTGAACTAAAATACATCTTTTGCACTTTTTAAGCATAATACGTTCATAAATTCAACCAAAAACAATGCATAAATATAGAAATAACGCGACTAAAACATGTTAGATTTGAGCGTTATCACACACCTTTTTAATAAATCTCATACCAACTCGGAGACAATCATCAAGATACTCTCTCTAAGGTCAAAATTCGTCCTTAGAAGTCCAGGAAGCTTTGGAGGTTCAAGAAGTCAACATTTGGAGGGCAAAACATCAAGAAGTCAACACCAATACTTTGGGTATCATTACCTTATCATTTGTAATCTATTTTCAATCATTGTAAGACTTTCAATTATAGTTTCTAATGTTCAAAGTTCTGAGTTTATGTTCGTGTTTGCTATGAGTGGCTAGTGCCTTTGTGCACTTGCTTAGATGATGTGTATTGCTTATTGATTTGCATATGATTGTGATAACATGTTTTAATTCAATTTCAAGTTGATTCTAAGATCCAATTGTGATTAAGTTTCGTAGTGACATTTGTTGATCAAGTTTAACTAGTTGCTAATAATTTTAAGGGTCGAAAGAACTATTGTTATTCAAACTAGTTATAATCATTTGTCTATGAATGATTGTTTTTACCCATTATTCTTGATTAAACGAAGAAAGTTAATTGTGGTTGTAATAAGAATGCTTTTGTCTATCAAAATAGGATTGATTGTAAACCATTTCAAGGGTCAAAAGATTAATAGTTTACTATCAATTGTGACCTTTTGTCTATGATCGGTTACCTTTTGTATTGACCATTTCCTAAGCTTATTTGATAAAACAAAAGACTATTTTTTGTGTTTAAGTTACACCAACTTATGAACCTTGAATTGATTGCTTAAACATAATGCTTGTTTTTATAAACTAAAATCTTGACGAAGGTTTAATTTGTAGGAAAAAAAGATTAGTTCACCAAACTAATTATCATAACCAACATGTTATCCAAAGTTATCACAATCATGCTTATCAAGAGTAGTATATTAGTCTAAGCAAGTGTAGTTTTAATCATTTGAATTATTATATTAAGATCATTGCTTGTTTAAGAGATTTACTTTTAGTAGCTTACAATTCGATTCACTACACAAATCCCTACGAACGATCCCGACTTACCATCATAATCTTGCTATAACGGACGAGTACACTTGCTCGTATGTGTTGTTTCTAGATTCGGTAATTCGACCTTTATAAATTTAAAACTTTTACTCACACACGACACATCACCTTGTTTGCTGCTATAACAACAAGGTTTGGAGGTAATGAAGCAACTAAGAAGACTCAGAAGACTCTTCTGAAGCAGATGTATGAGAACTTTAGTGCCCCAAGCACAGAGTCTCTTGATTCTATTTTTAACAGACTTCAGAAGATTGTAAGTCAACTGGCTGTCTTAGGCGAAACTAAGAAACAAGAAGATCTCAATTTGAAGTTTTTGAGAAGTCTGCCTTCTGAGTGGAACAATCATGTTGTGCTATGGAGGAATAAGCTTGATCTAGACACAATGAGTCTTGATGACAATTACAACAATTTTAAGATCATCAAACAAGAGGTTAAGAGAACTACAAGCTCAAGTTCAAGTTCAATTTCTCAAAACATGGCCTTTATGTCATCTCCCAGCCCTACCAAAACTACAGTTAGTACTGCTAGCACTCAAGCTAGTACTGCTACCTTAAGTGATGCTACTGTGTACGCATTCTCGGCCAATCAATCAAATGGGTCTCAGCTTGTACATGAAGACCTTGAATGTAACACCCCAACCCGAGAAGGGTCAAAATGTAATATTATGGTATCAATCAGAACATAAACGCAAGTGGAAGAATTTAGTAATTACAAGGTTAATTAAATTCTTCCAAGGAAATGATAAAATACTAAGTCTGAAATCGAATAACTTCTAAATGAAATACACTCCCAAACAAAGTCTAAATGAAAGATAACTCCAAATTTAATCCAAACGCAATTGGGTAACTATCGTCAGGGTGGTCCACTAAAAGCTCCTACTCTCATCACTCAAATCCCAACATCCCGCTCATAACCTGCCGCAGAGAAAAGAAAATGCGGCTGAGCTAACGCTCAGTGAACAGATATAAACAAATGAAAGGTAATAAGAGTATACGAAATGAATAAGCGAATGAATCCAAGAGAACCTGCTAAACAAGATGTCAACAACATATGGAACATATGGAAGGGATCAAAGCATAATAATGAACATAAAGTGGATATCAATATCAAAGGAAATACCCAACAAATCATATAACAAATTGTACATGGAGTAGCTAGCTTGATATACCAAATAGTGAAATGGGGTGTATTGCACACACACAAGTCCATTCACAAGTATATATCAAATCATAGCTGAACAAATACCTAGGATGCATCCATACGCTCCCTTCAAAACAGATATACATATGCCAGTTCTAGACTAAACATACATACAGTATACACGGGCCAGGTGAGCTATATATTGCAATATAAACAAATGGGAACGCAGTGGACAAAAACCCGCCTCCACTGACAACGTCATTAATATTGGTGCATCAATGGCATGGTCATGAACTCCGCATGACAGGCTACAAATATGGGCAACATAAATAGGCATAGCATATGCAATATAATGATAAGGGATAATTATAAATTATTCAGCTCAGATAATATGACCGTATCTAAACACATGAGTTGTATTGGAGATGTTAATGCTTAATAATAATGTTTTATCATACACACAATATTAGAATAGGAGAAGAGAAAGAGATAGAGAGAGAGAGA
Organism: Artemisia tridentata subsp. tridentata; assembly: GCA_021014915.2. NCBI lineage: Eukaryota > Viridiplantae > Streptophyta > Magnoliopsida > Asterales > Asteraceae > Artemisia > Artemisia tridentata. Next base: position 275,639,957 of record CP139506.1, read on the forward strand.
GATGGTCACTTCTAGAGATTAGATTGAGAAAGAATGAGAGATACAAGATGAATACCCCTAGAAGCAACACCCTCCAAGTGAGGAGGGGAAGGGTATTTATAGTTTTCTAGACTTGGGTGGGCTTGGGCTTGAGATGGGCTTATACAAGGATTACATGAACATAACATTTAACTAACAAGCTTAAGCCCAATCCCGTTGATTAAACTAACTAACTCAAACAATGACACACTTAATTAAACTATTACAATGACAAATGACCATCACTTTAAAATAAATCCTAACAATCTCCCCCTAAGGGATGGTCATTCAAATGATGCTCCATGTGAGATGGTCTTTCGTCTTCAATGTCTTTGAGCTTTGAGTGTCGTTGTATAGCAATTTTTGTTTTTGGTTCCTTCATGCTATGTGATCTTCAAAGTATCGTCTTTGAGGTTGTTCTTGCCTTGATCAACATCTTCATGAGATGATGCGTCGTGTCCTCCAACATACTCATACATCTTGGACTTTACACTTATGCAAACAATCTCCCCATAATCTTTCATCATATGAACTTGTTCTTGACATATTGATTAGCCTTTTGACTTTGACGTTACACTCTGTCTTTAACTTGATTCTTTTGTCTTGAACTTTTACACTTGAGCTTTGTTGGAGATGTTCTTCATAAGTATGAGTATGCTGAGGTGAAGATGATTGATGTATGTGGTGATGGTTAATGGATGTTTATAGGTAGCTGCATAAAACCGTTAGTAACAATCATCCAGCGCTTACAGGTTGGGATTTTGAGATTGTCAACAGCATAGTGTGAAGACTTTCTCTAATCCTTCCCCAGGCCGTTCTGAACTGGATACCCTCGAAAGGGCTTACACGGACACACCAAAGTGAACCCACGATTCAGTGAGTCGCTGGAGATCACCCCACGACTGTAGACCGTTTGAAGCACGTAACCATCATGATATAAAATGGCAAGATCCTTGGATCTCATTAAGACTCTTACAACTTGTGTCCTTTTTGACGAACACAAGTGTATCATTTTGGAAGTGTTCCTAACGAGATATTTTGATGAATCTCATGGATCTAGACTCTATAATGTGCGTTTTGGTTTTTAGTCATCGGAGGCATGGAGCAGTGTGCCACCTTTTCAATATCAACACATCTCGGAATGAGAGGTCGATAGATTATGCAGTGTTCTCCGTGAGAAATGAAACAAATATCTTTTGAGAGATATCTGAGTGGCTAGGAGGGGTGGTGCAGCGCGTCACTGGGTCCATGACGTCTTGTCTTCAATATCAGTGTCACCTTAGTGAATACCGATAGCAGATGTATTGACCCGGTTTCTGCCCTAAGTTTTCATGGAGGGCTATTTCTTTTCACCCTTTCGATCAACTTTTCTTTTTCATTCTTCAACCCCTTCTTTCCCTTTCTTATTTACTCCTTTTTTCAATCATACCTAAGGACTTCTAATTCTAATCTATTGGAATTGTCCTTGGGTAGATCCCTCCGGCTCTGGCGGATCATAGGACGGTTTTTCCTAACCTTAGTCACCTTATAACTTCTTGACTATCCTAGATTTGCCATAAAACCTTGTGAAAATCTCTCAAATTGTTTATGAGTAAACACATTTTAGATAGCACTTCGAGAGTTTTGCATTTTCTGAAATACTCCCCCTTCACATGTGCTCATGCATTTTTTATATAAAATTTGCACATGTTGGGTAGAGTTCGCACATTTTGAATTGATTGACTTTCAAAGAACATGACCTTTGCGAGACATGCTTACATCACTAGATAGACTAGCTTGAAATTATTACCCGTCCCGGTCATATTCAATGATCATCTCTCGAATTGGTACATTCTACTCAGACAAGTCCTTCACGAGACACGTTTACATCAATGGATAACCATCTTGAAATTATTACCCGTCCCGAAAAAGTCTTTTCGATAACGGACATTTAGTTTTCATCAATTCGAGGGTTATATCTTGAGTCTTTTTGTAGATCTCTTATTGAGATTCAATCCACGATATTTAAACTTTTTGATCACATTTTAATCACGTCTTCTCCCCCTCAAAAATAGCATGCAGTGATATTTTTGATATCAACTGATTAAAATGAAACTTTTTGGAGAGATAGACGGATTTGAGCATGAAATTGGAACATTTTTGTTTTCATTTTTCTACTCCCCCTTAAATAAAACATATTTTTAAACATTTGAGTTTAAAATCAATTAAGGGTGTAGAGGGAGTTCTCTTGAGCACAGAATTTGAGAAAGATTTTGAAAATTCTTTTTGAGAAATCTTGATCATATGATCAAGGTTTGTTTTGTTTTGCCATTAACAATGCGAGTCCTGATCAGAAATAATCAGAAGTCATCATTGTAGCGCGGGTTTCATACTGAAATATACGAAAGCCGTAGTGAAGATTTTTAGGATAAGTGCTCGAAAACGTTTTGATTGAGCGCTTTCCTTTCTTTTGAAGTTCGGGTCCGAAACTGAAATGCTTACAAGCTATTGAGATTTTTAGGATAAGTGCTCGAAAAAATATTTAAAACCTTTGTTTTGATTAAGCACTTTCCTTTCTTTGAAGAGCGGGTCCTGAACTGAGTTGTTCAGAAGCCATTTTGAGAAGAAATTTTGAGAAACGACATGTTTTGAAAACATTTAAATGAACTCTCGCTCAAGCATCTGTACATGCCCGTATCATTGTTGAATGACATTTCTAGGTACGTACAGAATATCGATTATACAAGAGACATGTCGTGAAAAGAATATTGTTTTTGCATTTTTTGAAAATTTTCTAATTTTGTATTTTGCTTTTGTTGGTTTTTCAAAATTTTGTTTTTGTTTTTGTTTTTTATAAAAGAAAAGGAAAATCAAAAATAGAAGATAGAGAGAATGATTTTGAAGAATTTACAGAATTAGAACCCTCTGATGAACTGGGTTCTGAGATAGTTGAGTCATCTGCAACCAAAGATGAAGAGTATTCACAAATAACAGTGTTAGTTGAACATGAATCATCACTCTTAGGATGTTCACTATCAACGGTTGTAGTGGTTTCTTTATCCTTATCTTGATGATTTTCACTACTACTTGTTGTGGTGCGACTATCAAGAATCTTTCCTGTGGGAATCCATCTAAGACCGACTGTTTTAAAAACTTTTCCCGTGGAAATCCACCTAAGGCAGGATCTAGGAGTTGTTTTCTTTTTAGATATAGCGGAAGTCTCATTTTGAGAAAAACTACGTCCTGTAGGGATCCACTTGGTAGAATTCTTAGCTTTTTGCTTCTTATCAACGGGTGTGTTTCTATTTGGTGTCTTAGAGGATTATGCCTTAGCACGCAAATTTGCTTTCTTGATATACTGTGCCACACCTGCATCATGATTAGCTGAAAAGACACATTTTTGACATGTAGGACAGACAAATTCAACATTCTTGTTCAAAACAGCAACCTTAACTTTGTCACTACAGTCATTTGAAGCTTGTTTTCTGTTCGAAGAGGAATTCTTAGTGTTGCATTCTACTTGTTTAACATTTTCTTTTTCGCAACTACTCTTAGATGCAGGCCAATCCCTAGTCTTTTGTTGAGAGTTCCTAGGTAGTGGTTTACAACTACTAGCAGTGCCTTGTAATGTTGTAGAATTCATCACCGTAGACGGTGTTCCTAAAATTCCATCTTTTCGAATCTGTGCCTTTTTCCTAGCTTTTTCTAGATAGGAATTGTGGACCATGTTGTTTGAACCAACAGATTCTTTAACAGTATTTGTGGTCACATTTGGTGAGCTATTCCTGGGGGAACACACATTAGGATTCAACTTGTTGTCCTTTGAATTTGTAGTAGCATTCCTAGACTCTTTTGGATTATCTTTTGCACTTTTGTCTATCGCCCTATGTGTATGAGATGTAGAGGCAGACACAGTAGTGGGACTAATCCTATTAAGGTCAGGTGCTATCATATTTGAGTTTTTGACAACAGCTTTTCCTTTTCCTTTCTCGTTTTCCTTAGGCAAGGGTGTGGAAATGGACATTTTTGGTCTAGCAGACTTATTTTCCTCACCCTTTCCTTTTTGACTATCAAGCTGAGACTTCAAAAGATCAATTTGTTCTTGCATTTTTTTGTAAGAACGCTCATACGACAATTTGTCATACTTGCATTCTTCTTTTTTCTGATCAAGTTGTTTAAAATATGTTACATTTTGTTTTTCAAGCTTAATAAGCGCCTTTTCATATTTTGAAACAATTTCGGAAGTCTCAGCTCGAAGTCTTTCATCATCTTCGACAGAATACATTTGATAAATAATGGACATAATATCAGTTGAAAGAGCTTCTTCAGAGAGTGCGTCATTTTGTTTTTCCAAAACTTTGATTTTTTCAATGTTTTCATTAGCTTCAAGTACCAAGGATGTGTGGTCCTTGACAAATTCAGTTACTTCTTTGATAATTGCGTTCTCAACATGAATTGCTCTTGCATGTATGCCAGATACAATGGGAGTAATCTCTATTTCGAACATCTTTTTCTGTTCAGTTTGAAAACTTGAAAACCAATCGTTGATTTTAGTATCAGTTTTGGTTGCCACAACATCTTGAAGCATTTCAACTCTCCTTTTAAGATCGGCCAAAAGTATTCTAGCTTCACTTGCGGAAGTGTCGGTAGAGTACATTTGTTCGATGTTAGAAAGGTGTTTTGACACAACTTTGAACTTTGAGGCAGCCACTGGTTTTTTGAAAAACAAAGGTGACTCCTTTTTAACAAGATGAACACCAGCAAGTTTGTTTGCTTCATTATAATCAATTGGTTTGATTTCTCTATTCAATTGTCTCATTTTGTTTCGACTCTCTTTCGTAAGCTCAATCGTTTCATGCGAATCATAACAAGCAGGTGGATCATGCACATCATTTATAAGATTACCATTAAATAGCACATTCTGTTTTTGCTGAGCTTTCTTGAAATAACAAGGGTTTTCACAACCGAGAGCCATTTTCTTTCTTGTTTAGAAAGTTGGTTGGTTAGATCAGAAATTTCTGCTTTTAAGGATTTAATTTGCATGTTCAGTTTAACATCAAGAGTGTCGTATTTGATTTGCAAATGTTTCTCCCTTGAAACAGAATCACTGTAACCATTTTCAAGTTCTGACAGTCGTTTGTGGTGAAATTCAAAAGCTTTTTCGTTCACCTTGTATCTCTCAAGCTCAGTGGTCAATTTTTCATTAGCGGCCTTAACATCGCTATTGATCTTTTTGACCTTTTCAATCTCAATACGACAATTATTCAGTAATGATTCAAATAAAGCACGAGTTTCCTCATCATTAGCGTTATTTTGTGCAGCTTGAACTTCATTAGGATCCATATTTGGAGTTGCCAAATTAATATTGCTACAATTTGGCGTGTCCGGATATGTATCATAAGTAGGTTCGAGAGGCACAGAATGTGGCTTTTGTTGAGCAAACGGATTAACCTCATTACTTGAAATTGATGTCTCATGGAGTGGTTCTTTGTCATAAGTAGGAGGAATGTCAGAATCGCTGCTGCATGATGTTGATTCTTGCTGATTAGGCATAGGGTCGGAGATTCCAGTGACTTCTGCTGAATAGTTTGCAACCATGAAGTCATATTCTTCATTAGTCAATGGTATTCCCGAATCATCTTTTTTTTTCTAGCATCAACATGTACTGGAGCTTTTCTACTTTATCCATTGCATTGACATTTCCAGCTCTACCTATATCACTCCTTTGGGTTGCGGAAGAAGTCATGAAACAATAATTCTCATTATGATTGACCCCATTCTGATTCACAAACTGATCCATTTGATTTCCCGTATTCTGCCCAGCATATTGCATTTGATTCCCCATTTGAATACCCGTAGCGTTTCCTTGCTGATGCTCAATAACCTCAACCATTTGGCCTTCTTGTCCTATATATGACTGCATGTTGTCAGTGTACGGTGAATTCCATTGGTTGTTGTGTATGTGGTGGGATGTTTAATGCTTTGGTGATTAATGCAAACGCATGTGCCAAATCAGTTGTGATATTGTTTTGGTGAGCGGCCATTGATGAATTTGTATGATAAAAATGATGTTGGATCGGTTAAAGAACTAGGATACGGTTGGTTACAGTTCACAATCTTGAGAAACTTGATAAATCGAGAAAGTTGATAACTTGTGAGAAACTTGATAATCCTTGAGGAACTTGATATTAGAAACTTGGTAAGTCCACAAAATTGATGAGTCCCAAAGTAGATTAACTTTATCAAAAAGTAAACCACACGTCAAAAAATTGATGAACCACGTCAAAAAGTTGATGAACCACACGTCTCATGCACACATGTGAAAAGATTAAACTTCAACAAATAATATTGTCAAACTTAAATATTATAGTAAACCACACTCTCATGCACACACACGTCAAAAAAACATACGTCTCATACATGCAAAAAAAAACGTGTAAAGCAAACACGTATATTGAGTACACGCCACATGCAAACTTGTCAACTTATATAAGAAGAGAAACCCAACTCAATATGAACTTCAATATTAGCAAAGAAACACAATACTTCAACAAACTCAACAGCTTTTTATGAATAAACTCGACGAAGGTAAAGTAGCTCGATGACGTAAAGATGCTCAACCAACCTATGAAGTTGCTCGACTATTCTACTTCGACTAGATTCTATGGTTCGACTAGCAAACTTGTTCGATTAACTTAAAGTGGTTCGACTAGGTGAAGTGGTTCGATGATGAAGTTGGTTCGATGAAATGGTTCGATGAAGTGGTTCGATGATGAAGTTGGTTCGATGATGAAGTTAGTTCGATGATGATGAAGTTGGTTCGATGAAGTTGGTTCGATGAAATGAGTGTTGCTTCGATGGAATGAGTGTTGCTTCGACTATAAAGTTTGGTTCGACTATGTTACTTGGTTCGACTAGAGTACTTGGTTCGACTAGAGAGCTCATTCGACTATAGTGTTCGTTCGACTATCCTTCTCGTTCGACTATATTGCTCGTTCGACTAACTCGTTCGATCAAGGTGTTGGTTCGATGAAGGTTACTCGTTCGATGAAAGTGTTGGTTCGATCAAAGTTGGTTCGATCAAAGTTCGTTCGATTAAGGATCCTCGTTCGATCAACAAGTTCGTTCGATCAATTGGAAGAGTAAGTCTAACACAACTACCCTTTTTGCTCGTTCGATGACTGCTCCTTCGATGAGGTTGCTCCTTCGATGCAACTTGCTGGTTCGATCAAGTAAATCGTTCGACTATGAGAGTTGTTCGATGAAGTTGGTTCGATCAAGAGAGTCATTCGATCACAAAGAGTCTAGCTCGATTACTTTGTTGCTTAAAGTTTGTTCGATGAAGGTTGTTCGATCACTTGAAGTTGGTTCGATCACTTTGCTTTGCTCGTTCGACTACACCTCAAATATGATGAGAAAAAGTAGCGAGACAAAACCAATGTAAAAGTAGTGAAAAAAACAAACTCTGATGAAACATAAAGATGCTATTGATTGGTTAATGCGAATGAAAACTCAACAAAATGAAAACTAATAAGCAAATGCAACAGAACGTGACAAAATATATATGAAACAGTAAAAACCATGTAATTAAACCCTAGATCTTTAATATTATGCTCTTGATACCACTTGTTAATGCTTAATAATAATCTTTTATCATACACACAATATTAGAATAGGAGAAGAGAAAGAGATAGAGAGAGAGAGATGGTCACTTCTAGAGATTAGATTGAGAAAGAATGAGAGATACAAGATGAATACCCCTAGAAGCAACACCCTCCAAGTGAGGAGGGGAAGGGTATTTATAGTTTTCTAGACTTGGGTGGGCTTGGGCTTGAGATGGGCTTATACAAGGATTACATGAACATAACATTTAACTAACAAGCTTAAGCCCAAGCCCGTTGATTAAACTAACAAACTCAAACAACGACACACTTAATTAACCTATTACAATGACAAATGACCATCACTTTAAAATAAATCCTAACAGGAGATACTTTGAATATATACTTAACAGCACGCGAAATTTACTATTAAGTACTTAGAAGAGTTCTTGTTTGGTGATTGTATAGATGTAACAATAAGAACAATAACAATATTCACTCAAACGATTTTCTTCAATATAATATGAGAATGACAATTTCGATCGTGAAGCTATGATAATAATGTTCTATATAAAACTTAACCTAGGATCTCCTTTTATAGGAAAAGGAGTCCTTTACAAGTAACAATCTACCGTATAAACCTAACTTTATAAGATATACATTAAATCTTTTCCATATATCTTCACACGGTTTCATCTTAATCTTATAAGCAGTACTAACTCTTCTTATCAACAGTACCAACTGTTGATGTATTCTTCAGTAACACTTCAACCGTACTAACTTATACAGTACCGTACCAACTTCTTAATTTAATTCCCAACAATCCTCCCTAAACTTATGATTTCTGTGTAAATCAACAAGTTTCTTGAATTAAACTTGAACGTTATATGATGGGGTGGTTTCTTTCAAACACTTATCTTCAATCTTGAAACACTTGGGAATTTTCTTCAACTTTTTGACCAATATTCATAATAAATACATCAAATTCGGTTAACTCCTCAAAAGACTCCATAATTAAACTTATTCCTGTAAAGAATTAATTCCTAATACCAACCCAGCATTTAATGGCCTTAAATCTCCATTGGTTCTATAAAAGTTCTTGAACTAGGAACACTAACCCATCACATTCTTCAAAACACAACTATCAAACACAATGAGTTCATCCAATCCAAACATGATTGAAATTTCATCAGATTCCTCTTCGAATTCAGAAAGTGAAGGATGGAAAAATTACTTTCCACCAAACTACACTAATCTGACTATCAGGAACCCAAATCCACAAGCTGAAGAAGTATCTTCTGATGATGACCTTCCAACTTCCTTTGATGATGATGATCAGCAAGCACATCCACTTCCACTATCAGTTTTACTGACAAGGGAAATCAAAAAAGTTGTGTCAGGTATGTGTAAGATCTCAGTGCCTGTAAGAAATCAACCAATACCAAAACCAGATAAACAAGTGATGGGGCTCCCAAGTCCGAAGGTGTGGAACTCAATCAATGACAAAGGAGTTCGCAAGTCCATGCCTGACTTTAAGGATAAAGGGAAGAGGAAGCTTGAGTAGTGATGAGGTGTTAGGGTTGTGTTTTTAGGTTTGTGTGTTAGTTATGTTGACTTGGAGTCCCGGATTGTAACAAAACTTCGGCTTATGTAATGAATGCACCACTTAAATGAATAAACTTTATCTCCTTGTGTACTTAAACATTCACTATCAGGATAAACATCACACTTATCTCAGATTCTGAATTTATAACCTCCCCTGAATTACATAATCATCTTTAACAGCAACTGAACAAACTTTTTATTCCTCCCCTGTTTGGAAGAATCTTCACCATCAGATGAACTAGAACATAGAACATTCGAGCTCAGCATCCAATATGACAATTTGTACAAGTTACCATCAATTCAATTTTGTAGTTTTCAAACTGCTCTCAACACTTCCAGATGTGTAACCTTCTGAGAGAGGTAAATCATAGAGCATAAACTTAGAATGAACCAAGTTTGAAAAAGCAGTACAAACTAGTTGAAACTAGCAGTACTAACTGTTTAAAAATTTTCTGAGATAAAATCAAAGTTAATTGGAATGTGGATTTGAAAACACTTTTGTCCACTTATAGTTTTTAGCAAACTATCAGCTATCAATGGATTTGTTATTTCTTTACCAATAGCCGTTTGCTATGGACTAGCCAACTCTTCACACTTAGATATGGTAAGTTGATAACCATCCAGTTTTTGGTAAACTGTCAACCATAAATTCGATTTGATTAGTCTTTACCAGAAACCGTTTGATCTGGACTAGTTGATTCTTATGTGTGTTAGACATGGTGAATCAATTACAATTTTTTGTGTGATAAGTTCTCACACTTGACATTCCAAACCACCATACAGTCTAAAGCATAGTCCAAAATAAAATAACACCAAGATGCTCTCTGAACCTGTAAATGTTAGTCCAAAAACCAAGAAACAAGCCACAAAGAACTTGTCTCACAATATAAAAGTAAATGACTAACATTGCACTTCAAAAAGAAAAAAATAATTTCCTTGTGGAACCCAAGCCAAAACAGACTTAGGCTTTCCTCTTGCATCAACATAATTCATTCTTTTCAAAACAATTTTAGCACCATTGGGTTTGATGGGTCTCCAAACCCAACATGCTGATGCACTTACTCCATTGCCCCTTTGACCCTTAACACTCAAGTTCCTAGCAGTAGCATTTGCTGGTCTAACAGTTTGAACTGCTGGTTTAACTTTAGGCACCCATTTTTGATTGGTCATTGTCGTTTTCTTATAAAAATTCCTTTTAACTGTTTCTGCATGATTTGAAAATTGTTTTGCACTTGAAACAGTTTGTTTGTTATTAAACCACTTGTTTTGCATAGCAGTTGAAACTATTTTGAAGCCAGTTTTTAACATAACAGCTTTGGGTGACATCTTATGATTTTCATTAGGGCTTGTCAATCTAGTTGGACTGTTTTGAGTTACCCTAGCATTGTTATTCCTATTCACCCTTGTATTTCCAGAAACCCTCTTTTTCCATGGGTTACAATCACAATAAGCAGCCATATGATCAAAACTTCCACAAATGAAGCACACTTTTCTAATCATATCAAACTTATCATCCAATTGCTTAGATTTTGAGTGATTCCAGTTTCTATGACTACCCTCAGAAACTGGTGATATGTTCTTGTTCCTATACATCTCAGCATATTGAACACTTTTCCTAACTGGTTTTATGTTTTCAGTCTTAACCACTTTAGGAGCATGTTTAACTTCTATCTTAACAACATTAGGTTTGACCTTAACCTTTGCATCCTCATCATCAGATGTCCAATCCTCAATAGTTGGTGCATCTGAGTTCCTATCAAAGGACATCTTTTCCTCAGAAAGAGATTTGTCACTAGCACTCACAAAAGAATCTTCTGCCTTAACAAATTTAACAGGATTCTCACTCACTTTAATACCATATCCAGGAAAATCCATATCCTTAAACTCTTCTAATCCTGTATGAGCTAAATCAATTCCTGGTAGAACAAACATTCCTCTAAGAGGGGGTGCAACTGACTTATACCCTAAACCAGACTTAGCTTTGTTAAGTATTTGATTCTCTACTATTTTCTGAACTCCCTTTGAAGTATGTTCAAGAATATCTACACTTAACTGAATATTTTCTTTTTCTTTTTTAAGCTTCTCTAGTTCATATACAAGTCCACTCATTTTATCATCTTGTTGTTGCAAATCCCGTTTTAAAACACCTATCTCATCAGAGAAGTTTGACTCATTCTATCTATAAAACACAATTTGTTCTTCCAAAACAGCTAGTCCTTTTCTATGATTTGCCAGACTAAAATTTACTTGATTTAATTCTACTCTAAGATCATCATACTGTTTCTTAAGACACTCATAATCTTTTAAAGCAGAACAAGTATTTGAACATTTTTGAACAATATGTACCTTAGAGTCTGAGAAAGCCATCAAACCCAAGTTAGCTGGTTCCTCTTCTTCCTCCATGAAGCTCCAATCAAATCCAGCTCCATCTACAGCTACCATAGCCTTGGAAGAAGGCTCTTCAACATCAACTGTTCTCCTTTTTCCGTGCTGATTCTTAAACCCTTGACCCTGGTTGCTTTGTTGTCTTGGACCTCTACATTCCCTGGCAAAGTGCCCCATCTTGTGGCAATTATGGCACTCTACCTTAGCCTTATCATATCCAGCAACATCTCTTCCATTAAAGGTAATCTTATTCCCAGTCCTTTGGTAATACTTCTTAGCCCTGATGCTTATCAAAGCCAACTGCAACTTTAAATCCATAGCTTCCAAATCGTCTTCAGCAATTTGAAGAAGATCTTCATTAAAGATCTGAGACCCACCAGATTGTTCTGACACAAATGCATATATGGTCTCTTCAGTCAAGCCAGCAGTACTAGTTTTTACACTAGGAGTGCTAACTGTTGGTTTAGCAGTACCAACTGCTTCTTCATCTTCATGATTCGAACTGTTTGAAGAAGATAAGAAAGCCATATTCCCTGAACTAGAACTGGTGCTACCACTCTTCTTCACCTTCTGCTCAACAATCTTAAGATTGTTGTAAAGCTCATTCAATGTCATTTTCTCCAGTTCTGGTTTGTTGCTCCAAACCACAACATAAGTGTTCCATTCAGCAGGTAAACTATTTAGAAACTTCATGTTGAGGTCTTCCTGTGGAATCACAATCTTCAACACAGTAAGTTGACTGATGATCTTTTGGAGCCTATTAAAGATATGGTCCAAAGTTTCATTGCTTGTTGCAGTGAAGTTCTCATAACTTTGTTTAAGTAGAGTTCTCTGTGCCTTATTGGTAGCTTCATTGCCACCAAATCTTTCCACCACTGCTTCAAAAAGGGTCTTAGCAGTCTCATATTGGCCAAAGTTCAGCACTTGATCATTAGGAATTGCCATTAGTAACAAATTCCTAGCCTTCTGATCATTCTTCATTTTGATTCTCTCCTCATTAGTAACAGGCTCAGTGTTGAGCTTTGTTGTCTTTGAGCCATCAGCATGTGTTTCCTCAGTTGGAATTGGTTTGAATGAATCACCATTGATAATTATATCCCATAATGCATAGTCTTGCACCATGAAATATTGCTCTATTCTGAGCCGCCATAAATCGTATTCATTATGTTTCAGCATGGGGAGTTTAGCAAAGATTGAGGTTTGTGGTGTCTCCATGTCCATCTTCTTGGTTGCTAGTGAGTAAATACTTTAGAAACTTCTAAATCAAAGTATCAGTAACCTGGCTCTGATACCACTTGACCGGATCTAAACACACGAGTTGTGTTGGAGATACTTTGAATATATACTTAACCGCACGCGGAATTTACTATTAAGTACTTAGAAGAATTCTTGTTTGATGATTGTATAGATGTAACAATAAGAACAATAACAATATTAACTCTAATGATTTACTTCAATATAATATGAGAATTACAATTTCGATCATGAAGCTATGATAATAAAGTTCTATATAAAACTTAACCTAGGATCTCCTTTTATAGGACAAGGAGTCCTTTACAAGTAACAATCTACCGTATAAACCTAACTTTATAAGATATACATTAAATCTTTTCCATATATCTTCACACGGTTTCATCTTAATCTTATAAGCAGTACTAACTCTTCTTATCAACAGTACCAACTGTTGATGTATTCTTAAGTAACACTTCAACCATACTAACTTATACAGAAACGTACCAACTTCTTAATTTAATTCCCAACATAATAGCTATATAAATAGAATATAGCATGAAACGAATAATCAAACGAAACTAAACAAATATGGATCATATCAAATGGAATTATATCAAACGGATTATAGCAAATGGATCATAACATAGCAAACGAATCAAAGTCAAGGATCAAGGAGTCATGAGAAATCCCTACTGAAAAGTGATAGAATATATGTACCTCAATAGCACTGAAATGAAGGAAAGGACACAAAGGAACACAAGCTACTCCCTCTTCAAATGATCTTCCTGAATTAATAGTAATTTAATATTAAAGTCCATTTATTTAATGTCATACTTATTTTAATACTCATTGTTATTGAAATTAACCTAATTAGGGTTTTAGCTATTTATAGTAATATTTTAGGGTTGATTCATAATTAACCAAAGTCTAGGGTTTAAAATGATAATTAGTCAAAACTCAAGTTTAAAAGTATTTCAAAATAATATATAACTCAATTAGGGTTTATTCATATTTAATAATACATAGGTTTTTAATGTGTCTTGGAATAATGGTTGATTCACGAAATTTCATCTCGAAACTAACAACACCGAGACTCAAATTATGTTCGAATAAAAGAACACACAGGCGAGACAAACACACATGAATAAAAGGACCCAAAAACCATAGACCTATTACATGTTAATGAACCGATCTTTTTACTAGTATTTATACATCTTTTAATCTTGACATAACTAATATACGTATGTCCTAAAATCTTTTAAATTCTCAAGTTCCATGTCGAATATAACTTAATCTTTCAACCCATTTCACACCAGGTTTTATGATCATATGTGGTAAAAAAAATGTTTTAAATGTACTTCCAAACAAATGATATATCGACCCCAATACAAACACACGCGCCACGTCATGATTGATCTCCAAATACTAACCACCATACGTACCATGAAACCAAAGGCCTAACCCCGATGTTAACTAGTATACTTAGGTTCTCAACCTTTTAGTTTTAAGTTTATAATGCGCCAATATGTTTAAACCCGAAATCAACTCGTCCCTCATTAATTAGTGAACTTATATGTTCATACATATATAAATAGGTTATACTCCACATATATATAGCCTTGCATGTTAAAAGTCCAAGACCACCAACGTAAATAAAATTTTCAATCTATTGTTATAGTACAAACCATGCATGCTAGCACAAACCCAAAATCTTTTATCCCTACTACATGCATGTAATATACATATTACTTATAATATGATCCATGATAGATTGACACCAAAATACGAACACAAATGAGACACTATGCATGCGTCACACAATAATTCACAAACACATTCAGATTGACTCAACTCACACATACCACACTAGTTTAACGAGACCCACGAGAGTAGCAAAACGCACACAATCTTTAACACCAACACAAAGCTATACGAGACACACAACATGAACACATTACATACGCGACCCACATATGACGTCCCAATCTATAAACCATTTTTAACCCATTCAATGAGCATGCAAGCGACACCAGCCGCCCCAACATAAAATCACACGCGATACCCAACACACCTAAACGCAAACCCACATATACAACCCTCATTATCTATGCCCTAGGGTTTCTTCTTTAGTACATTACGATTAATGTTTCATTAATGATTTAACGAGGGTCTTAATGACAGAAACTTTGAGTTCGAACCAAATTAAGTCGACAGAATAGAACAAGTCTCAACATGCAGTTTTACATCAGGTCTTTTAATTAGCATCATATATGGCGTAGTTTTATATATTTGTGACACACATATTAACGAGACGATAAGCAAATAAGTGACAGCATGAATAGATGAAGAACAAGCAGTAACAGATTAACAACAAACTTTACATGTTTTAGGTTAGGTTTTAGTTATAGCTTTAGTCGCGTAATAAGTTTATGATGAGAGGAACATACGTGTACCTTAGGCAGGAGACGAGACAGAAACAAGGGAATAAGAGCAAACACACGAGCACCACAATGCTTAAACACAAGCGGAAGAACCCTTAACTACTAAGGATCGATTCCCAACAACAACAACCTTTAAACAATGAAAATAAGCGCCTATGACCATCCTGTTTTGTTTCTGATTGTCGTATGGTGAAAGGAGAACAACAGAGAAGACGTTTGTGTATAGACTAAGAATAACGTGTGAGAGATATGGAGTAACTTAGGAATGCCGTGTAGTTTTACATGGTAAGTCGTATATTTAGCTTGAAGGAGGAGACAAATACGTATCTTCTAATATGTTAAGGATATATGCATAAGTCAATGGTTCTTATCTCTTATTATTTTAGACGTGTACAATGGAAAAGAGTGTGTGAAAGTCGTGTATGTGAGAGCCCAATTAGACAAGAAAATCTCTTATACACAAAGATATATTTTTTTATTTTTATTTATTTATTATTATTTTTTTTAAGTGACATACAATCGTATTTAATACCTTAGGTTATATTTCCAAATGATGCAAATTTTTTTATGGTTCAAATATTTCAGGTTTTACAACTCTTCCCCTCTAAACAGGAAACTTCGTCCACGTAATTGAAGTCGCAACAGTTAGATGGAGACGTACCAATTCACGAACGGAATAGTTTTATTTCTCATGACTTGATCCCGACAAACTAGGATAGCCCCAGGCTCTCCACATAACACAAATCATAACAAATCTGATCCAACGAAATACGAAACAAATACGTAGCAGATGAGATATGTAATCTCACGAAGGGATACACGAAACACATATACGCACGAGGCAAATACGGAGGTAGTGCAAAACGGTAGGAAAACTCCATCAACTCTATCTAGATTCTGAAAGAACTAAGGAACATGTTAATAATCAAAGAAGTACATACCGAATCACCAAATGTATCAAGAGTTTCTTAAAGAATGGGTAGCCTATTCGTACTGACGATAAACTAAACACTATCGGAATATCAAAATGTATCAGAAAGCCTAATGGAATAAGTAGGATATTCATACCGATAAGAACGAATCTAAGGACTAATGTATTGGGAACTAAATTTCCCTCGTATGCCAAAACATCTAACACTTCTGTACGGAAGCATCATACGGAATACACAAAAATTCCCGGTGAAAAGTTTCAAAATTTCTCTTCCACAATGATAACTAATTCATTAGTCACTGTAATCAGCTCCGGACCTTTAGTAAGTAACTTTTTGACTTAATTCAACGAAAAGGTGCTCCACATCTCCGTTCATACAAAACTCCGACAGGAAAACCCTTGTCACTTGCATGTCATCTATCTTAATGAGCAAATACAACCAGGGCTAACACCTATAAAATTTCCAGCTCAACACATCTTCTAAGTTCAAATAGTAGTTCTGCTTATCCATCGATTTGGAGGTGCAAAGCATTACTAAACTTGAGTCTGGTTCCTCAAACCTTCAGTAGCTCTTCCTAGGAATGTGAAGTAGGAACGCGAATCTCTGTCACGATCACTGCAGGTGCGCCATGTAGCTTGAATAATCTTCTGCCGAAAGAAATCTTTGCCAATCTTCCAAGTGAGCCGACCTAGTCAAACGATCCACTACAACTCAATTCATGTTGTCCTTCCTAAATGTGCGCGGAAATCCCTTTACAAAGTTCCTGAAAGTTTAATCCCACTTCCACATACGAACATTCAAAATTAAGGAAAACCACTTGTACGCTGATGCTAAATCTTAATCTGTCGACGCGCTAAACACTTTGCCATAAATGTAATCACAATCATCTTCATACCATTCCTTCAAATTCTGCTTTAAGTCTTTATGCATAATAGTACAACTAAGATGAATAAACCAAATAGAACTGTGTGCTTCAATCAAAACCGCTCCCTTCAAGTCTTTTAACATAGATCATGTTCCACCATCTTGCTCCTGAGCTGCTTCATGTTTGCCACAAATCGCTACCAAATCATGCGTCAGAGAGTTCACCTCCTACAGTTCTAGCTACATTGATGCATAACCAATAATCTTCCCGTGTTGCATAAGGATATAGCTAAGTCTCCTTCTTGAGTAGAAACAAATCACTTTTCAGCTTTTCAAAATTCTCCTCTCATTCTTCATTCTAACCAAAATTTACTCTTCGAGAATATCACATAGAGTTTCTTCTAACGTTGAGATTTCAACACAAAATAGGAAAATGATCCCCGTGTTTCTCTTTTGTCTCTGAATATACCAATATGTCATACTATGACAAATTGTCCAAGTATTCATGAAAGACATGATTTTGTCAAGTCCATAGGAACAGTCGGAGCAGTAGCCAATACAATTGGCATCACTAATGCTCATGAAGTCCATAATGAATACGAAAGGTAAATCTAGGAACATTTCGCTCCTTTACACGTAGCTGAATATAATTGGATCTTAATTCAATCATATGGAAAAACTTCAAACCTGAAGTTGATTAAACAAATCGTCAATTCGAGGTAACGGATAACAGTTCTAACCATAATACGATTCAGCTTCTGAAAATTGACACACAACCCCATGCAATCATCATTCTTCTTCATAAGCACAACACAGAGACACACATAGACGAATAAACCACTTCCTAGAAGTTGGTCCTTCAATTCTTTCCCTTCAACTGATGAATAATCAATACGGAGTTTCAGAATTAGGCAAAACGTCGCTCTTATATGTATAAAGTTCTAAATCAACCAACTTACTATTCTCGGGCACTTCTAAAAATATCATATGACCCCAATAAGTTCAAGTTATATGATGTAACTATTATCACGTTGGCCAGACGTCATAATACATGCATCATATAAACATGCCTTTATTGATATCATATTCTACCTTGAGTCGTAACTAAATAATCTCACAGTACCAGCTCAAATCAACTTCACACTCCGGTGGAAACCTTGGTAGTTCGTTCAGGGACTTCATTGAAAAAGTTTTGATTGCAAAATGACCTCTCAAGGTGAGATCCAGCCAACGGTGTACAAAATAGGTGCTAGGAAAACATCACAACCCCGAAAATAACGTACAATTTTCCAGGGTAGTAATGATAACAACGGTTTAACCAATCAAAAATCATGGTAAAAAGAATTCAGGATGTTCGAATCGTCAAAGGTGTACACTATGACAGTAGTTAACATCTTGATGCCCAGTGATGAACTCAAATAAGTACATTTTATTATCATCATTTATCCTATTTGTTTGACTTGTTTTATTATATTATGTATGAGAATTGATACTTAATTGTTTACTTTTGTAATTCTCGGTTAAAAACAAGCATTTGGTGAAACTTAGCTATTATGGACTAAAAATGGAGAAAAATGATCAAGATTGAAAAAGGCTGCTGAAATGAAGAGATTGAAGACCATTGCCTGACTTTGAAGAATGCACGCATGCAATTCTGTCATGCGTTGCATATGAAACTTTGTTCAACGAAGAAGAACCAACTTGTTCTACTCCAGATGCGCCGCATTATACTTCTTACATACGGTGCATCACTATCAAGATTTCACCAGTTTCGATCCAAGATACAAGATCAGACATGCGCCGCATACAGTTATGAAGATACGCCGCATCTCAAGGTGGTGTACGGATATTCTGGAATATAATAACCTTGGACCCCACGTGAAGTTAAGTCGATGCGCCGCATCTACTTATTCAATGCGCCGCATCTTACCTCAGACAGAAACTATAAATACCCCAAGGCCAGACGAATACTAAAAAAGATTTTAGACTTTTGGACGTACGTGCCATATATCCCTAGACGAGCGAACGAATTCAGACGAATAGGCAGCACAAGACACACCCGAACGAAGATACAAGAGCTGTAAGAAGGTCCTGCATGTGTTTAATTCATTAAGTAGTTTTGTTTCATTGTATTAGTACACTTTAATTCATCAGGATTGGTGGCTTGTATAATGTGACAACGGAAAGGTTGCACTCCCTTAAAACTGCTTTCCCATTAATTAAAGTTTATATGTTGATGTCTTTGGTGACTTTTATTAGTGCATTGATAACCTCTGTGTCTATTAGTGGCTTGTCGTATGTGACTACGGAAGATCATATTGCTCCCACGGTTATAACTAAATTGATCACTTAGGAATAACTTTTAGACATAAGTAATCATTAAGGGTTTAGTCGCCGATAAGATTAGAGCCAACGAGAAAGGGTTAATTACATACACTTCATATAAAACTAGCAATAAAACAAGTGACAAGCTACTTAATTATCAGGACAGGTCTTCTTATTGTCTCAAGTATTTATCTGTGTACGTGCGTGCTTATCGCTGATTCGTGCTCATTAGTTTAGTTTATT
Source organism: Artemisia tridentata subsp. tridentata (assembly GCA_021014915.2). Classification (NCBI taxonomy): domain Eukaryota; kingdom Viridiplantae; phylum Streptophyta; class Magnoliopsida; order Asterales; family Asteraceae; genus Artemisia; species Artemisia tridentata. Next base: position 275,659,583 of record CP139506.1, read on the forward strand.
ATTTAATTGCAACCAAAACGTGCCAGTCTCTCAGGCTGAACCCCCCTTGCGTTAGATTAGGTTGTATAATTGACTTAAGATATTAAAATACTGATTAGAATAACTAGATAATACGTTCCACTCTTAGTGATCGACACTCTACTTACCATTATATTCATACTGACCGGGTACACTGCTCGTTAAGTGTGTGTGTTATTGATAAGTCGGCTAAATATAAATTTAAAACTTGAGTAGGCATTAATACTGCTAAACCGCAACGACACATCACGCGCATCAAGTTTTTGGCGCCGCTGCCGGGGAGTGAATTGTTATTATCTGTTAATTTGATTAGTATTTTAATTAGGTTTTTCTGTTTAATTTTTAGATTTTAACCGCTAACCGTGTTGTGTATTAGATTAATTGCATTCATTGTATTATTTGCATATTTTCTGTTTTGTGTGTTATTTTTTTTCTTTTATTTTTTTGTTGCTTTTCGTTTGTGTTTATTTTTGTTTTTATTTTTCTGTTTTTCTGTATTCTACTATCGTTGTACTGAGCTAATTCAAACGATACGGCGCATCTATTTTCATAGATACGGCGTATTGCGTTTAATTTTTATAAAATACAACGCGTTTAATAAATTCGATACGACGCATCTTTCCCCAAGATACGGCGTATTCTGTTTTTAATAAGAAATTTTTTCTAAACGATAACGTCATACGACGCATCTGTTTTCACAGATACGGCGTATCTATTATTTTAATTAAAAACAGTTTTTGAATTATTAAACAGATACGACGCATCAATTTTTATCGATACGGCGCATCTACTGAATCAAAAATCTGGTATTTTGAAACGTAACGAAAATACGGCGCATTAACTTTTGTTAATATGACGCATTTAATTTTAATTTAGATACGTTGATTTTTGATAACTTAATACTGATACGGCGCATTCTAATTTCTAAGCGGCGTATCTATTTTCTGAATAAAAGTCTGATTTAAATTTAACGATTATAAGATACGGCGCATCCTATTTATTGGATACGGCGCATCGTCTACAAATATCAGCAAATTTTATTTTACTTTGATTGTTTCACTCTTCTTTTGCACGAGTAAGTTTTATTTCAGGAAGATGGACGATCCGGATATTACAATGGAAGAATATGTTAGGTTTGAAGAGGAAAAAGCCTTGAGCAATAATCAGGTGTATAATTGGAAAAGAGCAAGATATGGTGCACAAGTCGTTGAGACGAAAGAAATCACTATGGAAGAATACTTGATTTTAGGACGAGAAAAGTCAAGGAAAGAAAGAAACAAATTGCCATTTCAACACACTTGGTGTATGACTAATGATGATGAAGAAGATTCATATACCGTGAAACCAATTCCAGCAATTGTTCTTGATAGTACTTTTTCTCCGGAGATTGCACAAGATGATGTGTATACGGAACCCTACGTTGAAGAATATTCTGCAATCGTATTACCACCATTAGACAATCCAACGGATGAAGATGAAAAGTATTCTAATTTTGATTTCGAACCATTTGACGCCATAGTTTATGATGACATACCTCAACCAGATTTTGACCCAACGAGGGATTTTGAAGAAGTCTGGGATTACTTATTTAAGGATGAAATTCGGGACGATGCTGAAATTGCAAGACCACTAGTTGAGGAGGGAGATTCACAAGATGAATTGGAGTCACCTACAACACAAAGTGGTACAAATTTATTTAATATTATTAATCACATTACTAATAATCTTGCTAGTTCTCCTAAACAGGTTGCAAAAGAAAAAAATGATGAGGTCAAATTTAATTCACTACCTATTGAAGCACAAGAAGCGCCTGTGATCAACCCGTTTTTGGTGGAGCTCGAGGAAGAGTTTGGTGATGAGCTCTTAAACATTGCTATGATTGATGAAGATGATGATTTCGACCCTATGAAGGTTATTGAGGAACTCGAACTTTTACTTGCCAAAGACCCTTTCTCATCTTCTGCGGAAGTCAAGGGACGCCTTACTACCAAAGAGACTAACCAAGAAGAAAGGAGACTCATTTTTCCTCAACATACTACTCTTTCAGATGGAATGGTCAAGTCATCCAATTTATCAACCAAACCGGGTAAGGATAGGAAAGATGTACATATATTGCCAAGGTATGATCTTTATTTATTTCTTCCATCTTTACTAGCAAATTTACACTCTTTTCGTGTTTATTGCTATTATCACCCGCACTTGATCCCAAGTGGGGGGAACGACACCCTATTACACAGTAAATAAGGGTGGAGTCAGGCTCGTGACTCGAACAAAAACAAGCGCTTCGTGGGAGGCAACCCATGCTTATCTTTTATTTTATTTTCTGATTTTGTGTCGAGTCAGTCAGGCCCGCAGAAGATACGGCGCATCTCAATCCTGAGATGCGACGCATCTCCTGCACTGGTCATATCTTACTTTATTTTCTGCATTTTTATTTTTAACTTTAAAACTTTTTATCAGTTTATTTTAATGCGGCGCATCCCTGGTTAAGGATGCGACGCATCTTCTATTCTGATTCGTATTTATTCCAGGATCGATACGGCGCATCTTCTTCCATAAGATACGGCGTATCGACTGACCTGATGATTTTCAGTTTTAATTTTTACATTTTATTTTTACTAACTACTAATGTATTATGCAAGTTTGAACTTTCTTAACTCAGGTGTGTTAAAGTCTTGATGGTATTATAGATTCCTGCAATTCCTGTGGATACATCAATTATGAAGCTTAAATGTTCTCATCCACAAGAAGTTGATTTTTGCTCTTATACTAATGGAGGCTTATACCGAGCAAATCTCAGGGGAGTTTTTCTGTTCTAATTCTTTTATTTTCCAGTTTTTAACCTTTGATACAAACAACGAGGACGTTGTTTAATTTAAGTGGGGGGATTGGAGAATTAGAACACTTACTTGTCCTAAACTTTTTCAAAAATTATGCTTAAAATGCGCTTAATATATCAAAATTATAAAAAAAATTAGCATGTTTTTGTTTGAGATCTAAGTTGCATAGCTGCACACATAACATTATTTCCAAAAATTGTGAACTTTTCAAAGTTCACAAATCTATGAGTGTGCCGGTGACTTGTAGACTTTAGAACTTGGCTTGTATACTATTCGAGACCACCATAATGAGTATTATTTATATAATTGGAATGACTTGTCTAAATTGGTAAATTTCTAGGATTACACCCAAATAACCTTTATATGTTATGCGATATTAGCTAACTACACTGGTTAGTTAACCCCCATATAAACCCTTTTGTTACTCTCACTTTTAGAGTAAGATACCCCTAGAAAAACACTCAGAGCCATTCCTTTCGTTTCTTACACCTTTGTTATAATGTTTCGTTACACCCTTACACCTTAGCCTACCCTGTAGATTAAAATCCGTGGTTGGTTAATTGCTTTAGGCAAAGTGTGTTTCCTTACATTACCTGTGTTCGCGTGCGTAATTCATTATCTTTGGTTGAGTCAAGAAATTGCACAATGCAATTGGAGTGAAAGTAAATATTGTATATCTTTGAGTTTATTTTTCGTGTGTTTACTACTTTCGCTATTACAATTATTTCTGAAAGTATGAAGAGTATGGAAAAATTATCCGGAAAAAGAGTGATAGAAAAGTTGTGAAATTTTACACAATATATGTTGAAAAAAAAAAAAGGAAAAAAATAGAAAAGAAAAGAAAAAGGAAAAGTTGGAAGTTTGTTTAACCAACTTATGTAAAGTTTTGTATTAAGTGGTCGATATCACCACTAGTTGTTGTATATTATATTTATGGATTGAATGGGAGTTGAACGTTATGGGAACGCCAACTAAGGTTTATTCTTTGATTAAGATCTTGTTGAGTATAATTCGTGTCTACCTAAAGCGTGTGTTTCAAGTGTTAAAGCGTGAGTTGTTCAATGATATGAGTCTTATTCATGGGATGGTTGGGATAGTAATTAACCACACTTAGGATTTTAATTTATCTGTTTTGTTTATTTTTCATTTTACACCAATTTGTATCCCAAATATTATCCATACCCTATATCATTCTTTATCCAAACCTTTGATTTATTGAGATTAGGGATTTGAGCAATCTTAAGTATCGTAGTCGTGGATTCGGCTATGTATTTATGATTTTGTCGCCCTTTTTGATATAATATTATTGGTGAAGATTACTTGGTCCTATCTTTAGCCTATTCGAGTTAAGGATTTGAGCAATTGCAAGTATCGTGTTCGTGGATTCGATCATGTATTTGTGATTTTGTCGCCTTTTCTGGAATTTGAGATCGATAGAGATTAAGAAGAATGATTAACCCTTAACCTACAAACCCTTTTTACCACTTTAGACTTGTTATTCCTTGGCTTTAGTGGGGGATATGTGTATACTTGCCAAGCTTATGATAGAATATTCGTCACGACTGGACAGTTAAACGATTAGATTTGCTTTTATCGAAATATTTTATTTTATTCCTAATTCGTTAAGTGTTTGGTTGTGTGATTATGACAAAAACGAATACATGCTTAAATATAAAAATAAATCCTAATATCTTTTAGGATATATTTTCATAAGATTAATTCTAAGGTTTACTTGGGGACAAGTAAAGTTTAAGTGGGGGGATATTTGATGAACTCAAATAAGTACATTTTATTATCATCATTTATCCTATTTATTTGACTTGTTTTATTATATTATGTATGAGAATTGATACTTAATTGTTTACTTTTGTAATTCTCAGTTAAAAACAAGCATTTGGTGAAACTTAGCTATTATGGACTAAAAATGGAGAAAAATGATCAAGATTGGAAAAGGCTGCTGAAATGAAGAGATTGAAGACCATTGCCTGACTTTGAAGAATGCACGCATGCAATTCTGTCATGCGTTACATATGAAACTTTGGTCAACGAAGAAGAACCAACTTGTTCTACTCCAGATGCGCCGCATTATACTTCTTACATACGGCGCATCACTATCAAGATTTCACCAGTTTCGATCCAAGATACAAGAAGACATGCGCCGCATACAGTTATGAAGATACGCCGCATCTCAAGGCGGTGTACGAATATTCTGGAATATAATAACCTTGGACCCCACGTGAAGTTAAGTCGATGCGCCGCATCTACTTATTCAATGCGCCGCATCTTACCTCAGACAGAAACTATAAATACCCCAAGGCCAGACGAATACTAAAAAAGATTTTAGACTTTTGGACGTACGTGCCATATATCCCTAGACGAGCGAACGAATTCAGACGAATAGGCAGCACAAGACACACCCGAACGAAGATACAAGAGCTGTAAGAAGGTCCTGCATGTGTTTAATTCATTAAGTAGTTTTGTTTCATTGTATTAGTACACTTTAATTCATCAGGATTGGTGGCTTGTATAATGTGACAACGGAAAGGTTGCACTCCCTTAAAACTGCTTTCCCATTAATTAAAGTTTATATGTTGATGTCTTTGGTGACTTTTATTAGTGCATTGATAACCTCTGTGTCTATTAGTGGCTTGTCGTATGTGACTACGGAAGATCATATTGCTCCCACGGTTATAACTAACTTGATCACTTAGGAATAACTTTTAGACATAAGTAATCATTAAGGGTTTACTCGCCGATAAGATTAGAGCCAACGAGAAAGGGTTAATTACATACACTTCATATAAAACTAGCAATAAAACAAGTGACAAGCTACTTAATTATCAGGACAGGTCTTCTTATTGTCTCAAGTATTTATCTGTGTACGTGCGTGCTTATCGCTGATTCGTGCTCATTAGTTTAGTTTATTATTTAATTGCAACCAAAACGTGCCAGTCTCTCAGGCTGAACCCCCCTTGCGTTAGATTAGGTTGTATAATTGACTTAAGATATTAAAATACTGATTAGAATAACTAGATAATACGTTCCACTCTTAGTGATCGACACTCTACTTACCATTATATTCATACTGACCGGGTACACTGCTCGTTAAGTGTGTGTGTTATTGATAAGTCGGCTAAATATAAATTTAAAACTTGAGTAGGCATTAATACTGCTAAACCGCAACGACACATCACGCGCATCACTCAGTCAACTAAGCCCTACCAAAATAGCATCGAAATTAACATTCCAGGGAAAGACAGATCAGCAGAGTGAATCTTATCATTCTGAAGTGAGGGAAACATTCCCATATTCGTGGTTAATCACTACAAGATTTCTTATAGGAATAGGAATAGGTAAGGTGAAATCTAATAGTGTAGGGAGACTTAAATATGCTTAGCAAAACCAAGAGAAGTCACATAATTTTTCAAACACATCATGGTCATAAGAACCTCAGAATGATCAAAGGTGAATCTAAATGATTAACAAACGAATCAGAGGTTAAAGTCAGAACCAGAAAATAAGGCTTATATAGTGTCAGGCATTACCACAAAATTCTCAACGCATTCTAAACTTACTTGCTCACTAATCTTAGGTTGTGCAAAATAATAAGTTTCTAATCTCTGAAAATAGTGATCCTAAAAGGTCTTAACTAAAAGTAAGGCACGAATCAGAGTGATGCGGAAGCAATGATACTTAAACAAATGTCTTATAGTCTACCCAATCCTCACCGGTCATAACCTAAGTTTCTTCAGAGTGGAAATCCTAAGGCAAATTCTCAAGGTTGTTTCATAAACTCCTATAGTGCAAATCTAAGGGCCAAATCTTTACCAGGTCATAACTTAAAGTACTAAAGGTCGAAGCCTAAGCTCTGATACCATAATTGTAACACCCCAACCCGAGAAGGGTCAATATGTAACATTATGGTGTCAATCAGAACATAAATGCAAGCGGAAGACTTTATTAATTACAAGGTTACATAAATTCATCCAAGGAAATGATAAAATACTAAGTCTGAAATAGAATAACTTCTAAATGAAATACAATTCCAAACAAAGTCTAAATGAAAGATAACTCCAAATCTAATCCGAACGCAAGTGGGTAACTATCGTCAGGGTGGTCCATTAAAAGCTCCTACTCTCATCACTCAAATCCCAGCATCCCGCTTATAGCCTGCCGCAGAGAAAAGAAAATGCGGCAGAGCTAACGCTCAAAGAACAGATATAAACAAATGAAAGGTAATAAGCGTATATGAAATGAATAAGAGAATGAATCCAAGAGAACCTGCTAAACAAGATGTCAAGAGCATATGGAACATATGGAAGTGATCAAAGCATAATAATGAAGATAAAGTGGATATCAATATCAAAGGAAATGCCCAACAAATCATATAACAAATTGTACATGGAGTAGCTAGCTGGATATTACAAATAGTGAAATGGGGTATATTGCACACACACAAGCCCATTCACAAGCATATATCAAATCATAACTGAACAAATACCTAGGATGCATCCATACTCTCCCTTTAAAACAGATATACATATGCCAGTTCTAGAGTAAACATACATAAAATATACATGGGCCAGGTATGCTATATATAGCAATATAAACAAATGGGAATGCAGTGGACAAAAACCCGCCTCCACTGACAGCGTCATCACCATTGGTGCATCAATGGCACGGTCATGGACTCCCCATGACTGGCTACAAATATGGGCAACACAAACAGGCATAGCACATGCAATATAATGATAAGGGATAATTATAAATTATTCAGCTCAGATAATAGCTATATAAATAGAATATGGCATGAAACGAATAATCAAACAAATACTAAACAAATATGGATCATATCAAACGGAATTATATCAAACGGATCATAGCAAATGGATCATAACATAGCAAAAAAATCAAAGTCAATGATCAAGGAGTCATGAGAAATCCCTACTGAAAAGGGATAGAATATCTGTACCTCAATAGCACTGAAATGAAGGAAAGGACACAAAGGAACACAAGCTACACCCTCTTCAAATGGTCTTCCTGAATTAATAGTCATTTAATATTAAAGTCCATTTATTTAATGTCATACTTATTTTAATACTCAATGTTATTCAAATTAACCTAATTAGGGTTTCAGCTATTTATAGTAACATTTTAGGGTTGATTCATAATTAGCCAAAGTCTAGGGATTAAAATGATAATTAGTCAAAACTCGGGTTTAAAAGTATTTCAAACTAATATATAACTCAATTAGAGTTAATTCATATTTAATAATACATATGTTTTTAATGTGTCTCGGAATAATGATTGATTCACGAAATCTCGTCTCGAAAATAACAACACCGAGACTAAAATTATGTTCGAATAAAAGAACACATGCGAGACACACACACATGAATAAATGGACCCAAAAACCCTAAACCTATTACACGTTAATGAACCAATCTTTTTACTAGTATTTATACATCTTTTAATCACGACATAACTAATATACGTATGTGATGAACTCAAATAAGTACATTTTATTACTATCATTTATCCTATTAATTTGACTTGTTTTACTATATTATGTATGAGGATTGATACTTAATTGTTTACTTTTGTAATTCTCAGGTAAAAAACAAGCATTTGGTGAAACTTAGCGATTTTGGACTAATAATGGAGCAAAACGTGCATAAAGTGAAAGTCTACTGACATGGACAAGATCAAGTCAATTCTGCTCCAGATGCGCCGCATCTCACTCTCGAAATGCGCCGCATCTCTATCAAGATATCACCAGATACGATCCAAGATACAAGAGGACATGCGCCGCATCTAATAAAGGGTTACGCCGCATCTTCTGGCGGTGTACGAATATTCCTGAATATTATAATCTTGGACCCCACGCGAAGTTAAGTACATGCGCCGCATCTACTTAGTAGATGCGCCGCATCTTCCCTCAGACAGAAACTATAAATACCCCGTAGACCAGACGAATTACAAGTTCCAAAACCCTAACACCGAAGACCGAACAGTAGGAACAAAGGACGAATTCAGTCAAGGAGGCAGCACAAGACACACCCAAATCAAAGATACAAGAGCTGTAAGAAGGTGCTGCATGTATTTAATTCATTAAGTAGTTTTGTTTTATTGTGTTAGCAAACTTTAATTCATCAGGATTGGTGGCTTGTGTAATGTGACAACGAAAGATTGCACTCCCTTTAATACTTGCTTTCCCATCAATTAAAGTTTATATGATGATGTCTTTGGTTACTACTTATTAGTGCATTGATAACCTCTGTGTTTATTAGTGGCTTGCGGGCATTTGACTGCGGGACATAATGTGGCTCCCACGGTTGTTTCTAAATTGATCACTTAGGAATAACTTTTAGACATAAGTAATCATTAAGGGTTTACTCGCCGATAAGATTAGGACCAACGAGAAAGGGTTAACTACATACACTTCATATAAAGCTATCAATAAAACAAGTGACAATCTACTTAATCATAAGGACAGCCCTCTTATTGTCTCGAGTATCTATCTGTGTACGTGTGTGCTACTTGCTGATTCGTGCCTATTGGTTTATTTTATTATTTAATTGCAACAAATCGTGCCAGTCTCTCAGGCTGAAACCCCCTTGCGTTAGGATATTAAAATACTGATTAGAATAACTAGATAATACGTTCCACTCTTAGTGATCGACACTCTACTTACCATTATCTTCATACTGACCGGGTACACTGCTCGTTAAGTGTGTGTGTTATTGATAAGTCGGCTAAATATAAATTTAAAACTTGAGTAGGCATTAAAACTGCTAAACCGCAACGACACATCACGCGCATCAAGTTTTTGGCGCCGTTGCCGGGGAGTGAATTGCTATTATCTGTTAATTTAATTAGTATTTTAATTAGGTTTTTCTTTTTATTAGATTAATTGCATCATTGTATTATTTTGCATATTTGTTGTATTGTGTGTTAATTGTTTTCTTTTATTTTTGTGTGTTTATTTTTGTTTGTGTGTTTAATTTTTGTTTTTATTTTTCGTATTTTTTCTGTTCTGCTATCGTTGTACTGTGCTAAATCAAACGATACGGCGCATCTGATCTCTCAGATACGGCGTATTGCGTTTAAATTTTTTAAAATACAATGCGTTTAATTAATTCGATACGACGCATCTTTTCCCCAAGATACGGCGTATCTGTTTTTAATAAGAAAATTTTTCTAAGCGATAAAGTAATACGACGCATCTGCTTTTGCAGGTACGGCGTATCTGTTTTTAATAAAAATTTTTTCTAAAACGTTAACGCCATACGACGCATCTGCTTTCGCAGATACGGCGTATCTATTATTTTGATTAAAAACAGTTTGCGAATTATTAAACAGATACGGCGTATCGATCTCTGTCGATACGGCGCATCTTACTGAATCAAAAATCTTTTATTTTTAAACGTAACGAAAATACGGCGCATTAACTTTCGTTAATACGACGCATTTAATTTTAATTAGATAAGTTGATTTTTGATTAATTAATTCGATACGGCGCATTCTTAATTTCTAAGCGGCGTATCTATTTCCTGAATAAAGTCTGATTTAATTTTAACGATTATAAAATACGGCGTATCCAACTTTTTGAATACGGCGCATCGTCTGCAGATATCAGCAACTTTTATTCTTTTCTAATTTCCGAACGGAAAATATTCTGACTTACCCTTATACTAGGAAACTTTTACTTTGAAATCTTCTTGTTCTTAATTTTCAGGAACAATGTTCAATATTTTCCCAACCTGGTTCGGAAGACCCCAAAGAAACCTTACTATGGAAGAGTTTGCACTACTAATCGCTCAAGCCAATGAACAAGAACATCATGAAGCAAGGAACTTTATCACTGAATTTAAAGGCAGTCATGAGCTGTTACTAAAAGAACAAAACAATATGATCAATGGTTTGGCAATTGAAGTGCACCAATTGTCAACAGTGCTTAACAAGGTTCTTTCGGTAAGGCACGATCTAAAAGGAATTACAACTAGAGGCGGAAAGTCAACCTTTCAAATCGGAGAAAACACCCGAGGATGATAGTACAAACAAAATTTCCCCTGAATCTTTACCACCTGAGCAAGAGCAACCAAAAGAGACTGATCCAGAACCTGTGATTAGAGAAGAACCTTCTGTCAAACCTAAACGATCAACATTACCTTTCCCACATAGGGTAAAGAAAGAGAAAGAAGATGCCTATCAAAAGAAGTTCCTGGAGAATCTCAAGCAGCTGCAGCTAAGCATACCATTTATGGAAGCCCTAGTGCAAATGCCGAAATATGCTAAATATCTGAAAAGCTTGCTTACAAACAAGTCTAAACTCGAAGAGGCTTGCACCATAACAATGGGGAAAAGAAGCTCAGCGGCATTGCTCAACAAACTTCCATCTAAAGAAAAAGATCCAGGGAGTTTCACTATTCCTTGTCAAATTAAAAATTTGCATATTGAAAATGCCTTAGCCGACCTAGGAGCTAGTATAAGTCTTATGCCCTCTTCTATGTACGATAAATTAGGTCTTGGTGAACCAAAACCTACTAGGATATGCTTAGAACTAGCTGATAGGTCCATACAATACCCATTAGGAATAGCGGAAAATATATTAATAAAAGTTGATAAATTTGAATTACCTATCGACTTCGTTATCCTTGATATGCCTGAAAATTCTAGAACTCCTATAATATTAGGACGACCATTTTTAGCCACTGCTAGGGCCATGATTGATGTTTTTAATAAAAAAATAACTCTTACCATAGGAAAAGATGAGGTTGAGTTTAACATGGAACAATCTATGAGTAGAGATAATTCCGATGATGATGAATGTTATAATATCGATGTTTCTGATGACACGATTAATCAATTTACTCAGAAATTGTTAAAAAGTAATTTGCTTGATTCTTTTCTGCTTAGAAATTTGGAAAACACAATTGCTATAGAAGATCAAGTTGATGAGAATATTATTGATTATAATTTAGCTGCTGATTCTGCTGTATGTAACGAGATACGGCGCATCGAAAACCTCGATGCGGCGCATCTATCTGATGACAGCAGCAATATGATTAAAGAACAGGTTTATTCCGCTAGTGCCACTGAAATTGATAATGTTAAACCTGTGCTTAAGGATCTTCCTTCTACTTTGGAATATGCTTATTTAAACGGAAATACTAATTCACCCGTTATTATTGCATCTGACTTAACGCCAAAAGAAAAAGAGTCTCTTTTGCAGGTACTATATAAACGAAGAGGAGCATTAGCGTGGAGTATGTCTGATATTAAGGGAATTAGCCCGTCATTTTGTACACATAAAATCCTTATGGAGGATGAATTCAAACCAACTATCCAACCTCAAAGGCGTTTGAATCCAAAAGTCCAAGATGTGGTGAAAAATGAAATCGTAAAGTTACTTGACTCCGGACTTATCTACCCAATTTCCGACAGCTCGTGGGTCAGTCCTATCCACGTTGTGCCGAAAAAAGGAGGAATGACGGTAGTACTCAATGACGACAATGAGCTAATCCCTTCAAGAACCATTACCGGATGGAGAGTTTGCATCGACTACCGCAAACTCAATGATGCTACGCGAAAAGATCACTTCCCTCTTCCATTTATTGATCAAATGTTAGAAAGACTATCAGGATATGATTATTATTGTTTTTTGGATGGTTTTTCAGGTTTCTTCCAAATACCCATTGCCCCCGAGGATCAGGAGAAGATGACTTTCACCTGCCCTTATGGAACCTTCGCCTATAGGAGAATGCCGTTCGGACTATGCAACGCCCCTGCTACTTTCCAACGTTGTATGACGGCTATCTTCCATGATATGGTAGAAGACTTTATGGAAGTCTTCATGGACGACTTCTCGGTGTTCGGTAATTCATTTAGTGATTGTCTCTTTAAACTTGATAAAATGCTTGCTAGGTGTGAAGAAACTAACCTTGTTCTTAATTGGGAAAAATGTCACTTTATGGTTAGAGAGGGAATTGTGTTAGGACATAAGATTTCTGGGAAAGGTATAGAAGTCGATAAAGCTAAAATTGATGTAATTGCTAAACTACCTTACCCCACTAACGTAAAAGGCGTTAGAAGTTTTTTAGGGCACGCTGGATTTTATCGTAGATTCATAAAGGATTTTTCAAAAATATCTAGGCCTATGACCCAATTATTGCTAAAGGATGCAAAGTTTGATTTTTCTGAAGATTGCAAAAAGGCATTTAATATACTTAAAGAAAAACTAACTTCTGCACCCATTATAATTTCGCCGGATTGGAATCTGCCTTTTGAACTAATGTGTGATGCTAGTGATTATGCTGTTGGAGCCGTACTTGGCCAAAAGATAGATAAGAAATTTAAGCCAATTTATTATGCTAGCAAAACATTGAATAATGCCCAAGAACACTACACCACCACGGAAAAAGAACTTTTAGCAGTAGTTTTTGCATTCTATCAAAATGCGCCGCATCTCTATCAAGATATCACCAGATACGATCCAAGATACAAGAGGACATGCGCCGCATCTAATCAAGGGTTACGCCGCATCTTCTGGCGGTGTACGAATATTCCTGAATATTATAATCTTGGACCCCACGCGAAGTTAAGTACATGCGCCGCATCTACTTAGTAGATGCGCCGCATCTTCCCTCAGACAGAAACTATAAATACCCCGTAGACCAGACGAATTACAAGTTCCAAAACCCTAAAACCGAAGACCGAACAGTAGGAACAAAGGACGAATTCAGTCAAGGAGGCAGCACAAGACACACCCAAATCAAAGATACAAGAGCTGTAAGAAGGTGCTGCATGTATTTAATTCATTAAGTAGTTTTGTTTTATTGTGTTAGCAAACTTTAATTCATCAGGATTGGTGGCTTGTGTAATGTGACAACGAAAGATTGCACTCCCTTTAATACTTGCTTTCCCATCAATTAAAGTTTATATGTTGATGTCTTTGGTTACTACTTATTAGTGCATTGATAACCTCTGTGTTTATTAGTGGCTTGCGGGCATTTGACTGCGGGACATAATGTGGCTCCCACGGTTGTTTCTAAATTGATCACTTAGGAATAACTTTTAGACATAAGTAATCATTAAGGGTTTACTCGCCGATAAGATTAGGACCAACGAGAAAGGGTTAACTACATACACTTCATATAAAGCTATCAATAAAACAAGTGACAATCTACTTAATCATAAGGACAGCCCTCTTATTGTCTCGAGTATCTATCTGTGTACGTGTGTGCTACTTGCTGATTCGTGCCTATTGGTTTATTTTATTATTTAATTGCAACAAATCGTGCCAGTCTCTCAGGCTGAAACCCCCTTGCGTTAGGATATTAAAATACTGATTAGAATAACTAGATAACACGTTCCACTCTTAGTGATCGACACTCTACTTACCATTATCTTCATACTGACCGGGTACACTGCTCGTTAAGTGTGTGTGTTATTGATAAGTCGGCTAAATATAAATTTAAAACTTGAGTAGGCATTAAAACTGCTAAACCGCAACGACACATCACGCGCATCAATATGTATGTCCTAAAATCTTTTAAAGTCTCAAGTTCCATGTCGAATATAACTTAATCTTTCAACCCATTTCACAACAAGTTTTACGATCATATGTGGTAAAACGAATGTTTTAAATGTACTTCCAAACAAATGATATATCGACCCCAATACAAACACACGCGCCATGACATGATCGATCTCCGAATACTAACCACCATACGTACCATGAAACCAAAGTCTTAACCCCGATGTTAACTAGCATACTTAGGTTCTCAACCTTTTAGTTTTAAGTTTATAATTCCCCAATATGTTTAAACACGAAATCAACTCGTCCCTCATTAATTAGTGAACGTATATGTTCATACATATACAAACAGGTTATACTCCACATATATATTGCCTTCCATGTTAAAAGTCCAAGACCACCAACATAAATAAAATTTTCAATCTATTGTTATAGTACAAACCATGCATGCTAGCACAAACCCAAAATCTTTTATCCCTACTGCATGCTTATAATAAACATATTACTTATAATATGATCCATGATAGATTGACACCAAAATACGCATACAACGAGACACTATGCATGTGTCACACAGTAATTCACAAAGCCATTCTGATTGACTTAACTCACACATACCACACTAGTTTAACGAGACCCACGAGAGTAGCAAAACACACACAATCTTTAACACAACACGGCCCACATATGCAGTCACAATCAATAAACAATTTTTAACCCATTCAATGAGCATGCTAGTGACACCAGCAGCCCCAACATAAAATCACACGCGATACCCAACACACCTAAACACAAACGCACATATACAACCCTCGTTATCTATGCCCTAGGGTTTCCTCTTTAGTACGTTACGATTAATGTTTCATTAATGACTTAACGAGGGTCTTAATGACATAAACTTAGAGTTTGAACCAAATTAAGTCGACAGAATAGAACAAGTCTCAACATGCAGTTTTACATCAGGTCTTTTTATTAGCATCATATATGGCGTAGTTGTATATATTTTTGATACGCATATTAACGAGACGATAAGCGATTAAGTGACAACATGAATAGATGAAGAATAAGCAGTAACAGATTAACAACAAACCTTACATGTTTTAGGTTAGGTTTTAGTTATAGCTTTAGTCGTGTAATAGGTTTATGATGAGAGGAACATACGTGTACCTTAGGCAGGAGACGAGACAGAAACAAAGGAACAAGAGCAAAGGCACGAGCACCACAATGCTTAAACACAATCGGAAGAACCCTTTACCAGCAAGGATCGATTACCAACAACAACAACCTTCAAACTTTTAGACTTGGAATGAAAATAAGCGCCTAGGACCTTTTTGTTTTGCTTTTGTTTGTCGTATGGTGAAAGGAGAACAACAGAGAAGACATTTATGTATAGACTGAGAATAGCGTGTGAGAGATATGGAGTAACTTAGGAATACCGTGTAGTTGTACATGGTAAGCCATATATTTGGCTTGAAGGAGGAGACAAATACGTATCTTCTAATATGTTAAGGATATATGCATAAGTCAATGGTTCTTATCTCATATTATTTTAGACATGTACAATGGAAAAGAGTGTGTGAAAGTCGTGTATGTGAGAGCCCAAATAGACAAGAAAATCTCTTATACACAAAGATATTTTTTATTTATTTATTTATTTATTATTATTTTTAAGTGACATAGAATTGTATTTCATACCTAAGGTTATATTTCCAAATGATGCAAAATTTTTTATGGCTCAAATATTTTGGGTTTTACATTGAACAAATCCATGAAGATGAATTAGAAGAAATGGATTTGTAGTGGCAGTTAGCACTATTGAGCATGAGGGCAAGGAGGTTTTTCCAGAAGACTGGTAAGAAGATCACTATCAATGGCAGTGACACAGTTAGATATGACAAGTCCAAGGTAGAGTGTTACAACTGTCATAAGCTGGGACACTTTTCAAGGGAGTGCAGAGGACCTAGGAACCAAGACAGCAGAAGTAGGAATAAAGAAAGCAAAGGACCTAGGAATCAAGAAGGCACAAAGAGGGTTGTGAATGTGAAAGAAACATCTTCCAAAGCTATGGTGGCTATTGTTGGGGTTGGTTTTGACTAGAGCTTTATGTCAGAAGAGGAAGCCCCTACAAACATGACTCTAATGGCTCTTTCAGATTCTGAGGTATTGACTAACAAAACTTGTTCAAAAACCTGTTTAAAAAGCTTTGAAACTTTCAAAACTCAGTATGATGATTTAAGAATAGAGTTTAATCAATTTGAGTTCAATTTAGCTAATTATAAAAGAGGGTTAGCTTTTGTAGAAGAACAACTAATCTTTTACAAAAAGAATGAGACTATCTTCAGTGAGGATATTGCTGTTTTAAAAAGAGATATCTCATATAAAGACTCAGAAATAAGTGTGCTTAAACATGAGTTAGAAAAGCTTAAGCTAGAAAAAGAAAACATTCAGGTTGATACAAAGAGATTTGGACAGTCCTCTAAGAGTATAGAAAAGATCATACAGAGTCAGGTTATTGAGAAACTCAAGAAAGGTGTAGGATATAATGTTGTTCCACCTCCCTATACAGGGTTATTTCCACCCCCAAAACTTGATTTGTCCATTACTAGTTTAGAGGAGCTCAAAGAGCGTGAGATTGAAAGAAAAGAACCTGAGATTGAATGCTTTGAATCATGTTCTAGTAAGAGTGTTAGTTAATCTTCTGATACCCCATGTGTTAAAGAGATGGTGTCAGAGGATAAGTTAGAGAAGAAAAATGCTTTTCCTAATATTGCTAAGGTAGATGTTGTTAGAACTAAACAACAAGAAAAACCAGTTAGGAAACCAAAGAAACAAGAATAATCAGAAGTCCAACAACTAGGAAGTGATTTTGTTATGTACAATAAAGCCTGTTTTGTCTGTGGAAGTTTTGGCCATGTGCAGGCTGGCTGCAATTACCACCAAAGGGAAAGGATGGTATCTGAGAATGCAAAGGTATCTGGGAATAGTTATACCACGGTGAATTACAATTATTATGCTAATAAGGCTCACCCTAATGCTTACAAAAACATGGCTCCAAGAGCAGTTTTAATGAAAACTGGCCTAAGACCACTCAATACTGTTAGGCCTGTTAATACTGCTCATCCAAAAACTACAATTTATAGTGCTAGACCAATGTCACATTTTTCTAAATTAGCAAAATCAACTGTAAAGAGGCCCTGTCAAAACAAAATAGCATTAACAAACAAAAATTTTGGTCAAAAAGTTAATACTGCTAGGCTAAATTTAATAGTAGTAAATGCTGTTAGGACAAATGGGAATAAAGCTGTTAAGGCCTCAGCATTTTGGGTTTGGAGACCTACCAAACTTGATAGTGCATCAATCACATTGAAGAGAAATAATTATATTGATGCACGAGGCAGATCCAAGTTAGTAATGGCTTGGGTCCCCAAAGGAAACTAATTTCCTTATTTTTATGTGTAGGATCATCCACAACAAGAAAAAGAAGATCCGGGCTATTTTGACAGTAGATGCTCAAGGCACATGACTGGGAACATGTCCTATCTCACAGACTTCATTGAATTTGATAGAGGATATGTTGCCTTTGGGGGAGGATCCATAGGAGGAAGAATTACTAGTAAAGGTACTATCAGGACTGGTACAGAAGATGGTATTGGTGCAGGTCAATCTAGCATGGAGACAGGGTCTAGCCAAGACTACCTTATGATGCCACTGTGAAAAGATGGTTCAATGTTTAATTCATCTTCAAAGAATGATAGCAATAATGAACCACAACCTTCTAGTGATGCTGAAAAGGAGGATGATGAAGGTGTCAATAAAGAAAGTGGAGTTAATGATCAAGAGAGGCCTGACAGTAGTACTAAAGATGTTAATACTGCTGAGCATGTTAGTACTGCTGAGCTAAATATTAGTACTGCTAGTCCACCAGCTACTACTGCTCCACTTGAAGCAACACATACTGATTTCTTTGGTGATGAAGTGGATATGAACAATATTCCTACCACATATCTAGCTCCTTCAACTCCACATACAAGAATCCACATAGATCATTCACTTTATAATGTGATTGGTGATGTGCAGTCTGGTATAAAGACAAGGTGAATGATAAAGGATTCAGATGAACAAGGTTTTCTTAGTGTTGTTTATGAAGAGAAAACTCATGAAGACCTTCATAATTGTTTGTTTGCTTGTTTCCTATCTCAGGAAGAACCCAAAAGAATTCCCAAAGCTTTAAGTGATCCATCCTAGCTAGAAGCAATGCAGTAAGAGCTTTTACAGTTTAAGATACAAAAGGTTTGGGCTCTAGTGGATTTGCCTAAGGGTAAATGGCCTATTGGTACAAAATAGCTTTTTAGAAACAAGAAAGATGAGAGAGGAATAGTGATCAAGAACAAAGCAAGGATGGTTGCACATGGTTATACTCAAGAAGAAGGCATAGACTATGATGAAGTTTTTGCCCCTGTAGCAAGAATTGAGGCAATAACGCTGTTCTTAGCTTATGCTTCATTTATGGGATTCATGGTGTATCAGATGGATGTGAAGAGTGCCTTCCTTTATGGTACAGTTAAAGAAGAGGTCTATGTTACTCAACCTGCAGGGTTTGAAGATCCTGACTATCCAGACAAAGTCTACAAGGTGGTGAAAGTACTTTATGGTTTGAATTAAGCTCCAAGAGCCTGGTATGAAACCTTGGCCAAGTATTTATTGGACAATTGGTTTCATAGAGGAAAAATAGATCAGACATTGTTTATCAAGAGGCAAAAAGGGGATATTTTGCTTGTACAGGTCTATGTTGATGACATTATCTTTGGATCTACAAAAAATGAGATGTGTACTGAATTTGAGAAACTTATGCATGACAAGTTTTAGATGAGTTCTATGGGAGAACTCAATTTCTTCTTAGGGATACAAGTAAAGCAGAAAGAGGATAGGATATTTATCAGTCAGGATAAATATGTAGCTAACAATTTGAAGAAATTTGCGTACACAGATGTCAAGACAGCTAGCACCCCAATGGATCCAGACAAACCTTTGCTCAAAGATTTAGATGGTGATGATGTTGATGTTCATCTCTACTGGTCAATGATTGGATCATTGACGTATCTTACATCATCTAGACCAGACATTATGTTTGTTGTATGTACATGTGCCAGATTCCAAGCTACACATAAGGTTTCACACTTACATGTGGTGAAGAGGATTTTTAGGTATCTCAAAGGCCAACCTAAATTATGCCTTTGGTATCCTAGAGATTCTCTATTTGATCTGGTGGAATATAGTGATAGTGACTATGCTGGTGCCAGTTTGGATAAGAAGTCAACAATTGGAGGTTGTCAGTTCCTAGGATGCAGGTTGATCTCATGGCAGTGTAAGAAGCCAACTGTGGTTGCCAATTCTACAACTAAAACTGAATATACAGTTGTTGCTAGTTGCCGTGGACAAGTACTCTGGATTCAGAATCAAATGTTGGATTATGGGTATAATTTTATGCACACCATGATTTACATTGACAATAACAGTACTATATGTATTAATAAAAATCCTGTTTACACTCTAAAACAAAACACATAGAGATTAGACATCATTTTATAAGAGACTGCAATGATAAAAAGTTGATTCAAGTTGTTAAAATACATACAGATAACAATTTTCCAAATTTACTTACAAAAGGTATTGATGTTGGAAGGTTTCAGTACTTGGTTGCAAGCATTGAAATGCTAAATCCTTTAAGTTTTAATCTCTTTGTGTCTTTGTAAAGTTTTATACAAGATTAGTACCGTTAGTTGTATAAGTTTGTACTGCTAGTGCAAATTAGTACTGTTATTCATAATTAATATTGTTATAAAGAAAATTCTCTGGATTGTATTTTCTTGGTTTGGACTAACATTTGAAGGATATGCAAAGCAGTTTGATTGGACTTGGTACTGTGTGGGAAGCAAAAGTGGTGGATTGTTTGTTGTGATGCTTCTGATTAATGATAGAGAAGATTTAGGGATCACTTGACAAGAGTTAACACCTGAGTTAGGAGTTTCCTTAAAATCTTTTTCTTGAAATCAACCATGTTTATCCGGTGGTATACTAAACATGAATTGACGGTTTTTAGTTAGTCAGATAGTAACTGATCTAACTCACTCTTTACCATTCTATCATTTGATAGTGTGTTACTCTAAGGACATCTGGTTTAGAGAACAGCGAGCAAAAGTGAATCTAATACATTTGTGTTAGAGGTAACACCTACCACGAGCTGGAAAACCTGTCAAGAAGACTCTTTTAATGAGTCTATCTGATCACAGGCAGTATTTATACTGAAAACATTGGTTCTCACACAACTAGAGGTTAAATGCAACCGAAAATGATTAAGTTTCTTCCTTTACACTAAATCCCTTCAAAAATTTGAGCGCAGTATTGTTTTTAAGAAAATTTGTATTAATACTGCTAGGGTAAAGTTAGTACTGCTATGCTTAATTTAGTACTGTTGGGTTACCGTTAGTATTGTTTGGGGCATAACCATTTTTCATTGTTTAAATCTAGACGTTGAGATATTTTTGTCAATTAGTTCGATTATAGGTTTCCTAAATTGGATAATTCACAATCTTTTCTTTAATTTATAAGATTTCTTCACGATAAAGAAATGATTTTATTCAGTCGGTCCACTCAAAACCCTAAGTGTTATCTATAAAATCTCAATTGGCTTTACCAAACACATATATTCTTACAAACAATCATAACCCAGAACCCAAATCGAAATTTCATTGATCTTAATAGCGAATTAACTTTTTGTGATAAACATAACATGGTTACATACTTAGAGAAACCAGAGGGAAGTCATGGGTTTCACCAGGTAGTGGATTTTCTCAATACTAGTCACATCAAGGTTGCTCGTACAGAAAATTCTACTATCTATGTTTCTCAAATCAAACAGTTTTAGCACACTGCTAGTGTCAATACACTTGATAATGGAGAACAATAGTTAAATGCCACAGTTGATGGCAAAGTCATGACTATTACTGAGTCATCAATTAGGAGACATCTCAAACTAGCAGATGATGATGGTATTAGTTCTTTGCCTAATACTAAAATTTTTGAAAACCTTTCCAGGATGGGGTATGTGTCAAATTCTAACAAATTAAATTTTCCAAAAAAGACACTTTGGACCTCAATTGAGATTTCTCATTCATACCATCTTACACTGTTTAAGTTCAAATAAAACTTCTTGGGAGCAATTTAGTAGTAATATTGCAACTACTATTATTTGCTTAGCCACAAAAAGAAAGTTTAACTTTTCAAAATTTATTTTTGATGGTATGGTGAATAACTTGGATAGGGAATACAAATTTTTAATGTATCCAAGATTTATCCAACTGTTTTTGAATAAGCACAAAAATCTGCTTCTATCTCACAAAACTGTTTATAAAACTCCTACCCTTACTCAAAAGCTTTTTAGTAATATGAGGATGAGTTCTAAGGGTTATTTTGAGATAGAAGTACCACTGTTTTCAGAAATGATTCTTCAAGATCAAAACATTCAGGGTGAAGGATCAACAATCCTAGTTGAGTCCCATCACATACCTATCAGTGCTCCATCTTCCTCACAACCTCATATAACACACACACACATATTGGAGGAGAATTAGAAAGGAATATGTGGTTCCTCAACCTAGATCTCCAACTCATACCAATGTAGCAGATGAGGCTGTCAATGTAGAGGGTGACAGAATGGTGAGGGCTGCCACTACTGTCTCTGGCTTAGAAGCTGGACAGGCTAGTGGTAACATAAGTAAGACCCAACCCATAGCAACATCTAATGAGTCAAGTTCTCATGAGCTTGATTCAGGTGATGGACACCCTAGCCAAGATGATACTATAGGGGGCTCAGCTGATCAACCTTGGTTGGAGACTGAGTCTTACATGCCCCATGGTTCACGTCTCCTAAGGGTTAACACACTTGGAAGTGATGAGGGCAGCCTGAAACTCAAAGAGTTGATGGAACTACGTACACAATTGTCAAACAGAGTTACTAGCTTGGAGCTGAAGTTAAAGCAGACAAAGCAATTATATGGAGCTGCTTATACCAAACTGATCAAAAAGGTGAAGAAGTTAGAACAAAACATCGAGACCAGCAAAGCTAAGAGAAGAGCAAAAATTGTGGAGTCTGATAGTGAAGATGATGTTTCAAATGATGATTTGGATGATCCTTCCAAACATGGGAGGAAAATTGCTGAAATTGATGAAGATCCAAACATCACATTGGTTGAAGAAGATGCAGAAATTCAGGGGAGGCATGAGCAAGAGACAGGGTTTGAAGATATTGCTAAAGCTGTTTCTACTACTCAAGAAGAGGTTAGTACTGCTGATTCAGTTAGTACTGGTAGTGCATCAGTTAGTACTGCTAGTGCTGCCGATAAAGGAAAAAGCATTATGCAAGAGTCTGAGCCATCAAAGAAAGTCAGAAAGAGGGTTCAACCTTAGATAAGTCTTGATGAAGAATTGGCTCAAAGGGTTCATGATGAAGAACAGGCTAAATTGGAAGAAGAACAAAAGATTGCAAGATTTCTCATGGAACAAAAACTTGCAAGTGAAGAAGAAGAGAGATTAGCACAAGAACAAGCTGATTAACTTCTAGCTCAGAATATATATAAACAGGACAGGGCTAGTATTAATGAAGAAGAAAGAGAAAATGCGCTTCAAGAGTTGATGGAGATGATTAAGAAGAGCCAGAGTGTAAAAAGGGATGCAGCAAGAAAGAACAAACCACCAACAAGAGAAGAAAAATTGAAGTATATGACTACTTATTTGAAGATCTAAGATCATTGGACTGCTAGTCAACTTGTAGGTAGACCATATAAAGAAATTAAAGGTTTATACTTTAAGGCTTACTGTTGGGTATGCTTCTCACAAGAAAATGTGACAACATATTCGGGATTACATTAGTTATCTTATTTGCCTCAAACACATGGACTGAAACCATCATTAATGTAAAGTCATGTGTATTGTAGCCTTTATATACCCTCCTAGACTTCACTAGGAGGGTGAGCTTTGTTTGGGTAATTTTCACTTTTCTGTTATCAATAAAACAATCAGACTTTGCTCCTCTCTCTCTCTACACTTTCCCTCTCTAACCTCTACCATGAAGATGATGTTCTTTCATCTTCCAAGACATTACGGCTTGTGCACACATAACAGTGTACAACTCGGACCCCAAAGAAAGGACCCTAAGGTATGCTTCAGTGCCTCAATCCTGAAAAAGGAGCGAAAGCTTCTTACTTATGAGCAGAATTAAACCCGAATGTTTTCTAAAAGTTTTTTCAAACATTCTGCTCATAAGGAAAAGTATTCCCTTGTTAAGGGGGACTATTTGAAAATATAATCTTTGTTCTGAAAAATATAAATTTTCTTGAAATTCTTCCCTAAAAACTCAAAAACAGCATATTTTAATCACAAAGTTTTTCAAAAACATTATGAGTATGCTATTTTTGAGGGGGAGAAGTAAAAGATGATTAAAATATGGTGTCTCATTTGCTATTTTTGCTTGAATCTCTTGTGCTCAATCTCAGAATTGACCCTCGAATTGACGGTAGGAAAAGTCAGTAGTCGAAAGGACATGTCCCAGACGGGTAATAATTTCACGCCAGTTTATCTGGTGATGTAAGCGTGTCTCGCAACGGACGTGTCTGAGTAGAATGTACCGATTTTGAGCGATTTTCCTTAAATGTGATCTGGACGGGTAATAATTTCAAGCTAGTTTACTAGTGATGTAAGCGTGTCTCGCGATGATCATATTCATTGAAAATCAATCAATTCAAAAGTGCCAACTCTTTCCGGCATGTGCAAATTTCAAATTTATTACTTATGCGCACATGTTAAGGGGGAGTCATTCTGAAAATCATCAAACTCTCAAGGTGTCAAAAAAGTATCTTTACAATCATCGACACTTTGAGAGATTTTCAATTGTTTGGTTTATGGCATCATTAGGATAGTCAAGGAGTTATAAGGTTAGGGAAAACCGTCCTATGATCCGCTAGAGCCGGAGGGATCTACCCAAGGAAAATACCAATAGTTTAGAACTAGAAAGTCCTAGGTATGATATAAAAAAGGAGAAAATGAATGAATGGAGAAAGAAGGGGTTGAAGAATTAAAAAGAAAAGCAAAAAGAAAAGGGTGAAAAGAAATAGCCCCCCATTAGTTCAACCTTAGGGCAGACAACGGGTTCAATTCATAATTTACTGGTTGATGAGCATCACCGGTATTGTAACCTTTTGTAAATTCATGTCATTACTTTCCTATTTTAATTATCTATCTATTCTATTTTAACTTCGTCGGAAGTTATTCGCGTATGTCATAATACGTTCAAGTAATTCAACCGACACTAGACTGTGTCTAGTCTCCACCTTTTATACACTTTTAGTTATTTACAATCTCATTTCAAAAGTCACTTTTCACTTTTTCCATTTTCACGTAAACCTTGCACCTTTTACGTCTTACGCGTTCTAAACCCTCGTTTTATGTTCTAACCACATCTAAATCTTCCGATGATCTCACTACTTATCTAAATTACAATAATATGTCTTGAAAACAAATTTCAATATTTTTGGACGTTTTTATATTTTTACGTTACCCGGTATTGCGTTACGTGTCTTAAAAACCCTACGTTTGAGTACCGGGAGCAACCAACACTACACAATACACTCTATATTACATCCACTAACAAAAATTCTTCATTTTCTCTTGGGACCTTTGTTTGTAACGCCTAGTGAGCCCTAGCCTCAACACTTGTCCAAGATTTAGTACAAGTGTTGAGTTAAAAACTTCCTTAAGAACCTATACTCCATTATCTCACTTCTACTAACTCATTTTACATGCAACAAGCTCAAATTCTGCACTCTTTTGCTCTCTCCATGCCGTGAATCACCAAGCTCACAAGGACCATTGTATTTTGATTTTCTATTGAAAATTTTGTACAAAGAATGGTATTTTGATCTTTTGCTTCTTGTAGGTATTCACATTCAAGAGTTTTTTTGGTGAATAATTTCAAGTTTTCAAGTACTCAAGATCTTCCAAGAAGTGTTGGTGACAAGAAAATTTAGTGATCATGAAATTAGAGAAAAGGTACAAGTATTGTAACCTAAATCTTGATCTCTATTTATCATTCTTCAAGATCTTTCTTTCTACTATATTTTTGGCTCACAAAGTGATATTGTGGTTGTAGATCGATGTTCTCCATGATCCTCTAAAATCTCTCCTTTTGGTGCTCTCAAAGATTTCTCATTGGTGGTGTTGTTTGAAAACCACTAGTCCTTTCTTTTGTCATCAAATCTTGTCCATCTCTTTTGTAAGAAACTCCTCACCAACTTTTTTTATTTTTATCATTTTACTACTGTAAAAATTATATATCTTGGTGTATTTGAACATTATATAAGTTATTATGCTTAGATAGGCTTGGTACATGGTTTAAAACACAATAAAAACCCTAAAGGACTAGACCTGCAAACTGTGGTTCTGAACCAACGGCAAAGATGGAGTAAACTGTACTAATCAGTAAACATTGGACATAAACTAAAAATATGAGGTTTTAGATCTATGTCTTGCGGTCGTTTTGACGGGAATTTCATTGAATAACTCATTACGATGATTAAATTAGAAATGTTTTCGTAAAACATGTCACAACATGAGTAACAGATTTGAAACGTGCAAAATTCATTTTTTTTGTGAATAACCCACTGTTACTCAAAGAATAAAAGTTGTAGATAACATCTTAACTTAAACGTGGCCGCAAGAATGGGATCATTTTGATTTGTAGAACTCAAGATATTGTATTTTTAGTGGGACTGTTGTAATTATGAAAACTGCTGGACTGAATAGTATGGACAAATTGATAATTTAGCTGCTGCTATGTAATTTTTGACCAAGTGGGACCCACAAAACTTGTTAGTACAGATGAATACCTTTTCGGGAATATAAAGAACTTAATTTTTCGACTTACGGTTTGGAAGTAACGGATTTTTGGAAGTAAACAAGTCACTAAAATTTCCATCAGCATTGGTATAAAAACTATAAACATGTTTTAAACTTTATAAAAATTGGACCTTTGATACATTTTTGAACCACCTAATATATTTTTGAACCCTCAGGGTTAATGTGAACTTTTTGTCTAAAACTTGACCCATGGGCTAAAAATTGAACCTTAGGCTAATCTTGGACTTTTATAATACATGATTGGACTTAGGGACAAGTATAGGATTATTACTTGAATTTTGATAACTTTTAAATGCTAAACTAAAACTTGTAATATTTAGGAATTATGTACCAAGCATAAATAAGATCATAACTTATATAACTAAATTGCATCAATGTTTACTTTAAAAACCTAAGACAAGCGTATATCTATTTTAGGTTCATCGTAGAGCTTGCGTGACTATTTTTCTCCACTTGTTGTTCCGTGCTATTTCCTTTATTCACGGTGAGTTCATAACCTCGCCTTTACTCATTTTAATGTTTTATAAAGCTCGCGAGGGGGATACATGCTAGTTTTTAAAACTGAATACAAGTAGTTTTGGTATGCTGGACCCGATTACATGATTATAGTTATTGAGTTATATCTTGCCATTAAAAGTCCCTAACATCATGAACCGTTAATTCCATGGGAAGCGCTAATATTATGAATATGCATATTTGGTTTGACGAGCCTGTCCAGATGAGTAGCGCTCATTGTTTTAACGGGTAGCATAATATTGAGTATATCTTGGTAAAACTGGCAAACTTACCCCTTTAGGGCATACTTTATTTCAGTTAAGTTTCGGGGTCATGAGCTTGATGCTATAATCAGATTACCCGACTTGTATTCGTTACATGTCAATTTATGAATAATGCTTGTATTCAACTTGTTATTTATTAAACTCTATGAATTCACTCAACTTTATTTTGACTTTTTAGCATGTTTTATCTCAGGTCCGTAAGTGACTTTCGGCTTGGATGGGCGATGTAAGAAATGGATATCTATATGATGGCTCATGTTTAAATAAAAGTTTTCATTCGATAATGTTCTAAACTTCTAAAACTTATGTATCTTTTAACTATGTTAAAAACTTTTGGGACCTTGTTGACTCTGATAAATTATCGAATGTGAATTTTAAAAATGACTTTGTTTTAAAGTTGTTTACTATAATTGTACAATGTGACTAATATATAGCACCCTATGTGGTATTCCGCTGCATAGCTAAAATGGGGGTGTTATAGGTATTGAAGACAAAAGACGTCATGGACCCAGTGACGCACTGCACTAAACCTTATAAGCCACTCAAGTGTCTCTCAGAAGACATTTGTCTCATTCACACGGAAAAGACATGTGTCTCTCAACAAGAAATAGTAAGATGGAGATATTTTCATAGTTGTCAAGTTCATTGTTTGACTCTTCAGACTGCACACATTTATATGCTTGCAGAGGTTGAGTATCCTCTACATCCCAGGGTATGCAAGAAGATGCTTGAGAAGAAGCTTTTGGGTGATAAGAAGGATGAGATATATTATCAACTGTTGGAGTTAATTGAAATGCAGTCCCAAAAGGAAGCTGTTTGGGTTGTTTGAAATAATTTTCTATGCTGATAAGTGGGATTAATGGAATTTCTCACTTGGTGAACGTGCTTTGCACTAACACTGCAAATGGTTATCAGTCCACCATGTGTAATCCACATAAGGATTGGCTAATCTAAGAGCAAACGTCTCTGGTAAAGATACCTTAAATCCGCTTATGGCTAACAATTTGCCAAAAATTGTATGGTAATCAACTCACCATATCTGTGATAGTGAAGAGTTGACTAGCCCACAAGAGTATGGCTTGTGGTAAAGGCTGTGGAAATCCATAACTGGTTATCAATTCACCAAGGTGATGACTGCATTCCACCAAAGAATTGGCTAGTCCAAAAGCAAACGGCTTTTGGTAAAGACAAATCAAATCCGTTGATAGCTGATGATTTGCTAAAAATCATATGGTATTTCAACTCACCATGTTTCATGTACAAAGAGTTGAAATGATTATCAATGTACCATGGTTTTACACCAAAAATTGGTTACTCCAGAGTTAATGGCTAACTGGAAGTGATGAGAATAGTATGAAACTTTATGAATTGATGTACAAACAGTCAATGTTGCTGCAAAGATCAGATGATATGAAGATTGCTGATAAAAGATGCTACAAAGTTCAGATATGATGATTTAAAGAGTTGCAGTTCAAAATAATTCCAAAAGATTAGAGTTCAACATCCTCAGGAAGCTTATCAAGAAAGAAACTTGAAGTTCATGGCGCATGAAGATCAAGTTAGGGGAGGATTGTTGGGAATTATTGAAGAACAGACTTAAGTCTGCTGATGTAATAGTTAAGTCTGTTAGCTTAGTTAAGTCTGCCAGTACATAGTTCAGTCTGGCAAACATAGTTTAGTCTGGTGACTATTATTAGTTAAGTCTGTTTATGTTTAATAGCAGAGTTAGTTAGCTATATGTTAGGAAAGGATATATACGTATTAGTTATCTTATTAGAAGATATGTTTATCCTTTCACGCGTTTTGTAATATTAGGGTTTCCTTAGAGTATAAAAGGAACCCTACGGCATTATGTTTAGTGTGACAATAGTGACAATTAAAAAGTTTAATAATAATACGTAGTTAGTTATTATCATTGTGTTCTTCATACTTGTTGCTTGTGAAGATTCCGCATTAACAATCCATACACTGTTAAGAGTTTCTCATATAGATTAATTTGGATTTATTCAAGTTATCTATTGTCTAACACAGGCTACTTAGATCCATAACCGTGGACCTACACAATTGCCCACTTTCAATTAGGTAAAGCAACCAGAACCGACACATTTTGAAGCTTGAACTGTAAAAGCTCCTCTTGCATGGCTTCTACCCGAGATGGGTCACTAAGAGCTTTTGCAATCTTCTTAGGTTCTTCAGGAGATAAGAAACAGACAAATAAACAAGTATGAAGGTCTTCATGAGTTTTTCCATCATATATTGCACTAATAAATCCTTGTTCTTGTTCATCTGTAGACTTGACTTGTCTCCTTGTCTTTACACAAGACTGCATATCACCAATCACAAGATCAAGTGAATGATCTCAGTGAAGTCTTGTATGGGGAGTTGAGGGAGCTTCATATGTGATAGGAATATTTTTCAAGTCTACATCAAAATCATCAAAAAGATTAGTCTGTGGAGCAGGATGAACTGTTGGATCAACAGTATAAACATTTGGTCCACCAGTACTATCTTTTGGACCAGCAGTACCGTCATTTGGCCTAGCAGTACCATCATCATTAGTACTGTTTTCACGTACCTCTTGTTATTGATCATCAACTCCACTTTCTTTACTATCAGCATCACTAGAAGTTGTTGGATCATCATTATTTGAAAATGAATCATATAGAGAACCATCTTTCTAAATTGGCATCAAAATGTGATCTTGGCCAATCTCTTTCTCCATGCTAGATTCACCTGTATCAACTCTGGCTTCTGAAGCTGCAAAATCATTAGTATTTGTAACTGAAACAAATGGTACATAGTTCATAGATTTTGCTAGAGCATCAAGGTCAAACAGCCATTTTGGACCTTCACCTGCAATATTAGACTTTTTCTCCAAAAATTCAACATGAAGGTTTTCTTTTACCTTCCTGTTTCTTATGTTGTATAACCTAAAACCTTTACTATGTGTACAGTAACCAACAAAGAAACCCTCATATGACTTTCCATCAAACTTTCCCAAATAATCTAAAGTATTAAGGATAGTAACATGACATCCAAATGGTCTCATGAAACTTAGAGCAGGTGTTCTACCTCTAAATCGTTCATAAGGAGTCTTGTTGTGAGGTTTGACCACTAAAATTCTGCACCTAACAAGCAATATTGACTGCTTCAGCCCAAAATGAAATAGGTAGCTTAGAGTCAGCTAACATGGTCCTAGCAGCCTTTATCAGTGTCCTTTTCCTCCTTTCAGCAACACCATTCTGCTGAGGAGTTCTAGCTATACTAAATTCCCTCTTAACACCTTTTTCTTTACAAAATTCATTCATAACTCTATTTTTAAACTCTGTCCCATTGTCACACCTGATGATTTTTATTTTCTTATCAACTAGGTTTTCTATTTCTGTTATAAAACTCTTAAAAATGTTACTGTTTTCATCCTTAGTTCCTAAAAATAAAACCCATGTAAACCTGCTATAATCGTTAGTGACCACAAGACAGTACTTCTTATGCATTAAACTACTCACAGATGTAGGACCAAACTAGTCCATATGAAGCATGAATAATGGTTGAGTAATAGAGTTTTAAGACTTGGGCTTACAAGAAGTTTTGTGTTGTTTGCCTATAAGATATGCAACACAAGTTTGGTCATTTTTAAAATATTTTTGAGGTAAACCTCTTACCAAACCATCTTTTACAATCATATTAATGGTTTTAAATTTACATGACCAAGTCTCCTATGCCAAAACATTGATTCATCCAAAGTGGCCTTTGCAACAAGAAAAGTTAGATTCTCTTTAGGAACAATTTTCTTCATATCAACGCTGTACATGTTGCCCTTTCTAGGAATTTTAAGTAATACAAGGCTTTCATCAGGTAGCTTAAAATCAGGAGACAGGACAAGACATTCAGTGTCAATAAAAAGAACTTTGTTCTTTTTGTCACACATCTGTGAGAAACTAAAGAGATTATACTTAAGTTCCTGCACAAAATACACATCTTCAAAATCAAGTTTACCGATTTTAATTGTACCTTTACCCGTAATTTAACCACCTCTTGTTCCTTCCCTAAAGGAAACATATCCTCCATCAAATGCTTTGAAATCTGAGAGGTAAGACATGTTCCCTGTCATGTGCCTTGAGCATCCACTATCTAAATATCCTTGATCTTCTTCATCATCTTGTGGATGTTCCTGCACATAAAATAAAGGAAATTAGTTTCCTTTGGGGACCGAAGCCATTACTAACTTGGATCTTCCTCGTGCATCAATATAGTTATATTTCTTCATGATAATGTTGGGTTTTGAGATGTTGCTGATCAGATTGGATAATACTGCTTATGGTTCTAAATGGAAAATTCATTAAGTGTGAATACTACTGCTGGTTATAAGGATACAACTGCTAGTATATTTCATACTATTGCTAGTGTATTTCATACTACTGCTGAAGTTGCTAAGATGATCATGAAAATACACCAAGTAGATACTACTGCTAGGCCTATGGATTCTACTGCTAGAGTTAGTATTCTACTGTTTATGTGATAACTATGTAAAGTCGGTTAGATAAGTTTGGAAAGGATCTTGTATATATTCTATTTAGTTAGACTTATACGTTTCTTGTAAAGAACTCCTTAGTCTATAAAAGGAGGTTCTAGGGTTAGAATTACATACGTATCATTGTTAGAGTCGATTCACTTCAAGGTTTTGTAACCCTGTTACTATTGAGTAACCATATTAATTTATTGAAGTGTTTGTTAAGAATTCTAATATTTCAATGATCATTCTCCTTAAGATTAAACATTAGATTACGCATAGTGTTTAATATTGTTTTAAGAACAGTTTCTATACTTGTTGTTTTAGATCTATATCTAAGATAACTAACAAGATCAATAGCTCAACTGGGATCAA
Source organism: Artemisia tridentata subsp. tridentata (assembly GCA_021014915.2). Classification (NCBI taxonomy): domain Eukaryota; kingdom Viridiplantae; phylum Streptophyta; class Magnoliopsida; order Asterales; family Asteraceae; genus Artemisia; species Artemisia tridentata. Next base: position 275,691,614 of record CP139506.1, read on the forward strand.
CAAGTGGTATCAGAGCTTTTGATCTAGAAACTGCTCAAGCCTAGTGAGTATGAGCTGTGGAAGATGAGAATTCAGCAGTACATCAAGATGCTTGACTACTCCATGTGGGAAGTCATTCTGAATGGTGATTCTTTACTAGCAAAAGCTGCTGATGGGATAATTTTACCCATTAAATCTGGTGAGGACAAGGCACAGAGAAGGTTGGAGATAAAGACTCACAGTATTCTCATGATGGGGATACCTAATGAGTATCAATTAAGGTTTAGTCACATACAGGATGCTAAGTCCTTGATGGAAGCCATTGAACTATGATTTGGTGGGAATGCATCTACAAAGAAGTCAAGGTAGAACTTATTGAAGCATCAATTTGAGACGTTTGTGGCCTCAAGTTCTGAAAACATTGATGCTACTTATGACAGACTTCAGAAGCTGGTAAGTCAGTTGGCACTTATGCAGGTTCCAGTGCCTCAAGAAGACATCAATCTCAAGTTTCTCAAAAGCTTATCATCTGAATGGAGCATGCATACTGTGGTCTGGAGAAACAAGTAGGATTTTGAAAAGATGAGTTTGATAATTTGTACAACAATCTGAAGGTGTATGAATTTGATGTCAAAGGATCATCCAGTTCATCTTCTATTGCAAACAACCTAGCTTCTGTTTCATCAAACAACAAGGGTTCTAGTAGCTTTCAAGAAAACTATTCTGCTGCTGGTCATGTAGTTTCTGCTGTTGGCACAAATGTTTCTGCTGCTAGCTCAACAAATAGTGATAACATCAGTGACGCTGCTATTTGTGCCTTCTTGGCTGATCTTACCACAAGTACTACTGTTACATATCAGGACTTATAACAAATTGATCCTGATGATCTTGAGGAGATTGATTTGCAGTGGCAGATGGCTATGCTGACCATGAGGGCTAGGAGATTTCTGAAGAAGACAGGTAGGGAGCTCAAGTACAGAGGACAAAACACCATGGGTTTTGATAAGTCAAAGATTGAGTGCTACAACTGTCAGAGAAAGGGCCATTTTGCAAGGGAATGCAGAGCACCCAAGAAGAATACAAAGAATGTTCCTATTGACGAAACCAAGACTACTACTGCTTTGGTGTCTTGTGATGGCTTGGGAGAGTATGATTGGAGTGACCAAGCTGAGGAAGGACCCAAATTTGCTTTGATGGCTTATGCTTCTTCATCATCTGGTTTAGACTCTGAGGTATCTAATGAGTCCAGTTGTTCATTTAAATCATGTTTAGATACTGTAGAAGAGCTTAAGTCTAGGAATGAGAGTCTAAGAGCAGAAGTGGAAAAATTAAAACTAGATAACTTAGGTTATAAAGTTGGTTTAAAATCAGTAGAAGAAAGACTTGAATTTCTTAAGCAAAATGAGTTAGAATATGTTGATAGGATCCACATTCTAGAAGGTAAGCTTTTTATGAAAAATAGTGAGATAAATGTACTTAATAAAAAGCTTGAGGAGGCTGAACAAGCTAAAGATGCAGCTTGTCTATTGAGAGTCAGTTAATGAGAAAAGGAAGTAGCATAGGGTACAATGATGTAGCTCCTCCAGTTAAGAGTGCCTTTGCACCCCCTAAGAGAGAATTGTCCTTTATAACTGAACTTGATAGCAAACCTCTAGGTGAATCTAGTGAGACTAATAAAGAAACACCTAAGGTAGAGAAGAAGTTGTCTGGTGCTCCAATCATTGAAGATTGGGTGTCAGATAGTGAAGATGAACAGGTTAAGTCAACACCTAAGGCTAATAAGGAAGAAATTCCTAAAACAGTTGAATCTAAAGTTAAACAGGCTAGTTTTGTGAAACCTGTTTTTGGTACAAATAACTATAGGAAAATAGTTGAATAGAACGAGGAACCTAGAGAACAATCTAGAAGGTTTAATAACAGGCCTAGAGGAAATCAAAGAAACTGGAATAGCCTAATTTCTCATAAGTTAGGTAGTGATTTTCAGTTAGTTAAAAAAGCTTACTATCAATGTGGTAGTTTTGATCATTTGCAGGAAGATTGTTATAACTACCGAAAACCTATTTCGAACCAAAACAAAAGGGTGAATCACAAAAAATTTTCTAAAAAGACTCACCCTCATGCAAATAAAAACATGGTTCCAAGGGCAGTATTGATGAGATCTGGTGTAACTAGGTCAATTACTACTGCTCCACCAAAAAGGCCTTTTCAAACTAAAACAGATGTTTCTACTGCTAAGGTAAAAGTAGTTTCTACTGCTGAGACAAAAGTAATAACAGACACTGTTGTGGGCAACCATTTTTATGCTGTTAAGGCCTTAGCTTGGTGGGTCTGGAAACCAAAAATAAAGGTTTTAGATCATGTTCTCAGACACAACATTGCATCAATGGATTTGAAGAAATTTAATTATGTTGATGCACAAGGAAGATCCAAGTCAGTGATGGCTTGGGTCCCCAAGAGAAACTAACTCTCTTACTTTATGTACAGGGCAATCTACAAGAGGAGCTAAAGAACAAGTGCATATTTGATAGTGGATGCTCTGGACATATAACAGGAGACATGTCCAACCTTGAAGATTTTGAAGCAATAGATGGTGGATATGTAGCCTTTGGTAATGATCCTAAAGGAGGAAAAATTGTTGGTAAAGGTACTATAAGAACAGGAAACTTGGATTTTAAAAAAGTGTACTTTGTAAAAGGGCTAAAGTTCAACCTCTTTAGTGTCTCACAAATGTGTGACAAAAAGAACTTTGTTCTTTTTACAGATATTGTATGTCTTGTCTTATCTCCTGATTATAAGTTGCCTGATGATAAATCAGTGCTACTTAGAGTCCCTAGAACAGACAACATATACAGTGTTGACATAAAGAACATAGTTCCCAAAAGAGCTTTAACTTGCCTATTTGCAAAGGCCACAAATGATGAATCTAAGCTTTAGCATAGAAGACTTGGCCATTTAAATTTTAAAACTATTAATAAATTGGTTAAGGGAAACCATGTTAGAAGATTACCTTCAAATGTTTTTGAAAACCCTGAAACCTGTGTTGCATGTCAGATGGGAAAACAACACAGAGCTTCTTGTAAGTCCAAAGTTGTGAACTCTATTTTTGAGCCTCTATATATGTTGCATATGGATTTGTTTGGGCCAACATATGTGAAAAGTTTGAACAAGAAAATGTATTGCCTAGTTGTCACAGATGACTTTAGTAGATTCACTTGGGTTTTCTTTTTAGCAACTAAGGATGAAACTTCTAGCATTCTTAAGGCTTTCATAACAAGAGTAGAAAACCTTGTTAATCACAAAGTTAAGGTGATAAGATGTGATAATGGAATTGAGTTTAAGAATAGTGTTATGAACCATTTTTGTGTGGAAAAAGGTATTTTAAGACAGTATAGTGTAGCTAGAACTCCTCAACAAAATAGTGTTGCTGAGAGGAGGAATAGGACACTTATTGAGGCTGCTAGGACTATGTTGTCTGAATCAAAATTACCTACTACTTTTTGGGCTGAAGCAGTTAATACTGCTTGTTTTGTGCAAAATAGGAGTAAAGTAGTTAAGCCTCATAACAAGACCCCTTATGAACTGTTACATGGTAGGAAGCCTATGATACCCATTTGGGTGTCCTGTTACTATCTTAAATACCATTGACCACCTAGGCAAGTTTGATGAAAAGGCAGATGAAGGATTCTTTGTTGTATACTCTACCAATAGTAAAGCTTTTAGGGTATTTAACAAAAGAACTAGGCATGTGGAAGAAAACTTGCATGTTAGGTTTAATGAAGTCACACCTAATGTTGGAGGAACTGGACCTGACTGGTTGTTAGATATTGATTCACTAACCAAAAGTATGAATTATGAGCCAGTAATTGTAGGTACCAATAATGAGTTTGCAGGTACACAAGCTGATTCTAATACAGGTATACAAGCTAAGGTAAATGAACCTGCAAAGGAGTTTGTTTCGATTGAGAAATGGAAGCTTGATCCAACTTTCACAGGCAAAGAGAAAGAGAGAAAGAGTTCACAAGATGATGATGCTGTTCATGAAGTACCAAAAGAATATGAATAAGGTGGTGTTAATTCTTCTGATGCTGGAAAAGTGGTTAATGAAGGACCACAAATTGTTGATGAAGTGCAGAATAAGATTAGCAGTAGTAACTTTGATTCAACTGCTAAGCTAAAAGAGACTACTGTTAAGCCTTTTGATTCTATTGCTGCACCCAAAGTTCCTACAGCTGAGAAAGATGGAAGATCGTTTGCTGATGATGACTATCCAGATGATCTTAATATACCTGGTTTGGTCAACATCTATGAAGATACTGATGATGAAGCTTCGGATGGGTTTGGTGCAGAGGCTGACTTAAACAATATGGAGAATGCAATACCTGTCAGTCCTATTCCAACCACCAGAGTTCACAAAAATCATCCAAAAGAGCAGATCATAGGAGATGTTGAATCTGCTATTCAAAGAAGAAGTAAAACAAGAGGATTGAGAGATTTGGTTAATCAAGGTTTATTTGCTCAATTTCTTCATCAAAGAAATAGCCACAAGGATCTTTAGAATTGTATGTTTGCTTGTTTTCTGTCACAAGTGGAACCCAAGAATGCCTATAAAGCATTACAAGATGAGAGTTGGGTGGAAGCTATGCAACAAGAGTTCTTGCAGTTTAAGCTTCAAGAAGTTTAGACCTTAGTTGATTTCCCTAATGGGAAAAAGGCAATTGGTACAAAATGGGTCTTTAGATGCAAAAGAGATGAGAAAGGCATTGTGATCAGGAACAATGCAAGATTAGTGGCTCAAGGATACACTCAAGAGGAAGGCATTGATTATGATGAAGTGTTAGCACCTGTTGAAAGGATAGTAGCTATCAGATTATTCCTTGCTTATGCTTCATATAAGAACTTTACAGTGTATCAAATGGATGTGAAGAGTGCTTTCTTATATGGGAAGATTGATGAAGAAGTTTATGTTTTCCAACGACCTGGTTTTGAAGACCCTGATTATCCTGATAGAGTTTACAAGGTGGAAAAAAGCATTGTATGGTTTGCATCAAGCTCCTAGAGCTTGGTATGACACCTTATCAAAGTACTTGTTGAACAATGGCTTCAATAGTGGAAGAATTGACAAGACTTTGTTTATCAAAAGAGACAAAAATGATATCTTACTGGTTCAAGTGTATGTTGATGATATCATTTTTGGGTCAACCAACAAGGTGTTTTGTGATGATTTTGAGAAGTTAATGCAAAACAGGTTTCAAATGAGTTCTATGGGTGAACTCACATTCTTTTTAGGGCTTCAAGTCAAACAAAAGAATGATGGCATATTTATCAGTGAAGACAAGTATGTGGCTGATATCCTGAAGAAGTTTGGCTTTTCTGATGTGATGCCTGCTAAGACAACCATGGAGTCCAACAAGCCTCTGGTCAAAGATGACTATGGGAAAGAAGTTGGTGTCCATTTATACAGATCAATGATTGGTTCATTGATGTCTCTAACTGCTTCCAGGCCAGATATTATGTTTGCTGTGTTTGCTTGTGCCAGATTTCAAGTTACCCCTAAAGTATCTCACTTGAATGCTGTGAAGAGAATTTTCAGGTACTTAAGGAGTCAACCTAGGTCGGGCCTTTGGTATCCTAAATATTCACCTTTTGATCTGGTGGTATACTCAGATAGTGATTATGCTAGAGCATGTTTAGATAGGAAATCAACTACTGGAGGTTGTCAATTTCTTGGACATAGGTTGATTTCATGGCAATGCAAGAAACAGACTGTGGTGGCAAATTCTACAACTGAAGTTGAGTATGTTGCTACTTCAAGTTGTTGTGGTCAAGTATTGTGGATTCAGAACCAGTTACTAGACTATGGGTATAATTTGATGCACACCAAAATTTACCTTGATAATAACAGTACAATGTGTATTATTAAAAATCTTGTTTTCATTCTAAAACAAAACATATTGAGATAAGACATCACTTTATAAGTGATTCTTTTGAAAAGAAATTAATTCAAATTGTTAAAATCCATACTAACAATAATGTTGCAGATTTGCTCACAAAAGGTTTTTATGTGGGTAGATTTTAATTTTTAATTGCTAGTATTGGAATGATCAATCTTTGAAAATTCTTATCACTTTGTGTTTTTGTAATGTTTTGTAAGGATTTGTACTGTTATTAGTCAATAAGTTGTTTCTGCTGCTTGCAATGTGTTGCTAGTTATATTTAGTTTTGATGCTTATTGATTATACAACTGCTAAGTATAACTATGAATTATGATTGTTTGGAATTAAATATTCTGAAGTTAGAGTATTAGAATTTACTCTAAGTCGAAGGTACTGCTAGTACATCAAGGTACTGCTAGAGCAAGAAGGTACTGCTAGTTCAAGTAGAAGGTACTGCTAGTTGTATATGGTACTGCTGATCAGTGAGTCATAAAGCTACTTCAAGGATAAGATCGAAAAGATATTTATTGTATTTTGGTCAAACACATACGGTAGATAATATCTTACTCCATGTGCTTAGTTAAACAAGTTGTATACATAGATACATGTTGTATCTTATGTACTGACACACAATAAGCATAGGTTAACCAAGTAAGTCGGCCAAGACTTTAAGCAATTTGTAAAGATCTTTGGCAACTATAAAAGAGATCTTAGACTAGTGATTATGTACGTGTGTGAAAAATATAAGTGAATATCTGTTAAGACATAGAACAAACACAAATCACAAGTTGTAACATAAGATTCAAGGTTTTGTAACCCTAGTGATTAACACAAGATCACTCGTATTATTTTGAATAATATTGAATCGTTTAGTGAAAAACTTTCTTTGTTCATTGTTAAGTAACAAACATAATTCTTCCATTTCCATAACATACATAACCTTCTAAGTGTGGTTAAGTAAATTCCGCGTGCTTAATCATATTAACTCAATATATCTTACACACAAAGTATACAAGGTTTAACCACCTTAACCGTGTGTCACAGGTCCTCTCAGTTGGTATCAGAGCTCAGGCTGATATAATTGAATTAGAAGAAACAGAAATGGATGCACATGATGTTCAAACAAATGTTGCTGCAAAGTTGCCCATGATCAAACCTAATGAGTTTGAGTAATGGAGGATGAGAATTGAGCAATATTTCATGGTCCAAGATTACACTCTTTTGGATATCATTATATATGGTGATTCTTTTTCACCAAGCTATTCAGAGGTTGTCCTAGAAGGTAAAACAAGTAGGAAAAGAAATACTGAACCAGTGTCAAATGAAGAGAAGATACTGAAGAGAAATGATCAGAAAGCAAGAAATTTATTGCTTATGACCATTCCTAGTGAGCAGATGCTATCATTTAACAAGTATCTTGATGCAAAAACTCTTTTTGAAGAGATTTGTGCATATTTTCATGGTAATGAAACTACCAAAAAGACACAGAAGACACTACTAAAGCAACAATTTGAAAACTTTACTTCTTTTAGTAATGAGTCTCTTGATAAGCTATTCTCAAGATTACACAAGCTTGTCAGTCAGTTAGCTGTGTTAGGTGTTGAGACAGAGATGGAAGATCTCAACATGAAGTGTTTGAGAAGTCTACCTGATGAGTTCCATACTCATGTTATTGTCTGGATGAACAAACCAGACATTGAAACAATGAAGCTTAATGATTTGTACAACAACTTCAAAATTGTTGAACAAAGTCTTAGAAAGTCTGGAATTTATGGTACTAGTTCTGCGAACGTGGCACTTTTGTCATCTCCTAGTATTGGTAAGTCTGAAGAGGTAGAAGAAGTTGAAGGTGTTTCTAATGCTAAAAATGGTGGTCCTTCTACTAGTTCATAAAAGACTGTTGCAGGACTTGGTGATCCAGCATTCTATGTATTCATATCTAGTCAGTCTAGTGGTTCTCCTCTAAATCATGAAGACCTTGAGCAGGTTGATGGTGATGATTTGGAAGAGATGGACATCAAATGGCAGGTTGCTTTGCTCAGCATGAGGGCCAAGAAGCATTGGCAGAGAACTAGGAAGCAAATTACCATAAATGGTAATGATACTGCTGGGTTTGATAAGAAGAAAGTGGAGTGTTTCAACTGTCATAGGTTAGGACACTTTGCTAAGGAGTGTAGAAGCCCAAGAAAGCAGGAGAATAGAAACACATGGTATAAGCAAGATAGGAGAAAGGAAGTTACTATCGAAGAGCCAAAGGCTATGTTGGCTATTGATGGTATTGGTTATGATTGGAGCTCTATGGCTATTGAAGAGGATGCACCACCAAATGCTGCTCTTTTGGCCAATGAATTTGCTCTAATGGCCCATTCTGATTCAGAGGTAAACAATATTACATCTTGTACTGAATCATGTCCTAATCTTAAAGCTTATGAAGACCTTAATAAGAGATTTGAAGCCCATAGAGAAGAGCTACTGAATTCTCTTTTTAATTTGGCTAATCACAAAAGAGGTATAGGTGTTTTAGAAAAACAAGTCTTACATTTTAAAGATAATGAAACTCATTTTGCTAATGACATCAATATACTAAAAAATGACATTAAGATCAGAGATGAGTGTATTGTTGAGTTGAATGATTCATTAGCTAAACATAAAAATGAAAGAGAAAATGTAAAGGTATCTGTGGATGTTTTAGCTCATTCCTCAGAAGGATTCAATAAGCTTTGGGAAGCTCAAGTTATTGATAAGGTTAATTCTGGCGTTGGATTTAAGTCTGTACCCCCACCATACAGAGGTGTTCATTCACCTTCAGGTATTGATTTAGCACACACAGGATTAGCTGAGTTTCAAGAACCAATCATGGAATATGGTTCTAAGGCCACTAATAGTCCAAAGATAGAAAAGGTAAGTAAAAGTTTAGATAAAACTTTATCTTATCAGGACAAGGTGTCCTTTGTTAAGAAAGGAGATGCTATAGTTGTTAAAGATTGTACAACTGATAGTGATAGTGATGAAGAAGAACAGGTTATGTCTAAACCTGTATTGGTTAAGAAAGTAGGAACAAGTTTTCCTAAGATAGTCAATCACAACACTAACAGGCCTAAGTGAAATGTTAAGACTGTTAGGAAACCAGTTAGATATTGTGAACAATATAGAACTACAAACAAGTCCAGAGGTAACCAAAGGAATTGGAACAACCTCAAGTCAAACCAATTAGGTGATGACTTTGCATTTTACAATAAAGCTTGTTATACATGTGGTAGTTTTGACCATCTTGCAGCTTTCTGCAACCAAAGGGTAACTGGGTATGAAAACAATAGGGTGAACTACAAAAGGCAAACTCCTCAAACTTATTTTCACTCTAACACTCATAGAACAAAACCCAGAACAGTCTCAAACAAGTCTGGACCCAAAGGTCCTGACAAACAAAAAGGTCCTGCTAATACATACAAAAAGGTACTGCCAGTTCAAATTAAAGGTACTGGTAGATCAAAAGGTACTGTTAGACCTATGATGACTGTTAACCCAAAATCTACAGCTAAGGATGCAAAAACAACTTTCGTACATGCATCTAAAACTGTTCTAAGGCCCATTCAAACAAAAGCAGTGGTCCACAAACAAATTTGGAGACCAAAGAGTTCAACTACAAAGCTAGCAGACTCTGCTAAGCATGTTATTCACTCTGCTGCTAAGGGTAATAGGGCAAATGCTGTTAAGGCCTCAGCATGTTGGATTCAAAAATCCAATGTTGCATCAACTGTCCTTAAAAGATTAAACTACATTGATGCAAGAGGCAGATCCAAGTCAGTAATGGCTTGGATCCCCAAAGAAAACTAACACTCTTATTTGTGTGCAGGAACATTCTATTGATCATCAAGATCAAGGATACTCAGATAGTGGATGTTCCAATCACATGACAGGCAACATGTCTTATCTTTCAGATTTTCAAGAATTCAATGGAGGATATGTTACCTTTGGAGGTGGTTTTCGTGGCAAAATTTCTGGTAAAGGTACTATTAAAACCGGAAATTTAGATTTTGAAAATGTGTACTATGTACAAGAGGTAAAGTATAATCTTTTTAGTGTTTCACAAATGTGTGACAAAAAGAACAATGTCCTTTTTACTTACACTGAATGTCTTGTTCTATCTAAGGATTTTAAGATGCCTGATGAAAATCAAGTGCTTCTTAGAATTCCTAAAAAGGCCAATATGTATAGTGTTGATATGAAGAACATTATTCCTAAAAAGGATTTAACTTGTCTTATATCAAAGGCCACATTGGATGAATCAATGTTATGGCATAGAAGGCTTGGTCATATTAACTTCAAAACCATAAATAAAATTGTTAAGAATGGTTTAATAAGAGGTTTACCTCACAAAAGATTTGAAAATGATCAAACATGCATTGTTTGTCTAAAAGGCAAACAACACAAAGTCACTTGTAAGCCCAAGATTTTTAACTCTATCAATCAGTCATTGTTTATGCTTCATATGGACTTATTTGGACCTGTTTCAGTAAGGAGTATGCAACATAAAAAATATTGTCTTGTTATAACTGATGACTATAGCAGATTTACATGGGTTTTCTTTTTAGCCACTAAGGATGAGACATCAAGCATCCTTAAGGACTTCATTACATTGATAGAAAACCAAGTAAGCAAGAAAGTAAAAGTCATTAGGTGTGATAATGGAACAGAATTCAAAAATAGTGTTATGGATGATTTCTGCAAAGAAAAAGCTATTAGGAGAGAATATAGTGTTGCGAGAACACCACAACAGAATGGAGTGGTTGAAAGAAAGAATAGAACACTAATTGAAGTTGCTAGAACAATGTTAGCTGATTCTAAGCTACCTATAATCTTTTGGGCAGAGGCAATTAACACTGCTTGCTATGTTCAAAATAGAGTTTTAGTTGTGCAGCCTCACAATAAGACATCATATGAACTCTTTAATGGTAGAACTCCTGCAATAGGATTTATTAGACCTTTTGGATGTCATGTGACAATTCTCAATACCTTAGACCATTTAGGAAAATTCGATGGTAAAGAAGATGAAGGTTTCTTATTTGGATATTCTCTTGTTAGCAAAGCTTTTAGAGTTTACAACTTAAGAACTGAGAAAGTACAAGAAGAACTACATGTGGAGTTTCTGGAAAACAAATCCAATGTAGTAGGTCAAGGACCAAAATGGATATTTGATCTTGATTATCTAACAAGTTCTATGAATTATATACCTGTTGTTGCAGAAACTAATAATTTTTCAGGTTCACAAGCAACAAATGAGTTGGAGTTAGATAAAGATCAATCTGATGTCATTATGCCATTGTGGTCAAGTACTAGTGTGGATTTAGCTTCAAACAATGATGAATCTTCTTCTGATAAAGCAAAAGAAGATGTTGAGGCTCAAAGGAAAGATGTTGGAACAGAGGAACAACACAATATGTTAAATATTGATAGTACTGCCGAGACAGAGCAAGGTACTGCTAGTACTTCTAAAGGTACTAGTAGTTTCATTTGAAGGAACTGTTAGTTCAGTTGAAGGTACTGTTGATCCTTCACACTCAAAAGATGCAGAGTTCCAAGAAGATGAAGTGGATTTGAGTAATCTTCCACAATCTTATCATGTTCCTACTACCCCACACATAAGGATTCACAAAGTTCACTCCCTGGATAATGTGATTGGAGATATACAATCTGGTGTGAAGACAAGAAGAAAACTGGTCTCTTCAGACCAAAAAGGGATTCTTGATGCCCTTTATGCTTCAAAACAACATGAGCTTTCAAACTCTTGTTTATTTGTATGTTTTCTCTCTCAAAAGGAACCAAAGAATATTCTTACAGCCCTAGATGATTCAAGCTGGTTAGAGGCTATGCAAGAAGAGCTTCTTCAGTTCAAGATTCAAAAGGTTTGGGTGCTAGTCGATTTACCTAGAAATGAAAAGGTAATTGGCACTAGATGGGTTTTTAAGAACAAAAGGGATGAAAGAGGAATTGTGATCAAGAATAAGGCTAGACTAGTAGCACAAGGGTACACACAAGAAGAAGGAATAGATTATGATGAAGTTTATGCTCCAGTAGCAAGAATTGAGGCAATTAGGCTGTTTCTAGCTTATGCTTCATTTTTAGGCTTCACAGTCTACCAAATGGATGTCAAAAGTGCATTTTTATATGGTGAAATTGGAGGAGAGGTGTATGTTTCACAACCTCCTGGTTTCATTGATCCATTACATCCAAACAAAGTGTACAGAGTAGTGAAAGCTCTCTATGGCCTTCATCAGGCACCAAGAGCTTGGTATGCAACACTAGCTTCCTACTTATTAGAAAATGGATTTCAAAGAGGGAAGATTGATCAGACACTTTTCATCAAACAGCACAAGAAGGATCTTCTGTTAGTGCAGGTGTATGTGGATGACATTATCTTTGGATCTACAAGGAAGGAAATGTGTTTAGAATTTGAGAAGCTTATGAAAGATAAGTTTCAGATGAGTTCTATGGGAGAACTTACATTCTTTTTGGGTTTGCAAGTTAAGCAATCATCTGAAGGCATATTTATTAGTCAAGACAAATATGTTGCAGAGATACTTAGAAAATTTCAATTTGCTGATTCAAAAATAGCAAGCACACCAATGGACTCTGAGAAGCACCTTCTGAAAGATGAAGATGGAGAAAATGTAGATGTACACAGTTACAGATCTATGATAGGCTCTTTGATGTACCTTACATCATCTAGACCTGATATCATGTTTCCTGTTTGTGTCTGTGCAAGATTTCAAGTTACTCCAAAGGTTTCTCATTTAACTGCAGTCAAGAGAATTTTTAGATATCTCAAAGGTCAACCAAGGTTGGGTATATGGTATTCTAGAGAATCTCCTTTTGACTTGGTAGCATATTCGGATAGTGATTATGCTGGTGCTAGCTTGGACAGAAAGTCAACAACTGGAGGATGTCAATTCCTTGGGTGTAGTCTTGTCTCATGGCAGTGTAAGAAGCAGACAAGTGTGGCAAATTCAACAACTTAAGCTGAATATATAGCTGCTGAAAGTTGCTCTAGTCAAGTTTTATGGCTTCAAAACCAACTCCTTGATTATGGGTATAATTTCTTAAACACTGTTATTTATATTGATAATAGTAGTACAATTTGTATTATTAAAAATCTGGTACAACACTCTAAAACAAAACACATTGAAATTAGACATCACTTTATAAGAGACTGCAATGAGAAAAGATTAATTCAAGTTCTTAAAATTGCTTCAGAACATAATTTTGCAGATCTGCTAACAAAAGCTTTTGATGTTTCAATGTTTCAGTACTTGGTAGCAAGTATTGGAATGCTTAATCTTTAAATTTTCAATATGATGTGTTTTTGTACATAAATTTTTGTTGGTACTACTGGATTTATAAGGTACTGCTAATATATCAAAATTTGAATTGTGTTATTCATACAGTTGGTTCTATGATTATTCTAATGCAAGACAAGTACTTTGTACATTGTTCTTTTGGTTTTAGACTAACTATTACAGGTATGAATATGTGAACACAAAGGATATTTCAAGTGAAATGGGAACAGCAGAATGCTTATCAAATTGCTGACCATAATAGGTTTATGATGGACTAAGTTTAGGAATTTAACCTCCTTAAAACTTCTTTCTTGAAATCTAGTTATGATATTTCACATTGAATTGATGACTTAGTTGATCAGATAGTAACTGATACAACTCACTTTCTATCATTTTATACTTTTAAGTATAATGAGTTAGTCTAAGGACATCTGATAGAAAGAACAGCTAGTAAAAGTGAATCTAACACTTGTGTTGGAGGTAACAATTACTATGAGCTGGAAACCCTGTCAAGAAAATCTTTTGAATAGATTTATCTTTACACAGGCAGTTATTTATAACTGAAAAACATTGGTTCTCACACAACCAGAGGTTGCTTTAAACCGAAATGATAATTAAGTGTCTGTTATACACTTTATTCTTTCAAAATGGTTGGAAGTAGTATGATTTTTCAATTCTAAAATCATGAACATACTACTAAGTTAAATGATTTCTTAAAAGGATTTTCAAGGATTCTCAAAAACCATCCATTGATGGACTATGAATCAAAATGTCCACTGATTCACCTCTCATAGGAGTTAACACACCTAGAAGTGATGAGGACAGCAACTTAAACTTTTAAAGAATTGATGGCTTCATGTACAATATTGTCTGACAACAAAAGTTACACATTGATAGATCAGTCAAAGGTACATAGTGAGATCTTCCAAACAAGGGGAGGAAACAAAAGTTATCTGCTTCAGGGGAGGTTACAATCTCAGAGAAGGAAATAATTGCCCAGAAAAGGAAGAATAAACCAATATATGGAAGGAGAAGACAAGAGCATACAAGATGATAATGTAGAGGTTGAAAATGATTAGAATAGATCAAATATCTAGAAGGGATGAAGCATTTCTAAAGGAGAAAATTCTATCTAGATCAAACGAAGGAAAGTTTCAATTTCAGTTCATTATGTTTGTTTATCACTTGCAAAGGCATGCTGATAGATGATTTCACTTGTTGAAATCATTGCCTCTTACAATTCCTCCATCCAAGGAAATTGCACCATCTTTTGGTACAATGTTTTGATATTGCTGAAGTCAAAGAAGAACAAAGCAGAACAGTTCAGAATAAGAAGAATAGTTCAGATTCATGAAGTGTTTGAAAGATCTTTTCAAGTCCTCATTTAATTCAGAAAACATGTTTGAATGATTCACATGTTTAGGGGAGGATTGTTGGGAATTAAATATTCTGAAGTTAGAGTATTAGAATTTACTCTAAGTCGAAGGTACTGCTAGTACATCAAGGTACTGCTAGAGCAAGAAGGTACTGCTAGTTCAAGTAGAAGGTACTGCTAGTTGTATATGGTACTGCTGATCAGTGAGTCATAAAGCTACTTCAAGGATAAGATCGAAAAGATATTTATTGTATTTTGGTCAAACATATACGGTAGATAATATCTTACTCCATGTGCTTAGTTAACAAGTTGTATACATAGATACATGTTGTATCTTATGTACTGACACACAATAAGCATAAGTTAACCAAGTAAGTCGGCCAAGACTTTAAGCAATTTGTAAAGATCTTTTGCAACTATAAAAGAGATCTTAGACTAGTGATTATGTACGTGTGTGAAAAATATAAGTGAATATCTGTTAAGACATAGAACAAACACAAATCACAAGTTGTAACATAAGATTTAAGGTTTTGTAACCCTAGTGATAAACACAAGATCACTCGTATTATTTTGAATAATATTGAATCGTTTAGTGAAAAACTTTCTTTGTTCATTGTTAAGTAACAAACATAATTCTTCCATTTCCATAACATACATAACCTTCTAAGTGTGGTTAAGTAAATTCCGCGTGCTTAATCATATTAACTCAATATATCTTACACACAAAGTATACAAGGTTTAACCACCTTAACCGTGTGTCACAGGTCCTCTCAATTATGATTGTTGAGGTATATTCTTGTGTTTTTGTGGTTTTGGACTAATCTTTTGCAGCAAAAGTCAAAGGGGAATGCTTGTCTGATGAGAAAAAAGGTGTTTGGAAAGATCAGCAGACATTCTACTGCTAGTTACAAAGTTTCTGCTGCTAGGCAAAACTTTCTACTGCTGAGGGTTCTACTGCTAGCTTTGTAACTTTTGGGATTCTACTGCTTGGTTTGAAAGTGTAGGGTCGGTTTTGTAAATTTGGCACCAACTAAACCTAATTTGATCTGAAGGGCTTAAAAACCTAATTGGATCTCATAATTGACTTTGTGCGCCCAAAATTCATTCTAATTCAAACCCTAACATACTTTTTAACATCTGATTTTAAAAACCTCTAAAATCAAAACCCTAATTAACAATGTCAACAAGAGTCTTTTCTGATAACCACAATCAAGTTGCTTTTCTTGAAAAGCCCAGAGAAACTGAAGGTTTTGCTGAGGTAATAGACTTTCTTAATGCTACTTACATTCGGTACGCATTAACAGAAAACCCTTCTATATATGTTTCTGATGTGCCCATTTCGAGTGCAAGTTTTAAATTTATAACACGATCTACCAATGATTCAAACGAAACACATACGAGCAAGTATACTCGTCCGTGTGTAGTAAGAGATGAAATGGTAAGCCGAGGTCGTTCACAAGTATTTGTTTAGTTTTATGAAACGTGAGTTGAATATAAAATTGAGCTTTGTTAATGATTCTAATAGCAAGCAAATAATGATGAAGATGTAAATTCAATATATAAAAACTGCACTTGCCTAGACTAGTTTGCACAATTCCCTTGATATGATTATGACAATGGTTCAAATCGATTATGATCAAATAAATTAGATAGTGTTCTAATTTAATTAGTTGATGTACTAATTCTCTTGCTTTCAACACTTTAAATCCTCGTCAAGATTTTAAGATGAAAAAAACAATATTACCTTTTGATCAAACAAGACTAACACAACTCAATCACTTGATTCGCTATCGTTTCACAAGTAATTGACAACTACACTTTTTAGTTTTCTAAGTTTAACCAAGTTTCTTATGAAATGGTCAATACATAAGGTAACACCTTCAGAGACAAAGGTTTACAATTGATTGAATAACAATGACTCTTTCGACCTATTACTCCATTAACAATCAACCAAACTTGATAACTCTTTTGTTTATGAAAACTTCTAAGTACAATTCGATCTTAGTATTAGCTTTTTATTGAACTAGAACCATAGAGTCATAATCATATAAATATTCATGTAAAAACATCATCTAGGCAAGTGCATAAGGCACTTAGCCACTCATAGCAAACAAGGAAATAACCACGGAAAATTTATCACTTGAAAACATGATTAAGAAGTCTTACAAGAGTTGTAATGAGGATTACAAGAGTTAGGAACAATTATGAGATGATCAACAATGATTCCTTGCATGTTTAAATTGATGAATGATGAATGTAAGCCAACTTCTTCCTGCATTTTCTTCTTTGAGAGAGTATGAGACTTTGGTGATGATAGTAGATGATGGATAATAGCCTTCTATGATGATGTCCTCTCTATTCCAAGTATACTTATTAATAGACTGACTCCCCTTAGCCACCAAGCAATTTTGTAGTGCTTGTGCACAAAGTGTCATTAAAATCTGGACTTGGAGTAATTGTTGAGTAATGACAACCGACATGAAGAGGTAGTTCATTAAAGATAGTCATTAAGTATGCCAGGAGTTGCATCAACCCAAGGTTGAAGTCTCAACCTGAGGTTCAGTCCGAGCCCAAGGTTTGAAGTAAGGTTGGCATGGCATTTTTGAACCTTGGGTTGAACTTAAGCCTTAGTTGTATTTCTTGAACCTTTGGTTGAGGAAGCAAGCCATAATTATTTGTATGCAACTTCTCATTCATTTCATCAACACTTGATCTTTTCTTGAGCTCGGGAATCTTTGGAATCTTGATTCTTTATCTTTGATGATCTTCCCGACGTCTTTATTATGGGTAGAATCTTTCGTTGTGCATAAGCTCTTGATTTAACGACTTTTCCACATCTTTCTAGCTATTCCCTTGGACTTGATTGTACCTAGACCTGAATACATCTTTCATACCTTTTAAGCGTAAAATGTTCAAAAATACAACCAAATACAAAGTACAAACATAGAAATAACGCGACTAAAACATGTACAAAATGAGCGCTATCAAATCCCCCATACTTACACTTTGCTTGCCCACAAGCAAATCTAGCTTTAAAAATAAATAAATCCACATGATATAAATGAAAATGATTCTGAAAATGAGATGCAAATCCATCAAGTACAAGTACAAGATAAGATCCATCTTTTTTAAGCTTTGTAAGTGAAAAGTCGAGATGTTTGACAATACCTTAATGATTCTCTTGCTTGATAACATATTAAAACACCTCACGAAAAATGAATGAAGTATAATTCACTCAACACTCATTTATTTAGTGGGCGAGTATATAAGAAAATAACACTCATCGCTCAGTCATGATCTAAATATTACCATAAGCTTGTACAAGAAACAAAACTCCACCGGCGTGGCGTAAGCAGCAAGTGTAAACATCTAAGAGGACTTTTATTCGGGTTGTAACGTTTAGGCTTCAGGTTAAAAGGGTATGGATAAGACATGGGAATATTTATGAAATTGGTTTAAAAATAAAAACTTTACAAATAGTCAAAGTCTACAACCAGTTGCTACTAGCTACGACAACCTCTATCACATGAACTTGAGAATTCATCCTAGATGGATATCATACTTTCATAGCTCATTGGCTATTTTTTTTCACCATACAATCGCGATGACTTATTATATATTTTTTCTCTTTTCCTTTTTTTTCTCGTTGTTGTTGGCCACATGTTTCGGCCATCGATCATAATTCCAATTGATCGTCCATTAGATTATCATGGAGTTTGCAACTTCTGAAAGTTCAAGGATTTCCTACATAACAACCATCTTTCCATGTAGCTAGTAACCAACCAAGACTTGACTATGGGTAAGGCTAAGGCTAAAAGTGTAAAATATTTTTGTATTTTAATTTTTCTGGATGTAACAAAAGAAAAGAATGGCTCAAAGGGTGTACTAATGATATCTAGCACTAAAATTGAGTGCTAACAAATGGGTCTATATGGGTGGTTAACTAACCGATGTGGCTAGCTAATAAATCCTAAGGTTGCCATTTGGTTAAAATCCTAAGGTTGCCTCTTATCACAAGAATACACTTGCATCACACAAATGTGATCTTACTGCGGTCTGGTAATGATTTGCAAGTACAAGTTCTAGAATAAATAAAATCACCGGCACACTCATAGCAAAAAGATCAAGCATAAAAGATGTATGCTTTATAAGAATAGGCTCAAATCCTCACAAGTTTTGGTGGAATGGGCTATAATTGTGCTAGCAATGTTATCGATCCTAAAAATGGATTGCAATGTCAATCATGACACATCTTGAATTTTCAAAAATTACATGTTTTATCAGTGGATAAATTATCCTAAATGTGCGAAAACAACTAGATTATAAGGGCAAACAATTTAAAACTAGGCTCAAAAATATAGAAAATTTAAAATCTAGTTTCATTTTCCTATTTCCTCCCCCCCCCACCCCCCACACTTAAGTTTGACATTTTCCTCAATAGAAAGAACGATGAACCATAAAAATAGGGAAATGGAACATAAAAGAAATGATACTGCCTAAGCCTCGGAATCTAGATCGAGCTCCAAATGAGATATTGAGATCGAATGATTCCACATCTTCGAGATCAAGCATCGTAACCTGCGGTAATCTTCATATACAAAAAACAAACAAACACACAAAATGAAAAATATTTTTGGATTATTTTTTCAGTAACGCCCCCACACTTATAGTGAAACTATTGGGGCATAAAAATAAACAAACAATTTATAACACACGGGTTGCCTCTCGAGAAGCGCTTAATTTATTAGCGAGTCATCAGCCTGACTCGATCTTTCTCACTTCGTGGTTTATGTTTGGGATTATTTCCCGACTTCTTGGGAATATACACCACGTTTACTTTCACTATTCCTTTTCCGGTTTTATCAATATCATGTAGCTTTGCGGTATCGCAAGTTCTAGGAAGAACATCCCGGATGAATCCTGTTTCCGCAGCCCATGGTATTACTTTTTTATAATCTGCTGGAAAAGGTGCCATGAATGGAATAGTAGTGTATTTCTTTTTATCGAGCAGTTCAAGTGGAATTTCCTCACTTGACATTTCATTTAGTTGCTCCTCATCATGATAAATCTTGATACGATATCCATTATCAATGAAACATCCACCGTGCTTGTCATATAACTCGACATATCCGGATGGAAAACCATGTTTTACCACGAATGGACCAAACCATTTGATTCTTAGCTTAGGAGCTTTGAATTTGTACTTAGAATTGAAAAAAAGTACTTTGTCTTCGACTTTGAATTCTTTCCGGATTCAGAGTTTTCTATCATGGTAAGCTTTTGTTCGAGCTTTCTACAACTTGGAATTCTCATACGCTTGGTGTCTTAACTCATCGAGTTCATGCAATTGCAAGAATCATTTTTCTCCAGCGATTTTGAGATCGGGGTTACATTGCCTCAAAGCCCAGTATGCGCGGTGTTCAATTTCAAACGGCAAATGACAAGTTTTTCCATATATGAGTCTATACGGAGTTGTGCCAATTGGAGTTTTATATGCCATTCTAAACGCCCATAGAGCATCATCGAGTTTCCTTGACCAAACGGAAGGATTATCCTTAACCGTTTTTTCAAGTATTCTTTTAAAAGCTCTATTGGTGTTTTCAACTTGACCATTGGTTTGAGGATGGTATGCATTTACGAAACGATGATGAACTCCATATCGTTTCATAGCTTTCTCCATTTGATGGTTACAGAAGTGAGTTCTTCTGTCGCTTATCAAAGCTTTTGGAATTCCGAATCAAGAGAAAAGCTTTTTCAGAAAATTGACAACCACTCGTGCATCATTTGTGGATAAGGCTTCCACTTCGGCCCACTTAGAAACATAATCAATTGCAACGAGGATGTATTCGAACTTACGAGATTTAGGAAAAGGACCCATAAAGTCAATTCCCCATATATCAAAGATTTCATAAACTTGTATGCTTTTTTGTGGCATTTCGTCTCTTCGAGAAAGACTACCAGACTTTTGGCAAGCATCATAATTCTGCACAAGAATATAAGCTTCTTTAAAAATTGTCGGCCAATAAAATCCCGCATCAAAAACTTTTTTCGCGGTTGTGGATGGACCGTAATGTCCTCCAGTTGGGCCGTGATTACATTCATCGGGAATTCTTTGGGTCTCTGAACCGTACACGCATCTTCAAATTATCCCATCGGGACACATTTTAAACAGATACGGTTCATCCCAAAAATAGTCTTTAAGGTCTGCGAAAAATTTACTACGATGAGCGTGAGTTAGACCTTTTTTTAACACTCCTCCGACTAAATAATTTGCATAGTCTGCAAACCATGGAACTTCTTCGTTTTCAATTCCCATAAGAGTTTCATC
Organism: Artemisia tridentata subsp. tridentata; assembly: GCA_021014915.2. NCBI lineage: Eukaryota > Viridiplantae > Streptophyta > Magnoliopsida > Asterales > Asteraceae > Artemisia > Artemisia tridentata. The sequence continues at coordinate 275,712,563 of CP139506.1, forward strand.
GGAAAAATTATCATCAATCTCATCTTCACCGAATTCCTCTAAATTAGGATTTTCCAATCGAGACAAATGATCTGCTGCAACATTTTCTGCACCTTTCTTATTTTGGATTTCTATGTCAAATTCTTGAAGTAATAAAATCCATCGGATAAGACGTGGTTTGGCATCTTGTTTGGCAAACAGATATTTAAGATCTGAATGATCGGTGAATACAATTGTTTTTGACAAAACGAGATAAGAACGAAAATTTTCAAACGCAAAAACTACAGCTAAAAGTTCTTTTTCAGTGACTGTGTAGTTTTGTTGAGCATTATTCAATGTTTTGCTAGCTAAGTAAATAGGACAAAAATGTTTTCCATCTCCTTGTCCTAATGCTACTCCAACGGCAAAATCACTTGCATCACACATAAGTTCAAATGGCAGCGACCAATCTGGTGAAACCATAATCAGTGCATTTGTTAACTTATTTTTGAGCATTTCGAATGCCTTGATGCATTCTTCATTGAAATCAAAAACTGAATCTTTCTCTAGAAGCTTAGTCATAGGACGAGATAATTTCGAAAAATCTTTGATGAATCTGCGGTAGAATCCCACATGTCCCAAGAAACTACTAACGCCTTTGACGTTAGTCGGGGGTGGTAACTAAGCAATAGCATCTATTTTTGCTTTCTCAACTTCGATTCCCTTGCAAGAAATCTTGTGACCAAGCACAATGCCTTCTGTCACCATAAAGTGACATTTTTCCCAGTTTAGCAGGAGATGGGCTGTTTTGCATCTTTCAAGCATTTTATTAAGATTAGAAAGGCATGACTCGAATGAGTCTCCAAATAACGAGAAATCATCCATGAAAACTTCCATGGAGGTTTCGAGCATATCTTGAAAAATAGCAATCATGTATCTTTGAAATGTTGCTGGTGCGTTGCAAAGACCAAAAGGCATACGCCTATACGCATATGTCCCAAAAGGACACGTGAATGTGATCTTTTCTTGATCAGCTGAATCAATTGGAATTTGGAAATAACCGGAAAATCCATCGAGAAAACAAAAGAATTTGTTCCCCGCAAGTCTTTTAAACATTTGATCCATGAACGGTAAAGGAAAATGATCCTTCCTGGTGGCGTCATTTAATTTGCGATAATCAATGCATACTCGCCAACCAGTTATGGCTCTGGTAGGAACAAATGTTCGTTACGAAAGGTAACCGATTATAGACAAAAGGTCACAATTGATAATAAACTATTAATCTCTCGACCCTTGAAATGGTTTACAATCAATCCGTTTTGATAGACAAAAGCATTTTCATTACAATCACGATTAAGTTTCTTTGTTTAATCAAGAATAGTGGATGACAACAATCATTTATAGACAAATGATTATAACTAGTTGAATAACAATAGTTCTCTCGACCCTTAAAATTACTAGCAACTAGTTAAACTTGACCAACAAATGTCACTATGAAACTTGATCACAATTGGTTCTTAGAATCGACTTGAAATTGAATTAAAACATGTTATCACAATCATATGCCAATCAATAGGTAATACACATCATCTAAGCAAGTGCACAAAGGCACTAGCCACTCATAGCAAACATAAACATAATCTTAAAACCTTGAACATTAAAAACCATGATTAAGAGTCTTACAATGATTGAAAATAAGATTACAAGTGAAAAGGCAATGATTCTCACAAGAGATGAAATGGACTTCGACTCTCCTTTGCTCCTGGACTTTTTGGACGAATTTAAGAGTATGTGATGAGTGGTTGATGGATTCTACTTGTCTCTCCTTTTCTCTCCTCTTTGGATATATGTTAAATACTCATCAAATGGTCCAATTAATACTCCAACCAAGGGTCTTGGTTCATTAATGCCTCTCTTGTCCTCCAAGTAGTGTTAATTAGATAATAATTATGATTAGAAGGTCCTAGAACCGGATGTGTAGCAATCACAAGACTTAATGATGAAGATTTGGAAATCAGACGACATCCAACCGATCGGTTGGTCTTCAAAACTGACCTCCATCCGAATCGGATGCGGGCTACATCCGATCGGATGGAGCTTGCTGATTTACTCTTTTTTTGGGTCTTTTGCCATTTGACTTGTTTCTTGTTCGTAGCTCTTGGTTCTTTGATCTTTCCCTTCATCTTTAAACTCATAAACCTGACTACATGGACTTTTACTCTTCTAAGTACCTTTTGGTGCGGGACTTGCCACAAGAATCTTCATGAAATCATAAATATTTCCTTCTTCCTCGTTTTTGCATCGTTTTCATCCTTTTTCCTGTTTTTGGCTACATAAACTTCGCAAACACACTTTGGTACGATTAAGTAACAAAAGCATATAAATATAACCACAAAACACATATAAAACCACAAATAACGCTACTAAAAACATGTTAGATTTAAGCGTTATCAAATCCCCCACACTTGAACTTTGCTTGCCCTCAAGCAAATCTAGAAATAAAAACAATTATCCACATGGCATACAAAAATAATTGGAAAAATGTGATGCAAATCTATCAAGCGCAAGTACAAGATAGATCCATCATTTCAAGCTTTTATTGGTGAAGCATCGAGATGTTTGACAATACCCAAATGATTTTCTTGCATGATACGCATTACTAAACACCTCACGAAAGGGAAATGAACTATAATTCACTCAAAACACTCATTTGTATGATTGGTGGAGTATATAAGAAGAATGACACTCATTTGCTCAGTCATGATCTAAATATTACCATAAGCTTGTACAAGAAACAAAACTACACCGAATGGTGTGAGCGCCAAGTATACATGTCAAAGAGGACTTTTATTCGGGTTTAAGGCTTAGGGGCAATATCAGACTTATGTGCCACTATTTCATGCAAAACATAATAGCTCGCTAACAACGAATTCTTGCATTACCAAATAACGGATGGTCACTAGATTGTACCTTGGTTCGCTAACAACGTTACTTGCATAACGAATGGTCGCCAAAATACGCCCCAGATTGCTAACAACGTTAGTCAATTCCTCAAGAAATCGGATGGTCACTACATGTCCATACATTTAATAATTTCACAAAGTCAAAAAGGGTAGGATAAGGCATGGGATATATTTGAGAGAGGTTTGATGATAAAAATAAAAACTAGTCAAAGTCTATTAACGGAATGTTACTAGCTATTACAAACCACTATCATGCCATTTTGCGAGAAACACCATACTTCCTTGATTCATACTTTATTCACTAGCCCATTGGCTCATTCTTGTCACCTTATAGTTGCGATGACTTTTTTTTTCTCTTTTTTTTTTTTTTTTTTTTTTTTTTTTTTTTAATCTTAAAATTGCGATGACTTCACAACTTTTGGAGTTTGCAACTTTCTTCGAACTTTCATGATTTCCCATATAACATCCATCTTTCCAAATAGCTAGCAACTAACCAAGACTTGACTAGGGGTAAGGCTAGGCTAAAAGGTGTAAAATCTTTTTGAATTTTTCTAGGTTTTATCAAAAGAAAAAGATAGGCTCGGAGGGTGTAACTAGGGGTATCTAGCGTTAAAGATAAACGCTAACAAATGGGTCCATATGAGTGGTAAACTAGCCAATGTAGCTAGCTAATATATCATTATATGTAAATGGAAGGCCATTTGGGATAAATCCTAAGGTTGCCTCTTATCACGCATATACACTTATATCACAAAAAATGTGATCTCACAACGGTCTCGTAATGATTTACAAGTACAAGTTCTAGAATAAATAAAATCACCAGCACACTCATAGCAAAAGATCTAAGCATAAAAGATGTATGCTATATACGTAGAACAGGCTCAAATCCTCACAATTTTGTGGAAAGGGTTATAATATGTGCTAGCTAATGTTATCGATCCCAGAATGGATTGCAATATTAATCGGGACACATCTCGAATTTTCAAAAATTACTGGTTCACCAGTGGATAAATATATAATCTTAAAAATGACAAACAAGTAGATTACAAGGGCAAACAAAATTTAAAATTAAGTTCAAAACATACAATCTAATCTTATTTTCCTATTCACCCCCCCCCCCCACACTTAAGTTAAGCATTGTCCTCAATGTGATAAACGATTTCAAGGAATGAAATAGGGAAATAAGAGAATAAACCGTATTTTCTGCTCAGGGTGATTCTTGATCCTAGCATCCTAGCTTCGCAATCATTACCTGCAGTAATCTTAAAAACAAAAGAAAAACACACGAAATATTTTTTCGTTTTATTAAAAGCTAGTGATACACCCCCACACTTAAGTTCAACTAAGCAATTTAGAAAAACTTTGGGGTTTAATCACTTGAAAATAAAAATAAAAATGAAAACACACGGGTTGCCTCCCGAGAAGCGCTTGTTTTATTAACGAGTCATCAGCCGGACTCGAACTTCCTTCTTACGTTGGTGCAATTTCTGGCTTCTTCTTTGAGAATTTTGGAACATACACCACATTTCCTATCACTATTCCTTCTCCAGTTTTATCTATGTCTTCCAATTTAATTTTCTCCCTTGGTCTAGGAAGAGCATCATAGATATAACCAGAATCCTCGGCCCACGGAGTGTTTTTCTTGAAATCGGCCGGGAAAGGTGACATAAATGTTATAGCTTCATATTCCGATTCAGGCGGAATCTCTTTGATAGAAACTTCATTCATTTGCTCCTTGTCATAGTACAATTTAATTCGGTGCCCATTAACAATGAAACTTCCACCATGTTTGTCATGCAATTCAACATATCCAGATGGAAATCCATGTTTCACTATATACGGTCCGAACCATTTCGGTTTCAGCTTAGGAGCTTTAAACTTGTATTTCATATTAAAAAGCAGAACTTTGTCTCCAGCCTTGAATTCTTTTCGGATTCTTAGCTTTCTGTCATGATAGGCTTTGGTTCTAGCTTTGTAAAGCTTGGAGTTCTTGTAAGCTTGGAGTCTTAATTCATCGAGTTCATGCAATTGCAAAAATCTTTTTTCTCCAGCTATTTTGAGATCTGGGTTACAGATTCTCAGTGCCCAGTAAGCGCGATGTTCGATTTCGAACGACAAATGGCAGGTTTTTCCATACAAAAGTCTGTATGGTGTTGTACCAATTGGTGTTTTGTATGCCGTGCGAAATGCCCACAGAGCATCATCTAGTTTCCTCGACCAAACGGCGGGATTGTCTTTAACCGTTTTTTCGAGTATTCTTTTTAAGGCTCTGTTGGTATTTTCAACTTGACCACTGGTCTGTGGGTGATAAGCTGTAGCGAAACGATGATGAACTCCGTATCGCTTCATAATTTTCTCCATTTGTTTGTTACAGAAATGGGTTCCTCGATCACTTATTAAAGCTTTAGGAATTCCATAACGAGCGAAAAGCTTTTTGAGAAAATTAACAACTACTCATGCATCATTGGTGGGTAAAGCTTCAGCTTCAGCCCATTTGGAAACGTAATCAATAGCAACGAGAATGTATTCGTATTTGTGTGATTTAGGAAATGGTCCCATGAAATCAATTCCCCAAATATCGAATAATTCACAGACTTGAATGCTCTTTTGTGGCATTTCATCTCTTCGAGAAAGACTACCAGATTTTTGGCACGCATCACAGTTCTGAACAAGAGTATGGGCTTCTTTAAAAATAGTTGGCCAATAGAATCCAGCATCAAAGACATTTTTGGCGGTGGTGGAAGGACCATAGTGTCCCCCAGTCTGGCCATGATGACATTCATCAAGAATTCTTCTCGTTTCGGAACCATAAACACATCTCCTTATCATCCCGTCGGGACACATTTTGAAAAGATAGGGTTCTTCCCAATAGTAATGTTTAAGTTCTGAAAAGAATTTACTTCGTTGGGCATGAGTTAATCCTTTCTTTAGAATTCTTCCAACGAGATAATTTGCATAATCTGCAAACCATGGAATTTCGTTTTTATCAACTGTATCAACAGTCATGAGGGTTTCATTCGGAAAATAATAGTCAATCTCATCTTCTTTTAACTCTTCCAAATTTGGATTTTCTAAACGAGACAGATGATCAGCAGCTAGATTTTCTGCTCCTTTCTTATCTTTGATTTCGATGTCGAATGCTTGGAGTAGCAAAATCCATCGAATGAGACGCGGTTTGGCATCTTGTTTGGTAAACATATATTTTAACTCTGAATGATCAGTGAACACAATTGTCTTGGAAAGCACAAGATAATATCTGAATTTGTCAAAAGCAAAAACAACGGCTAACAATTCTTTCTCCGTAACCGTATAGTTTTGTTGAGCGTTGTTGAGTGTTTTGCTGGCGAAGTATATAGGACGAAAATGTTTCTCTTCTCGTTGTCCTAATACAGCTCCAACCGCAAAATCGCTTGCATCGCACATGAGCTCAAATGGTAGTGACCAATTAGGTGAAACCATAATGGGTGCACTAGTCAGTTGGGTTTTCAATATTTCGAATGCCTTCATACAATCTACATTAAAGTCAAAAACAGCATCTTTTTCTAGAAGTTTCGTCATTGGACGAGATATTTATGAAAAATCCTTAATGAAACGACGGTAAAAACCGGCATGTCCTAAAAAACTTCTAACGGCTTTAACGTTGGTTGGGGGAGGTAATTTGGTTATGACATCAATCTTTGCTTTGTCAACTTCCATTCCTGCGCTTGAAATCTTGTGTCCTAGCACAATTCCTTCAGTCACCATGAAATGACATTTCTCCAGGTTGAGAACAAGATGTGCAGCTTCGCTTCTTTCAAGCATTTTATCTAGATTAGAAAGACAATCTTCAAATGAGCTTCCAAAAATTAAAAAGTCATCCATGAAAACTTCCATAGACGTTTCAAGCTTGTCTTGGAATATAGCAATCATACATCTTTGAAAACTCGCGGGAGCATTACATAATCCAAAAGGCATACGCCGGTAAGCGTAAGTTCCAAAGGGACATGTGAATGTAGTCTTTTCTTGATCAGCCGGATCAATAGGAATTTGGAAATATCCTGAAAAACCATCAAGGAAGCAAAAGTATTTGTTCCCTGCTAATCTCTCAAGCATTTGATCCATGAAAGGCAAAGGAAAATGATCTTTTCTGGTGGCTTTGTTCAATTTTCTATAATCAATACATACTCGCTATCCTGTGACAGTTCTAGTAGGAACTAATTCATTCCGTTCGTTGGTCACAATAGTCATTCCTCCTTTTTTCGGAACACAGTGAACAGGACTCACCCAAGGACTATCCTCAATGGGGTAAATAATACCGGCATCAAGAAGTTTGATGATTTCTTTTTTAACAACTTCTTTCATGTTGGGGTTGAGTCGACGTTGTCTTTCTATAACTGGTTTGGCATCTTCTTCGAAATTGATTTTGTGCTTGCAAAAATCAGGACTGATTCCTGGGATATCAGAAGTTTTCCACGCAAAAGCTCTTTTATGCTTCTTGAGAACATAAATGAGGCATTCTTTTTCCTTATCTTTGAGCAACGAAGATATGACTACTGGAAGTAGCGAATTATCTCCCAAGTAAGCATACTCAAGATTTTCGGGAAGTGGTTTCAGCTCAAGATCAGTTGGTGGTTCTTGAAGTGATGTTTTGATCCTCATTTGATCATTAAAATTGATTTCCTTAAAATCTTCTTCTATTTCTCCTTCTTCAACTTCTGTTTCTTCTTCTTCTTCAAACTTTACTTCCATAAAATCAGCGAATTCCTTATCAAAGTTTGTTTCACTAATTTTCTCTGAAGTAGTCATGAATGGATCCGAATCTTCAAGTAATGCATCCAATTCTTCCTCAGTGACTTCATCGATTACATCAATGTTAAAACAAGTGTCATCACTAGAATATGGATATTGCATTGCTTTATCGATTAAAAAGGTGATTCTATCATCTCCTACTCCAAGATTCAGTTCTTTTCCTTTTACTTTGATGATCGCATCCGCGGTGTTTAGGAAAGGTCTTCCTAAAATAAGGGGTACTCTACTATCTTCCTCCATTTCTAAGATCACAAAATCCACGGGAAAAATGAATTTACCAACTTGGACAAGCATATTCTCAGCAATACCAACAGGATATTGATAAGAATGATTAGCTAATCGAATACTCATCCTTGTGGGTTTCAAGATATTGATGGAAAGTTTCGAATACAGAGAATAGGGCATCAAATTGATACTTGCACCTAAATCGGCTAAAGCATCGCATGTGATGTTGTTTCCTAATATGCATGGAATAAGAAAACTTCCGGGATCTCCGAGTTTCGGTGGAATTTTGTTTTGAACAATGGCTGAACATTCTTCATTGAGAAAGGTAGCAGATATTTGCTCCAACTTGTTCTTGTTATTAAGAAGTTCTTTCAAAAATTTCCCATAATTGGCCATTCCGGCTAGCACATCAATGAGGGGTACATTGAGTCTAACTTCTTTGATTATTTCAACAAACTTCTTATAACGCTCCTCCATTCTTTCTTTCTTAAGGCTCTGAGGATAAGGAATTTTTGGAGTGCAAGCCTTAACTGGTGGTTTGGGCTTGGGTGGCATTTTTGGTGTATTTTCCTTCTTGGCTTCTTCTTCTTCATCCTCACTATCATCATCAATGATCGTGGTATTGTTTGGGTTGGGTGGTGGATCATAAGAAAGGCCACTTCTTGTGAATACAACATTGATATGCTCATTTCTGGTCTGTGGTGGACGATAAGTTTTATCGTTCGATCCAGATGATGTTGGCTTAGGGTTGGTTTGGGTATTACTTGGCAACGAACCTGATGGTCGGGAAGAAATTTGATCAGAGAGTCTACCAAATTTGTTTTCAAGATTTTGAATAGACGCTTGGTGATTTTTCTGTCCTTGCTCAACTTTCGTTTTGAGATTGAAAAATTGATTCTTTACAAACTCGTTGGTTGATTTCTGAGCTGTGACGAATTCTCTCATCATTTTTTCAAAATCGATTTCTTCGGGTTTTTTGTCAGAGTTTTGTGTGGTCTGGTTGTCTACTCTTGGTTGAGAATCACGGTTGTTATCCCGTTGTTGACGATCTTGCCAACTAACAGAATTTCGTCCGTAATAATTTCCACGATATCCTCCTCCACGGTATCCTCCTTGGACATAATTAGCTTCTCCTTCTTTGGGTTGATCCATTGGTTGATCGTCGCATTCTGAAGATGGGTGATTACCTCCACAGTTGTTACAACCATCTCGCATTTCTTTCATCTCTCCTTTAAGATCTTTGTATTGCGAATCGATTCTGGAAACCAAGGTTTCCATTTTCTCCATGAGTTTAGATGAATCGGAACTTTCAACAAAAGCAACGGTTTTTCTTAAAGGTTTGGTTTTGGCATCTTTCGACCAGTCGAGTTTGAGACAACTCGGTCTCGAAGTAGATCTTTCCTTAAAGGTTTGGTTTTGGCATCCTTAAAGGTTTGGTTCATCAAGTCCTTGGTAGAAGATTTGGATAATGGTTCCTCGTCCTAAACCATGTCCATGACAACTTCGAAGTAAATCTTTCATACGAAGCCAGGCTTCGACGAGCGATTCGTTAGGGTTTTGTGTGAAAGCACGGATTTCTCCCATGAGTCGGTCAAACATGGCAGGTGGAAAGAATCGGCTTACAAAAGCTTGCCTCATCTCCTCCCAAGTATTGATGATTCCGGGTGTTAATTCGTTATACCACACTTTTGCATCTCCAGCAAGTGATGACGGGAAAAGTTTGAGTTTAATGGCATCCACACTAGTGTCGCCATATCGGAACATGCCACAGATTTCAATGAATTTGGCAATGTGTTTGTGACCTAGGTTGACAGCAACAATAGCAGCTCCAGGAGTGGGTGCTACGGCTCGGTTGGCTTCCCACATGGGTCTATCATCAGCCATGGGAAAAGGTTGATCAGTGAATGGATTATAAACGACTTTGGCTTCAAAAAGGTTTTCAAACGGTGGGTTTGGTACTCTCGGTATACGGTTGGCTAATGGAACAAAGGGTTTTCTTTTCTTTCTTTGTCTTCGGACTAAACGTTCGGGATCTGAAAAAGGTGAAATTGGTTCTATTCCAGTTGATCGAGTGTTCATACAATTCCCCAGAGAATCGAGGCAATGTCTAAACAAACGAGCGAAGAACGAAAACAATTTAAAAAGAAATCAAAACTGACCAACCGATCGGATAGAATGGTCTACCGATCGGATGATGCTCTCGGTAAAATTTGGTTTGAAGGAATCCGATCGGATGGAAATGCCTACCGATCAGATAGATCTCTCGGTAAAATGAAACACTGGGCAACCGATCGGATGGATGTGAAACCAATCGGATTCTCAGTTCGGTAAAACTTTTTTTTTTTTTTTTTTTTTTTACGAAAACTAACTAGGTGAGAAATGGATTAAAACTTACAGAAACACAATCAAAATCCCCGGTAGCGGCGCCAAAAACTTGATGTGTCGGGTTCGTGCAAGTTTTAAATTTATAAGGGTGAATTACCGAATCTAAAAACAACACATACGAGCAAGTATACTCGTCCGTTGTAGCAAGATTTTTATGGTAAGTCGGGATCGTTCACAGGGATTTGTGTAGTGAATCGAATTGTAAGTTAAAAGCAAATTTCTCAAACAAGCAATAATAATAATAGGAAAATTCAAATGACTAAAAACTACACTTGCTTAGACTAGTGTACTACAATTGACTAATATGATTGTGATAACTTTGGATAACATGTTGGCTATGATAATTAGTTTGGTGACTAATCTATTGTTTCTACAAATTAAACCTTCGTCAAGATCTTAGTTTATAACAACAAGCATTACATTTAACCAATCAATTCAAGATCAATTCAAGGTTCATAAGTTGGTGTACCTTAAACACAAAAACAATCTTTTGTCTAATCAAACAAGCTTAAGAAATGGTCAATACGAAAGGTAACCGATTATAGACAAAAGGTCACAATTGATAATAAACTATTAATCTCTCGACCCTTGAAATGGTTTACAATCAATCCGTTTTGATAGACAAAAGCATTTTCATTACAATCACGATTAAGTTTCTTTGTTTAATCAATAATAGTGGATGACAACAATCATTTATAGACAAATGATTATAACTAGTTGAATAACAATAGTTCTCTCGACCCTTAAAATTACTAGCAACTAGTTAAACTTGACCAACAAATGTCACTATGAAACTTGATCACAATTGGTTCTTAGAATCGACTTGAAATTGAATTAAAACATGTTATCACAATCATATGCCAATCAATAGGTAATACACATCATCTAAGCAAGTGCACAAAGGCACTAGCCACTCATAGCAAACATAAACATAATCTTAAAACCTTGAACATTAAAAACCATGATTGAGAGTCTTACAATGATTGAAAATAAGATTACAAGTGAAAAGGCAATGATTCTCACAAGAGATGAAATGGACTTCGACTCTCCTTTGCTCCTGGACTTTTTGGACGAATTTAAGAGTATGTGATGAGTGGTTGATGGATTCTACTTGTCTCTCCTTTTCTCTCCTCTTTGGATATATGTTAAATACTCATCAAATGGTCCAATTAATACTCCAACCAAGGGTCTTGGTTCATTAATGTCTCTCTTGTCCTCCAAGTAGTGTTAATTAGATAATAATTATGATTAGAAGGTCCTAGAACCGGATGTGTAGCAATCACAAGACTTAATGATGAAGATTTGGAAATCAGACGACATCCAACCGATCGGTATTTCATCCAACCGATCGGTTGGTCTTCAAAACTGACCTCCATCCGAATCGGATGCGGGCTGCATCCGATCGGATGGAGCTTGCTGATTTACTCTTTTTTTTGGTCTTTTGCCGTTTGACTTGTTTCTTGTTCGTAGCTCTTGGTTCTTTGATCTTTCCCTTCATCTTTAAACTCATAAACCTGACTACATGGACTTTTACTCTTCTAAGTACCTTTTGGTGCGGGACTTGCCACAAGAATCTTCATGAAATCATAAATATTTCCTTCTTCCTCGTTTTTGCATCTTTTTCCTGTTTTTGGCTACATAAACTTCGCAAACACACTTTGGTACGATTAAGTAACAAAAGTATATAAATATAACCACACAACACATATAAAAACACAAATAAAGCTACTAAAAACATGTTAGATTTAAGCGTTATCAGAATGCAACGGTTTTTCGTTGAGGTTTGGTTTTGGAATCCTTAGACCAATCGAGCTTAAAAAGTACACGGTCTTTTAGTAAAGTGTAAGCTTCGTTAGGGGTCTTATAAAAGAAAATTCCTCCGGCATCAAGGATACCTTGAGTTGTGTCATCTAGACCATGGTAAAAGATTTGAATGATATTACCACGAGACAAACCATGCCCATGACAACTTCGGAGCATGTTTTTCATTCGCAGCCAAGCTTCGACAAGATTTTCTCCTTCTTTTTGAGTAAAACTATGAATTTCACCTAAGAAACGATCAAACATGGCCGGTGGAAAGAAACGTCCAACAAATGATTCTCTCTTTTGGTCCCAAGTTGTGATCACTCCTGGGCTTAATTCATTATACCAAATTTTCGCTTCTCCGGTGAGAGACGACGGAAAGAGTTTGAGGCAGATTGCATTTGCATTGGTATTTCCATAACGAAACATGTCACAAATTTCAAGAAAATCGGCGATATGTTTGTGTGGATCAGATTTAACTCGACCATCAAATTGATTGTCTTTAATCATCGAAATATGATGACCTTTGATAGTAAATTTTTCTCCAAGATTAATGGGAACAATGGCGGCCGCGGGTGTAGGTGACCGGATCTAAACACACACTTTGTGTTGGAGATACTTTGAGTATATACTTCATAGCATGCGGAATTTACTACCAAGTACTTAGAAGAATATGAGTCTGTGTTTGGTGATTGAATAAGTAAAACAATAAGAACAAGATATCAACCAAACTTATCACTTCACTATATTGAACGATTACAATAGATCTGAATGATATGTGTATATCGTATTGTATTTGTATATGTATGAAACCCTAATCTAAGGATCCCCTTTTATAATGTAAAGAGTCCTTTAAACGTTAAACATCTAACCATATCATTCTATACAAATAAGATATTTACCATATATTTTCTATAATTATCTTCAAAACGGTTTCACCTTTATCTCTTAAGCAGTCTTAACTGTTCTTCCTTCAGCAGTTCTAACTGCTCTTCTATCAGCAGTCTTATCTGTCCTTCTATCAGCCGTCTAAACTGTTCTTCGATCAGCCGTCTAAACTGCTTAAGTTTAATTCCCAACAATCCTCCCCTAAACTTATAATTTCGATGCAAATCAATAAGTTTCTCGAATTAAACTTCTGATTTCGTTGATGGGGTGGATTCTTTCAAATACTTGACTTGAATCACGAAACACTTTGGGAATTATCTTCTTATATCACACTCTTTTGAACAACCCTACAAAAATTACCAAAAATAAATTTAATTCCATCAAGGAATTAATTCCTTATACCAACCCAAAGGTAATTATGCATATCAACAACATATTGAATGCTATTAAACCTTCATTAACTCTATAAAATCTCGCATATCCACACAAAATCTTCTTCAACACAAATCTTTTAACTTCTTCAATCACAATGTCTTCTTCACCAAACATCATAGAAATTTCATCTGATTCTTCTTCTGATTCCGAAGATTCAGGATGGAACAACTATTTTCCTCCAAACTATTCTTCAACTTCAAGAGTTAATCTTTCAAAGAAAAAGACTAAAACATCCTCATCTGAAGAAATTTCCTCCGATGAACTTCCTCCTTATGTTGATGATTCATCCTCCTCTTCATCTGACTCTTCTGACTCTGACGATGATGAACTTCAAAAGCTATCAGATTTACTCTCAAAAGAATTTGAGAAAGCAGCATCATCAGTGAAGATCCCTGTTCCAAAGAAGAAAAACTCTGTTCCAAAGAAGAAGCCTGAGAAGAAAAAGCCTGAGAAGCAGCAATTTCCATCTCCAAGATCAGTAATACTAGCACTTCCCTGCAAAAAGGTGTCTGAACTCATGGGTAGCAGAGGAGCCCGCAGCAAAACCATGCCGGATATCACTGGAAAAGGAAAAGGAAAGCTTGAGTAGTTCTGTTGACTTTTGTGTTATGTAGAATGTTTTGTTGGTAGTTGGTAGTTTTTGTTGGTTTTTCCTTGTAACCGTATGAAGCTTTGTAATGAATCCACCTTTATAATGAATAAAATTTAAGCACTTCATTATAATTCATCTCTGACTTCTTAATACCTCCCCTGAATTTCATAATCAGCAATCATCTTTAACAGCAACTAGAACAAACTTTAATTCCTCCCCTGTTTGGAAGAATCCTCACCATCAGATGAACTAGAACATAAGTTATCCAAGCTCAGCATCCAATAAGACCATTTGTACAAGTTACCATCAATTCAGTTGTTTTAGTTTCAAACTGCTCTCAACACTTCCAGATGTATTACCTTCTGTGAGAGGTGTATCACAGAGCATAAACTCAGTAGGAACTAAGTTTTGAACAATCAGTACAAACTGGTGAAGTCAGCAGTTCAGACTGTTTACCCCAGCAGTACAAACTGTTATCAAAAAGATTTCAGAGATAAAATCAAAATTTGAATTTTAATTTGTGGATTCGAAAACAGTTTTATCCACTTATAGTTTTTAGCAAACTATCAGCTATGAACGGATTTGACTTGTCTTTACCAATAGCCGTTTGCTATGGACTAGCCAACTCTTCACACTTAGATTTGGTGAGTTGATAACCAACCAGTTTTTGGTAAACTGTCAACCATAAACGGATTTGAGTAGTCTTTACCAGAAACCGTTTGATCTGGACTAGTTGATTCTTATGTTGATTAGACATGGTGAATCAATTACCATTTGTTGTGTGACAAGCATTCACACTTGACAATCCAAACCACCATTCTTTTCAAAACACAATCCAAAGCAAAAAGCTTTTCTTAACCTGAAATGTTAGTCCAAAACCAAAGAAAACATAATACATAATATTCTCTTTTAACAGTTATTCAATTTGACTAACAAATTCACAAGCAGTCTTAACACCATTCAAGTAGTCTCAACTATACAAATAGCACAATTAACAGTACAAATTCCAAAAATATTTAGACATTTAATCTTTTGAAGGATTAAGCATTCCAATACCTGTTACCAAGTACTGAAATCTGCTTACATCAAAACCTTTTGTTAAGAGATCAGCAAAGTTGTTATCAGTGTGTATTTTAACAACTTGTATTAACTTCTTTTCAGCACAGTCTCTTATAAAATGATGTTTAATTTCAATATGTTTAGTTTTTGAATGTTGAACTGGATTCTTAATGATACACATTGTACTGTTATTGTCTATATGTATAATTGTGTTTAAGAAATTGTACCCATAATCAAGCATCTGGCTTTGAATCCATAAAACTTGAGCACAACAACTTGCAGCAGCCACATATTCTGCTTCAGTAGTAGATATAGCCACCATAGTCTGCTTCTTACACTGCCAAGAGATTAATCTTCGACCTAAGAATTGACAACCACCTGTTGTAGACTTTCTATACATGCTAGCACCAGCATAATCAGAATCAAAGAATGCAACAAGATCAAATGCAGACTCTTTAGGATACCATAGCCCCAAGTTAGGTTGTCCCTTAAGGTAGCTGAAGATCCTTTTTACTACTGTGAGATGAGACACCTTAGGATTGACTTGGAATCTTGCACAGGCACATACAGCAAACATGATATCAGGCCTAGATGAGGTGAGATACATCAGAGACCTAATCATAGATCTATACATGTGCACATCCACATCTTCACCACTGTGATCCTTTAATAACAAATGTGTCTCCTTGTCAATTGGTGTGCTAGCAACCTTGGCATCTGTAAATTGAAATTTCCTTAAAATTTCACCAACATATTTATCCTGAGAGATAAATATACCATCTGACTTTTGCTGCACTTGAAGACCTAGAAAAAAGGTAAGCTCTCCCATAGAACTCATCTGAAATTGGTCTTTCATCAGCTTTTCAAACTCCTTACACATCTGTTTCTTTGTAGATCCAAAAATGATGTCATCCACATAAACTTGAACCAGTAGAATATCACCCTTGTCCTTCTTAATAAAAAGAGTTTGATCAATTTTCCCTCTATGAAACCCATTCTTCAGTAGATATTTAGCAAGAGTTTCATACCAAGCTCTTGGAGCCTGATGCAATCCATATAGAGCTTTCACCACCTTATAAACCTTGTCAGGATGCTCTGGGTCGAAAAAACCTGGAGGTTGTGAAACATAAACTTCTTCATCAATAGTGCCATACAGAAATGCACTTTTCACATCCATTTGATAGACCATAAACCCCATATATGAAGCATAAGCAAGAAATAATCTTATTGCTTCAATCCTGGCAACTGGAGCAAAAACTTCCTCATAATCTATACCCTCCTCCTGAGTATAGCCTTGAGCAACCAATCTTGCTTTGTTCTTTATAACAATGCCCCTCTCATCCTTCTTGTTCCTGAATACCAACTTTGTACCAATCACTCTCATTCCCTTTGGTAGACCAACCAGAACCCAAACATTTTGAATTTTGAATTGAAGTAGCTCTTCTTGCATAGCTTCAACCCAACTTGATGATTCTAAAGCCTTTAACACATTCTTGGGTTCAATCTGAGATAGAAAACATACAAACATACTCTCATTCTCATCTTCATGATGTTTCTCTTCATAAATCACAATGAGAAATCCATGATGATCTGGGTCTTGAATTTGCCTTCTGGTCTTGACTCCAGATTGTACATCTCCTATGATATTGGTAAGTGGATGATTCCTATGCACAATAGTATGGGGAGTAGAAGGAACTGCATAGCTAGTAGGCATGTTTTGCAGACCATCTCCAAAGAAATCAAACTCAGCATGGTGAGTAAGGTTGACTTGGTCCAGCAGTCTCAATATTTTGCTCAGCAGTTGGAACTTGAGGTTGAGCAGTGCTAACTCCATTGGAACTGCTCGTTGGAATTTCAGCTTCTTTACCATTCTGACCACTTGTTTCAGCAGCATCTTTCTCTTTGTCTACACCACTTGATGAAGGAATATCATCTTTCTTTGTAGAAGACTCATTCACAGAACTTTCTTCCACGACAGGTATGAAAATGCAATCATCATCTTCTTCTTCTGAACCTGCATCATTGTTAGTATTTGTACCTGTAACAGGCACATAATTCATGGAATCTGAAAGACTGTCTATATCAAAGATCCAATCTGGACCTACACCTGCAACATTTGGTTTATTCTCCAAAAATTCTATGTGCAGATTTTCTTCTACTTGCTTAGTGCTTGTATTGTACACTCTAAAAGCCTTACTGTGCAGAGAGTAACCAACAATGAAACGTTCCTCAGATTTCCCATCAAACTTTCCTAGTTGGTCTTTGGTATTAAGGATAGTAACATGACAACCAAAAGGTCTCATGAAGCTTAAAGCAGGGGTTCTACCTCTAAGTAACTCATAAGGAGTCTTATTGTGAGGTTGTACAACTAAAACCCTATTCAACACATAACAAGCAGTGCTAACTGCTTCAGCCCAAAATGAAACTGGTAGCTTAGAGTCAGCTAACATTGTCCTAGCAGCCTCTATAAGAGTCCTATTCTTCCTCTCAGCTACACCATTTTGCTGTGGGGTTCTAGCTACACTAAACTCCCTCTTAATACCTTTTTCTCTGCAAAAGTCATCCATCACTCTATTCTTAAATTCAGTCCCATTGTCACATCTGATTACTTTAACTTTCTTATCAACTAGGTTTTCTACCTCAACAATAAGGGTCTTAAGTATTTCACTTGTCTCATCCTTAGTTTTCATAAAGAATACCCAAGAAAACCTACTATAATCATCAGTGACAACAAGGTAGTATCTCTTAAAGTACAAGCTATTCAAAGAGGTAGGACCAAACAAGTCCATATGCAACATATATAAAGCTTAAGAAATAGAGTTCTGGGTCTTTGGCTTACATGAGGCTCTGTGTTGCTTACCTTTAAGGCAAGAAACACAAGTTTGGTCATTGAGAAAAATTTTGTTTGGTAAACCTCTTACCAATCCATGTTTAGCAATATTGTTAATGGTTTTAAAATTAACATGATCAAGCCTCCTGTGCCATAACATTGATTCTTCCAATGTGGCTTTTGCAACAAGACAAGTAAGTCCAACCTTAGGAACTAGTTTATTCATCTCAACACTGTATGTATTATCCTTTCCAGGGATTTTAAGCAATACTTGACTTTCATCAGGTAGCTTGAAATCAGGGGAAAGAATAAGACAATCAGTATCATTAAATAAAACTTTGTTATGTTTATCACAAATTTGTGATACACTGAAAAGATTGTACTTAAGTTCTGGTACATAATACACGTTTTCAAAATCAAGGTTACCAGTTTTAATTACCCCTTTACCAGTAATTCTTCCTCCAACACCACCACCAAAGACAACTGGTCCTCCATCCAGAGCAATAAAGTCTGAAAGATATGACTTGTTGCCTGTCATGTGCCTTGAACATCCACTGTCTGAAAATCCTCTATCTTCTTTGTCTTTAGAGGGATGTTCCTGCACACAAAATAAAGGTGTTAGTTTCTTTTGGGGATCCAAACCATCACTGGTTTGGATCTGCCTTGTGCATCAAGATGAGAAAACTTGTTTGAGGTCTTTGATGCACCATTGGGTTGAGTAAAATGTTTATCCCAATGTGCTGAGGCCTTGACAGCATTGCCCCATTTTCCTTAACATTTAAGTGCCTAGCAGTCGAATTTGCTGGTCTAGCAGTTGGAACTGCTGACCTAGCAGTTGGAACTGCTTGTTTAACCTTAGGCACCCACTTCTGATTAGCCATTGCTGTTTTCTGATAAAAATAACTTTTAACTGTTTGTGCATGATTTGAAAATTGTTTTGCACTAGAAACAGTTTGCTTGTTATTAAACCACTGATTTTGACTAGCAGTTGAAACTGTTTTGATGCCAGTCTTTAACATAACAGCTTTAGGTGACATTTTATGATTTGCATTAGGGTTTGTCAATCTAGTTGAACCATTTTGAGTTACCCTAGCATTGTTGTTCCTGTTCATCCTTACATTCCCAGTAACCCTCTTTTTCCATGGGTTAGAATCACAATAAGCAACCATATGCTCAAAACTTCCACTAACAAAACATACTTTTCTAATCATAGCAAACTTATCATTCACAGTCTTAGATTTTGAATGATTCCAATTTCTATGACTACTCTCAGAATTTGATGATCTGTTCTTAGTTCTATACATCTCAGCATATCTAACATTTTTCCTAACTGGTTTTATGTTTTCAGTCTTAACCACTTTAGGAGCATGTTTAACTTCTACCTTAACACTGTTAGGTTTTTCCTTAACCTCTACGTTCTCATCATCAGATGTCCACTCCTCAATAGTTGGAGCATCTGAGTTCCTATCTGAGGACATCTTTTCCTCAGAAAGAGATTTATCACTAGCACTCACAAAAGCATCTTCTGACTTAACAAATTTAACAGAATTTTCACTAATCTTAACACGATATCCAGGAAATTCCATATCCTTAAACTCTTCTAAACCTGTATGAGCTAAATCTATTCCTGGTGGAGCAAACATTCCTCTAAAAGGGGGTGCAACTGACTTATAACCTAAACCAGATTTAGATTTGTTAAGTATTTGACTCTCTACAATCTTCTTAACTCCATCTGAAGTATATTCAAGAGTGTCTACACTTAACTGGATGTTTTCTTTCTCCTTTTTAAGCTTCTCTAGTTCATATACAAGTCCACTCATTTTATTTTCTTTTATTTCCAATTCCCTCTTTAAAAGACCTATCTCATCAGTAAAGTTTGACTCATTATGTTTATAAAACACAATTTGTTCTTCCAAAACAGCTAATCCTCTTTTATGATTTGACAGACTAAAACTTATTTGATTACATTCAACTCTAAGATCATCATAGTGTTTCTTAATATTTTCATAATCTTTTAAAGCATGACAAGAGTTAGAACATTTTTCAGGTTTATATACCTCAGTGTCTGAGAAAGCCATCAAACCCAAGTTAGCTGGTTCCTCTTCATCCTCCATGAAGCTCCAATCAAATCCAACTCCATCTACAGCTACCATAGCCTTGGAAGAAGGCTCTTCAACATTAACAGTTCTCCTTGACCCTTGCTAATTCGTAAACCCTTGACCTTGGTTGCTTTGTTGTCTTGGACCTCTACATTCCCTGGCAAAGTGTCCCAACTTGTGACAATTAAAGCATTCCACCTTAGACTTATCATACCCAGCAACATCTCTTCCATTGAAGGTAATCTTATTCCCAGTCCTTTGGTAATACTTCTTAGCCCTGATGCTTATCAAGGTCAACTGCCACTTCAAATCAATAGCTTCCAAATCATCTTCAGCAATTTGAAGAAGATCTTCATTAAAGATCTTTGACCCACCAGACTGTTCTGATACAAATGCATATATGGTCTCTTCAGTCAAGCCAGCAGTGCTAGTTTTTACACTAGCAGTGCTAACTGTTGGTATAGCAGTACCAACTGCTTCTTCATCTTCATGATTAGAACTGTTTGAAGAAGATACAAAAGCCATATTCCCTGAACTGGAACTGGTGCTACCACTTTTCTTGACCTTTTGCTCAACAATCTTGAGATTATTGTAGAGCTCATTCATTGTCATATTCTCCAGCTCTGGTTTATTGCTCCAAACCACAACATAAGTGTTCCATTCAGCAGGTAAACTGTTTAGAAACTTCATGTTGAGATCTTCTTGAGGTATCACAATCTTCAACACAGTAAGTTGACTGATGATCTTTTGAAGCCTATTAAATATTTGATCCAAAGTTTCATTGCTTGATGCAGTGAAGTTCTCATAACTTTGCTTGAGTAGGGTTTTCTGTGCCTTTTTGGTAGCTTCATTGCCCCCAAATCTTTCCACCACTGCTTCAAAGAAAATTTTAGCCGACTCATAATGGCTAAAGTTCAGCACTTGATCATTAGGAATTGCCATTAGTAACAAATTCCTAGCCTTCTGATCATTCTTCTTTTTGATTCTCTCCTCGTTTGTAACTGGCTCAGTGTTAAGCTTTGTGACCTTGGAACCATCAGCACGTGTTTCTTCAACAGCAACTGGTTTGAAGGAATCACCATTGATAATAATATCCCATAATGCATAGTCTTGCACCATGAAGTATTGCTCTATCCTGAGCCGCCATAAGTCGTATTCATTCTGTTTCAGCATGGGGAGTTTTGCAAGGATTGAGGTTTGAGGTGTCTCCATGTCCATCTTCTTAGATTGCTAGTGAGTAAATACTTCTGGTTCTTCTAAACTCAACGTATCAAAAACCTTGGTCTCTGATACCACTTGACCGGATCTAAACACACACTTTGTGTTGAAGATACTTTGAGTATATATTTGATAGCACGCGGAATTTACTACTAAGTACTTAGAAGAATATGAGTCTGTGTTTGGTGATTGAATAAGTAAAACAATAAGAACAACGATATCAACTAAACTCATCACTTCACTATATTGAACGATTACAATAGATCTGAATGATATGTGTATATCGTATTGTATTTGTATATGTATGAAACCCTAATCTAAGGATCTCCTTTTATAATGTAAAGAGTCCTTTACACGTTAAACATCTAACCATATGATTCTATACAAATAAGATATTTACCATATCTTTTCTATAATTATCTTCAAAACGGTTTCACCTTTATCTCTTAAGCAGTCTTAACTGTTCTTCCTTCAGCAGTTCTAACTGCTCTTCCATCATCAGTCTTAACTGTCCTTGTATCAGCCGTCTAAACTGTTCTTCGATCAGCCGTCTAAACTGCTTAAGTTTAATTCCCAACAGTAGGAGCTATAACCCTATTGGTATCCCACATGGGTTGATCGTTGGCCATTTGAAATGGTAATTCAAGGAAAAGGTTAACAATTGGGTGAACTTCGTAGAGATTATCAAATGGTGGGTTAACGGTTTTTAGTATTCTTTGGTTTGGTGGAACAAATGGGGTTTTCTTTTTGCGAAATAAACTTTCGGGGTTAGACAATGGTGAACTTAATTCTTCGTTAGAAGAACGAGTGGTCATACACGAGCAAAACGAGCCAATCGAAAAGGATTAAAAACTAAAAAGAAAATTAAAAGAAAATTTTTTTATTTTTTTTTATATATGCACAGTAACCGGCGGTTCGGAGGTGAACCGGGCGGTTGGGGTGGGACTGGTTCATAGAAAGCAATAAACCGGGCCGGTTGGATTTGAACCGGCGGCAGGACAGGTAAAAAAAATTGGAATGGGCGGTTCAGATTTGAACCGTTCGTCTGAAGTTGGTCTGATTCACAGAAGGGAATGAATCGGGGCAGTACGGGTTTGAACCGGCGGTTTGGTGGTTAAAAAGTTTTACCGAGATTCTGAACTGCAGCGGTTCGGATTTGAACCGGCGGTTTGGACTTTTTTTGGATTTACCGAGAGTTTGAACCGCGTGGTTCAGATTGAACCGCGATTTCCTGGATGATATTTTTCAAAGAACTTTTAAAGGAAAAGCTTAGGAACAAGAACAAAACACAAAAATTATAAACAAAAACTCACAAAAACGTGATCAAATCCCCGGCAACGGCGCCAAAATTTTGATGTGCTCGTTTCGATGCAAGTTTTAAATTTATAACACGATCTACCAATGATTCAAACGAAACACATACGAGCAAGTATACTCGTCCGTGTGTAGTAAGAGATGAAATGGTAAGCCGAGGTCGTTTTCAAGGATTTGTTTAGTTTTATGAAACACGAGTTGAATATAAAATTGAGCTTTGTTAATGATTCTAATAGCAAGCAAATAATGATGAAGATGTAAATTCAATATATAAAAACTACACTTGCCTAAACTAGTTTGCACAATTCCCTTGATATGATTTTGACAATGGTTCAAATCGATTATGATCAAATAAATTAGATGGTGTTCTAATTTAATTAGTTGATGTACTAATTCTCTTGCTTTCAACACTTTCAATCCTCGTCAAGATTTTAAGATGACAAAAACAATATTACGTTTTGATCAAACAAGACTAACACAACTCAATCACTTGATTCGCTATCGTTTCACAAGTAATTGACAACTACACTTTTTAGTTTTCTAAGTTTAACCAAGTTTCTTATGAAATGGTCAATACATAAGGTAACACCTTCATAGACAAAGGTTTACAATTGATTGAATAACAAGGACTCTTTCGACCTATTACACCATTAACAATCAACCATAGAGTCATAATCATATCAATATTCATGTACAAACATCATCTAGGCAAGTGCACAAGGCACTTAGCCACTCATGGCAAACAAAGAAATAACCACAGAAAATTTATCACTTGAAAACATGATTAAGAAGTCTTACAAAAGTTGTAATGATGATTACAAGAGTTAGGAACAATTATGAGATGATCACCAATGATTCCTTGAATGATTAAATTGATGAATGATGAATGTAAGCTAACTTCTTCCTGCGTTTTCTTCTTTGAGAGAGTATGAGACTTTGGTGATGATAGATAATAGCCTTCTATGATGATGTCCTCTCTAATCCAAGTATACTTATTAATAGAATGACTCCCCTTGGCCACCAAGCAATTTTCTTGTGCACAAAGTGTCATTAAAATCTGGACTTGGAGTAATTGTGGAGTAATGACAACCCACATGAAGAGGTAGTTAATTAAAGATAGTCATTAAGTATGCCAGGAGTTGCATCAACCCAAGGTTGAAGTCTCAACCTGAGGTTCAGTCCCAACCCAAGGTTTGAAGTAAGGTTGGCATGGCATTTTTGAACCTTGTGTTGAACTTAAGCCTTAGTTGTATTTCTTGAACGTTTGGTTGAGGAAGCAAGCCATAATTCTTTTATGCAACTTCTCATTCATTTCATCAACACTTGATCTTTTCTTGAGCTCGGGAATCTTTGGAATCTTGATTCTTTATCTTTGATGATCTTCCCAACTTCTTTATTATGGGTAGAATCTTTCGTTGTGCATAAGCACTTGATTTAACGACTTTTCCACATCTATCTAGCTATTCCCTTGGACTTGATTGTACCTGGACCTGAATACATCTTTCATACCTTTTAAGCGTAGAATGTTCACAAATACAACCAAATATAATGCACAAACATAGACATAACGCGACTAAAACATGTATAAAATGAGCGTTATCAGTTTCCCACATTGATAAGTTTTGGTCTACTGTTAAGATCAAAACTACAAATGGGGAAGAATATTTAAAGGCTAAGGTAGATGGCCACAAGGTAATTATTTCTGAATCATCTATGAGAGAAGCTCTTCACTTTACAGGTGATGAGGAAATAACTTGTCTTGAAAATTCTATCATTTTTTAGGAACTTAAAAATATGGGATATGAGAAGAAAACTGATGGTTTAAAGTTTTATAAGGGTCTTCTCTGTCCACAATGGAAATTTTTGATTCATACCATTCTCCATTGTCTCAGTCCTAAAACTTCAGGTTGGAATCAATTCAGTACATCTCAGGCTTCTGCTATGATTTGTCTGGCTAAAGGACAACCTTTTAATTTTTCGGCTATGATAATGGATGGTTTGAAAAAGAATGTTCAAGGAAAATATTACATTTACCCAAGGTTTTTGCAACTCATTCTAAATAACCAACTTTCAAATCCTAAGGTACATAAAAAGCAATTTCTTTGTCCTGTGCTTCAAAAGAAATTATTTTCATACTTGAAAAAGGATGGCAAAGATTTTTCTGGAACTGTGACACCATTATTTCCTTATATGTTGTCATTAGTTCAAAATCAGGGTGAAGGTGCAGAAAACACAGCTGCTACCCAACACACACCCAATTTGGAACAATCATCTTCACAACCTGAAAAGACCCAAAACCCTAGGAATTCACAAAATAAGAACACTGAGCTACCTCAGGCTAGTGTTAGGATGGATGGACCAGATAAGGCTGTCACAGGTGTGGGTGGTGACATGTTAGAAAGAGCTACCACTACTGCTTCTAGCTTAGAAGCAGAGCAGGTCAGTGGTAACATAGTTAAGACCCCAACCAAGGCAACATCTAATGTTGAAGGTTCACATGAACCAAAACAGGTGATGGAAACCCCAGCCAAATGGCAAATATGGGGGGCTCAGATGATCAAACTAGGTTTGATAATAAGTTTACACCCTTTGATTCACCTCTCAGGGAAGGTCACACATCCCGAAGTGATGAGGGTAGAAATGATACTGAGGAATTGATGGCACCAAAAACTGTACAAAATGACAATTCCAGTGATTCACCTCTCGGGCCAGGTAACACAGGCCGAAGTGATGAGGATAACATGAAACTAATCAAAGAATTGATGGCAAAATGTACCAAATTGGAATACAGGTTCCTGATCGCACACATATAGTCAAAAATTTGAAGATGAGAGTTAGGCTTTTGGAAGGTCAGAAGAGATCAAGAACCAGGGCATTTAAAAGATTAAAGAATGTGGTGAAAGCAAAAAGGTTTAGTTCCTCTGAATACACAGGTTTGGGGGAGGATGCTCCCAAACAGGGGAGGAATGAGACAAAGTCTTCAGGGGAGGCTGAGACTCATGTTGAAAGTGTTGATGCAGAGAATGTGGGTAATGAAAATGTGGATATGGATATGGATAGTGGTGAGAATGATGACTTTGAGATTAAAGACCAAGATGGTAATGAACTGGCTTTGGAAAAAGGGTAAAAGGATCATATTGGGGACAAATTAAAAACTTTGTATGCTGAGCAGCTTGTTAAAGCTTCAGAAGTAATGGTGGAGTCAATCAATGGATTGGGAGATTCTAATTCTCAAGTTCAAGTTAGTTCTGCTGTTGGTAAAAGTGTTGAAAAATTTCAACTTGAATCTGCTGCTGCTGATAGTGGAAAAATGGCTAAGGAAGATTCTACTGCTGGTGTAAATATTTCTACTGCTAGTGAAAAAGAAGCTGCTGCTGAACCAGAGAAAGATTCTACTGCTGGTGTCAAAGTTTCTACTGCTGAGGAATTGGATGATGATTTTAGTCTGGCTAAGGTAATACTACAACTTAGGTTTACAAAATCATCAACACCAAAACAACCACAACCACAACAACAACCTAAATCACAATCAACATCTGAACAACAACCACAACCACAGACTGCTGCTAGACTATCTGCTAAAGGAGTCACAATTAGTGAACCTATCCCATCCAAGAAACCTACTCAAACACATCAATACTTAGGGAAGGGTAAAGGAAAAATGGTTGAAGAGCCTGAACCTCAACCTGATATACCTTTTGAGTTTTGGCCAAAAGAGTTACAAGAAAATGTTAATAAAGAAGCTGCAAGGAAGTTAGCTGCTGAGTTTGAGGAGGAAAATCAGAAAGTTCTTGAGGCTCAAAGAAAGAATACTAAGGATGAGGCAAAGACTAAGGAATTTCTTGATGCTTAGGATGAGGAGAGAATTAAGTGTGATGCAGATGTTGAGCTTTCTAAGCTGATTAAGAAGGAACATCAAGATAAACAAACAATGGAAGAAAGAATTAAATGGATGAAGAACTACAAAGAACAAAGAAGGAAATGTTATATTGCTGAGATAAGAAAGAATAAATTACTCAAACCACTAACTGTTAAACAGATAAGAAAGTTTCAAGAATATTACTTGAAAAATATGAAGGGATACAAACTTAAACAGCTATCTTGGTACCTTGATGAGTCAATTCAAAAAATGTATGAAAAAGCTAAAAGAGAATTTGATAGCTTTGTGCCTATGGGGTCAGAAGATGAATTTAAGAAGTTTAAGAGGTTTAAGAAGGTGGTGGAGACTGAGATTGAAACTGAGGTTGAAAAATAAAAGAAGGTAGAAGAAAAAGTTGTGAAGGAAGAAGAGAAAGAGACTTCTGGTACTGGTGTGAAGAGAACAGGAAGAGTTTTGAAGAGTGTTGGAAGGAAGAAGAGAAAATCTAACAAGTCTAAAGCAGTTAAGCAAAGTTCTGAGTCTGAGCATGAAAGTGAAGAGAAAGTTGATAATGAAAAGGATGCAGATGATTTACAACAAATGACTAGAGTGGTAGATAATGATGATGACACATTTGTTGATACTGTTCCTCTGCAATCAAAAGCTCCTATCATTGGATGGAAAGCTAGATATGAAGGAAAGATTACTTGGTGGGAAATATACAGAACTGGTGGAAAATCTCAAAGGTTTGTGTCATTTTCTCAAATGCTCAGAAACCTTAATAGAGAAGATTTAGAGACTTTGTGGAGATCAATCAAAGAAAAATATGGAGATTCAAGACCAGAAGATGAGTTGGATAGAGTACTCTGGGAAATCTAAAGACCACGTTTGAAGTATATCTTGAAGATAGAGTTTGGACTGAGCAAGCCAAAAGTACTCAAATGACTATGTGGAGATTGTATGAATCATGTGGAGTTCATAACATAGTAATGAGGGGAGGAGTTCAGATTTACATGTTAGTAGAGAATGATTACCCTCTTGCTAGGACTACACTTGATATGATGGTTAATGGAACAATTAAACTTCACATTGATCGTTGAAGTCAAATGGTTGTGGATTAACTTAGAAAAATGGAAACATAACTCAGAAAAAGATGAAGTCAGTTTTTGGAAGCATCCTCCTGGTGTTTGTTTATGCTTAAAGGAAACTTGATGATTTTGGAGTAAAATATCAAGTTTAGGGGAGGATTGTTGGGTTTTGAGATGCTGCTGCTCATATTAGATAATACTGCTTATGGTTCTAAATGGAAAATTCACTAATTGTGAATGCTACTGCTGGTTATAATGATACTACTGCTAGTATATTTCATACTACTGCTAGTGTATTTCATACAACTGCTGGAGTTGCTGGGATGATCAAGGAAATACACCAAGTAGATACTACTGCTAGCCCTATGGATTCTACTGCTAGAGTTAGTATTCTACTGTTTATGTGATAAGTATGTAAAGTCGGTTAGATAAGTATGGAAAGGATTTCATATATATCCTATTTAGTTAGACTTATAAGTTTCTTGTAAATAACTCCTTAGTCTATAAAAGGAGGTTCTAGGGTTAGAATTACATACGTATAATTGTTAGAGTCGATTCACTTCAAGGTTTTGTAACCCTGTTACTATTGAGTAACCGTATTAATATATTGAAGTGTTTGTTGAGAATTCTACTATTTCATTGATTATTCTTCTTAAGATTAAACATTAGATTTCGCATAGTGTTTAATATTGTTTCAAAAACAGTTTCTATACTTGTTTTTTTAGATCTATATCTAAGATAACTAACAAGATCAATAGCTCAACTAGGATCAACAGATAATTGATGCACTATTGGGTTTGGTAGGTCTCCACTCCCAACATGTTGAGGCCTTAACAACATTGCCCCTATTTGCCCTAACAGCATTCACTGGCCTAGCAGTACTAACTACTGGCCTAGCAGTACTAGTTGCTAGCCTAGTAGTATTAACTTTTTGGTCAAATTTTCTGGTAGTTAATGTTGTTTTGTATTGAAAGGGCCTTTTAACAGTTTGTTGTGTTGGTTTAGAATAACATGACATTGGTCTAGCACTATAAACTTTTAATTTGGGGCGAGCAGTACAAACAGGCCTAACAATATTCAAATGTCTAAGGCCAGTTCTCATCAACACTGCTCTGGGAGCCATGTTTCTTTGAGCATTAGGGTGATTCTATTTAGCAAAGCCATTTGTGTTCACCCTAGAATTTCTATTGTAACAACCGAAAAGTTTCTTAAACTTATTTTACGAGCCAAAACAATAATTTTGATTCTTCCTTAGCTTTAAAACCTCTTTGAAACCAGAACTGATAAGTTAAATTGAAATCCGGGACGGATTTCCAAATATGATGTATGTGCAGTAACACCCGGTAAATTTCCTAAACCTATTTTACGAGTCATAACACTTGCTTCTCATTTTCTTTAACTTTTGAACTTCTTTTAACTTGTTTGGGTCTGAAAAACTATGAATATCTTGTTTAATGTGAGCGTTATTCCCTTATTGAACCGGCTCAACCTAGAAAGCACAAAACGTATCGTATTTGCCAAATATATTAATTTATTGAAAGTATCGCATATTTATACTCGTTTTCGTTGATTTTCGAGTCCGTTTGGTACGTCGAATGGGTCCCGCAGTGTTTATTGCAAAAGATTAGCCAATTTGGCAGGAATGGTCCCTCCGCCCCATATTTACACTTCATCCCCCTCACTTTCAATTTTACCTTTCTAGTCCCTCCCTAAAAATATATAAACCCTTAAATTATTATTTTATTCATTTCAATAACACACACACTCAATATTCTCTCTCTCTCTACTCACCTTCTTCTCCGGCGGAGCGCCACTACCTCCGGCCGCCGGAATACTTTTCCGGCCAACTTTTTGGTGACACCTTTTATTCTCCCAATCAATAGATCGGGTTATTCTAAGCCTTTCTGGAGCTTATTAGCTCTCGACGCGCCATGCAACGCCCTCACGCGCCATCCACCATCACTGCAACACCGCCGCCGCCACCACACCCCCCTCCGTCTTCTCCTTTGGTATAACCCACCCCACGCGCCTTCTTTTCTATTTTTCTTTAATTTTTACTAAACCCTAATTTTTAATTTATTAAATCCGATTAACAAATAATGTTTTATTAACAAAAATGGTTTTAAAACTTTTAAAACCGTGTGGATCTCGTGTTTTGACTGCGACTATATGAGGGACTCCTAGGTTATAGTCTAGGTTCAAGCACCTACTTCTCTATAACCAAGGCTTTGATACCAATCTGTCACACCTCGCCAAGGCGGAAACGCAAGTGTAACTTCATGGATATCGTCACAACACATGGTGTCAAAATAGAGAATTTCTACATGCGCATAAATAGAGCAAAGTACAGACACAAAGTGTTGTAACAATACCCCAAAAGAAAATAAACAAAACAAATCTCCAAAGATATCCTCAATAAAACAAAAGTACTAATCGAAAACATTTAAGTATCATAATCCAAAGTCAAACATATTAAATTCAAAACATAAAGATAATTCGCTCTCAAATGAAACTAAGTCTCGTCTAGTCGCTTCCTTCTATCTTAGCCTTAGAATGCTTACCTGAAAATGATGCTTAAAAACGTCAACATAATGTTGGTGAGGTTCATAGGTTTAAGACACACAATATATCTCAGGCAACCAGTTCACTGTGATTATAAAACATAGCAGGACAGTAAAAATAGTTATTATACAACTAGCATGTAATCGCAACCAATTAACCAGCAAACGGGACATAAGGGACAGAACGCGCCAACGATCCCAGTTGGTTTCTCGGCTTCCCACCAATTTCTTGTAAATTCTATGAGTTTTTAATAAAGTGATGGTTATAATAAATTAAAAAAAAATAATAATAATAAAAAAAAATAATAATAATAATAATAATAATAATAATAATAATAATAATAATAATAATAATAATAATAATAATAATAATAATAATAATAATAATGGGTAAACCGTACCCTCTGATCAGACCACACAGAATAATAGTGAGTAGAAATCCTACTCTCCAATTGGATAATGGGAGCATAGCTACCCTCCAAATGGACCACACAGAATCACCACACAATAATCTCATAACATGCATACACGTATAATAACACTTACAAGTCCATGCATTTACAACCACATAATCACAGTAACTCAAAAATAAATTCGACACAAGCATCATTCCCATCCCAAGTTAAAACAAAGTAAAAATGGGACAATGAAACTCACCACAAACTTCGCAGCTTCCAATTATCAAATCACAAATCTATATAACAAAAATAAGATCACATTACACGCGACCAAGCTAAAAGCTATAGTCCATGTAACACACATATGATGGATATCTAAGGTTCATGTAAACCACCATGGATCACCTAGACTCCATCCTAACCACTACCAAACACTTTTACTCACTAAATCCCTTGCATATACTTTTTCAGAATACGCAGATTTTTGGGGTACATTCACCCACATAAAATCACAACAAAAATAACTCAAAACCTCACACCAAAAATTCAACATGGTCCTTCATGAGAATAAAAGCTTCTACCAGAAGGCCACGCACTAAACACACACACAAGTACTCTTTGAAAAATCAAACATAAAACTATCCAGATTCGGATCTGAACGCACACTAAAATTTTTTGACTCAACAACCATACTTGCACAACTTATTATCGGCTAATTTTCGCGTGGAAGTCAAAGAGAATATAGAAATCAATTTCTCCAGAAGGGATAACCCAAATTACACTTTTTAAACCACTTTTTACCTCAATACTTTTAACCTAAACCTGTCCCGGTTTAACTGTTCTGACACCTTCACTTGCAAAAATCGTTTGACTGACCTCCCGACCTCGAAATCACTCGTGGCTGGACTTTTTAGAAAGCTCTTTCTCTGAAATACAATTTAGATTCAAGAATCATCAATTAACTCATTTCCATCTATTAGATCTCGTCGTATCTTTACAGCCTTAAAAATCTGTCAAACCCTAACTCAATAATTAACACGTTTTATGCCCTAATCTCTTCACCAATCATCATAATATTACTAATTATTGATCCTAACATGGTGTATATCATTAATTTACAGAATTAAACATAAACCCTAATCCATCATATTATTGTTACATGAATTATAATAATAAATTGAACACAAGTATTGAAAATTATACCTTGATCTTGATTTTTAGGCTTAAATAATTAAACCCTAATTTTTTTCTTCTTCCCCTCTCCTTGGCCGGTCGTATATCACAAAAAAATAGGTGAGGGAGTTTTGGTTTTGTATTTATAAGGCCCTATGGAAGATTCTAGATAAGCCTTATAATTGGTAAGTGTATTTGGATTAAAATTTGGTTTCCTTTTTCCCCCCTAATACCCTATTCCCCTTTAAAACCTTGTACTCTTGATATTTTATAAAAGCCTATACCGAAACCTAACATCTTACGCGGTAATTCTTCATTTTACGACAACCCGGAAAAATTATCATTTTCAAAACAAAGTTTCCAAAAATAGAATTTCACACTCATTATTAATATAACCCATAAAACCGAACACCACTTAATTTACCATCGCTCACAAAATTGAACACAACTCATTACGCAAAAACCCCGAACACCAAAACCACACAAGTCATTTCCTTGTCACCAAAGTGAACAAAATGAACTTATACCAAACAACACTACTCATGACACACCAGAAGAGTCACACAAAGGGATTTAGTGCCAAAACACACGAATATCACACATATGCCACACAAAACACTTAAGTCACACCAAACAACACCATTTAATTTACCATCGCTCACAAAATCTCCCCCTTTTTGATGAATACAAAACTTAAACTTATTAAATCTAAAAATTTATTTTTGGACAAGTATTTAGTGAGTTTACATTCACTTCTCCCCCTTTTTGTAGAATCAAAAAGGTTATGCCGACAAGTTTTAGAAACTAAATTTGTCAGGACGAGAACTCCCCCTTGATGGTTACTCCCCCTCGTTCGAGGGCACCAAGGAGACGAGCTATGGAAATCTTGGCTGCAAAAACAAGTTAGGAGACACAAGATACATATACATAGCAAAAATATTTAGAACAACCAACTAAACATTCAAGATGATCATATAAAATATGAATCATCATTACATTACATAAAATACTTTGAAACATAATGATTACAACAAAACTAGAAATACTAATGCTTCTCATATTGCCAAAGAGAGCGTTTGGACTTGCTTGCAACACAAAAGGGTGAGGGATTTTATTTTGAGGCGGAAAGCATGTGGATGGGTTTTAGTTATGTGATGGTGAGGGAAATGGAGCGGATCCATTGATGTTATATCGTTGTAGTGGAGGAATGGGATAGGGACGAGTGAGTAGATATTCGATCCAAGAAATATCTTCACTTAGGTGGAGGATTTGTTTTTGAAGGAAGATGCAACAAGGGCAATAGTGGGTGTGGTTTGTAACTTGATCTAAGTTAAGAGAGTGGGGTAGGCAATTTGAGTAAGGTGAGGATGGAGGTTGTCCCTTGTTGCGTTGTGTGAGGTGCATAGCAAGGAGATCATTAAGATCATGGATTTGGTTAATTTCTTCATGAAGCTTATGTCTTTCATGAATGGGGATTTGGTTATTTGGTGGAAATGGATGGTATTGGGGTGAAAGGTTTGATGTTTGACCAAGGTGATGAGGGTTTTCAAGTATTCCATTGAAGTTGGTTTGAGGTTTAGGTGAGTAGTTTGGAATGAATGTGGATGTTTGACCAAAATGGTAAGGTTTGTGAAATGGTTCAATGGAGTGAGGTTGTGATCTTGGAGAGTAGTTGGGGATGAATGATGATGGAGGTGTTGGTTGTCTAGTTGTAATGGGCTTGTGGTGAGGGTTAGGTTTTCTTTTCCACCCGGGTTTTAAGGTCATCCTTGCTAGCTTAGAGGTTTTTGGTTTTGGGTTGAGTGAGGAAGACATGACGGGATGATTGAATGTGGTGAGATATGGGGTTATTTATAGTTGAGGATTTGTATTGTTTAAGAATGAATAGGCTTGTTGGGTGATTAGGACAAAATGTGTTTGTGAATTTGGGGAAGTATAGGATCAAATGGGCTAAAAAGCAGAAAAAGATTCTCTGAACCCGTTCAGCAGATGGCCGGTCCCCTTAATTATGGGCGGTCCCCTTAATAATTAAGGGGGCCGCCTAGTAAAATTAAGGGGGCCGCCCATCTGGTACCTTTCTGGGTTCCAGAAATGGGTTTTTCTGCAGAAATAGGTGAGGATAGCTATGTTTTGAGCTTTTGGTTTTAGGCAAGTCCCACTCTTTGAGGCAATAGAAAAACATATTAAGCATACATGGCATATAAGACAAATAAATAAGTAAGCAATAATAAGTGCCTAGCAATTAAGAGAATTAAGGAACCTAATCATCTAAGGCAAGGGTAATGAAGCAAAGGCACTAGAAACTAAATGGGGAATAGATAATGGAACAATTGTGAGGATGTGATTAATAAGCTTGTCCTAGTGTGTGCCTATATGCAACAAATGTGGAGATGTGATTGTTTCGACTTCTAAATGCAAAAATTTCCTAAGAAATAATCCAAGGTCTCCTTGATTTGATTTAGCTCAATATATGAATATCAAAGATGTATATATTAGATTATATACTTTGACAATTCATGTGAGATCTTTATGCATGAAAAAAAAATGTTTTTAGCATTATTCAACAATGTAAGAAAAATGTGTTTTCCTAGATGTGAGAATGATTTGTAGAAAATAGATTGGGTTTTGTTTATAAATATGTTTATGCAAAGAAGTATCCCAGTCTTTTATTTTGTGTAAAACAGATTCCTAGACTCAGATGGGAGGAAACAGAAAAAAAAATATTACAGTCAGATGGCCAGTCCCCTTAATGACAAGCCGGTCCCCTTAATAATTAAGGGGACCGCCTTTATAACATTAAGGGGTCCGGCCATCTGGAAAATTTTTTTTTACCAAAAGTGCAGAAAATTCAGTCAATTTGTTCCATCATTCCTAGACCTAAACGTAAGTGGTTAAAGAGTTCACGCTTAAGGGGCTTAGTGAATATGTCTGCTAAGTTATCTTCCGATGCAACCTTTTCTATTGATATGTTTCCTTTTTGAACGTTATCGCAGAGGAAGTGGTGGCGTATTTCTATATGTTTAGTCCTAGAGTGTTGAACGGGATTCTTACTTAAATCTATAGCACCTTTATTATCACACATAATTGGGACGTCATCTAACCTAATGCCATAATCTACGAGAGCTTGTTTCATCCATAGTGCTTGTTGACATGCCTTTCCAGCGCTTACATATTCGGCTTCTGTGGTAGAAATAGCAAGAGTGGTTTGCTTCTTCGAGAACCAAGATGTTAGACAACATCCCATTAACGTACAAATTCCGCTAGTGCTTTTTCTATCCACGTAGTCTCCCGCATGATCCGAATCCGCATAGACGATGGTTTCTATGCCCGATCCCTTAGGATACCATAATCCTAAGTGTGTAGTGCCTTTAATGTATCGGAAGATACGCTTAACCGCTTCTAGGTGAGAGGTTTTGGGATCCTCTTGAAAGCGAGCACAAAGGTAGACACTAAACATGATATCCGGTCTACTTGTCGTTAAGTATAGTAAACTTCCTATCATTCCTCTATACTTAGTGTTCTCTACGGACTCACCCTCCTCATCTCTTGTGAGGTTTACTTCCGTAGACATTGGTGTCTTCATGGGTTTAGAGTCTTCTAATCCAAATTTCTTAAGCATTTCCTTAATGTATTTAGATTGATTAAAAAATATTCCATCTTCTAATTGTTTTATTTGTAATCCTAGGAAGAAATTAAGTTCACCCATCATACTCATCTCAAACTCATCATGCATGATTTTGGCGAATTCATCACACATATCCTGACAAGTCGATCCGAATATAATGTCGTCGACATATATTTGGACAATGATGAGATTTGGGCTTTTCTTTTTCGTGAAAAGAGTGTTATCTACCATTCCCATGGAATAATCATGTTTAATAAGAAATGCCTTTAATCGATCATACCAAGCCTTGGGAGCTTGTTTGAGTCCATATAAAGCTTTCTTGAGTTTATAAACATAATCAGGTTTTGCGAAGTCAATGAATCCTGGAGGTTGTGCCACGTATACCTCCTCATTGATAAAACCGTTAAGGAATGCACTTTTCACGTCCATTTGAAATAACTTAAAGTCTAGGGCGCATGCATAGGCAAGAAGTATTCTTATAGATTCTAATCTAGCTACGGGGGCATAAGTTTCGTCATAATCTATTCCTTCTTGTTGATTATATCCTTGGGCAACTAACCTAGCCTTGTTCCTAGTAACTATTCCATTTTCATCTAACTTATTTCTATAAACCCACTTAGTTCCTATGATGGTCATGTTCATGGGATTTGGGACTAGTTGCCAAACGTCATTAGTCTTAAATTGATTTAGTTCTTCTTGCATAGCCATAACCCAACTTTCATCTTTTAATGCTTCATTTATATTTTTAGGTTCTATAGTTGATAGGAAACAAAAGAAGTTATTTTTATCTTGAGCTTGTGATCTAAGGGTTCTTTGATTTAAGTTTCCTATTATATTGTCTAATGGGTGTGATTTAGATTCCTTAACATTTACTATTTCGTCTTCACCTAATATTATATCTTCATTATCATCACCTAAGGGTTTAATTTTACTAACCTCAATAGCTTCTTCTTCAACTAGGTCATCATCTTCTAGGGGCAATGTCTTAGGTGGTGGTGGAGTTTCATCAAATGTTACATTTAAGGACTCTTCTACTTTCATAGTGTGTTTATTAAGTATTATGTATGCTTTACTATTTTGTGAATACCCTAGAAAGATTCCTTCGTACGACTTAGGATCAAACTTAGTAAGGTAATCTTTTGTATTGAGAACAAAACATTTGCTCCCGAATACCCTAAAGTAATTTAGATTAGGTTTTCTACCTCTTAATAACTCATATGGGGTTTTTCCTAATATTCTCCTAATTGAAACTCTATTTATTATATATGTTGATGTATCTACGGCATGGCACCAAAATTTTTGTGCGATAGATTGTTCATTTAGCATTGTTCTACTCATTTCTTGTAAGGTTCGATTCTTTCTTTCTACTACCCCATTTGATTGTGGAGTGCGAGGAGCGGAGAAATTGTGAGATATCCCATTTAAATCACAGTATTTTCCGAATTGCACTTCATTATCAAATTCCCGACCATGGTCCGTCCTAATTGATACTATGGAACATCCTAATTTATTTTGAATCATTTTACTAAAAATTTCAAATTTATTAAAGGCTTCGGTTTTATCACTTAAAAAACTAGTCCACGTGTATCGTGAATAGTCATCTACAATTACTAAGGTATAACGATTACCTCCGTAACTCCGCACGGCGGTTGGACCAAAAAGGTCCATGTGTAATAATTCTAGGCATCTAGTAGTGGAGACTATATTCTTAGCTTTGTGACTAGCATGTGCTTGCTTTCCTATTTTACATGCATCGCAAAAGTGTTGGTCATATCTTAGGTTAGGCAAGTTTCTAACTAATTCTTTAGAGGCTAGGGATTGTATTTGTTGCATATTTGCGTGACCTAATCTTCTATGCCACAATGTAGAGTTTTCATCTAAGGTTGCTAGACATATTTTATCTTCCGGTTTATTTCCTAGTTTCATAACATATACGCCACCTTTCCTAACTCCTCTACCTATGACCTTTCCGTCCTTAACTATTTCGCTATCTTTACTTGTAAAAGTAACCCTACACTTATTATCGCATATTTGTCCTATACTAAGCAAATTATATGTTAAGTTATCTACATGCTCAACATTTTCAATAGTTAGGGAATCTTGAGAAATCGTACCTTTGCCAATGATTTTTCCACGAAAATCACTACCGAAAATAACGTTACCTCCGTTGTATGCCTTGTAGGAGGAGAATAGCTTCCGGTTTCCCGTCATGTGCTTCGAGCATCCACTATCCTTAATCCATTCGTCGGGCTCCAAATTTATTCCTAGACATATTTCATCGGTGGCTTGAGCTACAAGGCACTTTTCGTCTTTTGCTTTGTCCGCTTCATCTTTGTCGCTATCGCTCCATGTTCCACTAACAAATGCACTTTCGTAATCATAACCCGGTGGCTTTGGACATTCGCCAATGAGATGGTTTTGACTTCCACATCTAAAGCACTTTCTTTTCCCGTAGTTATCATTTCTATTTCTTTGTAGCGATCTTCTTTCATCTCGCGGTTGTCTCGTGAATCTTCCTCGTCTCTTGAAGAATTTCTTGAATTCTCTAACGGCCATTGCATATTCTTCGTCTTCACTCTCGTCACTTGAATCATCGTCATCACTAAGTTCCTTTTTGGCTTTTAGCGCGAGAGACTTGATTTGATCTTTCTTGCTCTTGACCGTTTCCGAGTCCCTTTTTATAATTTCTTCATGAACCTTTAAGTTGCCAATAAGCTCATCAAGTGATAACGTCATCAAGTTCTTTGACTCTTCAATCGCCGTGACCTTTGCGCGCCATTTCGGATGTAATGCCCTAAGAAATTTCCTTACACAATTTTTGCTAGAAAAAGTCTCATCAAGTGCTTTTAAACTTGTGATGATTGTGTTAAATTTAGCAAATGCATTATCAATAGATTCCTCTTCAGGAATTGTAAATTGTTCATATTGTTGTACAAGGAGATCTATTTTATTATCTTTGACTTGACTATTACCTTGGTGAGTGATTAGTAAAGAATCCCAAATATCTTTTGCGGTTTGACACATAAAAATTCTTTCATATTCTTTGCGTGGTAACGCATTATAAATAACCATTTTAGCTTCATTATTTTTCGCTAGTTTCCTTTTTAAATCATCATTTTGTTTTTCAAAAGGTACAATTTCATCTAATTTAGTTAGGATATTATATTGAATAGGGGGAAAATCACCATAGGTAATAACATGCCAAAGATCAAGATCCTTTGATTTCACATAAGTTTCGAATCTATTTTTCCAATAAAGAAAACCATCACTTTCAAATAGTGGTGGTCTTTGCATAGATTGCCCTTCTAAATATTTTAAAGATTCCATAGATCGTTTCAAGTTTTAAAATACAGTTAATTTTAAAAATCTTGTTTGACGTGGCTCTTGATACCAATTGTGGAAAACTAGAAAGGCGGGGGGGGGGGTTGAATAGTTTTATGTCCTTTTTATAATTTATTGTGAAAACTTTATTTTCTTTTTAAAACTTAGATTCGAATTTATATGATCTCAATTCTTGAACAATATGAACAATACGTATATAAGTAAATATAACTAAGTAATGCAAGTAAGGTAATAAAATGAAATGAAAGCTAGAGATGGAAAGATCTAACCGAGAGACAAGAGATTTATAGTGGTTCGGCTACAAGGACACCTTCCTTGCCCTACTCCACTCCCCGAGCACCTAACTCGAGAGTTTTCTTCACTATGTCAACAAGCTCCCTTATGGCGGAGAAAACCTTTACACAACTTTAGCTTACACCGGCTTAACGACACAAAGCTAGATGTCGAGTTCTAATCGTAGCTAGAACCAATCTCACAACTTAAACACGACTTAATCACACCTTCTTCTTCACGACTAGTTCACGACTTCTTCACAACTTCTTCACGACACTTCACGACTAACCACAACCTATGTTCACTACTACTTCTTCACACCTTCACTACTTACACACCTTAACAACACAACTTCTCTACTTACACACTAACCTATCCCAAATAATTATACACACAACTATCTAATAACAATACACAACTTATATACAAATATATGTGATGACACAAACAACTTAGGTATCTAAGTTGCAATACTTCTTCTTTAGTTGTTGAAGGAGTATTCTTCTTTTGCACTTGAATGGAGGAAGCTTGGATCACTTAGAAACCAAAGCTTAAGATTATATGATCAAAGGATTTTGAAGATATGAAATGTGATTTAAAACAGAAAGTTTTAGTGTGCAAAAGGTGAGTAAAAGTCCAGGAGAAGACTGGTATTTATAGGAGAAAAATTGGACAGCTGGAAGTCTACTGGAGCGGGGGCGGTCCCCTTAATAATTAAGGGGGCCGCCTAGTAAAATTAAGGGGGCCGCCCCTTCTGTCCGTTGGCCAATTTTGTCCTTTTGTGGGGAAGGTTTTTCTGGAACATTTTAACTGATTTTGGTTAAAAATTTGAATTCATATTTTTATAAAAGATTAAACATTTTTATTTAATGCCAA
The DNA here is from genome assembly GCA_021014915.2 of Artemisia tridentata subsp. tridentata. Lineage (NCBI taxonomy): Eukaryota > Viridiplantae > Streptophyta > Magnoliopsida > Asterales > Asteraceae > Artemisia > Artemisia tridentata. Next base: position 275,752,315 of record CP139506.1, read on the forward strand.
AAATGTTTTTCAAAAATATATAAAATGTTTTTGATGTTTTATAAAAAATCTAGTTATTAAGAAAATGTTCCTTTGATCATATAATGCATTAAGCACTTGTTTATTCATACCTTAAGTGATTAAGTTGTAGAAGTGAATATTTACAACTAAATACTTGTTTATTTGATAAGTTTATGTTTAATGAGTTTATATTTTGTGATCATTAAAACATAGGGATATGAATAATGTTTTTAGGCATTATTTATGTAACAACAAACTTAGCAATATTAAAAAGTCCTATTTCTCATAAATTTAAGTAATCATCAAGGCTAGTTAATACAACAAGCTCACTAGTTTATATATATAGTGTTTTTATCTCCACTTTCTTGTTAAGATTAACTTGTGTGTTCATGAAAATTTATTTGAAACATAGTCGTTAGTTAAAAGATCATTGTGGTTATAAAGTTTTATAACATGTACAAAGTGATAAACAAGTATATGCAACTTGAGGCTAATATCATGATATAAAGAGTGTGAAATTTATCAAGATGAAGTGTTACTTACTTAGGGAGATTAGTGTGATGAGGAGGTAATTTACTTGATTAACCCAAGATTAGTGCTTCTAAAACCCTTACAAGTATATCCTAATGCTACTTGAACTTAACCAACAAGCCTTCTTCTTCCCTTGCTTCCTTGTGTGGATCAATTTTTATGAGTAAGTGAGTGTGTATGTATATTTTTTTTTTTCTTCTAGGGCTAGTTGCTAAATACATGTATGTATTTATACTTGGAGACTTTCAAACTTCTAATAGTGAGTCAAAAATATCCATAGGGCTAGGTGTTTATGGTTGGCCGATTGGGGGGGGCTAGGAGGGGGAAAAATTTGATGGTCAAGCCTCCATGATAACTCCATGGTTCAAGGTGAGATGTTTAGTAATTAATTGTAGTATAAAGCTTGTCTGGAAATTATTATAGAACAAGAGGGGGGGGGGGGCAATAGGTAAGAAATAAGAGTAGAAGACTTAAGTTTGTATAAAAGTGTATATATTGTATGTATTGGGTATTAAAAATAGGTGTTGGTTATCGGTTTGGTGATTAATGAAATATTTTTGGAACTTTGGTAATAATTTAGGAAGCATAAAATGTGTTAAAAATAATTGTTTGGAGTATTGGGTATATCGGGTGTTAAATTTAAATTGCGAATAACGTTTGTTAAATTAACAATCGTAAATAAATAAAAAGGGAATTATTTTAGGGATTAATATTTCGAACTGGAGTAGGAGCAAGGGATTGGGTTGTTGTAGACAAAATATAGCCTAAAGTTCTAGCGCAGAAGAGGGACATTCCTTGATTTACGTTTATTTAACTAAAGTGTTATACGTGAAAAGTGTTCTTGTAAAATTTAAAGTAGTAAATTAGGGTTTGAAAATAAATATTGACGTGGAAAATTACGGGTTGTTACAACAAAATCCTCCAACTCATCACCCTCCACTAGGCCACCTAGAAGAAACGCAAGGATTAGTGTCAAGCCTTGTTGTTTTGTCAACTTAAACTCATCATCCTTAGACTCTTCACCCATTAACATCTCATCACCCATCTAAGATGAAAATTTATTGAATCTAAGTACTCCAACACCTCCACCAAAATCACATATCATTGTGACTACTCCACCTCCAACCAAAACTCCAATAGCAACCACACCACCTCCTGCTTCATCACAACCACCAAAATCACCATCACCACCAAAGTCTCCAAAACTTGAACCCATTGAAGTTTTTGCTACACCACCAAATTCTCCTCATCCATTTTTAGAAACATTGGAAGACTTGCCACTAAGAACATCAAATTCACCACCTCTACCATCATTTGCGACAATCGAGCGTATTGCTTAACAACCTTCACGGGTATCATTCATGCCCAATGAGCCTTTTCATAGTGAACCATCTCAACCATAACCCCTACTTTTTCACCCTATACATAGTGAAATCCATGAGCCACTCTATGGAGACCATAAACATCATGAAATGCACGATGATCAACCTCCACCACAACCTCAAACTCAACAACCTCAATCCTTTTTCCCTAGCTTTAGGGAAATTGATGAATCCATGTGGATTGACCCTCCAAACATAAGAGAAACCCATAACATCCTCAATGAAATGAATGGTCTTCTTACCTTCAATAAAATGATAGGTTCCCACATTCAAGAAGCTATGCATTTATAAGAAGTCTTGTTCTCCACCGCAACCAACTTACCACCACCAAACACCTTTCAAGCTCACGACACTCAATTAACAAATCCAACTCCACCACCAAATGACAATCAAGCCTTACCACTTCCACCCGACTTCCCTCGCCATGGTTGTTCCATGTGTGAAAGAGCAGCTAGAATTAGCGAAAGGACCAAGATAATGGTCCATGAACTTCAAGATGAAATGAGGTTCATCCTCCAACACATCCTTGAAAGTTTAAACGGTCTTTCCCATCCTCTACCACAATAGAAAAACTAGGATGGATGAAATAATAAGTCCAATCTCATTAGGACTTTCTTTTTTTAGGATTTTTATTCTAAGTTATTTTTCATTTTTTGCATTGTATTTCACTATATTCATTTATGTCCCATCATTTAAAAATTAGTCAAAATGAATTTTACTGAATGATGTTGTATTATTTGTTGTGTGTTGGTTATTATTCTATATATTGTATGAATGGTTTGGATTAATTATTACTAACCTTTGTTTTGTAGCATTCAAAATCCATGTATCTTATACTTGGCACCCCAACTAGGGGGAGTATTGGCCAAATGGGAGCTAATCAAGCTCGGGTGTGCACTACATTCCGCTATGCTTTTCTTCTTTTTGTTTTGACAAAAAGGGGGAGAAAATATTAAACTCAAACTCACAATTTTATACAATTTAAACATCTAAATAAATTTAAATGTTGTATAAAACAAGTTTAATCTATATTTTTAAAGACTTGCACTTTATTTATCGCATTGCTTAAAAATAAACTTTATGTTTTGTCCTCAACAAAAAGGGGGAGATTGTTAATACAAATATCGTCTAAAAAACATTATTTATATATTACGATCTTTGCTATACTTAGTTAATGACAATTATAAACTTTATTTTAGCAAAACATAAATCTAGTTAAGTCTTTCATATATATAGTTACAAGTCTTTCTTAAACACAAATAGATTTTAACATAAGTTACAAATTATTTGTTTATATATAACATTTTAGTCATTTTAAGAAAAGTGCGACATTAGGTGTTAAAAACAAATAAAGTGCCGCATTATGTGTCAAAGTAAAATCTGTATATTTTACAAATAATAAAAATGTGTCTTATGATAACATAAGTAAACATCATTTAATTAGCTAGTATATACATTTTACAAGTTTACTTTCCTAAACTTTTTAATCAAAATGTAAATGCATTTTTACATCAATCCATGGATCATCCTAATCTAATATTGCATATCTCTTTAGGATCCTTGGAAGTTACGGTAAATATTTTGGTTAGATAGTCATTTTAGAATCGTTTGAAGATATGGTAAATATTTTGGTTGGATTTGATAAAGATTTTGATGTTCCTTTGTCAGGTCCTGGCGGAACCAAAATTATACAATGACGGAACCAATTATTTGGTTCCGCCTAATCCGTGGCTTGTTGGCACTTGTTGCCTATAAATAGAAAGCCACACCATGTTGTTTACTCATCACTTACGTACATAAAAACAACATAATTCTCTCATTCATCATTCTCTGTAAATAACTCATTCATATTCATTTTAGTGAACTTCTTTTGTAGCAAGAAGATCAAAGCATCATTCAAAGACTTACAAGTTTCAACAAAACGTTGCAAGAATTGTTAGTTTGTCATTGTGTGTGTTAGGTCCTAGATTTAGCTTAGCACAAGTAAGAACACACGATATAGATGAGGGAATAAGAGAATAAGATGAAGAGAAGGTCGATTCTATTTCACACATAAGAGTAGCAATAGTCCGGTACAAATGAGAATAAAACCAACACCTAAAAGAGTAACATTACATGGGTATTTATAGGCAAGTGTTTAGGGCAACACTTGCCTTAATCCTTCTAGAAACTAATACTATAACTGACGGCCCTTAGGGCTTCTAATAGGGCCTTGAGGTTGAATCTAACTTAAAGCCCATAAGCAACCTTACATTACGACCAATACTTGAATATATGTAAAATGTGTTCCCAACAATCTCCCCCTAAGGATTGGTCATCAAGGTTGCTTGACGTCTTCTTTGCTTCTTTGGCTTCGACGTCTTTATATCGTTGTTCTTTGTTATTATTGTGAGTGATATGGTAATGTCTTGATCTGCCTTCCACCAATGTTCTTTAATCACGATGTCTTTACGTCTTTTCCACCATGCTCATACTTCTTTTGACTTTTGATCTTCATTCTGTAAGTAGTTCTCACTTCTTTAGCTTCAATATTTGACATTTGAATGCTCGTTTTGCCTTGACTTATGACTTTCTTTGACTTCTTTGAACTTTTGTTATGCCTCAGTCTTTGTGAGAACTTTTCTACGTGATATTTGCATGAGCATGATGGAAATGGTGGTGGTGGAGCTCCTGGTTATCAGAAGTACCTGCAATTAAATAGTTAGCAATAAACTAACTAGCACTTTCAGGTTCGGACTTCGAGATTGCCAACAGCATAGTGTGAATACCTTCTCTAATCCTTGCCAAGGTCGTTCTTGAATCAGATGCCCCCAAGAGAGCTAACTCAGATACACCAAAATATATCAACGATTCAGGTGAGCCGCTGAAGTATACCGAAGTATCGCTTCACGACTGTAGACCATTTGGAGCCACCATGAACACTAAGCGTAATCCACAAGGGATTACCGAAGTGACCTGCTGTCAGGGCTGTTTGATGTTGACCCTGGCAAGAATTTCCATTCAATCACTAAGAATCACAGTTAGTGAATTCCCTTATGAATGTTCTAGGAAGATTACTATGATCTGCGTAGGACTCTTGTAATTTACAACTGGTGTCCTTATTGTTGAACAACCAGTGTAGAAATGTTAAGTGTTCCTATTAGATTTTTTTTGTATCTCGCGGCTCTAGGCTTGATATAGTGCTTATTGGTTTTTAGTCATCGGAGGCATGGAGCAGAGTGTCTCCTTTTCAATATCAACACATCTCGGAATGAGAGGTTGATAGATAATGAAGGGTTCTCCGTGAGAAATGAAACAAGTATCTTTTGAGAGACACTTGAGTGGCTAGAAGGTTTAATGCAGTGCATCACTGAGTCCATGACGGCTTAGTCTTCAATACCGGTGTCACCTTAGTAACAACCAGTAGCATATGAATTGAACCTGGTTTCTGCCATAAGGTTGAACATATGGAGGGCTATTTCTTTTCACCTTTTTCTTTACTTTTCTTTTTAATTCTTCAACCCCTTCTTTCTCCTTTCATTTCTTTACTCCTTTTTTTTTCATCATACCTAAGGACTTTCTAGTTCTAAACTATTTGTATTGTCCATGGGTAGATCCCTCCGGCTCTGGCGGATCATAGAAGGGTTTCTTAACCTTAGTCACCTTATATCTCCATGACTATCCTATTTTGCCATAAACCAATCATTTGAAAATCTCTCAAAGTGTTTATGATTGTAAAACATATATTGATAACACTTTGACAGTTTTGCATTTACAGAAATACTCCCCCTTCACATGTGCTCATGAGTTCTTAACATAAATTTGCACATGTCGGGTGGAGTTAGCACTTTTTGAATTGATCTATTTTCAATGAATATGACCGTTGCGAGACACGTTTACATCACTAGTTAAACTAGCTTGAAATTATTACCCGTCCAGGTTATATTAAAAAAGAATCTCTTGAAATCGGTACACTTTACTCAGACAAGTCCTTTGCGAGACACGTTTACATCACTAGATAAACCAGCTTGAAATTATTACCCATCCAGGACATGTCTTTTTGATTAATGACATTTGATATTCGTCAATTCGAGGGTACAATCTGAGTCGAGCTCATGCGAGATTCCATACTTTATTTACCATATCTTAATCTCATACTTATTCTCTCCCTCAAAAATAGCATATTTATGTTGTTTTTGGAAAACTTTTGATTAAAATATGCTTTTGAAGTTTATGGGAAGAATTTCAATAAGAACTTTTGTATTTTGAACAAAGATATTAGTTTCAAGTACTCCCCCTTAACAAGGGCGTACTTGTTCTTTTGAGCAGAATTTTGAAAAACTTTTCAAAATTTTGATTAATTCTGCTCAAAAGTAAGAAGCTTTCGCTCCTTAGATTAGGATTGAGGCTCTGAAGTGTACCTCAGGGTCCTTTCTTTACAAGTACAGGTTGTGCACTGTTATCTGTGCACAAGCCATAATAAACAATCACACAAGCAAGTTATATAAATAAAGAATGTATCCAACTCTTACATCATTTCATGCTTCTGATCAGGTCTTTGAAAATTCTTGATCGGGAACGATGGCCTTACTCCAACATAACTTTCAAGCCTCCTCATTTGATCTCTATGAAATAGCCTTCTCTCGATCTTCAGAATGAACTAACGAACTTCTCTTAATAGAGAAGTTTTCCACTTGCTGTTCTTGTATAACTCCCGATCTCGTACTCGTATCACTAACCCATCACGAACTTTCCTGAGCGTGTGGTTGCAGCACTTATGTACCTCTTTGTACCCCATGAAGCAGTTGATTGTAAGATCACTCTTGTAAACAAACCCAAAAGTTGGTTCTTTATTCATGGTGTATTAGGGCTCTTGGTTGATCTCAGGAGGATATAGGACTGGTGCAGTTAGATTAATCTTCCTTTGATAGCTCTCGACCCCAAGCTGCAAGTCTTCTACACGTTCTTGTATAATCTTCCTTCTGATGAAGTGTAGTATTGAAGTACAGAACGTGTAATTAAGATCAGTAGAGAAGTGTTGCATTTTCCCTTGAACCTTCATGAGATACATGTCGTCAACGTCATTGAGGTTCAAGTCTGGGAATTCTGCTTTTGAAAATGTGTATATCTGGTGATCGTGTCTTCTAACTTTGATTTCAGTTAGAAACGTATAATCATACCTCTTTTCTGCTTCAAGACTGACTACAGCAAGTGAGGTCACTCATCACTGGAGTTGAAGACTTCTTTGTGAGTTTACTTTTGCATCTTGAACATACTACACTCTATTTGAAACGAAGAGTCTTGTAGCAGTTTTTTCGATGGCTGGTTGTGTGTAGCTTGCTGCAGGAATCAAGGTTATGGAGGTTGCGTATTTGGGTTGACATTTGATACTGTGCACGAGGAGTTCGAGATTGTTGTTAAAAAAGAACTTATAAGGAACCGCATGTTGATCGGAAACTCTAATCACCGGTAAAGGCTTCGTCTAATCCGTGATGTGTGGTTAGTTGGGTTGAGATGTGCTATCAACCACATGCACATCCGGATTGGTCCAGCTGAACTCACTAGACATTGCTCATGCAATGTTTTCAGGTGATATTCAAGCTCAGGTGCACTAGAAGACCTTTCTTTGAGCAAATTGAAGGCATCATTCTTTGTTAATACAAATATCATCCTAAAAACATTATTTATATTTTACGATCTTTGCTATATTTTGTTAATGACAATTATAAAGTTTATCTTTAGCAAAGCATAAATATATGTTAGTCTTTTACATTTATAATAATAAGCTTTTAAAACTCATCATATACATGCTACATGATCACTAGGATACATATTATACCTATTATACATTTATGGCACGACCCACCCGGAAAGCTTTTGCTACCCGCTTTAGCCCGGGTTTGGGTTATGCATTGGGTTGCTGTTGGGTCATCCAACTGTTGACCTTCACTCACATACCCTTCTTTTCCTTGAGATCCGGAATCGTTCATTCTGATACCTTTACCTGACGGTTATTTTCGCTTTCCGATCCGACTTTGTGGGTTAGTTTCCAGCTACAGGGATTTGTGAGGGGAACTACAGTGGTATGAATAGTGTATTTATTAATTTTTTAAATGTGTGGTTCTTTTTAGGCCATTTGTTTTTGCTACAGTTATTAGGTTGCTTATAACCACACTTTTGGATCTAATTTAGCTGTTCTGCTTTTTGTTTCCGATAAAAAAAATAACGGGTGCTTTGATTTCTGTTTTTTTGTTATGTTTGGTTGTTTGTGTTGTTGTTGTTGATTATAGAGTTGTTGTATCTACAGTTAGTGGTTTGGTTATATCCACACTTTTGGATGTGGTTTAGGTTTGCCAATAGATTTTGTGATTGAACTCATTATAGATCTGGTTGTTTGGCTTTTGTTGTTGTTGTTGTTGTTAATTTCATCAGTTGATGTTTAACCTTTTGCTGCATACAGTCATTCGTTGTAGGTTCTGTTTTTTTATTATGTTTGGTTGTTTGCGTTGTTGTTGTTAATTATAGACCTGTTGTTTCTACAGTTAGTGGTTTGGTTATATCCTGACTTTTGGATCTGGTGTAGGATTGGCAATGGCTTTTTTGGTTGTTGTTGTTGTTAATTTCGTCAGTTGATGTTTAAACTTTTTCTGGGTATTATTTGTTATCGTTCGGTTGTTAGCATAATCGGTTGTGTTACGATATTTGTTTGCTATTTTGTATGCTTTGATGTGTTTGCGAATTGGTTTTTGAAAATCTGTTTGTTTCTGGTAATGATTAGTTATAAGGTGTTATTGAAACTTTAGGTTGTGTTTTTTTTTTTTTTTTTTTTTTTTTTTTTTTTTGCAATAATTCTTTATTTGTTGTCGTATTTAACTGTGTTGGTGCGTTCCATTTTTTGTTAGCTATATTGGTTTTCCTGTGGCGTTATTTTTTGATTTGCTGCTTCACGTTTTGTGTTGTGTTATTGTTGTTTTATTACACAGGTTGTGCTTTATTTAATTTTTTTTCCTTTTTTTTTTTTTATTTTTTTTATTTTGTCAGATTACAGTTGTTGGGCTTCGGAGGTCTGAACATTATCTTGCGAGGGCAAGAACTGGATGGCATGGTAGAGCATTTCCTATCATGCAACCAGGTTTCTATGCAACCCTGATGAAGTTTCGACCTCTTTTTGCAAGACTGCTATTTCGTTAGTGGTTTCCAGGAATGTTTGTGTAGGTGGTCCGCAAACATGTTTGGATCCATATTGTCTGCTACCAGCTGCTGCTAAAAGTTCCTATATTTAAAAAAGACTGATGTTGCTTGGTGAGCTGTCTTTTTTATCTTCATTTAGACTTCTTCCTTTGAATATTCGTTGGTTTCAACTGCTGTTGTGATGACAATGTTGCTGCTGCTGCATACTATAGTTAATTGTTGATGTTGCTTTCTCTGTGTTACTGTTGTATTTGATCATTAATATTATTTTTCTCATTATTGTTATTGTTTTTGGTTTGAGGCTATTTATGCATCGTGGTTGTTCTCTGAATTTGGTTTGCCCGGCTTTTTGTTGTTGTGTTGGAAGAAATATTTTTTCTCTGAAATGATATTGGCCATAAGAGGATATTTTGTGTCGTAAATATTTTTATGTGACAGTGTTCTTTTAGTGTTGTGCCTTTTGTTTTGCAATTATGATAGCCAATGAAACATGTTGATCTATTTTCATTATTTGGTTTGCCTTATTCATTGGGGTGATTTGGTGTGGATATCGTTTAACTTAATCGGATGGCAGCGCACTTTTGAGTTGTGCTTTTGTTTTTTTGCTCTGGCTTATTCATTGTGGTGATTTGGGGTAGATGTCGTTTCACACAATCGGATGGCAGCATACTTTTGAGTTGTTTTTGCAACCATGGTGAATACGTATCTAACAAAATTTATAGCTGAGATAACTGATGGTTTGCGTTAAAAAAATATTTAGTATGCGGATATGACAATTTTGTTTTGGTCGAAAATATTAATGCCTTATGATGATCAACTGCCGGTTTTTTTTTAGTCAGCTAATGTTCGTCATTAAACCTTACATCCGTAGGTAGGCAGACCAAGAATCGGCTGGTGTAATAACTTATTTGCTATTATGCAAATGGGTTTGTTTGTGGCCGTGCCAGAATTTGAACCTTTTTAACCATTTTACATTGACACTGTTTATATTATTTGTTAACATATGCTTTGATGCAGCTACTTTTGATGTCCGTTTGCAGTCATGCTGGGTTCTGCTTGTTTTTCAGGCTGTTTGGTTTAAAAATATGACGCTAATACCAGTTGCTGTGACAAACATTAGGTGGCATAATTATGCAGCCGTGTTTGTTTTCTACGATTGCATTCGCTACAAAGTCCAAAATATATGCACAGGTATTTGAGTTTCAGAACTATGTTTGGAACTCTTTCTCATTCAAACTGACTCACCCATGTTCCAATTTTACAATGTGAGTTTCATAAACATTGGTGGGGTCGCGCCATAAATGTATAATAGATATAATAAACATTATTTCACTTTGGCTAAGGCTATGATGATCCTACCATATTTTCTAAAACTAACAGACTCACTATTGAAAGATTATGATCACCGGTTGGCATATCAATGACTGGATGGCATTATTGTGCAACCTCTTTTGCTAACACTGATGGTTGATCATACATCTTTTTCAGCATGTTTGATTACAAAATCTGAGCCTAATAACTGCCTTTGTTATTTATAGTTTTCATTGAACATATTAGACAATCATTTTAGAAAAGAATCTAATACTAACAAAGTCATATGCATTCAACCATAATAGCAACGACAAATGTTGTACATCGCTTGCCAATATTAGCAATTGAAAATCAGCTGGTATTTTTTATTTGCTAATACTAACATTTGATGCTCTATATCTGTCATGATAAGTTTTTTTTTTTTGCATGTTTGTACCTGCAACTCCACGAAAGGTGTTGGTCATGAATAGGATACAATTCAAAAAGATAGATGGGAAGCAAAAAAGAATGATGTGATAAGTGATTTGGTGCAAATTACTTCTTCGCACCATCCTCTTTTGTTTCCCATCTATCTTTTTGAATTAAATCGTATTGTTGACCAGGACCTTTTGTCGCATTGCAGGTATAAGCATGTATAAACAAGCTTAACGTCAGAGATACAGAGCAAAAAATATTAGTATGAGCAAATAAAAAATACCAGGTGATTTTCATTTGCTAATATTGACAAGCGATGCGCATCATCTGTGGTTGCTGTTATAGTTAAATACATACGGCATTCCATTTTTCATATCATCTTTAAAATCATCGGTTTTATTCCTGTTTCTCTTAATTATTATGTATATATTTTCATATCAGCAAACCAAAAAAAAAATGGCCGATAGTCTTTCTTTGTTATCGTCAGAATCTTTTTTTTATTGAATGCCTTAACATTTAGTGACCTATTGGTTAAAAAAAATGTTAGAGTTATAGTTTTTATCCTTATTTTCCATATCAAAACAAACATCCACCAAGGCTATGATGATTTCCATCTAAATTCAGATTCGAATGAAGTGGGCTGCCAAATATTGTTTGCATAGCTTGGCCAGGCAAGAACCAGATGGCAATATTATGCAACTGTGTTTCTTTGCAGCCATGGTGCAGCCTACCGTTGTTTCTGCTTCTTTTCAAATCTGAGCCTAATAGCTGGTGGATATACGTCTTTAATACACCCACACAATAAACCAAACAGGAAGCCAAAGAAGATGTCTACTGCTCTCCGTAATATAAGGTAACTCTTTGCGGATTGAACTTTAAGCTTAATCAAATATTATTTAGCAGATTTTCTGACTCAAAAGATATTTTCCTTATTTTGCAAATCGAAGGGCTGCACTTTTCTGGTTGTGGAATTTTTTCGCGCTTATAAACAACAGGATGGAATTTTGAAAGATCAGGGCCAAATGGAAGAGGATGGTGTGGCAAATGATTTGGTGCAAATTACTTTTTCGCATCATCCTATTTCATTTGCCACTGGTCTTTACAAATTCTGTCATGTTTTTCACGAACAATTGTTGTTGAACGATTTTTGAAAATATGTTTACACAAACCTCCCATAATAACGATACACGATGTATACCATCTGTCGTCGCTGCTCTGATTAAATGCAAGCCAAACGTTAAAGATAAGTGCTGCTACAATTTACACATTTCAATGAGTTTCCCTTTTTTTTCCCTACTAGTGCACTATGTATATCTGATGCGCGTGATGTGTCGTTGCGGTTTAGCAGTTTTAATGCCTACTCAAGTTTTAAATTTATATTTAGCCGACTTATCAATAACACACACACTTAACGAGCAGTGTACCCGGTCAGTATGAAGATAATGGTAAGTAGAGTGTCGATCACTAAGAGTGGAACGTATAATCTAGTTAATCTAATCAGTATTTTAATATCCTAACGCAAGGGGGTTTCAGCCTGAGAGACTGGCACAGTTTTGTTTGCAATTAAATAGTAAAATAAACAAATAGGCACGAATCAGCAAGTAGCACACACGTACACAGATAGATACTTGAGACAATAAGAGGGCTGTCCTTATGATTAAGTAGTTTGTCACTTGTTTTATTGATAGCTTTATATGAAGTGTATGTAATTAACCCTTTCTCGTTGGTCCTATTCTCATCGGCGAGTAAACCCTTAATGATTACTTATGTCTAAAAGTTATTCCTAAGTGATCAATTTAGAAACAACCGTGGGAGCCACACCTTGTCCCGCAGTCGGGTGCCCGCAAGCCACTAATAAACACAGAGGTTATCAATGCACTAATAAGTAGTAACCAAAGACATCAACATATAAACTTTAATTGATGGGAAAGCAAGTATTAAAGGGAGTGCAATCTTTCCGTTGTCACATTACACAAGCCACCAATCCTGATGAATTAAAGTTTGCTAAAACAATAAAACAAAACTACTTAATGAATTAAATACATGCAGCACCTTCTTACAGCTCTTGTATCTTCGATTTGGGTGTGTCTTGTGCTGCCTCTTGACTGAATTCGTCCTTCTCTTCTGTTCGGTCTTTAGGTTTTAGGGTTTCCGAATCTCCTTTTTTTTTCTCGTCTGGTCTACGGGGTATTTATAGTTTGTGTCTGAGGGAAGATGCGGCGCATCTACTTAAGTAGATGCGGCGCATGTACTTAACTTCGCGTGGGGTCCAAGATTATAATATTCAGGAATATTCGTACACCGCCAGAAGATGCGGCGTAACTCCATGATTAGATGCGGCGCATGTCCTCTTGTATCTTGGATCGTATCTGGTGATATCTTGATAGAGATGCGGCGCATGTTGATAGTGAGATGCGGCGCATCTGGAGCAGAATTGACTTGATCTTGTCCATGTCAGTAGACTTCCACTTTATGTACGTTTCGCTCCATTATTAGTCCAAAATCGCTAAGTTTCACCAAATGCTTGTTTTTACCTGAGAATTACAAAAGTAAACGATTAAGTATCAATCCTCATACATAATATAGTAAAACAAGTCAAATTAATAGGGTAAATGATAGTAATAAAATGTACTTATTTGAGTTCATCAAATATCCCCCCACTTGAACTTTACTTGTCCCCAAGTAAACCTTAGATTAAAACTTATGAAAATGTATCCTAAAAGATGTTAGGATTTATTTTTATATTTAAGCATGTATTCGTTTATTTCGTAATCACACAACTAAACACTTAACGAATTAGAAGTAAAATAAAATAAGTCGATAAAAGCAAATCTAATCGTTTAACTGTCCAGTCGCGACGAATATTCTATCATAAGCTTGGCAAGTATACACATTTCCACCACTAAAGCTAAGGAATAACAAGTCTAAAGCGGTAAAAAGGGTTTTTAGGCTTAAGGGTTAATTATTCTTATTTACACTATCGATCTCAAATTCCAGAAAAGGCGACAAAATCACAAATACATGATCGAATCCACGAACACGATACTTGCAATTGCTCAAATCCTTAACTCGAATAGGCTAAAGATAGGTCCAAACTTCACCAATAATAATATATCAAAAAGGGCGACAAAATCATAAATACATAGCCGAATCCACGACTACGATACTTAAGATTGCTCAAATCCCTAATCTCAATAAATCAAAGGTTTGGTTGGATAAAGAACAATACAGGGTATGGATAACATTTGGGATATAAATTGGTGTAAAAATAAAAATAAACAAAACAAATAAATTAAAATCCTAAGTGTGGTTAATCACTATCCCAACCATCCCATGAATAAGACTCATATCATTGAATAACTCACGCTTTAACACTTGAAACACACGCTTTAGGTAGACACGAATTATACTCAACAAGATCTTAATCAAAGAATAAACTTTAATTGGCGATCCCATAACTGCCAATTCCCATTCAATCCATAGATATAGTACAACAAATAGTGGTGATATCGACCACTTACATAACTTTACATCGTTGGCTTAAAATAAACATCCAACTCTTTTTTCTTTTCTCATTTTTTCGATTTTTTTTTTTTTTTTTTTTTTTTTTTTTTTTTTTTTTTTTATTATTTATTTGAAACATAAACATAGATGTGTAAAATTTCACCACATCACTACAACTTTCTTTCCGGATAATTTTTCCATACTTTTCATAACTTCAGAAATAATGGTAAATAGTGAAAGTAGTAAACACACGAAAAATAAACTTCAAAATATATAATATTTACTTTCACTCCAATTGCATTGTGCAATTTCCCGACCTAACCATAGATAATGAATTACGCACGCGAACACAGGTAATGTAAGGAAACACACTCTGCCTATAGCAATTAACCAACCACGGACTTTAATCTACAGGGTAGGCTAAGGTGTAAGGGTGTAACGAAACATTTTAAACATAGGTGTAAGAAACGAAAGGAATGGCTCTGAGTGTTTTTCTAGGGGTATCTTACTCTAAAAATGAGAGTAACAAAAGGGTTTATACGGGGGTTAACTAACCAGTGTAGCTAGTTAATAACACATAACATATAAAGGCTATTTGGGTGTAATCCTAGAATTTTACCAAGTTAGACAAGTCATTCCAATTATATAAATAATACTCATTATGGTGGTCTCGAATAGTATACAAGCCAAGTTCTAAAGCTTACAAGTCACCGGCACACTCATAGATTTATGAATTTTGGAAAATCACAATTTTTGAAAATAATGTCATGTGTGCAGTTATGCAACTTAGATCTTAAACAAAAACATGCTAAAAAAAATTTTAAGTTTGATATATTAAGCACAGTTTAAGCATAATTTTTGAAAAAGTTTAGGACAAGTAATTGTTAAGTGTTCTAATTCTCCTATCCCCCCACTTAAGTTAAACAACGTCCTCGTTGTTTGTATAAAAGGTTAAAAACTGGAAAATAAAAAGAATTAGAACAGAAAAACTCCCCTGAGATTTGCTCGGTATGATCCTCCATTAGTGTAAGAGCAAAAATCATCTTTCTTGTGGATTAGAACGTTAAAGCTTCATACTTGATGTATCCACATGAAATTCAGGAAACTATAATACCACCAACACTTTAAAACACACCTAAGATAAGAAAGGTTCAACTTGCATAATACATTAGTAGTTAGATAAAAATAAAACTTAAAAATGAAAACTAAAAATCATCAGGTCAGTCGATGCGCCGTATCCTATTGAAGAAGATACGCCGTATCGAGCCTGGAATAAATACGGATCAGAATAAAGATGCGCCGCATCCTTAACCAGGGATGCGCCGCATTAAAATAAACTGATAAATAGTTTTAAAGTCGAAAATAAAAATGCAGAAAAATAAAATAAGATATGACCATTGCAGGAGATGCGTCGCATCTCAGGACTGAGATGCGCCGTATCTTCGTGCGGCCTGGACTGACTCGACACAGAAAACAGTAAAATAAATGATAAATCCGGGTTGTCTCCCGGCAAGCACTTGTCTTTATTCCAGAGTCTTCAAGTTAGACTCACGTTCAGCACTTTAGTATCGATCATTGAAGGAGTCGGAAACATCACGCTCCTTCATCCCCAATTTAGTAATATTGAACACTCCTTGCTCGTCCTTAATTTCCACGCCGTTTTTCCTTAATATCTGTATAAACAAAGTCCTGTCCCTTTCGGGCAGAGACGACAAAATGATAGACGGGAAATTCTTATTATCATACAGGCACAAATAAGCAAGGTGGGGTGGTAGTTCAATAAACACATCATTATTCAAATTCGTTTTCTCAACTATTCTCCTACGTTTATTAATTACTACACAATCATACCACTCATCATCAGAATCACTAACAATATCGCGTCTAAGTTCGGTAGGTACATTAAGGTCAATGAATTCCTCAAAGTATTCATGATTAGGATTAGTTGAGTTGTTTTGAATCAATGTTTCTCCCATAAGTCTAGCTTCAAGATCGAGGTCCATACGCTCTCTTAATCCTAGCACATAAACACCTCTAATTATGCTTTTAACCGGATCTTGGCACTTATAGACTAGTTTATTATTCCCTACCCTTAATGAAATTTTTCTCTTAAACACATCAATCTTAGCATGGGCAGTAGACAAGAAAGGTCTTCCGAGGATTAAAGGAATCTTAACATCCTCGGGCATGTCTAGTATAATAAAGTCTACGGGAAAAATAAACTGCTCAATCTTAACTAACACGTTATTAGCAATCCCTTCAGGTCGTTTTACTGTTTTATCAGCCAATTCAATAAGTAATTTAGTTGGTGCTAATTTTCCTAGTCCTAGGGTAGCGAATGTCTTAAGAGGCATAACACTAACACTAGCTCCTAAGTCAGCCAACACATTATTGAAAGATATATTATTAATAGAACAAGGTAGAGTAAAACTTCCTGGGTCTCTTTCTTTATGAGGCAAGGCATTTGAATCGGTTGCAGGGCTCTCTTCTTTCATTGTTGCCTTGATCTCCTCTTCAATTTTTGTCTTCTCTTTTAGTAGTCTCCTTAAGCTGATTGAAGAGTTAAAGAAAAATTCGGGTCTTGCACCATCATTACCATTCATCGATCTTCTAGGTATATTAGGAGTGACTTCTTCAGTAGTGCTTATGGCCTTGACATGATCCCTTGGGTTGGTTTCAGTTGAGCTCGGTAAACTTCCATATCCCCTTTCTTGAAGAACTTTGCTCATTTGACCAATTTGTTGTTCCAATGCTTTGATCGAAGCTCCTTGATTTCTTGTAGTAGTGTCCGTTGAAGCTCTAATTTCCTTGATCATAGCAGTATTCTCTTCATGTCTTTTAGCAGCATCGGCCATAATTTGCTTTAAAGTATCATCTAAAGTCTGCCTCCTCTCTTGATAAGCGGGATTGAAGTTGTTCTTTTGATAGAATCCCGGACTAGCTTCCCTAAATCTTGCTGAAGGTCGGAATGGTTGTCCAAATTGGGTGTAATAAGCTTCTTCAAACGTCTCACTTTCATTCTTGTTCGGGCAATCTTTAGTGTAGTGAGGTCCTTCGCATTTTTCACATCCAACTTGGGCAGCATATGCTCTTTCATCTCGCTTCTTCATCTCTCTACTAATTTTATCCAATTGAGCTTGAATAGCAGCAATCCCGTCAAAATTAGTGCTGCTCTTAGATCTAGTAGAGGTCCCATCGTGCCATTTCTGAGAATGATCGGCAGCACCTTGGATCGCTTTCCTAGCATTAGTTGCACTCATTTGAGGTACAGCTCCCTTAGCATCCAAAATCTGTCTAGTTGGCACGTCCAGTCCCTGGTAAAACAATATTATCTCCTGCATAGGGGTTAGATAGTGTTGAGGACATTTTACCAATAAATCTTTAAATCGTTCCCAAGCTTGATAAAGGGTTTCATCAGGCTCTTGCTTGAAACTATTGATAGCCTCCATCTTTTTAGCAGTCTTAGCAGGTGGACAATATCTCTTCAGGAATTTGCTCTTCAAATCTTCCCATGTAGTGATTGAACTAGCAGGTTCATTCCTTAGCCACTTGTTAGCAGCTCCTTTTAGTGAGATTGGGAAGATTCTTAGCATGAGTTGATCGGTATTGACACTTTCTGTAGTAAACAAATCTGCAATCTCCAGGACTTTTTCAACATGCTCGTTAGCATCCTCTTGTTCCGTCCCACTGAAAGCATTCTCTCTGAGCTCTTTGAGAAACTGACCTTTCAACTCAAATTTTGACTTGTCATCAAACTTAGGTCTAGCAACTCCTGAAGTGTAATCAGCACGGGTACTGTTCATGTATTCCTCCATAGTAGTGTTTTCGCCCATTGTTTCAGTTTCAACTTCCTCTTTTTCTTCAGAAAAATAATCAAGCTCGAGTGAACTTGAAAGATCAAAACTTCTTGTGTTGAAAAGCCTTTTAAGCGAATGTAGGGCTCGTTCAGGATCTTCGAAAGGTTGAATTAAGTTCTTAGTCGAACTCCTGGTCATGCACTTCCTGAAATCAAACACAAAAGCATCAGTAGGGTATGCCCAAGAAAGTAGTATATCAGAAAATCAACAGCGAAAACGGAATACGAAAAAGTTAAAGTTACTGATATCTGCAGACGATGCGCCGTATCCAAAGAGTTGGATACGCCGTATCTTATAATCGTTAAAATTAAATCAGACTTTATCCAGAAAATAGATACGCCGCTTAGAATTTATGAATGCGCCGTATCGAATTAATTAATCAAAAATCAGTTTATCTAATTAAAATTAAATGCGTCGTATTAACGAAAGTTAATGCGCCGTATTTTCGTTACGTTTACAAATAAAAGATTTTTGATTCAGTAAGATGCGCCGTATCGACGGAAATCGATACGCCGTATTTGTTTAATAATTCGCAAACTGTTTTTAATTAAAATAATAGATACGCCGTATCTTCAAAAGAAGATGCGTCGTATGGCGTTAACGTTTTAGAAAAGTTTTTATCAAATTCAGATACGCCGTATCTTCAAAAGAAGATGCGTCGTATTATTTTATCGCTTAGAAAAATTTTCTTGTTAAAAACAGATACGCCGTATCTTGGGGAAAAGATGCGTCGTATCGAATTAATTAAACGCGTTGTATTAAAAAAATTAAACGCAATACGCCGTATCTGAGAGATCAGATGCGCCGTATCGTTTGATTTAGCACAGTACAACGATAGCAGAACAGAAAAATACGAAAAGTAAAAACAAAAAATTAAACACACAAACAAAAATAAAACACACAAAAAGAAAAATTAAAGCAAACAAATAATACACAATACAACAAATATGCAAAATAGTACAATGATGCAATTAATTTAATAAAAAGAAAAACCTAATTAAAATACTAATCAAATTAACAGAAAATAACAATTCACTCCCCGGCAGCGGCGCCAAAAACTTGATGCGCGTGATGTGTCGTTGCGGTTTAGCAGTTTTAATGCCTACTCAAGTTTTAAATTTATATTTAGCCGACTTATCAATAACACACACACTTAACGAGCAGTGTACCCGGTCAGTATGAAGATAATGGTAAGTAGAGTGTCGATCACTAAGAGTGGAACGTATAATCTAGTTAATCTAATCAGTATTTTAATATCCTAACGCAAGGGGGTTTCAGCCTGAGAGACTGGCACAGTTTTGTTTGCAATTAAATAGTAAATAAAACAATAGGCACGAATCAGCAAGTAGCACACACGTACACAGATAGATACTTGAGACAATAAGAGGGCTGTCCTTATGATTAAGTAGTTTGTCACTTGTTTTATTGATAGCTTTATATGAAGTGTATGTAATTAACCCTTTCTCGTTGGTCCTATTCTCATCGGCGAGTAAACCCTTAATGATTACTTATGTCTAAAAGTTATTCCTAAGTGATCAATTTAGAAACAACCGTGGGAGCCACACCTTGTCCCGCAGTCGGGTGCCCGCAAGCCACTAATAAACACAGAGGTTATCAATGCACTAATAAGTAGTAACCAAAGACATCAACATATAAACTTTAATTGATGGGAAAGCAAGTATTAAAGGGAGTGCAATCTTTCCGTTGTCACATTACACAAGCCACCAATCCTGATGAATTAAAGTTTGCTAAAACAATAAAACAAAACTACTTAATGAATTAAATACATGCAGCACCTTCTTACAGCTCTTGTATCTTCGATTTGGGTGTGTCTTGTGCTGCCTCTTGACTGAATTCGTCCTTCTCTTCTGTTCGGTCTTTAGGTTTTAGGGTTTCCGAATCTCCTTTTTTTTTCTCGTCTGGTCTACGGGGTATTTATAGTTTGTGTCTGAGGGAAGATGCGGCGCATCTACTTAAGTAGATGCGGCGCATGTACTTAACTTCGCGTGGGGTCCAAGATTATAATATTCAGGAATATTCGTACACCGCCAGAAGATGCGGCGTAACTCCATGATTAGATGCGGCGCATGTCCTCTTGTATCTTGGATCGTATCTGGTGATATCTTGATAGAGATGCGGCGCATGTTGATAGTGAGATGCGGCGCATCTGGAGCAGAATTGACTTGATCTTGTCCATGTCAGTAGACTTCCACTTTATGTACGTTTCGCTCCATTATTAGTCCAAAATCGCTAAGTTTCACCAAATGCTTGTTTTTACCTGAGAATTACAAAAGTAAACGATTAAGTATCAATCCTCATACATAATATAGTAAAACAAGTCAAATTAATAGGGTAAATGATAGTAATAAAATGTACTTATTTGAGTTCATCAATATCCAACAGCTGTTAGGTTCTTCATTGAACATATTAAAACAAACATCCATCAAGGCTATGATGATTGCCATCTAAATTCAGATTCAAATGAAGTAGGTTGCCAAGTATTGTTTGCATGACTTGGCCAGGCAAGAACCGGATGGCAATATTATGCAACCGTATTTCTTTGCGGCCATGGTGCAACCTACCATTGTTTTTGCTTCTTTTCAAATCTGAGCCTAATAACTGGTGGATATATGTCTTTAATATACCAACACTATAAACCAAAGAGGAGTCCAAAGAAGATGTCTACTGCTCTCCACAATATAAGGTAACTCTTTGCAGATTCAACCTTGGGTTTAATCAAATATTATTTTTTTATTTTATTTATTTGGTTTTTTAATATACTTGTCTTGCCGTAATTAGAATATCAATAGCAGGTTTTCTAAGTGAACAAATTTTTTCCTTATTTTGCAAATGAAAGAATTACACTTTCGCCTATTTCACAACCACGAAACTTATCATAGTTGTCATTTAATTTCTGATATAAAGAAAGAGGCCTGTCAAATATTGTTTGCATAACTTCTCCTAATAACTACTAGATATATATCCTTAAAAAAAACTGTATATTTGGCATATGCTTTTACTCAGCTGTTGATCCCAATTGCTGGACAAATATGAGAAACAGCAGGTTACACTGTGAGAAGTGATTTAAACGAGATTACTTCATCAGAGTGTCATCTTCCGTTTCCTCTCAGTTCTTTATAATTAAAGCATATTAAACGATAACCGCTTTTATATGAATTGCTCATCCCGAGATTTTTTCGCGCTCATCAAGAACAGGATGGAATTTTGGAAGATCAATGCCAAATGGAAGAGGATGGTGTAGCAAATGATTTGGTCAAATTACTTTTTTGCATCATCCTATTTCATTTGCCACTGATCTTTAAAAATTCAGTCATGTTGTTGACCACGAATTGTTGTCGAACAATTTTTACAAATATGTTTATACAAACCTGCCATAATAACGATACACAATGTATACCATTTATCGTTGCTGTTCTCATTAAATGCAAGCCACATATATTCAAGGTATGTAAAACGCAGTCATAGTTCGCAATGTTTATTTGCTTAAACTTTATAAGCACTGTTGCTTTCACCCTCAAATTATTATTATTTTTGTTAGTACCAATAAAATGCACCCACCTGGTCACAACCAGTAACTGCATTGGCCACTGATAACGAGATCAGTAAAAGATAAGTGCTACTACAGTTTACTGGTTTCGATGAGTTTTCCTTTTTTTTTGTGTCCTAATACACTCTGTATATCAACAGCTGCTAGGTTCTTCAACTCTAGATTTGTCAATAAGCCTTGCTTATAATAAGGTATGTAACAGCTTTGTGACCAAAAGTAAGTATCTCAGTTCTTTCTTTTATATATAAACAACCATTCGTGCTTTCTTAGTATTTTAGGTTTATTGAATCTTATGTGGCTTATATTTTTCTTTTATCCAGCTTTGTGCAATCGCTTATTTCATCACATTATTCACTCATTGCCAAATTCAAAATGTATGCAGATTCAGCTGACCTATTACTGCCATATTCAAAATTTCTATTTCTCATATCTGCTTACTTTAATCAATTTTTTGTTTTTCTGTTCATTCGTGTGCAGGTATATCATCTGCCTTACCTCATCTCACCGTACCTACTTATGATCAATCTGTTATAATTGGATGCATCTACCAAGTTCTAAAAACATCGTCAGAAAGTAAGGTACGGATTCACCTTTATTATAACATGTTTGTTAATTACAGATTCTAAATATAACTAGCCATATCAAAGGTGTTTCATGAATTGTGTCTGCTAATTCTGTAAAAGTCTTCCAAAAAGAGGCTGGAAATAACATCGATGAACGGTTTATCTTAATAAATCAGTATGGAAGTTCAACATAGCTTCTCATTCTAAGTTAAGGGTCTTAGAAGCAGTAATTATGTTTCTCTTTTGTTTCCATTGCAAAACTACGTGACCATACACAACATCGTACATTCACCTTCATCTTGAAAATCTCGGTTACTAGGGCAGATCTATCTAACAATATGCCTTGGGCCCATTCATCTGTAGCAGATTAACCGCTGGAACTTATACAATTTCGTTAGATAGATAAGCTCTTTTGTATTTACAAAATTTACCGGTTTCATTGAATGCCTATCATTCAAAAACCTTTGTTTTATGCATCTTTTCAAGTTTGCTGCCCATCTATGTTTCATCAAAGATAGATACTAAACTAAAGAGGATGGTATCGCAAGTTGTTTGATGCAAATACCGCCTTCTGCAATGATCCAGTTTTATTATTGGTGGCCCGCCCTATTAATTTTCTCTCAGGTCTTCTTTCCTTTGAGATCGAACAGCTACGAATCCAGTATCACAACCCGAAAATTTTCGGTCTGAGTTTTTGGGTTTTTTTGCAGTTACAAGAATATGTGAGGGTAGCTACAGTGTCATGAATAGTTAAGTTTATAGTATTTTAGCTGTTGTAAATAAAAGCATGCTTGCTTCTATATATTATTATTGACATTGCTAATTTAATTATTGTATATTTTTTTAAAAATTTATATTCTTTTATGCATGTTGTGTTAGAGTTTCCTCATCTACCACAAGTTTTGAGGTATTTTTTTTCCCAC
Source organism: Artemisia tridentata subsp. tridentata (assembly GCA_021014915.2). NCBI lineage: Eukaryota > Viridiplantae > Streptophyta > Magnoliopsida > Asterales > Asteraceae > Artemisia > Artemisia tridentata. The sequence goes on from CP139506.1 coordinate 275,775,538, forward strand.
AGATCCCACAAACGTAAATAAGGTTAAATTATTATTATTATTATTATTATTATTTTATTTATCTATTTTTTTTTATATATATCATTCTGATTTATGTGCTCAGTTTATTCAAATGGCGTGTATGGTTTTCGTTATCCGCAATTCAATCTACAGTACTTGCTGTTGCAATGATGTTCTGTGCGAAAAGTCCACATTCGCTTTACAAGGTCTCCTCTCATATTTATTTACAACTTTTTAGCAAAATTTGTGGCTAAAAGAACCGAGTTTGGCCGATGAAATATGGGCTAAAGCGGGTGTGCTTGGGTGGTGAAATAGGGCCTCAAATTTGTGTGTTTGACACCTATAATCAGTTTTACTATATCCAAATAGTGGAAATTCATTATCCCTGTAGCTGCAAAACCCGGTGTGGAATTAGCAAATACCCAATACCCAATCCCCTAATATCAATTACAAAAAGAGTGTGGGAGTAGCATTTTGGTCACTGTAGGTTTTTACTGTAGATTTAACAGTAAAAAAACAGGTCGGGTCGCACGCATTCCTTTTGCAGCCGCTTAAAACACCGTTTTACGTTATTATTCTTCGCCGCTGCTATTCCTCCTCCCTCACATGCTTAGCTTTACTTTGAGGCCCAACCTTATGGGTTTGCGGCGATGATGATTCGATCGTACCTCACACATTTGTTGCAACTACAATATTCTATAAGGTCAGCTACAGTGCTATGAATAGTTCGCTTCTTAATTTTTTATGTTTGTGGTTTATTATTTGTGACCCATCCTATTCATCTTCACTCACATTATCCACTTTTCTTTGAGATCCAATAGATGATCTACAAAGCTATTAACAGTAACATAATTTATATTTTATCTGAGCTGCAAAAAAAATTAACCAGGTTGCACGATAAATATAATTTATACACAACGACATATAAAAAAAACTATCAACGCTTAACAATCTACCAACAACTTTTTTTTTTCTTTTAACATATGTGTTGAATTTTTTTTATACGAAACCATTTATCATATTCTTTTGTAGCTACCTTACATATACAAAAACCCCGCAGCAACGCGCAGGTACCCATACTCGTTACATACATATATACATTTACATTTTTAATCTTAAAATGGAAATATATATATGACATCATGGAATACATCATTTGGATATCTTTAGGATATCTTGAATATTTAGTAAATATTTGGGAAAGATCTTCAAGCAAAGAATTGGATTGTGTAAGATCTTGGCAAGATATGAAAAGATTTGTAAAGATATAGCTGTCAGGTCCCGACGGAACCAAACAGCATAAAGGGCGGACACCCGGAATTGGTTCCGCCAAATCCGTGGACTATTTGATCAGTTTGCCTATAAATAGCAAGCTGATCATTCAAGTTCACTCATCACTCATATAGCATAAACTACATTATACATTCTTTCTTACTTTACTAACCCATTCATTCATTCATTTCATTTGTGGAGATCTTTCTTTTGTAGCAAAGGGATCGAGCATCACAAGCTTCAACACACTGTTGCAAGTCTTGATTAGTTAGATACTGTGTGATTTGTAGTTTATCACACATCATTGTTATACCAAACATTCAGTAGTGATCGGTTAGTATTTTAGTCCTCAAAACACATAGAGTGTCGGGAGTGGTTGTACCCTTGTAAAGAACTCGGTATCTAGCTTAGTACCGGGAAAAGTGTAAGCGACGTTAGGTTGGTTCTACCTCGAACTAGAACTCGGTATTTAGCTTTGTACCGGATAAAGAGTAAGCGACGTGTAAAGGTTTTCTCCGCCTAGAAAGGAGCTTGTTTCTTAGTGAAGAAAAACTCTCGAGTTAGAGGCTCGAGGAGTGGAGTAGGGCAAGGAAGAGAGTCCTTGTAGACCGAACCACTATAAACATCCGTGTTGTGGTTTGATTGTTTCTTTCCTTACTTGCTTTACTTATATTATTTGATTGTTTGCATTAAGTTGAAATCACGTTAAGTCCTCAAAGCGAATTAATTTTAAAAACGGTAAAAACTATTCAACCCCCCTTCTAGTTTTCCACAATTGGTATCAGAGCTACGTTACTCAGGATTTTCAAAATATATTGTATTTTAAAAACATGAAACCATCAATGGATTTTGAAAACTACAAAGAAGGGCAATCTATGCAAAGACCACCACTATTTGAAGCAAATAGTTTTATATATTGGAAAAATCGCTTTGAAACTTATGTGAAGTCTAAGGATATAGATCTATAGTACATCATTATAGAAGGTGACCATAAACCTATAATTAAGAATATATCAAGCGGTCGGGATGAGGATATTTCTCTTACTCGTCACAGTGATGAGCAAAAGAAATTAATTGCCAAAAATAATTAAGCTAAAATGATTCTTTATAATGCTTTACCTAGGAAAGAATATGAAAGAGTATTTATGTGTAAAACCGCTAAAGATATTTGGCAATCCTTAATTATCACTCATCAAGGGAACTCACAAGTCAAGGATAACAAAATTGATCTTCTTGTTCAACAATATGAACAATTTGTTATCCCTGAAGATGAAACCATTGATAGTGCATTTGCTAGGTTTAATACTATTGTTACTTCTCTTAAAGCACTTGACGATTCTTTTTCTAGTAAAAACTTTTTCAGGAAATTTCTTAGAGCACTTCATCCGAAGTGGAGAGCAAAGGTGACGGCCATTGAAGAATCCAAGGATCTTTCAAGCATGCTACTTGACGAGCTCATAGGAAATCTCAAAGTTCATGAGATGGTCATGGAAAAAGATTCAGAGATAGTCAAAGGAAAAAAGGAAAAGATCAAGTCCATTACCTTAAAAGCTAGGATAGAGTCGAGTGATGATGAAGAGTCTAGTTCAGGTAGCGAAGACGAAGAGTATGCCATGGCCGTGAGAGATTTCAAGAAGTTTTTCAGAAACGAGAAATTGTTAACAACTCGAGAAATGAATCATTCCGGAAAGACCGTGATGATAAGAAAGGCAAAGTAGATAGGAAGTGTTTTAGGTGCGGGGATACTAGTCACCTAATAGTAGATTGTCCGAAGCCACCCAAAAACAAGACTCAACGAGCCTTTGTTAGTGGTGCTTGGAGTGACAGTGAAGATGATGACGAAGAGCCAAAGAATGACGAAGTTGCTCTTATGGCTCATGACTCTAATGAGGTACAATCTGACTCATCTTACTCCTCTATTGACGATGACACCTTAGAAATAGAATATAACAAACTGTGTGAAATTACTCTAAAAATCATAAACAAAAATAAGTTTCTAAAAACCAAAAAGGAATATTTACAAAACGAAGTTTATTGGTTAAAAGAAAAAGCTTTAGGATCAGAAAAGGGTAAAGATGCTAAAGAAACATGTGTTTCATGTCAGGAACTTAAACTTGAACTAGAAACACTTAAGTCCACACAGGAAGAAATTATCAAACAAAATTCTAAATTTAAAAGGTTTGATAAAAACATTAGTTGTATAGATGATCTAATGAAAGTTCAAAAGTTGCCTCATGATAAAACCGGATTAGGCTTTATGAAACTAGGAGACTTAAGTAGCTTTAAGAAACAAACAGTGAAAGTACAAGAAATGTTCCAACAAGTTCAGACACCCACGGATCCGACGAACCAAAAATTTGGTTCCGCCAGTAGTGGCCAAAGGTTCCGCGGGAACTGTTGATGAACAGAAGGCTTGTACTTCGGATCGTACTGAATTTGTTAAAGTCACAAGAAAACCTAGCACTAGTACAACTGTTAACAAACAGAAACCAGCAGTTGCTATAGGATTAGAACAAGTTAAAAATGAGTTTAGGACTAAAACAGTTCAACAAAGACCTAGAACGTCTATTCCCAAACGCCCCTTTCCAAAAAGTAACTACAACTCACAGCATCATTATCAAAATAGTTGGAACCCAAACATGCCTAGGAACTATCAAGGTCCCAACTACATGCCATGGAACCCATATCCACCATTTCCATATATGAATCAAGATAATGGAATGTTTAACCCAAATGGACCCATGAGATATTGGGGACCAAACGCTTGAGTTTTTCTTTAACTTAGGTTTGCTTGAAAGTCGGGTTAGAACCGGAGGAATGCATTAAAGATAGTGGTTGTTCAAGACACATGACGGAAAACAAAAGCCTTTTCTCAACCTTCCAAGTGTACGACGGAGGTAATGTCACGTTCGGTAGCAAGCTTAAAAGTAAAATCATCAGAAAAGGTACAATCTCTCATGACTCTCTCACTATTGATGATGTTGCTCATGTAGATAACTTAGGTTTTAACTTGCTTAATATTAATCAATTATGCCGTAAAAAATATGACGTCCTTTTCAGTGAAAACGGAAGTAAGATACTTAAAAATGGCATAACCATAAGAAAAGATGCTTTGAAAAATAACGTTTACGTTATGAAATTAGACAAAACATCTAAAAACAAACTTTCTCTCACATCCTTAGACGACAACTCTGTGGCATAGATGCTTAGGCCACGCCAACATGAGACTCATCCAATCTCTATCATCTAAGGAACTCGTTAGGAACCTACCCAAGTTGAAATACGACCAACACTTTTGTGATGCTAGCAAAATTGGGAAACAAGTTCATAATAGCCATAAGACTAAAAATATGGTGTCTACATCTAAGTGTCTAGAATTATTGTATATGGATTTGTTTGGTCCATCCACTATACAAAGTTATGGAGGAAACTTATATACTTTGGTAATAGTAGATGATTACTCTAGGTATACTTGGACTATGTTTTTGAAAATTAAAAACGCAACATTTGATAAATTTGAAATTCTAAGTACGAAAATTCAAAATCAAATAGGAAATAGCATTGTGTCAATTAGAACCGACCACGGTTGTGAATTTGATAACGAAATCCAATTTGGAGCTTTTTGTGATGCTAATGGCACAACACATAACTTCTCCCCCCCCCCCTCGAACTCCTCAATCTAATGGTGTAGTAGAACGTAAGAATAGAACACTTCAAGAAATGAGTCAAACAATGCTAAATGAACAAAATATACCTCAAAAGTTTTGGTGTAACGTCATTAACACCTCCACATACATCTTAAATAGAGTCTTAATTAGACCATTTTTGAATAAAACACCACATGAGTTTTATAGAGGCAAAAAGCCTACTCTAGGATACTTTAGAGTTTTTGGAAGCAAGTGCTTCATTTTAAATACTAAAGATTACCTCACCAAGTTTGACCCAAAGTCTTATGAAGATGTATTCCTTGGATACTCACAAAATAGTAAAGCATACATTGTCTTGAACAAAGAAACCTCAAGAGTCGAGGAATTGTTGAACGTAACTATAACAACCCGTAAAATTTCATAAGGCAAATTGACTATTTTACCCCCTTTTGACTTTTGACTTTTGACTATTTTACTTTTACTGTAACGTAAAAGGAATTACTGTAACCGGTAACTTTCTAAGTTAAATAATTCACTCTTCTTTGAATTATTACTCTCTGAACGTTTTTGTTCACCTCTGTCTATTTAACGAGAAGATATCTCGCAAAATGTAAAAATTACATAACACGTACCGACACAAGACTAGGATAAGTCTATGTGTTCAAAAGACCCATATTTCACCAGTAGTCATATTTTATATGAACTATTGTCATTTTATCATTTTTACGTTAACATTATACTCTTTACGTAAAACGCGTACTCAAACCTACGTTATTAGGTTTTATCAACGTATACGCTCTCCAATAAACTTATCACACATCTAATATACTTAGTTGGAGTATATTGATAAGTTTTGACATTTTTATAAGTATTACATTTTTGTGTTGCCCGATTTTAAGTTTTGAGATTTAAGGGCTTAACATTAATAATTATCGGGGCCAAACTATACCCCATAAACCAAAACTTATCAAAAATTATACACTAACCACCTCATGCTTTGAGGTGGCGTGTAATAAAATGACACAAGAGCCACATGGCTCCTGCTAAACCTTTCTTCACATAAACTAGTCACATGCTTCAAGATCTGGCACCCTTATCACTATCTACTTCACTTATCCTATCACATCACATGCAAACTAGAGTGAGAAAGAAAAAAAATCTCTCACCTTTCCCTCTCTTGTTGCCGTGCACCATTTAATCACCATCACCATCATTAGTTCAAATTCAAGATACAAGTTATACAAGAAAGATGAAGGCCTTAGTAAGATCTACATAGCCCAAGTGTTGTTTTGGTGATCCTTTAGGTGAATTAAGAGTTATACAAGGTGATTAAGGGCTGAGTTAGAAGGATTATTGCAAGGGTTTTACAAGATCAAAATCAAGTGGTTAAAAGATTCAAGACAAAGGATAAAGAGTAGAGGTGATTAAGTGTTGATTAGTGTTGTGGTTCTTGTAAGTTTTCATCCAAGATCCTTGTAAGATTATGTTTAGTTTCTATGTATTTATTCCTTTTGGTATATTTCATATCTTATATAAGTTGTATAAGTATTAAGACTTGATTGATGTTGTACATGAGGTTTGAAATACAAAAAATAAACTAGGACAAGCTCTAGGTATGATTTATGAAACTGGAAATTAGAACAGCCCCAAAGAATGATTAGACTGTTCATCTCAGAAAACATTGTGGTTAAGGCAATAAGATAAGCCAGTAGAGCTCTGTCTTGTGGTCGTTTCTCCGGGTGGCGCACCTCATAACTCATCCCGATGATTAAACTTGAGCTAAAAAGGTAAAACATGTCAAAATCATACTAGCAGAGTTCATTGGACAAAACGGGACAGTTCTGGCCATTTCTAGAACTCGTCGTAGTTTTATGATATGAAGCTAAGACATAAACTTAAACTTAGGAAGAAGCCTCGTGTCCTAAAGTGTTGTAGAACTCAAGATATGGCCTTTTCCGCAGGACTGTAGAGTGCTGTCCATCTGCACTTAATATGGGTCATTTCATGCTGAGTTTTCTGCAAAAAGCTTACTGATCTGATTTTAAAACGCGATTTTCACCCTTTTCTGGTTCGAACCACTGAAAGTGTAAAACACAAAAATTGCTCAGAATGATATTTTATACAAAAATCTTGGTTCACGTAAGCTAAAAACGAAAAACGAAGGCTATAGACTATAAAAGAAAACTGGACCTGTTTTGACCCAAAGATTGCCATGACCTAAGAACCTTTGTAGCATTTTGACCACTTAAGACTAAAACACAACAAAGAATATTGTTTCAAATAGCTAAGGATCATGTCTTAAGGCCTTATAGCTGAGACATAGCCATGGCTATGGCCTTGGTTGATGTCTTCAAGTTATAAGTCTAGCCACACGACTAGATTGGATTGATAACCCGAAACTTGTTATTGAGACTTGATCACTTAATTGACTCATTCTTCTTGACTCTGAAAACTTATAAAAATGATCATATCACATATTAACTATATGTATATCAGGTCCACAAAGTCGCAACTTACACTTGATCCGCGAAATTATAGTAACTAGTTCAACCAATAGTCTTTGATGAAACACGACAAATGTTTTATACAACATTTGTCTCGTCAAATACATTTTACTTATAAATGATAAATACTACAATAATAGGGAGTTTCATTTTCATAAGAGGCCTCTTCGGGAGTCGAATCGACGAGTTGTGTATTTACGAATTAAAGTGTCCTGGCTCCTCATACGTTCACTACATAACCTCTAGATTTTGATAGCACGAACGGTAATACGAACTTATTTATAAAAGACTATTAGCCAAATCATACTTTAAAGGATGCTTCACTCATCTACACAACGTAAAACATATGTACAACATCTTAATCAAGTCAATGTCTTTACATATACTTGTACACTCATATTGTACACTATACTAAGACGCGATCACTATACTCTTGTAGGTTATCATTAAAGATCGTGGTCTTTCCATACACTATATATTGCTATTGTCTTCTACTGAACACTACGGTGAGTTCATAGCCCCACCTTTTACTTGTTTAACTGTTTACAAACTCCGTGGGGGAGATACATGCTAGTTACTTTTACTATGATCACAACTGCTTGAAAACTGTAATTTGAATTGAAATTGTATGCTATCCGGTTATTATCCTTGCCTAAGTTTCCCATAGCCGAAAGTCCCTTCTTTATCGTGAACCGTTAATCACTTGCGAGTGAACGCGAATACAGTAAATAGATCTATTGGGTACGACAGCCCTCATGCCGAAATTGGCCAGTTTGGCTATCACATGTATTGTATTCGTATTGTTGATTAGGTACGGCTATTACCTATGTCGAAGGGAAAATTTATATTCTGTTAGAATATCCCACCATAACGTTAATGTTCGGGGTCACGAGCTTAGTGCAATAATAACCTTACTAGACTCTGCATTTAATGCTTAGTCGCTTTTATAAATGATATTTTGATCAACTGCTTATTACTTAAACTTTATGGATTCACTCAACCTTTGTGTTGACTTTTTAGCCTGTTTATCTCTGGTTCAAAAGGTATTAGCTGGAATGGGAAGGCGCATGGAAAAACATTTTGAAGACGATGCATATATTATCATTCGAAAAAATTTATAACTTTTATGTTGTACATTTTGTATACTTGTGAGACCTTCTTGTTAACTCTGATATTTTAATCGAATGATAATTTATTTCAAAACGTCTCATTTAGAGTCATTTTCTGTAACTTGTACTGTAACCAATGAAGTAATACCCCAGTGACACAATCTTTCACTGCAATATTTTAGGGGTGTTATAGATTGGCATCAGAGCTACAGTTATAGAGAACCAGGTTGCATTTCAACCTACACTATAATTACTCTTTACATTAAGACTCGCGTTACTCATTATCGTCTTCAACATTCCGTGCGCCATGCTTACTCCTTAACACAATATTGTATTGTTTATATACAGACTCTTTATATGAATGCTTGACTAAATATGACTGCGTATGCCTATTCCAAGGAATTAAGGCACAACCAGATTTCCCCGATCATACATATTTTCTTATGATCAACGAAATTACTCGAGACATTTTAATTGATCTAATTACCATTCTTATATCTCAGGGATTCTGAGATACATAACTTGCTTATTTATATATCTCCGACATTGAGAGATACACATTAGTCTTATTTATTTTTACTAACATTGTGAGTTGCTCAATGATCTCTCAGGTATTCCTCAAACATTGTGAGAAAACTATTTTATAACAATGAACTCACCAACTCTTTTGAACGCTATGTTAACTTTCTCTGATTATCTAATTCTTCGTCACCAAAGATGGGTGTGAACATTCATTCCGTACTCTCGAAAAAGTTATGGCATCTCGTAACACACCGCCTTGTAACTCATCGGTTAAGTATGAGTGTTTTTTCGAGAATTCTTAATTAGGATGATTTATAATATCCTTATTTAAATAGATTGGGAAGCCTTTTTATTTAAATTAAGAAATTGTGAATCACCGAACAATAAGTTTATATTTTTTTAATTACATTGTTTGGGACGCCTCACTATGTAAATAATGAATTATAAATAAGTGGGCTTATTTGTATTCGATGGGACATGAGTATGAACTCGAACTTGAGAATTACCAGTATTCTACCACTCAGCAAAAATCTTAAGATCTCATTTGAACTACCTGAGTTCATTCTTAAGTTATCACTTTTGTCATTACAATCATGAGCTATTTATTGAGTTAACAGACTTGTTAACTCTTGATTTGGTTCAATCTCGAACTAACAGACAGAGTACGTATTCTACCTGCTTTAATGGGTGCATGAGATGCCTACTTTACTTAAGTGTGTGGACACCTACGTATAAGCTCTCCCACGAGCTCCTCTCACTTGTTGGCCCATGTTCTGGGAATAGTGCCTCTTGAAATATCCTCACATCCAAGTTAAGTTACCACTGGTTGAGCATTACCACTATTAACTGGATTCTTACCCTTATAATCTTTGGTCATATGGCCTACCTTCTTGCAACTTATGCACAAAACAGTGCAAGAACCACTATGATGCAACTTGCATAGATGACATAATGGTTTATTCTTGACATAACCTCTTCTTTCAGTTGAGGCAACGACATCATAGGCTCTGGCATTCTCTTGCCTTCTGTTTTGCTATTGTTGGATCCTTGAGCAGACCAAGCTCGCACAACTTCATCCAGTGGATTACGAGACAACAGGATTGTTACATCCAGTGTGAGTGGATCAAACGAAGTTACGATCCCTTAAATATTGAGTGGAAGTTCACTGATGAACTTTTACAATAACATCTCATTAGTTGAGACTATTATTAGGTACACTATTGCCAACTTTTGAAAGTGACGGTCATAGGTCGTGATATCAACACCACTGACAGCAAGAAAACTTCAACTCCATTTCTTGCAAATCATTCCGAGGGCAATACTTCTTGATTAATAACTTCTTCAACTTAGTCCAAGCAATCTTGTAAGTATTCTCAATACTAATTGATTGAGCAACAACATTCCACCATGACAAAACATTGTTCAGAAATGTGCATGTGGCATATTTGACTATGCAGTGTTCAGCACAATTACTGATTAGAAATATTGACTCTGTCCTCCCAAACCAACGAGCTAAACCAACCGCTCCTTTTGTGTTTTTGAAATTAGTGAGCCTGCAACTCATAAAATCTTTGTAAAAGCAGCCTTTAACAACTGGTACAACATTTACTCCTGCGGCGCCTCCAACTAGCACTACAATATTAGGCCCTCCAGTTGGGTCCTAATACTAATCGGAGCACTCTTGCTCACCTATCAAAACTTTAAATGAGTTCCTGATCTCACCTGAGAGCGTAAGATCAGAATTCACCATAAATACTCACATTTTTCCTAGACAGCTCAACATCGGACTATTTAAGATCCTGATTAGGATTGGTTCGGTAGCTTGCACACTTGAGCTACCACCAGAACTTAGCAGTGTATACAATATCTTTCATGTGAGCAATATGAAGAAGTGTCATACTGTTGAGACACTCACTATTCCTCTGGAAAAGATCCAGATTGATGAATGTCTTAACTTCACTAAAGAACCTATCGAAATCATAGACCGTAAGGTCAAACGACTTAAGCAAAGTCGCACTCCTATTATTAAAATCGTTGGAATTCTCACCGAAGTTTTAATATACTTGGGAACGAGAAGACCAAATGCGACAGAAGTACCCCCACCTCTTTTGAGACACATCATCAACTCATAACACAAATTAAATCATGAGGACATGATTCCCTTAACCGGTAGAGACGGTAACAACCCGTAAAATTTCATATGGCAAAATGACTATTTTACCCCCATTTGACCTTTGACTTTTGACTTTTGACTATTTGACTTTTACCGTAACGTAAAAGCAAATACTCTAACCGGTAACTTTCCAAGTTAAATAATTCACTCTTCTTTGAATTATTACTCTCTAAACGTTTTCGGTCACTTCTTTCTATTTAACGAGAAGATATCTCCCAAAATGTGAAAATCACACAACGCGTACCGACACAAGACTAGGATAAGTCTATGTGTTCAAAATACCCATATTTTATATGAACTATTGTCATTTTATCATTTTTACGTAAACATTATACTCTTTACGTAATACGCGTACTCAAACCTACGTTATTAGGTTTTATCAACGTATACGCTCTCCATTAAACTTATCACACATCTAATATAATTTGTTGGAGTATATTGATAAGTTTTGACATTTTTATAAGTATTACATTTTTGTGTTGCTCGATTTTAAGTTTTGAAATTTAAAGACTTAACTTTAGTAATTATCGGGACCAAACTATACCCTATAAACCAAAACTTATCAAAAATTATACACTAACCACCTCATGCTTTGAGGTGGCGTGTAATAAAATGACAAAAGAGCCACATGGCTCCTGCTAAACCTTTCTTTACATAAACTAGTCACATGCCTCAAGATCTTGCACCCTTATCACTATCTACTTCATTTATCCTATCATAACACATGCAAACTAGAGTGAGAAAGAAGAAAAATCTCTCTCCTTTCCCACTCTTGCTGCCGTACACAATATAATCACCATCACCATCATTAGTTTGAATTCAAGCTATAAGTTATACAAGAAAGATGAAGGCCTTAGTAAGATCTACATAGCCCAAGTGTTGTGATATCGGTTAAATTTGGGTCAAAGTAATCACAAGTCAAACTTCTCACGAACAAAAGTCAACTTGAAACCGTTAACGCAAAAACAACCAATTGTAATAAACCGGATAAGCGAATACCCGGGTCGTTCTCCCTGCGAGGCGTGAAATTGAGGATATCGTTTTCGGTTCGGTATTAAAGTGCTTGAAAAGACGAGAGTTTGTTTTAGTTTTTAAATAAAACGAAAATTAATAAATTCGAACGGTAAACAACGAACGAGTAAAAACGTCAAAATATTTAAAAATTAACCCTACGAGTATCAAAATAATTTTCCTACGACTTAAATATAAAAAGAAAATTTTGGAAAAAAGAAAAATATTTTTTTGATTTTTTAATAATTTTTTATAATTTAAAAACTATTTAAAAGAAAATAATTGATAAAAAATATTAAATGAAAAAGATAAAATCTGAAATTTTTTTAGTGAATACTTTAAACTATTAGAAAGCTAAGAAAAATAAAAAAAATTGAACATGCTTTTTAAATAAGCCGAAAATAAGCAGACTGCTCACAATAAGCTAAAAAGAAAAAAAGAAAAAAAAAACTAAAAGGTTTTAAGTTAACTTTTGTAAGGTTTGACAAAAAAAAGAAGTTAGTCCAGTGGGTGGAGTGTTGTGTTTGTGTGTCTGCTAGCCTGGGTTCGAATCCCAGGCAAAGCAGTTTTTGTTTTTAATTTTTTTTTTTCTTGATTTCCCTTTTTCAAATATTGCTTAACAAGTTTTTTAACTAAAAATGTTTTTTAAAACTCAAACTCTCAAAACAAGAATCTGTTGAGATCCTGGGTTCGAATCCCACTCAACCTATATTTTGCTAAACTTTGATAAACACAACTAAAACAAATATAAACACAAACACAAACACAAACAATAAACAATAAACACAAACAACTAATTTTTTTAAGCTAACACAAACACAAACACACACGATAAACACAAACAGATCCAACTCAAACTTTGATAAACACAAGCTCAAACAATATGCAAAATACAATAAGCTCAAACAAACAGCCTAGTAACATCATAACATCCTTAAAATTAAAAAAATAACATCATAAGCAAATAAACATCATAAGCAACAAATAACATCATAAGCCGAATAAACAAATAAGCAAAAATAATTAGAAGAATAATAAACCGAATAAATAAAAATAAACTTAAATTAAAACAAGAGTAAATTACAACTAAATAAAATACAAAGTACCTTAAAAAAAACGCTAAAATAAACCTAGAAAAAAACTCTAACACTCGGCCCTATATTTATACTCAAAAAAATAGAAAACCCTAGAATCCGAGTGTGTTTCTTGTGTGAGAGTGTCTCCTCCTTGCGCACTTGTGCTTTTCTTGTGGCCCTTGGATCATCCTTTCTTTAAACATTGATCGTTGATCTTTATTTTGTGCCTCGGATCGATGAGGTGGATGGAGGGGACCATGGATACACCCATGTGATTGTTTTGGAGTGTAGTGTGAGGTGGTATGGGGAGATTAGCGGCGGGTATTAGGGAAGAAGATGGAGAAATAGTAATTAGGGTTGTGATATCTTTTGATTGGGATATTGACCAAGCAAAAGAGGGGTTTGACCCTTTTTTATTTCATCCGGTCATTTGTTTAGTTTTATACGTGGGATAGGTCGGGTTAAAGGGTGAGTGGGCTTGGTTTTAGTGAATTGGGCCGGCGATGGGTGGTTTAAGTGTTTAAGATAAGGTGGGCTGGTGAGGGTTTAATTGGGTGGATCGGTTAGATGGGTTGTGTTTTAATTTTTAGTGGATCCGGTTGGTGTAGTATTTTTAGTTTAGGCTAAAAGGATTTAGATAAAGGACCAAGAGGGTAAACTTGTAAACATCAAGGACCAATCTTGCCAACATACCAAAGTTCTTCAAGGGTCCAATATTGGCAAATAAAAATAATCCAAGGGCTCTTCGGGATTTTTGCACAATAACTCGACCAAACTCGTGAATTTCTTCCCGGGTCCCGTCTTTTGAGCTCTTGTCCAATCCATGCTCGGTTTTGCCTCATTTGCCTCGTTTTCAATCCTTTTTGTACCTGCAACAACTAAAACACAATCCAAGGATATTTGATATAATATATGGTCCATTTGGGTGTTTTTGGTCGTTTTTGTGGGGTTTTTCGGGTATAAAATGATGAGTAAAAGGCCACTCATCAATCCCCCACACTAAGCAATTGCTAGTCCCTAGCAATCCGATCATATAAAGTAATGAAAGGATCAAAAATATCAAGGTTACCAAAAATATACCACCCCGTTTTGACTTTATAAAATGCAAGTAATTTAAACGAGAATAAACGTAAATATCATGCTTGATTATCAAAAGTGGCATCATGGAACGGGAATCACACAAAATGGGTTACTCCGGGGAATTGTAATCGTCATCCTCTTTTTATACTTCCCAACTAAGTCTAAAACCCTTGTGCAAACGTTTTTGTAAAATGCTAACGCTACTTATATTAGTAACCTATGTAAGCCGAGACTTAACTTTTCACTCCCACAATTATTCATAAGTTAAGTGTGTGTGCTTGTTTTCAAAGTTTTGATCGTAAAAAATCGACATTTATTAGGGTTAAAAACCGACAATGATTTAGAAATTAGAGATTCAAAGGTGAGATCACTCCATGTAGCGACTTTCTTCTCAGCTTATCCTTAGTAAACTTAGGAGGCTAGGTTTTTACACCCTCGAGAATAGTATCGGAGCTCACGAGATCTTTGAAGTCAACAATTTCTAAATCACCGTCCAACTTTTAGACAATATTGACGAATACTAGTTCAACTTTCGATTTAAATTTAAGAAGAAGCAAGTTTCTCACATTTATTCATAAACAAACATAAACACTTTTTTTTTTTTTTCATTTTTCATCACTTTTTTTTTTTTTTTCCCACTAACTTTTTACTTGTGTACCCTAAACAACGGAGCTTCACGGTTTAGTTCCAAGACCTTACACCTTTCGGAATAAAGGATCCAAGGGCCGTTACAATGGAGTGTTCCAAGACTCTAGACATTCCTGAAATGAGGATCCAAGGTGGTTAGACCAAGACCTCACACATTCCTGAACTAGAGGTCCAAGGGCCGGTGCAAGAGGGTAGCCAAGACCTAAACGCCTTCCGGAAATAAGGATCCAAGGCCCGATCTCGAATCCGTAGCTTAGAGCACTTATTTATTCATACTTAAAACTTTAACTTTGCAACTTTCAAGCAATTACTCACTTTCATTTTGCATTCTTATTGGGTTTGTAAGAAAGTATGCTTGTTCCAAAATTTAAATAAAACTTTGAACTAGTATTCTAAATCAAGATTGTATAAAAATTTATTTGCTTAACAAAAACGGTTTTTTGCGTTCAAAAGTTTGAAAATAGCACTAATTTTAGTCAGATTAGGATCTTATGGGAGGAAAAGCCATAGATTACTTATATAAGCTCTAAAGAGAACCAACTACTCCACGCTTAGCATTTTCATTTGCACAATTCGCAAAAACTTAGCCTAAACGTTAAGGGTAGCAGCTAGATCAACACTCTAGCAGAGTCGGGATTCCCCTTGTTCTAGCCTAATCAAGTCTAAACTTTCATTAATACCGAAGCATTAATGTATAGCAAATTATTTTTATTGTGCAAAGCACTTCTTTTTAATGCAAAATACGGTAAAATTTTTTAAAATTTTGGTCAAAACGGGGGTGCTAGGGGACTAGAAGGTACAAATTGTGAAAAATTTTCAAAATTTTGAAATTTTGGGTCAAATTCGCAAGAATCCCTCCCCCACACTTAGAAATGAATATTGCCCTCAATATTCAAAGTACCGGCCTAAGCCGACACTATAGAACGTAAAAGGGTAAGACTACTACCTAAGTGTGGAAAAGAAATCTTGGTTTTCACAAAAAGGATTTTTAAGATATCCCTGGATAAGCATAAACACAAAGATAGGATATTGGGCGGCTGGATTGAAAACAGGCGCGTCAATCATCACAATCTACGGGAATCCTAAAAACAGAGGCAAACATACAACCACAAAGCACAAGTAGAGGAACTCCCCCACACTTAGTGTTAGAAAATAGAAAGAAGTCAGAAACATGGGTGTTTACCCATGTGGTGCTTGTTTTTGGTAACCGAGTCACATGAGCTTGACTCGACCCCGTATTTAATTGTCCTTGGGGGAGCAAGTGGAAGAGATAATCTCAATCGGACTTTCATTCAAGATGTTTGGATAAACATTGAAGCATATGAAAGTTCCACTCCGATGAGATACCCACGGCTTCAGAAGATAAAAGCTGTGATGCCGGGGTCAAAAACTTTGTCTTCGTTTCCGACTGGGAACGATAGTAAAGTTTCAATCAGAGACAACTCCATGCAGAACGGGAGTTTTTGACCAGAAAGAAGTAGAGGGGAAAGAAGTAGAGGGGAATCATTTTTCTCCAGAATTAAAAGTTCCTTAGATGAGGCGGGAAACTTTAAATTCTTATCAAGAGTCAATTTCATCAAAGGATGAATTTTACCATCATCGAGTATGCCTGGATTAAACACTTTGTCTTCACAAGAAAACTCAGCAGGGTACTCGATGGGAGACTCAATGGAGAAAAGGAAATCATCCTCGGGAGAATGAGGAGATAAGTCATTAGAAACAATTGTAGCATCCTCAATTATGGTTTCCATTTTAGGGCCTTTTTCATCAGTAGGTTTCCCATATAAAAGATTTCTCCATTCGGTTTGATCGGCCCCAAAATCAAAGAGGTCATCATCATCTTGTAAATCATTAAGCTCGGTGTAAGAATCAGATGATGGAGAATGGTTATAAAAGTTTTTCGACTTCTTTAAGATTAGCATGAAAGTCGAAAAGATCATCATCATCTGATGGAAGTGGATCGTCGTGAGCGAGTTCATCGACGAACTCCTCGGGATAAGAATCACATCTAGACGGATCACGGTTCAGCAAAAATTCCAATTCTTTAAGATCAGATTCAAAATCAAAGTCATCGTCCTCATCCCCCGGTGGGATTGGATCGATGTGAGCGAGTTCATCGGCGAACTCCTCAAGAAGAGAATCAATATAAGAAGTGGTACTGCCACTACTTTGCTCTTCTGATTTTGAATCAACAACTGGAACGGATTTAGGTGTCTTTTCTTTAACATCTTCCAGGGGAAACAATGGTTCATCAAATTTCAAGACATCTTCCCCTGGATCACTATCGGTCTCAACAATTTCCGGCGAAATTGGAGCATTATCAGACAACACCTCGAGCTCTTCCCTCGAGAGATCACTTCCCTCAATCGGAGGAGAAGGATGGGAAGAGTCGGAAAGGACAGAATCAACCATCTCTACACGATAAACCGTCTCCGGAGGTGGGACAAGAGGTGTGCTCTTAGAGCTAGCAATTTCCACCTCTTCCGTTGTGGTCTCCGAATCCGATTCATCATCATCAAGAATACTCTTAACATCCGCGGAACAACTTTCAAACCATTTGGTTGAACCGGGTGCAATTTTCATAGATTTAAGTTCGGCACGTTTTTCAGACATACTCTTAACCGCAAATCTTGAAAGAATTGAATCACTTCTTTTGGAAGCAATTACGGGATCAGATTTTTGATTAACCACAGCAACGTTGCTTTTGGTGGTTAGCGGTTTAGAGTTCTGATTGATTTGAAACGTAACTTTTTCATCATCAACTTTAGAGTTATTTTTTCTCCGTACACGTCAATCAAATCCCGCCCGGTCCTCAAAAATGATCTTCCGAGAATTAGAGGAACCCGGGGGTCAGCATCAAAATCAACC
Source organism: Artemisia tridentata subsp. tridentata (assembly GCA_021014915.2). Lineage (NCBI taxonomy): Eukaryota > Viridiplantae > Streptophyta > Magnoliopsida > Asterales > Asteraceae > Artemisia > Artemisia tridentata. The sequence goes on from CP139506.1 coordinate 275,793,448, forward strand.
ACCACAAAATCGGCGGGAAAATGAAACTTCCCCACCTTGACAAAGACATCCTCGGCTATTCCAAGTGGACGGGTTATGGTCCGGTCCGCAAGCTCGAGGGTCATGCAAGTGGGGGTATATTCGGGCAGAGAAAGTTTTTTCCAAACAGAGAGCGGCATTAGGTTGATGCTTGCACTAAGATCGGCCAAGGCGTAGCATTCAACCATCCCCGGAAATTCACATGGAATGAGGAATTTTCCGGGATCTCCAAGCTTTTCCGGAAGCTTTTTTAGGAGAACCGCTGAGCAGTGTTCATTTAACGGAGTTTTTGCTAATTCAATTAATTTTTCCTTGTTGCTCAATAAACTCTTGATGGTGGAAACAAACTTAGGCATCAGAAGTAAAGCATCCGCGAAGCTTATATCGAAATGCAATTCTTGAAAGATTTGGAAGAATTTTTCCATTTGAATACTAGCTTTTTCGCGGAGCTTTTGGTCATTAAGTCTAGATGGGTATGGGATAGAAGGTTTAGGTTGAGACTTCGGAACATCGGGTTCCGGAATTGGGGTTGGGACTACCGAAGGTTGGACGTGTGCGGTACTTTGTGAGCTTGTAGAGTGCACCTTGTCCTTTGTCACCTTGGTCTCACGGTCAACTACTTTTGTAGAAGAAGAAGAAGTAGTAGTTGGAACCGTGGGTCCCTCATAAGCTTTACCACTTCGGGTGGTAATGGCTTTCAATTCACCCTTCGGGTTAGGAATTGTATTACCCGGGAGAGTTCCTGAGGATGAAGCTTGGTGAAATTGGTTGATAAGGGTATCAAACATACTTTCAATCTTTGTTTGAGATTGATCGATTTTTTTCTTAAGCTCATTACCCTGCTTAATCATTGAATTTTCAAATTCGTTTTTCAAATTTGTGATTTGATTTTGCATAGCCCTCATTTTCACCTCATTTGTCTTAATGTAATTTGAAAGATCATTAGAGGGAGCAATCGGGGCTGGGTAATTTTGAGCTTGATACCCTTGATTGTAATTGACCCCTTGGGTCGGGTATTGGTTAGTAGGGGCTTGATAAGGAACATTTTGCCCCCTACTTTGGTTTTGATTGTTTTGAGGAAAACCGGGTGGTCCTGCTTGATAGCTTGCACGATAGCTCGAGTCACCTTGAGGACGGTATTGAGTACCTCCTTGGTTGTAAGACCCGGCTACGGCATTGATTTCAAAAGGACGGCCATCGGTGGCGGTACAATTGTAATAAGCATGAGGACCACCACAAGTAACACAACTTTCTTCCACCGCTTTGATTTGAGCGGGTGGAGAAGCTTGTGGGGTAGAAGAGGGATTTTTCTGAGAATCGAGAACAAAAGCTTGGAACATATCCGTGAGTGATGCGTGGTTTTGTAACCTTACAACAGGTTTTACCTCTCGAGGGATCTCAAGAGGCTTACAACCCCACCAGGCAGTGTACCTGACCGATGTAGTATAGTGTAGTGGTAAGTACGGGGGATTGATCGTTCTCCACAGGGAATAGTGTTCGTTAGGTGTGAAAGGCTACTCTAATTAGGTCTAAGGGTTGAGGAAGATTCTTTTTATGTTTTTATAATTTTTATGAAAGCAAGTAAAATCTCGGTTTTGAAGGAGTGGGCGGAATTAGTTGCTAGTCAACTAACCCAAATTACTACAAATGCAATAAAATAAAATAACAAAAATGAAAAGTGGTGAGAAACTTATGTGTAGAGAAATGTGTTTACTTAGATTTCCTTACTCCCTAACTATCTTTTACCGGTTAATTAGTGTGTATTAGTTGCGTGGATGACGGGTGTATTCCTTAATACCATTCGTGGGGTGGCGTACTTACTTCCCCAAACTCTACAAGCTCCTACTTCACTCCTATGTCGAGCCGGCTAGGAAGCTCCTAACATGGGATCACTAGAATTCGCTTGTGCATTAAATACAACCATAAAAACCTTTAGTACGCGTTTGGTTCATGTTTCTTAAGACGTTCAAGCAAGTTACCGAATAGGAAGTTAGCCAGTTTTCTTAAGCCTAACATAGATAAACAATCATCCAATACAACTAACAACACACTAACAACCAATAATCAATAGCTAGGTTTCATTAGATCTAAGCAAACACAAGATAAAATTAGCCTAACATGTTAAACAAAAGACAAGCATAAGATAGAATCAAACAACACATAGACATATTGAATGATTAATTGATAACTTATCTTTCAATGAAACATGGAAGATCTCAAGGCAAAAAGCCCTGAAAAAGTAGCTAAAATCGTCTTAGGGTTTTATCCCAAAATTCCACACACTAAGCTCTCTCTTAATGACAAAAAATTAGAAAACTATATATAGATATTTGGATCTGACGGCGTCACCTTATGCATTGTGACGCCGTCACCTCGCCGCTTTTAGGGTTCCCGGGTGACCTTCTTGACGCCGTCCCTCTTTAGCTCTTCAAAAATCCATTCTGGCCTATCAAGGCTTGACGCCGTCGAACATTGAACGTGACGCCGTCCCCTTATGATTTAAGCCGTGACGCCCTTGATTTAGTTAAAGCGTGACGCCGTCAGAATTCTCATGCTAACTCACTGGCCCGTCATGAGTAAATTTCACATCCCACTTTTCTTGCCAAGGCATGACGCCGTCAAGAGATGATTCTGACGCCGTCAAAGGTAAATTTCAGCCGATTTTGAGACTTTGTCGTATTCTTCACTTTAATGCTCCAAAAACGTCCAAAATGCCTCCTTTTCCAGATTTCTCCTCAAAAGTACCTAAAATGACAAAAGGAACGATTTAGGGCAATATTTGATCAAATAAATACGATTTCGGGCTTAAATGACCCCTTAAAAGCGGTACACTTTTCGCCTCATCAAATACCCTTACACTTGAGATTTGCTTGTCCTCAAGCAAATGCGCTTTTATTCTAATCAAAATACAAGTTAGGGGTCATTTAATGCAAACATAAAAGTAATTACAACAAATATTCGTTCCACTTCTATCATAATAAGCACGGAGATTACATACTAGCACCTCACAAGTAGTGTTTAGATACTCACATCTCTCAAGTGTCATCAAAATAAATCTCATAAATGAAAACGGAAAATATCTCTCACTACCTGTCATAGCAAATAGATTACCATAGGCTTGGGAAAGGATCGAAAACCTCCTCCACTAGGCGTAAGCACCTAAGATAAACTATCAAAGAGGGCTTTTAAATGGGTTATAATGTTAGGTGTAGGGAAAAGGAAAACACGGTTTTGTTGGATACGGGATATTTTACTGGTGGCTAGTTAAAGATCTTGGTCAATTACATGTACTATACAATGTTGCTAAGCCAAGACTAGACTCGATCTTAAGCTAGAAACGAAATAACAAAATAACAAAAATATAAAACAAACATAAAATAAAACGGGATGGTAGTCCGTATGTTTTTTCTATTTTTCATTTTCTCATTTTTTTGTGTTTTTCTTGATTTTTTTTTTTTTTTTTTTTTTTTTTTTTTTTTTTTTTTTTTTTTTTTTTAATCATACACTCTTACCCTACCATCCAGAATAATACATCATAGGGGCATTGCATCCCCCTTACACTTGAATTTTTACATAACTTTACAAATACTAATCTAATGACTCGAATTAAGATAATTGAAAAACTTGGAGTACTTTTAAAACATTTAGCACATATGGGGGTAATAAATGATGTTCTTCCCCATTACTCCATTATACTAGTACTTTACCCATGAGTCCCAATCGTCCCAAAACAATATGTACAAGGATATGACTCAACTTAGCAACCATGTAATCAACTAGATAATTAACTTGGGTTTAAACAAATGTTGTAACAATAATGCACTAAAGATGAGTGCATACAAGGTAGGCTAAGGCGATTTGGGTGTACATTTGAGTGGGGTGTAACAAATTCTTCCTTTAAGTAAAATGCTTAAAGGTCGAAACGAAAAGATAGGCTCTGAGGGGTGTACTAGGGGTATCGTGTACTAAAAATGAGTACAACGCAAAGGGTGTGGGAGAATTACTTGACCAATATAGCCAATGTAATTATAACAAAAACACAGGTGTAAAACAATGGGTTAATCCTAATGCCTCTTATCATGTAGTAAATCTAACTACACGAAAGTAGTCTCACTTGTGGCCTTGGAATGGTCCTAACGCAAGTTCTAGAATCTAAGTGCTACCGGTACACACATCATAGCATAAATGCTTTTCCTACCAATTCTAGGGGCGAACCTCACATATTTGGGGGTGGAAAATTTTTTAGTGGTACGGTTTTTGTGCTAGTTATATAACTCCTATCCATGAGACGCTCATTAAGATCAAAGTTTCACTCCTATATGTTGTAAAAAATTTTAAATTTGGCACTAAAATTACCTTAACAAGTATTTATCTCAGTTTTATTACACATCTACTATTAAACAAACAAAAATCAAGCGTAATAGCATTCTCTAATCGTACTTTTACCCTCCCCTTACACTTAAGATGAACATTGTCCCCAATGTTCAAATAACAAGATGTAAAAGCATAAAGTAAAAGAATGAAATCAAATACTCCCCTGATTCGCTCGGTGGATAATGAAATAATACGGTTAAATCTTCTTCCAAAGTAATGTTGAAGCTCCATGACTAATGCATCGCCATAAGCTTGATTCAAAACATTTCCTTGTCCAAAATAACCTGTTGAACCTGAGAAAACAAACACGAAAACCTGCATAACATCGGCGGGATAAAATCTATATATAAGGATATAATGCTTGTGGAATGATAATTTTGCAGATTCCTGGAGATTATAAGTTGGAGATTTAATAAAAACTTTTCTAAAAACAAAACTTTCAAAAATTTCTGGAAATTAAATCTGACGCCGTCAGGTTATAACTCCTGACGCCGTCAGAAATGACCTGACAAAAATTTTCATTTTAAGTTTCCGGAAAATTTCTGGAAAAAACCTTTACCTTACTTCCTGGAAATCCTGCAAAACATCATTATGACTCGATACAAGCATTTGACTCAAACAAACACAAATATGTATGTTAATTTATTATTATTACGATTCATGTTCATATGTGTTCTAATAAACCGATTTAGATTTCCCTTACACTTATCTTTTGCAAAATACCTTTATATGTAGTTAAGACGAAGTTAAAAACAAAATAAAGCATTTTCACAATTTACTTTTGAACATGAATCAATACTAATAAAAATTACACACACATACGGAAACAATAAAAACAAACAAACAAGCAAATAAACACACAAAGCAAATAAAACAAATAAAGAAATGAAGCTAGCATGCGATAAACAAAACCAATGTAACAAATATTTTAAGGCAAACAGATGCCTTCCCTAAATTATTACAGACAATATTGTTTCAACACATACAACCAAATATCAAATTGTTCAAACATCAACACATCAAATCACATCATCACTGGTGTGGGGGTCCTTGGCGATAGTCATAGCCAGGAGGAAGATGCCCGTGGTACCCATAAGGAGGGTAATCCTGCTCACGACCCGGGAAAGGGTCAATCTGCAGATGCGGGTCCAACTGATCACGTGTGGAAAGATGCTGCATCTGACGAACCGTGTGATCGTACATCCAGTCGAACCTGTCGTCCACCCTGGTCCTCCACGTATCAACCTGGCCCATCCAGGTCCCCTGGTGAGCCTGCCAGTCCCCCCTGCTCATATGCCGGTAGTAGTCAGCTGTACCGGCCTCATACCCCTCATGCTGCTGCTGCTGGGGCTCCTCCTCCTCCTCATCATCCTCATCATCATCATCCTCAGCTCTGACCGGATGATACCACATATAGGACCCATCATGCATCTCCATAATCACATCCATCTGCTTCAAGGACCTCTCCTTCACCGTCCTGCATACATCACCACTCAAATACCTCATGACCTCGGGCCTGAGGACTCCATAAGACTGGGCCAGTCAGGTGATAAACATCCCACCATAAATCCTGTCACCTTCCCTCTCCCCAACTCCACTATGCATAAAACTAGCAACCCAAAACGAGATGTTGCAGTAAACATCATTAGAGTAGATGGTGTACAGGTAGAAGAGATCAGAACCAGTGACACGGTGGTGAGAGCTGTGACGCCCTGTCAAACTGTAGGTGAGGCAACGATGAGTCAACCGAACCCTAGGATCCCTGATTTGGGATGCCACAGTGGTCGAGGTATACACCCCATCCCCAATAGTCTGCCAGAACATGGAGCACCTAAAATCATTCTTCATCGACTCCCCATGCAACAACCTCTGCATGAACCCTGCCTGAATGGTATCATGCTGATCGTATAACCCAAGTCTCCACCCAAACTCAGCAACAGAACACGTCCTTAGCTCACCCCCCAGCCTGAAATAGATCGTGGTACCGCCCACATCGGTCCTCGCCTCAGCCATGTCAAAATGAAAGGTGGCAAAGAACTCCCGTACCAACTCCTCATATACTGGCTCCTGAATCTTAAACAGTCTTTCCCACTGGGGGCCGGTAAACCCATCCGTCTGAAAACTTTGGAGAAAAGTCTGCTCAAGACCTACTCTCCTCAGAAAGCCCCAGTCAACCACTGCTCCATTCTCGACCTTGTGTAGTAGCAATTATGCGTATTTGCTTGTAGCAGCATCGTTGTCAAAGATACCCCAACTAAGGACCGTATCCCCAAAGTTTTCTTGTTGAGATCGGGAAGAACTTCCTCGGCTGGGTCTTTGACGCTTACTCATTATCTGGAACAAAGCAGGAGGAATACAAGTGTTAATATGTGAATTAAAGACTTGGTGGCGCATCAGACAGGTCTGACGCCGTCACGCTTTGATAGGTGACGCCGTCAGATTTGATCAGTGTTCAAATCCATAATTACGAGGGAAAAATCAATATTCAAACTTTAGGCTCAATAACCACACACCACTTTTTGCAGAAAAATGGGTGATTGGATCACAGGTTATGGTTCAAATTCGTGGCCTCCCTATTAGTGAATAGACCCAATTGATTGCCAATCATCAAATGCTTTAATCTTTGTTAAATAACACTAATTAAAACACATTATGAGTTCTAAGCATGAATCAATCCTAGGGTTTCACGAGTTGGGGATTTTCGAAATTTACAAATCCTATGAGTAATTAAAGCGAAAAGAATGAGTAAAAATTACTTACCACGTGAAGATTGGAAGCGGGAATTGGCGAATTTGTCCTGGGAAAATCGGAGGTGGGGTTGGAGAGGATATGGTTTGTGGGGTTTGTGATGAAAGTGATGGAATTAAAGTTATTATTGCTGTGCAGACGGGGTGACGGCGTCACGTGCAAATTCTGACGCCGTCAGATTAGCGTATTTTGCTACTTTGTGCCAGTTTACAAATGAGCCCCTCGTACTTTAAGAGAGCAGCTAGTCAGGGTCAATAATCCTGATAGCTAGTCTCGTTAACAAGTTCCTCCTGGGTCAAATGTTTTGTTACTGTCACGGGGTGTAGTAAAATGCTGAAAAGGGTCGGTTGACGTCTTATTCGGGTCCCAATTTCCATCAAGGCGAGTATTCAGGGAGTGAGAGGAACTTTCCCAGGGGGTTTTCAGAATGATGGTGTGCTTTAATTGAGTTCTTCTCACACCTGGCTTAAAGCCAAAAGACCGTTTCCTAGCTTCATAAAAGTTAGGGAGCGTGACAACCATGCTCCCCACGAAAATGCTACGATCATGAGAGTTTTTCTCGCGAGAGGATCCAAATAAATAAGAGGGTTTTGAAAGTGAAGGCTCGGGGAAGAGGGTTTCATCATCCCATTCGTTGTATGGTTCATTAGGGACCGGGAGTTCAAAGATCTTCTCGATCTTTTTGTGTGAGGCTTCTTCCCTAATTTTCTCTTTTATTCTCGAGATGAATTTTTCTGCTAGCTCCATGAACATATCTTGGGTGTTTTTCAAGTGAGTTTCTAATTCCTTGATACGTCTCTCTTGGTTGTTCACGAAAGTTAGCATTATCCCTTCAAACTCATCTTGTCGTGAGAATTGATGAAACGTATGTTTACCCATTGTGTTCACGCACTTATCGGGATTTTCATCAGCCGTAGGTGTCTCAGCTTTCATTAAGCTTTCAACCTGCCTTTTTATGTTTTCGAACAGCTGTTCTTGGGTTGCATTCATGCAATTTAAAATCCCTTCTTCCGAGAATGTTGAGTCATTCCATTCTTCCTCTTCGTATTGTGCTAAGTCCTCAATGACTTCCCAGCACTTATCGACACTGAGCCTGCTCAATCTCCCATTGGCGGCGTAATCTATGGCTCTTCTAGTTTGATGATTGACACCATCATAGAAGATTTGGATTTGTAGCCAAGGATCCATGCCATGGTGAGGGACTTTTCGGAGTAAGTCCTTGAATCGAGTCCATGCCTCGTAGAGAGTTTCGCCTTGACGTTGTTGGAACATCAAGATATCATTCCTTAGCTTGGTAGTCCTTCCGGGTGGGAAAAACTGAGCAAGGAAACGAGTAGTGAGATCATCCCAAGAGGTAATGGATCCTGCGGGTTAACGTTCTAGCCACTGACTAGCTTGGTCCCGCAAAGAGAATTGGAAGAGACGCAATCGGGTCGTCTCTCGAGTGGCAACATCAAGGTCTATAGAATCAACGATTTTAAGAAAGTCCTTGAGATGTTGATTAGGATCTTCAGAACGAAGTCCATGGAATGCGCATCCGCTTTGCACCAACCGGATGGTGTCGGATCGCAAGGGTGTGATATTGGCTCCTTGAGTGAGCTCAATGGTGTTTCGATAGCCATGGTGGCTAGGACGGGAATACTCTCCTAAAGTACGGGCTCTAGGAGGTGGTGGTGGTTGTTGTGGTGGTGGGTTGTGGGGGTTAAGGATATTACCATCTTCCATGATGTCGGATGGTATGGTTACGAACAAAGACACGAAGAAAATAGATAGACTAAAGAAAACCTAGAAAAATAAAATAAAAAATCTCACTAGAAAGGAATCTAGTGAGTAGACCTAATAGAAATAAAAATTCAACCTAAACAATAACTATTCCCCGGCAGCGGCGCCAAAAACTTGATGCGTGGTTTTGTAACCTTACAACAGGTTTTACCTCTCGAGGGATCTCAAGAGGCTTACAACCCCACCAGGCAGTGTACCTGACCGATGTAGTATAGTGTAGTGGTAAGTACGGGGGATTGATCGTTCTCCACAGGGAATAGTGTTCGTTAGGTGTGAAAGGCTACTCTAATTAGGTCTAAGGGTTGAGGAAGATTCTTTTTATGTTTTTATAATTTTTATGAAAGCAAGTAAAATCTCGGTTTTGAAGGAGTGGGCGGAATTAGTTGCTAGTCAACTAACCCAAATTACTACAAATGCAATAAAATAAAATAACAAAAATGAAAAGTGGTGAGAAACTTATGTGTAGAGAAATGTGTTTACTTAGATTTCCTTACTCCCTAACTATCTTTTACCGGTTAATTAGTGTGTATTAGTTGCGTGGATGACGGGTGTATTCCTTAATACCATTCGTGGGGTGGCGTACTTACTTCCCCAAACTCTACAAGCTCCTACTTCACTCCTATGTCGAGCCGGCTAGGAAGCTCCTAACATGGGATCACTAGAATTCGCTTGTGCATTAAATACAACCATAAAAACCTTTAGTACGCGTTTGGTTCATGTTTCTTAAGACGTTCAAGCAAGTTACCGAATAGGAAGTTAGCCAGTTTTCTTAAGCCTAACATAGATAAACAATCATCCAATACAACTAACAACACACTAACAACCAATAATCAATAGCTAGGTTTCATTAGATCTAAGCAAACACAAGATAAAATTAGCCTAACATGTTAAACAAAAGACAAGCATAAGATAGAATCAAACAACACATAGACATATTGAATGATTAATTGATAACTTATCTTTCAATGAAACATGGAAGATCTCAAGGCAAAAAGCCCTGAAAAAGTAGCTAAAATCGTCTTAGGGTTTTATCCCAAAATTCCACACACTAAGCTCTCTCTTAATGACAAAAAATTAGAAAACTATATATAGATATTTGGATCTGACGGCGTCACCTTATGCATTGTGACGCCGTCACCTCGCCGCTTTTAGGGTTCCCGGGTGACCTTCTTGACGCCGTCCCTCTTTAGCTCTTCAAAAATCCATTCTGGCCTATCAAGGCTTGACGCCGTCGAACATTGAACGTGACGCCGTCCCCTTATGATTTAAGCCGTGACGCCCTTGATTTAGTTAAAGCGTGACGCCGTCAGAATTCTCATGCTAACTCACTGGCCCGTCATGAGTAAATTTCACATCCCACTTTTCTTGCCAAGGCATGACGCCGTCAAGAGATGATTCTGACGCCGTCAAAGGTAAATTTCAGCCGATTTTGAGACTTTGTCGTATTCTTCACTTTAATGCTCCAAAAACGTCCAAAATGCCTCCTTTTCCAGATTTCTCCTCAAAAGTACCTAAAATGACAAAAGGAACGATTTAGGGCAATATTTGATCAAATAAATACGATTTCGGGCTTAAATGACCCCTTAAAAGCGGTACACTTTTCGCCTCATCAGTGAGCTTATCAATTTTAGCATCCGTGCTAGAAGCATTCACCGAATGTGAAGTAGAAGGTGAAACACTCACTTGAGAAACAACCGGTTTGTTTCGTGAAGTGCGAACCTTAGATTTGTTTTCAATAATTGATAAAGCATCCCTAGTAGTCCGACTCAAAATATAACCACCCGAGGCGGCGTTTAGAGAATCTTGGTCGACATGGCTTAATCCATTATAAAACGTATCAATTTGATGCAACTCAGAAAATCCGTGGTGAGGACATTTGCGAAGTAATTCTTTAAAACGATCCCACGCTTCACTAAATGATTCATCAAATTTTTGAGTAAATTTGGTAATTTCATTCTTAAGACTTGTGGTTTTAGAAGGGGGAAAGAATTCATTCACAAATTTCGACACCAACTCTTCCCATGTTAAGATAGAACGAGGGGGTTGTTTTTCAAGCCAAATCCGGGCTGCCCCCTCGAGAGAGAAAGGAAAGAGAAGCAATTTAATTGCTTCTTGAGGAACATTCCTACATTTGACAGTAGATGAAATTTTGTTAAACCATCGAATGTGGGAATGAGGGTCATCCCTCTCGAAACCGTAAAATTGATTCGACGTTACTAAGGATAGTAATGCCGGTTTAAGTTCGAAATTATCGGCAACGATCGGGGGAACAACAATGGCATCTCCATAACCCTCGATGGGTGCTTGGAGAAGCTCAAGCATGGTGCGATTCTCCGCCATTATGTCAATGGGAGGATCGGGATTAGTACGAATCTCGGGTTCGACTAATGAGGCAGCACGTCTACGATTACGTCTTCGCGGAATTGCGACGAGTTCAAGAAAGGGACTCGATGACGAAGAAGAACGTGTGCGCATGCACCAAGAACATTAAGGTTAAAAAGGAAAGAAGAATATTTTTGGGTTTTGGATTTTTCAATTTTTTTGGATTTTTGGATAAAAAATATTTACAAGATATATACGAAACTTCACGAGGAAGGTTCTTCAAGTCACTAATCGTCAAACCGTGACGATATTGTCGCAACACACCTCCCCGGCAACGGCGCCAATTTGATATCGGTTAAATTTGGGTCAAAGTAATCACAAGTCAAACTTCTCACGAAGAAAAGTCAACTTGAAACCGTTAACGCAAAAACAACCAATTGTAATAAACCGGATAAGCGAATACCCGGGTCGTTCTCCCTGCGAGGCGTGAAATTGAGGATATCGTTTTCGGTTCGTAATTAAAGTGCTTGAAAAGACGAGAGTTTGTTTTAGTTTTTAAATAAAACGAAAATTAATAAATTCGAACGGTAAACAACGAACGAGTAAAAACGTCAAAATATTTAAAAATTAACCCTACGAGTATCAAAATAATTTTCCTACGACTTAAATATAAAAAGAAAATTTTGGAAAAAAGAAAAATATTTTTTTGATTTTTTAATAATTTTTTATAATTTAAAAACTATTTAAAAGAAAATAATTGATAAAAAATATTAAATGAAAAAGATAAAATCTGAAAATTTTTTAGTGAATACTTTAAACTATTAGAAAGCTAAGAAAAATAAAAAAAATTGAACATGCTTTTTAAATAAGCCGAAAATAAGCAGACTGCTCACAATAAGCTAAAAAGAAAAAAAGAAAAAAAAAAACTAAAAGGTTTTAAGTTAACTTTTGTAAGGTTTGACAAAAAAAAGAAGTTAGTGCAGTGGGTGGAGTGTTGTGTTTGTGTGTCTGCTAGCCTGGGTTCGAATCCCAGGCAAAGCAGTTTTTGTTTTTAATTTTTTTTTTTTCTTGATTTCCCTTTTTCAAATATTGCTTAACAAGTTTTTTAACTAAAAATGTTTTTTAAAACTCAAACTCTCAAAACAAGAATCTGTTGAGATCCTGGGTTCGAATCCCACTCAACCTATATTTTGCTAAACTTTGATAAACACAACTAAAACAAACATAAACACAAACACAAACACAAACAATAAACAATAAACACAAACAACTAATTTTTTTAAGCTAACACAAACACAAACACACACGATAAACACAAACAGATCCAACTCAAACTTTGATAAACACAAGCTCAAACAATATGCAAAATACAATAAGCTCAAACAAACAGCCTAGTAACATCATAACATCCTTAAAATTAAACAAATAACATCATAAGCAAATAAACATCATAAGCAACAAATAACATCATAAGCCGAATAAACAAATAAGCAAAAATAATTAGAAGAATAATAAACCGAATAAATAAAAATAAACTTAAATTAAAACAAGAGTAAATTACAACTAAATAAAAATACAAAGTACCTTAAAAAAAACGCTAAAATAAACCTAGAAAAAAACTCTAACACTCGGCCCTATATTTATACTCAAAAAAATAGAAAACCCTAGAATCCGAGTGTGTTTCTTGTGTGAGAGTGTCTCCTCCTTGCGCACTTGTGCTTTTCTTGTGGCCCTTGGATCATCCTTTCTTTAAACCTTGATCGTTGATCTTTCTTTTGTGCCTCGGATCGATGAGGTGGATGGAGGGGACCATGGACACACCCATGTGATTGTTTTGGAGGGTAGTGTGAGGTGGTATGGGGAGATTAGCGGCGGGTATTAGGGAAGAAGATGGAGAAATAGTAATTAGGGTTGTGATATCTTTTTATTGGGATATTGACCAAGCAAAAGAGGGGTTTGACCCTTTTTTATTTCATCCGGTCATTTGTTTAGTTTTATACGTGGGATGGGTCGGGTTAAAGGGTGAGTGGGCTTGGTTTTAGTGAATTGGGCCGGCGATGGGTGGTTTAAGTGTTTAAGATAAGGTGGGCTGGTGAGGGTTTAATTGGGTGGATCGGTTAGATGGGTTGTGTTTTAATTTTTAGTGGATCCGGTTGGTGTAGTATTTTTAGTTTAGGCTAAAAGGATTTAGATAAAGGACCAAGAGTGTAAACTTGTAAACATCAAGGACCAATCTTGCCAACATACCAAAGTTCTTCAAGGGTCCAATATTGGCAAATAAAAATAATCCAAGGGCTCTTCGGGATTTTTGCACAATAACTCGACCAAACTCGTGAATTTCTTTCCGGGTCCCGTCTTTTGAGCTCTTGTCCAATCCATGCTCGGTTTTGCCTCATTTGCCTCGTTTTCAATCCTTTTTGTACCTGCAACAACTAAAACACAATCCAAGGATATTTGATATAATATATGGTCCATTTGGGTGTTTTTGGTCGTTTTCGTGGGGTTTTCGGGTATAAAATGATGAGTAAAAGGCCACTCATCATGTTGTTTTGGCGATCCTTTAGGTGAATTAAGAGTTATACAAGGTGATTAAGGGCTGAGGAAGAAGGATTATTGCAAGGGTTTTACAAGATCAAAATCAAGTGGTTAAAAGATTCAAGAAAAAGGTTAAAGAGTAGAGGTGATTAAGTGTTTTGATTAGTGTTGTGGTTCTTGTAAGTTTTCATCCAAGATCCTTGTAAGATTATGTTTAGTTTCTATGTATTTATTCCTTTTGGTATATTTCATATCTTATACAAGTTGTATAAGTATTAAGACTTGATTGATGTTGTACATGAGGTTTGAAACACAAAAAATAAACTAGGACAAGCTCTAGGTATGATTTACGAAACTGGAAATTAGAACAGCCCCAAAGAATGATTAAACTGATCATCTCAGTAAACTTTGAGGTTAAGGCAATCAGATAAGCCGGTAGAGCTCTGTCTTGTGGTCGTTTCGCCGGGTGGCGCACCTCATAACTCATCCCGATGAATAAACTAGAGCAAAAAAGGGAAAACATTTCAAAATCTGACTAGCAGAGTTCATTGGACAAAACAGGACAGTTCTGTCCATTTCTGGAACTCGTTGTAGTTTTATGATATGAAGCTAAGAAATAAACTTAAACGTAGGAAGAAGCCTCGCATCCTGAAGTACTGTAAAACTCAAGATATGGCCTTTTCCGCGGGACTGAAGAGTGTTGTCCATCTGCACTTAATATGGGTCATTTCATGCTGTGTTTTTATGCAAAAAGCTTACTGATCTGATTTTAAAACGTGTTTTTCACCCTTTTCTGCTCCGAACCACTGAAAGTGTAAAACACGAAAGTTGCTCTGAATTACGCTTTACACTACAAAACAGATGCACGTAAGCTGAAAGTGAAAAACGAAGGTTGTAGACTATAAAAGTCTACTGGATGTGTTTTGACCCAAAGATTGCCATGACCTAAGAACCTTTGTAGCATTTTGACCACTAAAGGCCAAAACACAGCCAAGTATATTGTTTCAAATAGCCAAGGATCATGTCTTAAGGCCTTATAGCCGAGACATAGCCATGGCTATGGCCTTGGTTGATGTCTTCAAGTTATAAGTCTAGCCGCACGGCTAGTTTGGGTTGATAACCCGAAAATTGTTATTCAGACTTGATCACTTCATTGACTCATTCTTCTTGACTCCGACAACTTATAAAAATGATCATATCACATATTAACAATATGTATATCATGTCCTCAAAGTCGCAACTTACACTTGATCCGCGAAATTATAGTAACTAGTTCAACCAATAGTCTTTGATGAAACACGACAAATGTTTTATACAACATTTGTCTCGTCAAATATATTTTACTTTTAAATGATAAGTACTGCAATAATAGGGAGTTTCATTATCATACAGGCCTCTTCGGGTGTCGTATCGACGAGTTGTGGATTTACGAATTAAAGGGTCCTGGCTCCTCATACGTTCACTACATAACCTCCAGTTTTTGATAGCCCGAACGGTAATACGAAGTTACTTATAAAAGGCTATTAGCCAAACCATACTTTAAAGGATGCTTCACTCATCTACACAACATAAAACATATGTACAACATCTTAATCAAGTCAATATCTTTACATATACTTGTACACTCATATTGTACACTATACTAAGACCCGATCGATATACTCTTGTAGGTTATGATTAAAGGTCGTAGTCTTGCCATACACTATCTGTTGCTATAATCTTCTACTGAACACTACGGTGAGTTCATAGCCCCACCTTTTACTTGTTTAACTGTTTACAAACTTCGAGGGGGAGATACATGCTTGTTACTTTTACTATGATCACAACTGCTTCAAAACTGTAATTTGAATTGAAATTGTATGCTATCAGGTTATTATCCTTGCCTAAGTTTCCCTTAGCCGAAAGTCCCTTCTTTATCGTGAACCGTTAATCACTTGCGAGTGAATGCGAATACAGTAAATAGATCTATTGGGTACGACAGCCCTCATGCCGAAATTGGCCAATTTGGCTATCACATGTATTGTATTCGTATTGTTGATTAGGTACGGCTATTACCTATGTCGAAGGGCAAATTTATATTCTGTTAGAATATCCCATCATAACGTTAATGTTCGGGGTCTCAAGCTTAGTGCAATAATAACCTTACTAGACTCTGCATTTAATGCTTAGTCGCTTTTATAATTGATATTGCGATCAACTGCTTATTACTTAAACTTTATGGATTCACTCAACCTTTGTGTTTACTTTTTAGCATGTTTATCTCAATTTCAAAAGGAATTAGCTGGCATGGGAAGGCGCACGAAAAAACATTTTGAAGACGATGCATATATTATCATTCGAAAAACTTTACAACTTTTATGTTGTACATATTGTAAACTTGTGGGACCTTCTTGTTAACTCTGATATTTTAATCGAATGATAATTTATTTCAAAACGTCTCATTTAGAGTTGTTTTCTGTAACTTGTACTGTAACCAACGAAGTAATACCCAAGTGACACAATCTTCTGCTGCGATATTTTGGGGGTGTTACAGTAACATTCGACGAAATTCCACCTCCCTCTAAGACATCACCTATGGTAGATGATGACTTAGTTGAAAGTCAAATGGTTGAAAACCAAGAAAATCTAGATAATGATAAAGAAGATGAACCTTTAAATAAGGAAATAGTTAATATCAAAGAATCTAGAAGTCATCCATTAGATAACGTCATAGGAGAAATTAACGAAAGAATCTTAAGATCAAATGTTCAAATTCAAAGTAATTTCTTTTGTTTCATTTCAACAATTGTGCCCAAAAATATAAACGAGGCAATAAATGATGAATCTTGGGTCATTGTGATGTAAGAAGAACTTAACCAATTTTTTATAAATGACGTTTGGACATTAGTCCCTCAACCTAAATGTCAAACCATAATTGGAACAAATTGGGTGTTTAGGAATAAAATGGATGAAAAATGGCGTAGTGTCTAGAAACAAAGCTAGGCTAGTAGCTCAAGGCTACAATCAACAAGAAGGTATAGACTACGACGAAACCTTTGCACCGGTAGCTAGGCTTGATTCAATTAGAATACTACTTGCATATGCATGTGCACATGACTTTAAACTATTCCAAATGGATGTTAAAAGTGCATTTCTTAATGGTTTTATTAATGAGGAAGTGTATGTTGCACAACCTCCTGGCTTTGCTGATTTTGAAAAACCAAATCATGTCTATAAACTTAAAAAGGCTTTATACGGACTTAAGCAAGCACCAAAAGCTTGGTATGATTGACTTAAGACTTTCCTAGTTGACCATAAGTATACCATGGGCCTAGTAGACAACACTCTTTTTACTAAGAAAAAGGGATCACATATAATCATAGTTCAAATATACGTGGATGACATCATATTATGATCAACTTGTCAAGAGTTATGCGATGACTTCTCGAAAATCATGCATGACGAGTTTGAAATGAATATGATGGGGGAACTAAACTTTTTCTTAGGACTCCAAATTAAACAATTAGATGATGGGATATTCTTCAACCAATCTAAGTACATCAAAGATATGCTTAAGAAATTTGGTCTTGAAGATTCCAAACCCATGAAAACACCCATGTCCTCCGAAACCAAACTCACAAAGGATGAAGAAGGTGAATCCGTAGATAGCACTAAATATTGAGGAATGATCGGTAGTCTACTCTATCTAACGGCTAGTAGACCCGACATTATGTTTAGTGTTTTTCTATGTGCACGCTTTCAAGAAGATCCCAAAACATCCCATCTTGAAGCCGTCAAACGAATTTTTAGATATATTAAAGGTACTACACATTTAGGATTATGGTATCCTAAAGGAACGGGAATTGAAACCATAGTGTATGCCGAATCAGACCATGCCAGTGACTATGTTGATAGAAAAAGTACAAGTGGTATTTGTACTTTTGTTGGACATTGTCTTACCGCATGGTTCTCAAAGAAACAAACGGCTCTAGCAATTTCAACAACCGAGGCCGAGTACGTGTCTACAGGAAAAGTGTGTCAACATGCACTGTGGATGAAACAAGCTCTCGTCGACTATGAAATTCAACTCAACAACATTCCTATTCTTTGCGACAACAAAGGAGCTATCGACCTTAGCAAGAATCCAGTTCAACACGCTAGAACCAAACATATAGAAATCCGTCACCACTTTCTTCGCGACAACGTTCAAAAAGGAAACATCTCAATCAAGAAAGTATCCTCAGAGGATAATATTGCCGATATTCTCACAAAACCTTTTAAGAGAGTACCCTTTAACTTCCTTAGACTTGGTTTAGGATTAATGGAACCAAATGTGTAGTTAGAACCTTAGCTTAGACCTTAGCTTAACCAAACATGACAAAAACAACCAATTATCAAAAGGTTCTCACGGAACCAATCGACAACACACACGGAACCCACTTTTTGGTTTCGCCAAATCTGTAGGTTCCAGAGTCAGTTTTTATATTAAAACAAACACCCATGTACTGTTTATCACATTCCCCAAAATCTCACAAGCTATTGGAACTCGACCCATAGCAAACCAATCTCAGAATTTAGGTCATCCTCCACAACCAATTTGTGCTTTAAACCTCTATGTAAGTATCCTATCTATATCTACATTCCTGATCTGAGTCTAGGATTTCTATTTCTTGCACAAAATCAAAACTTGGGGTTTATGCATTTTTTTTTTTGTAAAATCATGAATCATATTCACTGAATTACTTAACAAATCATGTTTTCCATAGTTAGGAATTACATATCATAAGGCATTATCATAATTCATTAAAAACCCCATGTCAAATACTTGCAAAAATCTTCTCACGACTAGGAAAAAAGATTTTTTTGCACATTATTCATACAAATAAAAACGTTATGTTTTAAACATCACTTGCATAATGTCTCTTGAATGCTAAAGGGAATACATTAATAATATTTATTTTCGGGTACATTTAATCGAAGCTACATTGAAGTAGGAGCGTTTGGGTTATCTCTCGTTTTGTTATAAAATTTGCATAAACAAAATTTTCATGCATCAAAAGGAGTCGAGATAACCGCACCTCCATATCGTCCCCATGTAGGCACACACTAGAAATTTATATACGTATTTTCGATAGTTTTAGCTAAACTATGTAATTTTCGTGTCTAGGATAACATCATGCCTCCCGCAACATACTATGATCACAAAGAAACCCTCAATTACCTACCCAAACACCATAAGACAAAAAGCCTCACAGACGACCAAGTCAAGATTTTTAAGGTTTTAGAAAAATGATATGTTCACGAGGGTAGAACCATAGACCCCTCATTCTTAGAAAGAACCAATATCCGTGAACAACTAGCCGACATCCAATTTGATTGTCTTCTAGACATAGATGAACCTATAGTTACTAGATTTGTGCTAGAATTATATGCTACCGTCGGCCTTAACACCAATGACTATGGTTACATAAGCGTCCATTTCAAAGTCAACCAACACCAATTCAACATACCTTTGAACCAATTCGCGGAAGTCTTAGGAATTTCGGGAGTAGGAACTTGTCTTTATTATGACAAGTGGTCATTGTCAATCCTAGATTCTCTCCATAATCGTATGGCTCCATACGACACTCCATTGACTCCCAAAGAGACTATCCATGATCTTCTCTTTGTCCCTAGGAACAACCAAACTAGGACCAGCCGACAAGGTCGTCAAGTCGATAGAGACCCATTTGGCATGGAGCTAAACGAGCTTTGGCCTCAATTCAAAAAGTTGGAAGAGATTCTTCGATCAAACGTTATATCTACCATAGGAAATAGGGGTCATCTAAATGCTATCCTTTGCTACATGCTCTATTGTTTGTCCTCCCATCAACCCTTGAACTTAGCTTATTATATCGCCAAGAGAATGGCAGATATTCCGGTGTTGGGTACCACCGCCATGCCTTACGGGATGCTTCTTACTCGTCTCTTTAGACCTTTTTCACAAATTCCTCCTAATGCTAGAGGTTTCCTTCCAGACTACTCTGAAATTACCCATACCTTTGTAACCCTTAGTGACCATGGAGTAGCGGTGTCAAAAGGAAAACGTGCTTATCCTCCAACCTCATCATCAGTTAGTGAGGATGATGGTTTGCCCAATTCTAGGATTCCTCCTCCTGAATACATGAGCCAACTTCCACCTATCGAGAACTAATCCGAGGAATTCAGAAAAACAAGAGGAATGATGAAGAACATTAGGCGTTGGATAATGAAGCTCAACAAGAAAATCAACAAGTAGTAAGGAAATAGGGAATGTTTGGTATAAACAATTTCAAACAATGATGTGGTGAATTTTTATGTTTTTAGGATATTATCTTGTTATTAAACATCAATGTGAACTAACTTAACAATGCAGGATGATAACATTTGATGTTATCGATTTTTCGTATTTAAGCCACTATTTGGCTTAACTTCCATATATGGTAAGTTCAAAATCCTCGGTTTGATCTATATGCTAACATGTGTTAGAACCTATGTTTTTGTTTTTAATCAATCACAACTAAGTAGTTACATATGTTTTAGGATAATTTTTGAGAATTGAACGGGTTTTGGGTATTTTGATATGCCCTCTGTTAAGAAATTCCATCTGGCGGATATGGCGGAACCAATTTTAGGGTTCCGTCTGTTGATTTTTTTGGCTCTGCCAAATTAAGCCTAGCGGATTCCGCGAAACCAAAATTTTGGGTCCGCATTTGTTATCGATTGGCTCCGCCATTCAACAGTAACATTTTTCAAATTTCCCGTCTAATCCTACTCCTTAGATTATTGATTCTAGTATTCTACTGATAATTAAGCACATTAGGATCATCTTAGCACACTTAGAACTATAAGAAATTCATTTCCCACCAAAATTTGAAAATTTAAATTTCCATCCAAGTTACCTTTCTGTAACAAGCAATGAACCCTCAAATTGGTTCCTTTCAATCCGTGGGTCAATCAAATCATTAGATTTCCCACTCACCCTTTGCATTTACTGCATATCTTCCCAAACTCACTCAACTCCATCTCTATGGATTGACTTTGGTGATATGCCAAGTTCATTTTCTTGCTCCAAATCATTAGGAACAAACATTTCTCTATGGATCAACATCAAATCCAAACACAAAGTCCCATAAACCTTACTGCCTATAAATTAGAAGCTTTAGGCTCATCACAATTCACACATTCACCATCATCTCTAAGCATTATTCCTGCATTGCTAAGCAACCCTTCTCATCTCAAAAATGACTAAGTCCAACAACTCATCAACAAGCAGACCACTTAGAAGGACAGCTCGTATGAGTGTCAGACCTTGTTGTTTTGTGAATCTAAATTCTTCATTAGAAGAGTCATCTCCCTTAAACATTTCATCACCTATTGCCAATGAGAATTTCCTAACTCTCTCAACTCCAACAACACCTAATGTCATCATCAACAGTCCACCACCAACCATAACTCCAGTAGCTACCACACCACCACCCGTTCCATCTCAACCAACTAGATCACCATCACCTCCACATTCACCCCAACTTCAGCCCATTGAGTTGTTTGCAACTCCACCGACATCACCTCACCCATATTTAGAAACTCTTGAAGACCTTCCTCCAAGGTCTACAAATCCACCACCCATGCCTTTTGAGGCTCGTGAACCACTCCTTTTCCATCCCATCTATCAGGATATTCACGGTCCTCTCTACCGTGATCAAGCACCACCACAACCGCAACCTCATCCCAACAACCAAGGCGAGATCAATGAAGAACTTGATCATCTTTACGCCTTCTCCAACATGGTGGATTCCCACCTTAGTGAAGCCATGGATTTACAATCCACTCTACTAGCTTCCATCATGTCACCAACATACATTCCACCACCTCCACCATCAAACAACCAACCACCACCATCAACAACTAATAATGAACCATCCCTTCCACCAAACTACCCTAGACATGGATGTTCCATGTGTGAGAGGACCGCCCACTTAACTCAACGGACCAACATCTTGGTTCACGAGTTACAAAATGAAATGAGGTTCATTTTGAACCACATCCTAGAGCGCCTAAATGCTTTTTCCCATCATACACAATAGATGCTAGGATCCTTTCTATTGTTTTCAAGCACCACCACTCCTTTTATAGGACTTTTTAGGACTTTCTATTTTTTTAGGATATTTTCTTTTTATGTTGTAACACCTTGTTTTGTGACTTTGATCACAAACAATTTTCAATGGAAGGATGTTATGTTAATGCTTATGTGTGATCATTAATTGTGCATTATATCATGGTTGGATTGAATTACTAACATTTTCATCATTAGATGGTTGGTTTGAAGTATTGTCTTTGTTTGACTTTTGTGCTTGGTTTGAACAAAGTGTACTTAGTTGACTTTATTAGTCAAACGGGTTGAACTACAATGTTTGGTTGAACTCATATTACTTGGTTAGATTATCTACAACTAACCTTTATTTTGTAGCATTTCTCATCCTTGAATCATATACGTTGGTACCCTAGTAACGGGGAGTATTGATCAAGGGGGAGCATCTCATATACTAATCCTTGTTTTGTAGCATTCATAATCCTTGAATCTTATACGTCGGTACCCTAGCAACGGGGAGTATTGATCAAGGGGGAGCATATCATACACTAACTATTGTTTTGTTGGTTTATTCATGCATCATAACCTTGGCACTCCAATTAGGGGGAGTATTATCCAAGGGGGAGCTTTTAAGTTCTCAAAATCCATGCATTATACTTGGTACTCCAAATTAGGGGGAGTAACCACCAAGGGCCATTCATCGTGTTCCGCTATACATTTCTTATTTTTGTTTCGACAAAAAGGGGGAGATTAGATTAGATTAAACTCATACATCATACATTGCATACATGTTTTATGACAAAATTGATTTCAAAATTTTCAAAAAACTAGTTTTAATCTATATTTTTAAAAGACTTACACTTTACTTTTTCCATTGCTTAAAAATAAACTTTATGTTTTGTCATCAACAAAAAGAGGGAGATTGTTAATACAAATATCGTCCTAAAAATGTTATTTATTTTTTACGATCTTTGCTATATTTTGTTAATGACAATTATAAAGTTTATCTTTAGCAAAGCATAAATATAAGTTAAATTCTTTTACATTTATAGTAATAAGCTTTTAAAACTCATCATATACATGCTACATGATCACTAGGATACATATTACATACATATATACATTTACATTATTTACATTTTTAATCTTAAAATGGAAATATATACATGACATCATGGCATACATCATTTGGATATCTTTAGGATATCTTGAAGATTTAGTAAATATTTTGGAAAGATCTTCAAGCAAAGAATTGGATTGTGTAAGATCTTGGCAAGATATGGAAAGATTTGTAAAGATATAGCTGTCACGTCCCGGCGGAACCAAACAACATAAAGGGCGGACCCCTGGAATTGTTCCGCTAAATCTGTGGACTATTTGATCAATTTTCCTATAAATAGCAAGCTGGTCATTCAAGTTCAATCATCACTAATCTAGCATAAACTACATTTTACATTCTTTCTTACTTTACTAACCCATTCATTCATTCATTTCATTTGTAGAGATCTTTTTTTGTAGCAAAGAGATCGAGCATCACAAGCTTCAACACACTGTTGCAAGTCTTGATTAGTTAGATATTGTGTGATTTGTAGTTTATCACACATCATTGTTATACCAAACATTCAGTAGTGATCGGTTAGTGTTTTAGTTCTCCAAACACATAGAGTGTCGGGAGTGGTTGTACCTTTGTAAAGAACTCGTTATCTAGCTTAGTACCGGAAAAGTGTAAGCGACGTTAGGTTGGTTCTACCTCAAACTTGAACTCGGTATTTAGCTTTGTACCGGATAAAGAGTAAGCGACGTGTAAAGGTTTTCTCCGCCTAGAAGGGAGCTTGTTTCTTAGTGAAGAAAAACTATCGAGTTAGAGTCTCGAGGAGTGGGGTAGGGCAAGGAAGAGAGTCCTTATAGACCGAACCACTATAAACATCCTTGTTGTGGTTTGATTGTTTCTTTCCTTACTTGCTTTACTTATATTGTTTGATTGTTTGCATTAAGTTGAAATCACGTTAAGTTCTCAAAGTGAATTAACTTTAAAATGGTAAAAACTATTCAACCCCCCATTCTAGTTTTCCACATTCTTGATACGACGAAGTTCTCCTTTTCTGATCTTCCTGATGTGTTGGTCACGTTTGAGTTTTTGTGTGAACTCAAGCGTGCGACCTTCTATCATGGAGTCATCATCTACCTGAGGTTGAGCACTGACAAGTTGACCGAACCATTCATTCCCTTTTGTCGTGTCTTCTTCTAGCCAGGAGACAACAGTTGGTCTTTTGAAACTTGTCTTCTTGCCAGATTTAGATGTTGTTGCGTTAGTCTTAGGAGAAGAATCTGGTTGATCTTTGTGTTGTTGAAATTCAAATTCCTCAGCTATAGTGAACTCAAACTGATGCTCCATTGCTTTAGGTCCGGAGCCTGAAGCCTTGGGTGGTTAAGTGGCTGTAGTGGTTGCTGAAGGACTGACTGGTTCTTTAAATTGTGAAGCAGATCCGTTGACACCCTTTTGTTTCTTGGCTTGGGAGTTTGGATCTGGGTCTTCATCCTCTCTTGGACGTTTACCTTTGTCAGCCTCAGCTTGCATGACTCCTTCTCAATATTTGCCTTTATAGCCTCAGTGATGGCTATTTGCTCTAGAGTTGGTGAGGTAATGCTTGTTAATCTTTCAAAGAGTTTAAGTTGGAGCTCTTCTAGAGTTGGTTCTTTAGGCTGCATCACTTGGGATTCAAAGACAAGTGGAACTGTAGCCACAATATTCTTGACTATTTCTTCGATGTTTGGATCAAGATACTTTTTTACCTTCTTGGATGCAATCTTAGGTAAGTACTTCTTCACATACTCTTTAGTGTTGCCCTTTATCGCAGTGAGCATCCTTTCTTGAACGTCGTCTGTAGGAAATTCATCGACATGAGCTTTGGTGCTTTGAAGCTCATTCACTTGTCCAACAAGGCCGGTGACCATGTTATTTAAGGTTTCGACTTGGTCACGAAGCTAGTCATCTTTCTTGGCACGTGCCAGCTTTGCAGCCTGCTTCACCCTTTTAGACGCTTGGGGGATTATATCATCCTTTTTTAGCCTAGTCATCCTCCTTGATTTCTTGTTTGTCTTGCTTGTTGTTTCTTTTGTTGTTGCTTTTGTTGGTGGTGGTGAAGTGTGTATGGATGATTCAGGAGGTGGTTGAACTTTGGGTGGAGACGCTTGCCGAGATACTGGAGGTGTTTCATGGGCAATTGGTGGATAATATGGAGTGGTTGGTAGTGTTTGAATATATCGGTCGGCTTCCTTTTCCTCAGCCAACCTTTCTTCTTCCTCTATTTTCTTCTCCAATTCCAGCTCTGCAGCAGCTTTATTGATCTCTTCCTCATCACTAAACGCCCTTTCTGTTTCTTCATCCTCATCCATGTCAAAGTCTTTTTCCTGTTCATCTTCATTCTTTTCCTCGTCATTACCGGGTTGATAAACCGGATCAGGACGAGGTGGAGTAACTTCTTTTACAACCCCAGACCCACCGGGTTGATTAACCGGATCAAGACGAGATGGAGTAACTTCTTTTACAACCCCAGACCCACCGGGTTGATTAACTGGATCGACAGAGGTCTGGTCTTCACCAAATTCTTTAGCCAATTCTGCTTCCATTCTCATTTGTTCTTCAAGCATCATCTGCCTCCGCCTTTTCTGATCAGCTTTATAGGACTTATGGCTTTCTTCTAAAGCAATCTGTGTAGCTATTTCCTCTTTATAGATTGTTGGTTTTTCATCGGTCTCCATTTCAGAATTGGATCCCTCTTCTTCAACAATCTTTTCTTCTTCTAGTTCGGGCTTAGCAATCTTAACCGGAACTCCCCTTTTTGTGTATTTAGGACCAGCTGGTTTGATCTTCTTAGATGTGCTAGAAGTGCTACCTAACTTGCTTCCTTCCTTTGATCGAGTCCTAGCTGGAGCAGGCTTATCATCGTACTTGCAGAAGCCGACATGTCCCTCATTAAATGCTCTATCGTAGCTTTTGTAAGCTTTTGTTTGCTTAATTTTGTCTATCAGCAGAGCTTCAGGTTGTCTCATCCCCTGTTTACGTGTGCTTCCTTTAGGGATGTAGACTGAGCTGATGGTCTTGTCCATAACAAAAAGGTGCTTTTCTTGGTCTTCAAGACGCTATGGGATGTCAGTGTTGTCGTCAAGTAGATGACAGATGATAAGCTTTGTATATCGAACAAATTAAATTTTGGTGAAAGGTTTGATGTAGTGACTTTGAATTTGGTAGACAATATCCTCCCAGATAAGTTGAGCATAGTTAATCTGCTTCTGATTAACAATACCCCAGAAGATTTGAAGATGAGACAGACGAAGGTTCTCATGACCACTTTCCCTTCCAAAGACAGATCGGGCCAAGATGTAATATATTTTTCTCCAAGGTTGTGGGATAAGCTTGGCTTCAACCCTTGAGAATCTATTCAACGGTTTGTTAGGTTGTACATCGTAGCCAATCTCTATCAGGAAGTTAAGAACTTCCTCTTCAGAAGGTGTTGGATGGAATTCCTTGGCAGGTTTAGGAGCTTATGGCAATAGCAAGGCCTTTCGAAGGTAGTTCACATCAACAGTCAATTCGTTTCGGTCCAGCTTGCAGGTGAAAGATTCGTCTCCCAAGTCTAGCTTCATAGTGTTCCACATTTGATGAATGTAGAGTTCGAGAATAGTAGCTGACTTGTCCAGCATGCTCCTGCATTTATGTAGCTTAAGAATCTCTATAGCTATCTGACAAGTTGGTTCTGCACACTTTATCTTGTGAAATTCTACCCGATCATTGTTTTTGCAAATTTCCACGTCGTAGTCTTGTGGAAGAATGTCAGCCTTGGTGCGCATTTGGAGTGGTTGTTGTGCAGCCATTTGAGATATCTGAAACATCAATCACAATAGATTTGCAGGATACATGAAAGTTAGCAAATTGTTAAACTTGTTAGCATTCATGTGACCGTTTTGTTGCTTAATTTGATTTTACATGTTTTAGCAATTTACATCTTTGGACATTATGTTGATTATTAGTTAAAGTTGATTTCCTTTTATTGTCCATTGAACAATTTTGACAACTTGTGACTTAAATGAATTTCGACAGTTGAATTTCGACAGATCTCTATAATTGCGATAGTTTAATTCTGACAGTTTTTAAATTCTGACAAATTTTGATCCAATTCCGATGACTTTTGAATTTCGATGACATTTGATCAATTCCGATGGAAAAATCTGAATTGCGATAAGTCATGTCCAATTGCGATGGTAATTTGGAATTTCGATAAATTTGACCAATTACGATAAAAAATTTTGAATTTCGACATGTTTTGAGCAATTGCGACAAATTTATCCAAATCCGAGGGATTATGCAATTCTGACAAGACTTATCCAATTTCGATGGATATTGCAATTTCGAAAATTTCTTATACAAGATATTGCGACAAACACTGCAGACGTATATTTTCTTGATTCTTTGTCGAATTTTGGTTTTCCTGTCCAATTTAAATCATATCACAAGTTAAAATATGCTCATTACGTTCATCTATACACTTCTAAACACCGTATATCAAACTTGAAAGCAATTCCGACAAACCCTAGTACACAGAATCATCGGAATTCACTAAAACATGTTAGAAGTTTGTTTGATTGATTCCAATAGATTCCTATGATGTTTCAGAGTTCATTGGTCCATATATTAACACTTTTTATCCATGAATCAGAAAGATTGAACTTGTTTGAGTTCATCTTAAACCCTACGCATCTAAATTACTTCAAATGTGTTTCTGGGTTCGATTCGATGGTCAAATCATGTTATATGACTTATAAGAACAATATCCCAACCAATTAATTAGACTAAAACACACTCGTATGATTTTTCCCAAATTTAGCGCATAAACCCTAATTATGAACACTCATCAATTCGTGTTTATGGGTGTGATTAAACACTCACAACATGTTAAGGACTCAATTCCGACCAAAACCCACCATTCAATTAGGTCTCAATCACTCAACATCATTTAAACCCGATTTGACATAAACCCTAAACCTAATTTAATCGATTTAGAAAGATTTAGCTGTTGGATCATAAAATCCTTGAAAACCATGTCTTAAAATCATGAAAACAATGTTTACACTCACAGATTTGAAGATTCTTGATCAGATTTGTAGAATGAATTGTGGTCGTGGATTGAGTTGGTGAATGATAAATGATGGTAGATGAAGGGAGTAAATGCACTGAATTGTAATAATTGCATTTCAGATGCAGTTATTACAAATTTACTTTAGTTTTGTTTGAACTTTTCAACTTTGACACATTAAGTCCCTTAACCACATGATTTTTCAATTAAAGTCCTTACTCACAATTTATTAACTAGACTTGACATGTTTTTCACAAGAACAATTTAATACTCCCCCTTGACTTATGAGTATTTTGAAAAACATTTTTTAGATCAAGGAGGGTATCACACAGATGATATTACCACCACTTTATAAAGCAACATTTTTTAAGAAAATATGCAAGTACAAATTTTAATGAAAATTTTAAA
Source organism: Artemisia tridentata subsp. tridentata (assembly GCA_021014915.2). NCBI lineage: Eukaryota > Viridiplantae > Streptophyta > Magnoliopsida > Asterales > Asteraceae > Artemisia > Artemisia tridentata. The sequence continues at coordinate 275,821,858 of CP139506.1, forward strand.
ATTTGAATTTCATAGTCCCCCTCAACACTTGTTCAGAAAGAATTAGTAAAGTGTTTAAATGAACAAAGTGTTGACGGAAATTTGTACATGCATTTTTTTTTAAGTAAAAATATAGAAAATCTTTTTGTGTTTTTGATAAAATATTTACATAGTATTGGTGTTTGACTTTCTTTGTTGTTTATAAGAAAATTGTTTAAATCCTCTGGAGTCAAACACCTCAAACCAATCCGGTGAACTAATTCCACAAATCTTGCATGGGGCAAGGCTTTGGTGAATAAGTCAGCCGATTGGTATTCTGTAGCCACAAAATATAGTTCAATAGTACCCTGTTCCACATGCTCCTTGATGAAATGGTATCAAAGTGTGTAACACCCCCAATTTCGGATAGCAACAGCGGAAGACTTAATTGGGTGTTACGTAGAGGATCTTTCGTCATAATCATAGAAAACGACTTTAAAAGACGTTTTTAAGTTTATCATTCAAAATACAATCGTTTAAAATACAGAGATGTTTCATAGTTGAACATGTTTATTTAAATTTGAATGATAAAACATTTATTTAAACCACCCGTACAGGGTTTAATGCCCACTCCGCGCCTTGAGTTCCAGCCTTTAGTTTCCTGAGATAACATGCTAAAAGTCAACAAAAGTTGAGTGATGTTCATAGGTTTAAGTTTAACAGTTTGAACACAAGTATAAATGTTAATTGCATCGAATTACAATTAAACAAGTTAAAATCAAGTTATTATTGCATTAAGCTCATGACACGCAACGCTTAACGGGCATCAAATATGATGTAAAGTATAAAGGCCCTCGTGATGGGTATTTGCCAATAACCCATAAGTTTGTTCAAATAAAGTGCGCCTGGGTGGCTCATCCTAGCAGACCCAAACGGGGATTGTCAGTACCAAATAGATCTATTCACAATTATTTACGTTCACTCGCAAGTGATTAAGGTTCATGATTGAGGGACTTTTGGCAATAGCTACTCAAGCAATAATAATAACAGTCATAGCATACAAAAAGTTTGTGTTCAGGTTTTGTAGCATGTATCTCCCCACAAAAGATTTAAAGTTTAAGTGTGGGCTATGAACTCACCTGGTAGTACAGTAGTGGCAATAATATCGTTATTCAAATGATGAAAGGAAACGGCTTCAACACACGACCTATATAGTATATGGCAAGTTTTAGTGGTTTGATAGTCTAAGTTTGGTTTATCGCGAATCATAACGTTTAAGATTTTATTGATTTGTTTGCCACATTAAAATGTGCGCGTTTAAATGATCAAAGTTATATATAAACTATAATGTTATATATAAAAGGATTATAAAGTTATATATAAAGATATAAAGTTATATATATATATATATATATATATATATATATATATAGAGTTATATATATGGGTATATATATAACATTTTTGGATGCGTGCTCGTTCGTCGGAGTGTAATGGTTGACAAAAGGGATCGTCGTTTTATAAATCAAAGTTGGTTGACGATAAGTTAGATTCTACGTTAACGATTTCGTTAAGTGGTTTTGTATATATATATATATAAGTTATAAAACTACGTATATAGAATTATTAGAAAAAGTGACATTAATGTCGACTAAACATATTTAGTTCGGGTTTTGGGTTTGTAAAATATTACCACAAGTATAAATCAGAAATACTCTTTAGGTTTTTACAAAATTACACTTTTGACCCTAACGGCATAACATTTGCACCGTTAGTCCTCGGTTAAGTTTTATTTATATTTTAAATCTAAAACTTTTAATATTTACATATTATACCCAAAAGTTCCTAGATTTACAGTTTTCATCACAAGATTATTAAAATGACAATTTTTACCCAAAGTTTCCAATTTTGACAATTTTAGTCCTTCGGTTAGTAGACTTTTGCAAATCAAGTCCAAAATTTGTAAAAATCAAAGTTTACTATTTTTATTTTATAACCAAGTTCAAAACAGCTTTTCTAACTTATGTGAACAGCTTATTTTGTGAAAAGCTTATAATTCGAGCTTATAGGCTTTTAACGAGTTACTAATGTAGCCCATTAAGGCTTTTAACGAGTTACTAATGTAGCCCATTAAGGGCTTGGTTACGGGCTCACATTAGGGTTGTAAAAACATAAACACTTAGCTTATATGATCAGCTTATACGATAAGCTTATAATTAGCTTGGTGGGCTTATTAGCCCAAATCGCTAATATTTGGTTTTGTGAAAACAGATTCTAGGTCGATTACTTTAGGTTTAGCAAGGTTCGAATTTAGTTTTTATAGGTCGAATGAAACACATGTTTTTTTAGTTTGGTAGCTAGACTATTAGGTCGAGCTATAAAACTTACGTGTTGTGTGTCTCGTTTAACTTATACGAGGTCAATGTTATCGTGACTTGGCTGTGAAAAATAGTTTTGGAACCCAAAATAATTCTAAGTGTTCTTATGGAATTCGAAAGTTTGTCAAGGTGACATGTAAACGTGCAATGTTTATGATTTATACGCTTATATAGTATTCGAATGTTGGTTGTTCTTGATTGTTAGTACGACAAAAATATAGAATGTCGAATAAAACTTAGGTGTTGTTGATGTAGTTTACGAAATATCGAGATCAAATGAATTGTGACATGCGAATATGAGCTAACGTATGAAATAGAAAAATGAAAAGATGGCTTACTTCACCTCAAAGGTGGGGCGTAATCACTATGACGAGACTAAGTTAGGCCGAAAGAATTATGCAGCTCGATTCTTGGTACACCAAAGACACAGGAACGAGTTTGAATGCTTCTTGGGTTCGACTCGAACACCTTCAACTTGTGTCAAGTTATTTGACCATGGGATAGTAAAACTTAGTTATATTTATGTGGAAAAGGTGATGTGTTTTTGTGTGGTTGTTTAGCCGAAGACATGCATGCATTTTATAGTGAAATTCTTAGTTTTAGCACATGCAATATGAAAGTGTGAATCGTCCTTGTGATAGTTCGAATAAAAGGAGACGCCAAAAGTTCCATAGTTTGCGTTATTATTTGTTGAGTGTAGGAGTAGAGAAAATGATGAATCATGATGAGGATGTAAGGTGTCATTGAGTAGTCACCGTTTGAGTGTAGGATTAAGCAAAAATGATGGTGTATTTGTATGTACTAGCCGGCGCTAAGGACCAAGTAGTAGAAGACAAATGAATTTTAAGAATTGGTTTTGTGGTTTGGTCGTGTACCTCAAAGGTGTAACTCACATTTTTGGACGTGACAAAAATGATATAGTAGGGTGCGTTTGATATTTTGTATAGTGGATAAGAGTTTGGGACAAATGCACTTGTTGGCCAAAACATGTTGTGTCGAGTTGGGTATTATACAACAATCGCCTAGGCCAAAATGTTGAAAGTTGGGTGGTGTTCATCAAAGGCCGAATGAGTTGCACTTTGACAGTTTTAAGGCTATTAAATGATCGAGTTTGAGTGAGGTGTTTATTTCTCTCGATTCTTAGCTAAGTCGAGAATGGAGTCGGGTAGAATATTGATATCGTTGTTAAGTTAAATTGCTCACAATTTAATCAAAGCGTTCGACGTTTAGCAGCCAAACCGAAATCTTATATATATAGAACTTGGGCTTTGTTTGGTGATTGGGCTTGTTCGGCGGATTGGCCCAAAGAGGAAAAAGAATGAAAATAATAATAAGGGTTCGTTTGGTATGTTTAGCCGAAATATTTGGGCTAAGGCCCAATGAGTTTAACAGCCCATTAAGGTGTTGGGTCGAGACTCAATATAGTTACTGAATATTCGTGAAAATTTCCGTGAGCTCGGGAATGTATTTGATCACATTCGTTTAATTGTCGAAATGTATAAACGTTAAGTATTAAACGTTAATTGTTTTAAGTAATTCGCGATTTTTAGATTATCAAGGCTCGTGTGCAAGCATTGTTTCTTGGTGAATGATAATCACAAATATCGTTGTGATTTAACGTAGTATAGCATAAATAACAAAAAAAAAATTTGTTACTAGTAGAAAGGGTTATTAAATAACGTAATGATTTATTAATCATTTATTAGCATTTACTATTCATAGGGGAAGATTATGAGAGGTTATCAAAGTGCGATATGTTTGGACTTCGAATGTTGAACGGTGTTGCATGAAATGGAAATGGCACTCTGGGAGTCGCAGTACATGGGAATCTTGTTGAAAATGTAACTGTAGTCAATCAACTGTGAGCGCATACAGATGACTTGAGCACAGCATGCTGACATGGCTACATATTCTGATTCTATGGAGGACAGTGAGGTACAATCCTGCTTCTTTGACTGCCAAGACACAAGTTTGTCTCCTAGAAACTGCACTCCCCCATATGTACTTTTACGTGTGTCTAGACATCCTTCATGATCAGCATCTGAAAAAAAATTAGTTTAAAGCCAGAATCCTTCGGATACCAGATCCCCAAATGAATGGTTCCCTTTATGTATCGAAGAATTCTTTTAACCTCAGAGAGGTGTCTTTCAGTAGGTCGAGACTGATAGCGGGAGCATAGATACGTAGCAAATACAATATCTGGTCGGCTGGCTGATAGATACATGAATGACCCAATCATACTTCGGTATTTGGTAGGGTCAATTGGTGTCCCATGTAAATCAGCATCGAGTTTTGGAGATGATGCAAACATAGGAGTATTATATGTGTCACAACTTGTCATGCCATGTTTCTTTAAAATCTCTAGAGCTTATTTGGACTGATTTAGAAAAATACCATGGGGGGATTGATGAACTTGTTGTCCTAAGAAGAACGTAAGTTCACCCATCATAGACATCTGAAAATTTTGTTTCATTAGTTTCGCAAAAGCATTTGAGTACTTTTTATGTGTTAAACCAAAAATGATATCATCAACATAAATTTGAACAATTAAGATGTCCTCCCCGTGTTTTTGAATAAATAGTGTAGGATCAACAGATTATTTGGTAAAATGATTAGCAATTAAGAATGCTGGCAGTTTATCGTATCATGCCCTCGGGGCTTGTTTAAGGCTATAGAGGGCTTTCTTGAGTCTATACACATGGTTTGGACGTTCTGGATTGATGAAGCCCTCTGGTTGTTGAACATATACTTCTTCAAGGAGTTGCCCATTCAGGAATGCAGTTTTCACATCCATTTGATAAACGGTGATGTTCTTGTGAGTAGCATACGCCAGAAACATGCGAACAGCTTCAAGTCTAGCCACTGGTGCAAAGGATTCTTCAAAGTCAATACCTTCTTCTTGGCTAAAGCCTTTGGCAACCAGACGAGATTTGTTACGAATAACTGTTCCATCAGCATCTAGTTTTTTTTCTTTTCCAAATCCATTTAAGTCCGGCAATGTAGACTCCATCAGGTTTTTCTACCAGTTCCCAAACTTCAAGAAATTTGAATTGATCAAGTTCTTCTTGCATTGATTCAATCCAGTTGTCATAAGTTAAGGCTTCTTTAATATTCTTTGGTTCTGCTTGACAGACGGTAAGTGCATAAATGCATGTTTCACCATCTGTGTGAAGTCTTTTCCGTGTCATGACTGGATTGTCTGGATTACGAATCACATTCACTAAAGGATGATCTCTTGTCCATTTATGGGTTAAAGGGCAATGTTGAAATTTTTTTTGCATATTAGACTGATCCAAGTTGCTCGTTGACGACTCAGCAATATCGGGAACGGTTGAAGCCGGAGCAAATGGATTAAGGAATGAATTTCCGTCATAATTTGCAGGTGTGGGTACTTCTTGTTGTGGGGGATCTTCTGTTGCATTCTCAGTATTGGAAGCGGTTTGTTCTACTGTTGATGGTGATTCTGTTGGAGGTGCATCTGCAGCAACTATTGTTGTTGTAGTAGCAGGTGTATCAGGTACTGGAATATGAACCGGTTGTGCAGCAAAACTGGTGGATACATCTGGTGCATGACTAACAAAAGAATCATCGAACAGTGGAGCAAACAAGTTTTCGAAATCCTTACGGTTAAGGGAGAGTGGTGCAGCTGATTGATCAGGAAAATTAAGACGGTTAGTTTCGGGTCCTAAGTTGTTTTGCTCAGAAGCCATTTCTGTGAGTTCATCAAAACTAGCATGTATTGTCTCTTTAATTTCTCTAGTGCGACGGTTCCAGATACGAAAAACTTTTGAGTTCTCACAGTATCCAACAAAGATTCCAATGTCAGCTTTGGCTTTCAGTTTTCCAAAGTCACCACAATCATTATTTGGGTAACAGAGGGCCCCAAATACATGAAAGTAATTTATGTTTGGTTTACGGTTATGAACAAGCTCATGCGAAGTTTTGTGATGCCTTTTGTTGATCATACAACGGTTTTGAGTGTAACAAGCGGTTGAGACAGCTTCAACCCATAGGTAATCAGGTAATTGAGCATTGATTAAAATTGTCCTTGCAGCTTCCACTAACGTCCTGTTTCATCTTTCGAAAACCCCATTCTGTTCTGGACTTCTGGCAATAGATGTTTGATGTTCAATTCCTACTTTCTTAAAATACTCACGAAGAGTTTGATTCTTAAATTCGATTCCATTATCTGTTCTGACTTTTCTAACTGTATTTCGAAGCTGAACCTGAATTTTAGTGAGAAAGGTGATGATCATCGAAGGAGCTTGATCTTTGGTTCGTAGAAAGTAGACCCAAGTCCATCTGGAAACATCATCGATGATTACCAAAATGTAGCATTTCCCGTTGATTGTTTGAGCACGCATCGGGCCACACAAATCCATATGGAGAAGTTGAAGAACATGATGAGTACTGTGCTCGATTTTAGAAGGAAAATGAGCACAAGTACTTTTCCCTTGTTCACATGCTGGACATAAGTGATCTTTAGCTTACTGAAACCTTGGACGACCGTCGACTAATTTATGACGAGCAAGATCTGTCATGGTCTAGAAATTCAAATGAGACAGTCGTTTGTGCCATAGCCAAGATTTTGTAGAGTGTTCTTTGGAGAGTAAACATATGGGAGAAGAAGCGGTCATGTCAGACATAGAAATGGTGTAGAGACTCATTCCGCGTTTTCCCATCATGAAATCGTTCCCTTGTAAATCACAAACGAAGCAACTTTTCTCCCTAAAAGCTACTTCCAAATCACCATCACAAAATTGCCCTACTGAGAAAAGGTTGTGTCCAAGGCCTTCGACATAGTATACACGGCTAATCTCGATGTTGCCATTGACATAGTCCCCATAGCCCATTATAGCAGCGAAGTGATCATTCCCGAATCTAACAGTTCCTATGAACTTTGCAACAAAGTTTACTAAAAGTTTGAGGTTGCCTGTCATATGTCGGGAACAGCCGCTATCAACAATCCAAAGAACTATTTGAATCACCTGCATCACATGAAGACAATGCAGATGGAGAGATGGTAACGGTGGAACCCGTTGGGTTAGTAGCACAATTAGAAAACATTTTAGGTAACCAAGTAAAACTAGGTTTCCTCTGTAGCCAACGTTGCCATGTCCAACTAGATTTGGCTTTCTTCTTAGTAAATGCACTAGGTGATTGGATTGTTTTATTAGCAACTATGGTTTTGTCTACGGCAGTCTTAGAAACTATACTTGGCGGTTTTCCAAATATGGACTTAGAAGCAGTAGTGGGCCTAGAGGAAATGCCATATGTAAGTTTCTGATTACGAGACAAAAGAGACTTTGCAACACAGTTTTTATGATTACCAGACAATATACTTGTACGACAAAACACACAAGAAATATCAACATTCAAAACATTCATAACATTCAAAGTCTTAGCATTTGTTACATCAAGATTCGTATTACAAATTTTTAAGTTTGATTATACATCAGACGCAACATGCTTTTTATTCAAACTCCTAAGGTGGTCTTCTACTTCTTGGTCTTTAGTGTGCCGCTCTTACGTTGCCAGATACTAGTCTTCTTTTTGTTTCTTTTAGGCTTGGATCTACTAACGCTAGGAGGGGTGACTATTCCTGTAGAATTCAAAGCATTCACATTAGTTGTATCAGGGATGCTTTCCTAGGTGTTTCATCGAATTTATACATTCCTGGTGCAATCACATTAGTGTGAACAAATTTCCCTTTTTCAAGTAATTTAATTTCTTTTTTAGTTCAATGATGATGTGATTATTTTGTTGAATTTTGGAATCAAATTCTCGATTTAAGCGAACAGTGTCATTTCGATTTTGACAAACTTCATCAATGTCCTTTTCATATTCAAAAATTTGACGTTTTAAAACAGCATTTTCTTTTTCAATATTCTGAATTTTGGAAGCATGACTGTTTTGAAAGGACATTGATTCTTTTTTACTTTGTAATTTTAACTCAAAATCCAAACTCTGAGTTTGACACCATTGCAACTTTTGATTGAGTTGAAAATTTTCTTTTGAAAGCTTGTTTTGCACCTCATCATTGATTTTGCTAATTCTCTCATTTTCTCTTTTCAAATTCTCAATTTCAAGTCTCAACATTTCAGTATCAGCAGAATGATTATCAACAATGTTGGGAATTATTAGAAGAACAGACTTAAGTCTGCTAATGTACTCGTTAAATCTGTTAGTATTAGTTATGTCATAGTTAAGTCTGCCAGTACAAAGTTAAGTCTGGCAGGCATAGTTACATAGTTAAGTCTGTTTATCAGAAATAGTTAAGTCTGGTTATGTTATCAGAATAGTTAGCTATATTTTAGGAAAGGATATAGTCGTATAAGTTATCTTATTAGAAGATATGTTTATCCTTTCACACGTTTTGTATCTAGGGTTTTCCTTAGAGTATAAAAGGAACACTAAGGCATTATGTAATAGACGATATAGTGAAGCTTAGAAAAGATTAATAGAATTACGAAGTTAGTAAATTATGTTCTTCAATGTTATTGTTAAGATTCCGCATTAACAATCAACAACCAGTTTAGAGTTTCTCACTTAGATCAATTTGGATTTATTCAAGTTGTCTATTAAGTAACACAGGCTACTTAGATCCATAACTCGTGTGGACTCTGAGTACGAAGAAACACAAAAACCACAAACACTCATTCACTAAACAATCCTGCACAATGTCTCAAAAGGGTGGTGATGAATACTCAAACCATATCAGTGATGATGAAGTTTCAAATCATGAAGATTCTGCATCAGAAACCAATACAACTAAACAACAACAACAAAGCATCCCTGCAACAACCACTATATCTAACATCAAACTCCCAATCTTGAAGAAGGAGGAGTATGACATCTGGGCTATGGAGATGGAGCATTATCTAGAGTATATTGATAATGATGTCTGGAAAGTAATTCAGAATGGCAATTCAAAGAATATGATCTCAGGTGGAAAAGATGGTGTTGTTAGGGTGTTTCCACCAGTATCTGCTACAGAGATACATGCTGTGGAAAAGGAGAGGAAAGCCAAAACCATACTACTGATGGAACTTCCCAAGGAGCACTTAAGAAGGTTTCATGGGATGGATGATGCCAAGGAAATTTGGGAAGCTATCAGAACCAGATTTGGTGGGAATGCAAATTCAAAGAAGATGCAGAAGGCTGTCTTAAAGCAAGAATTTGAAGCATTACTGTAACAAGTTCTGAAGGGTTGGAAAAAGGATATGATAGGTTCCAACATCTCCTCTCTCAGTTGGAAGCTCATGGTGTGCTGTGTCTAATGAAGATGCAAATCACAAATTTCTCAGGTCTTTGCCAAAAGAATAGGTCGAATGTGGCAATGAACATGAGAATGAAAGATGATGTTGACACCTTATCAATTGACGATTTGTACAACAACCTTAGGGTCTTTGAACATGACATCAAAGGTGTTTCAAAGGCATCTTCCAGTGCTGCTAATGTTGCTTTTGTCTCCCAAAGCAAGAGCAGTACTAACAAAGTTAATTCTGGTGGTTATTCTTCTGGTGTTTATGCTGCTTCTTCAAGTAATACAAGAGAAAGAGAAGTCCCAGCTGGCATTGCTGATGAAGTTGTTTATTCCCTCTTTACAAAGAATTCAGAAGAACCAGATCTTCTTAGTGATGACCTTGAGCAGATTAATGATGTTGACATTGAGGAAATGGATATAAAGTGGCAGATAGCCATGATTGCTCTCAGGGTGAAAAAGTTCTATAAGCAGACTGGGAGAAATATAAGATTTGATAGAAAGACAGCAGTTGGCTTCAATAAGAAGAATGTGGAGTGCTATAGATGTCACAAAAATGGTCACTTTGCTAGGGAGTGCACAGCAAAGGTGACTACTGATGGAAAAAGGCAGAAGGATTCATTCTCTCAAGAAGCAGATAAGGAGGAGAAGAAGAATGAAATGGGTATGATGACTTTGGAAGCTGGTGCCATCAACTGGGGTGAACACACAGAGGAAGAAGAAGAACCAAATCATGCATTTATGGCCATTTGTTCTAGTTCTGAGGTATCCTTGTGTTCCAAAACATGCATTAAATCATATAATAGTCTTAAAACTTTGTGTGATGAACAAATGCAACAATTTGTTGACCAAGAAGCTACCATACTTGCTTATACAAATGTTTGTTAAAACTTTAGAAGCACAATAGTCACTTATCAAAAACAGCATCTGCCTTAAATGAAAAGCTCACATTCCAAGCAAATGAAATTTATGAAAAAGATGAAAAACTTAAGAGGTATAGGAGAATTGGAATGAAAGATGTAAAAGATAGGGATGCATTTTAGAAAACACTAGACTCATGGAAAGCTTCATCTAAAAATCTGTTTAGATTAGTAGATTCTGGTATGAGTTCAACGTGTAAAATTGGCTTAGGATATGAGATAAAATCTGATAGTGAGAATCTAAGCTATGAGGAAGAAATGGAGAGAACTGTGTTTGTTAGTACAGAAAGTGACTTAGCTGGTAAACCTACATACAATAGATTCATAAAAACTAATGACTTTAAAGGGGTTCCACCTCCATTAAATGGAGATTACACTCCTCAACAAAAGGAAGAGCTTGATGAGTCTTTGTTTTTGTATAGTAAAAAAGGACCCCAAACGCCTGAAACCAACTCAGATGAAAATCAAGTGAATACTCTACCTGTCAATCCAATGAAAGTGAAGGGTCCATCGGAGATGTCTCTGAGCAGTTTGAGTCAGAACCAGAAAAGGAATCAAAAGAGGTGTCTAGGTCTGAACCAGTTAAGATAAATGAACCAGTTGTGACTGAACCAAAAATAGTTGAACCTAGTTGTGTTTCACACATAAAAACTTCTAGGCAACATGTTGAAAGTTGAGAGTCACCTAAGTTTGATAGAAAGAAAAGAGAATTAGGGAAAAGTCACTCTTATGCCCCTAAAAGATGTTTTGTTTGTGGAAGCCTTAGTCATTTAATTAAAGATTGTGACTTTCATGAAAAGAGAATGGCTAGAGAGGCTGAGATTAAGAGACATAGAAGTGTTAATTCTGATAATGTGATGGCTAAACCAGTATGGAATAATGTAACCAGAATTAACCATGCAAACCAATTGGTTACTAGACCAGTTCAATTTAATTCTGGTAAATCAAATGTTAATTCTGGTAGATCATTTGTTAATTCTGGTAGGCCAAATGTTAATATTGGTAGGCAAAATGTTAATTTTGGGCAACAAGTTAATTCTGTTAGGCCCAAAGTTAATTCTGGGTATGTTAATGCTGTTAGATCCAGACAACCAGTTGTTCATAGACCACAGGTGAGCAAATTCAATCAGAGAAATAATTTTGCTAAAGCACACTCACCTGTGAGGAGACCCATTGTTAATAATACAGCAAAAATGTCAAATTCTAATGCTGTAGAGGGAAATGGGGGGTCTGCTGTTAAGGCCTCAGCATGTTGGTCTTGGGATCCATTTCAGAATGAACTTCCTATAAATCCCAATGCAACAGTGGATCATGTTCATATAAGACTTACAAATATGTTGATCACAAGGCAACCCAAGCCTTGCTAGGCCTGGGTCCTTAAGATAAACTAATTTCTCTTCTTTATGTGCAGGATCATCCACTCAAGAACATGAGGAGATAGAGGAATATTTGATAGTGGGTGCTCTGGGCACATGTTGGTAACAAGGATCACCTAAAGGATTTTGAAGAATTCAAAGGAGGTTATGTTACTTTTGGAGGTAGCAAAGGCTACATTACTGGTAAAGGTAGAATAGTTGTGGGCAATTTAGAATTTGATAATGTGTCTTTTGTGAAAGAACTAGGGCAATTTAATCTTTTCTCAATATCACAAATTTGTGATAAGCAGCATAAGGTACTTTTTACTGAAACTGAATGTTTTATGTTGACTTCTGACTTTAAGATGCCTGAAAGAAAGTCAGATACTCCTAAAAGTCCCAAGACAACACAATATGTACAGCTTTGATATGAAGACACCTGATCCTGCAAAAGGTTTTGCCTGTTTGATTGCAAAAGCCACTATTGATGAATCTAAATTGTGGCACAGGAGGCTTGGTCATATCAATTTTAAGAATCTGAATAAACTTGTGAAGAATAATCTTGTTAGAGGGTTACCTTCAAAAGTTTTCAAAAATGACCATACTTGCTAAAATGTCATAAGGGTAAACAGCATAGGGCTTCATGTAAGGCTAAATTAGAAAGGACCATCACTAAGCCTTTACACACCTTACATATGGATCTTTTTGGCCCTACTTCTGTGCAGAGTATTAATCATGCTAGTTATTGCCTTGTCATTACTGATGATTGCACCAGGTTTTGTTGGGTATTCTTTATGTCTACAAAGGATGAAACCACTAGTTTGCTTCAAACTTTCATTAGGCAGATAGAAAACCAGCTTAATCATAAGGTTAAGATTATTAGATCAGAAAATGGCACAGAGTTTAAGAATAGGTGTATGCTTGAATTTTGTGGGAACAAGGGAATAAAACAAGAGTATAGTAGTGCTAGAACTCCACAACAAAATGGAGTTGCTGAAAGAATGAACAGGACCCTAATTGAGGCAGCTAGGACTATGCTAGCAGACTCACTTTTACCAACCACTTTTTGGGCTGAGGCAGTAAATACTGCTTGCTACATATTTAATAGGGTAAGAGTGACTAAACCTCAAAACAAAACTCCTTATGAGCTTTTGTTTGGCCATAAACCAATCATTAGTTACATAAGACCTTTTGGGTGCCATGTTACCATTCTAGATACTCTTAGTGTGCTTGGCAAGTTTGAAGGAAAATCTGATGAGGGATTTTTAGTAGGATATTCACTAAGTAGTAAGGCCTTTAGGGTATACAACTTAGTGACAAAAAGGGTGATAGAGACTCTCCATGTTGACTTTCTTGAGGAGAAACCTAATGTGAAAGGAATAGGTTATAGATGGATGTTTGATATTGATTATTTGACTGATTCTATGAACTATATTCCTGTCTCTAAGGAGAATCAAGCTAACCCTCATGCAGGTTCCATAGAAGTAACTAACAATGCAGGTACTCAAGTCACTTCTGATGCAAATGTTTCTGAGCAAGAAGAGGAAAATGAGGAACTCATTGTTGTTCCCACAACAGTAGTCAAGCTCGATGAAGCTCATGGTGGCACAAAGATATCTTTTACAACTTCAAAGAAGAAGGAATCTGTTCCTAAATCTGAAGAACAAGGAAAAGAAGCTTCTCTCGTACCAAGGTTTCAGAAGATATTCCATCTTTCAGAGATGAACTCAATGCATTGGCTGATAAGCATCTTGGAAAGAAGACTACCAGCACTAACTCAGTTAATTCTGGTAGTGATCCAGTTGACAAGAAGGCTACCAGTACTAACATAGTTAATTCTGGTAGTGACTCAGTTAATTCTGCTGAGTCTGATCCCACTCATGTTGATATTTTTTGATAATTCTGAGATGCCAGAACTTGAGATCTTTGATAACCCAAGTGAAGGAATTTTTTATGAAGCTTCTTATGATAATGAATGAGTGATTACTGATTTCAACAACTTACCAACAGAAGTGAATGTCAGTCCAACTCCTACACTTAGGATTCACAATATTCATCCTAAAAGTCAAATACTTGGTGATCCTAAGTCAGCTGTTCAGACTAGAAGCAAAGTGTAAAAACGATCAGAAGCTCATGCACTTGTCAGTTTTGTCAAGCAGCAGCAAAGATTAAATCACAAAGATCAGCAACATTATTTGTTTGCATGTTTCCTTTCTCAAAAAGAACCAACCAAGGTTTCTGAAGCATTAGAAGATGAGAGTTGGGTGGAAGCAATGCAAGAGGAGCTGTTGCAATTTCAATTGCAAAAGGTATGGGTTCTGGTAGATTTGCCACATGGAGCAAAGGTTATTGGCACAAAGTGGGTCTTCAGGAACAAAAAGGATGAAAGAGGGGTGGTTGTCAGAAACAAGGCCAGATTGGTGGCCCAAGGGTACAGACAAGAGGAAGGGATAGATTATGATGAGGTTTTTGCTCCTGTAGCAAGAATTGAAGCTATCAGGTTATTTTTGGCCTTTGCATCCTACATGGGGTTCATAGTCTATCAAATGGATGTCAAAAGTGCTTTTCTGTATGGCACTATTGAGGAAGAAGGATATGTTCACCAATCTCCTGGTTTTGTTGATCCTGCTCATCCCAAGAAGGTGTACAAAGTCATCAAAGCTTTGTATGGATTACATCAAGCTCCTAGAGCTTGGTATACTACTCTTTCCAAATTTCTTGAAGAACATGGATACAAGAGGGGTGTGATTGACAAGACCTTGTTTTTTAAAAGGAACAAGAAGAATATCATTGTAACACCCCAACCCGACAAGGGTAAAGATATCACAATAATGGTTTCATATCAGATCAAAACAGAGCATACATCTACAGTAATACAAAAATCTCAAAGGATTACAAGTGAAATACTGAATCTACAAGGTTACAATGAAAACTTTCAAAACTAATTCTACAACATAATATCTTCCATCCAACTCTAATCCAGAATAGCTACCAAGCCTTCTAAGTCCAGAGGTACACTCTCACTCATTCCCAGCTTCCTACTAAAACCTGCCGCAGGAAAAGAAATGCGGCTGAGCTACGAGAGCTCAGTGAACAGATATATAGATGACAGAAACAATAACAGATATCAATACAGAAACCAATCCGAAATACAGATTATACAGATACCAAACTAAAGTGACAGAATAGGAAGGAATAAGGGTAAAAGAAAAGAAATGAGAAAGGAATAATGCACAAACCAGGTTTAGGGAAATACAGAAATCCATCACGAGCCCAGAGATAACAGATAATATCATAACAGAGTAATCATATAATAATCCAGAGGGGATGCCTCTCAAGTAACAGATAATATGAGGGGTGACCTCATGTATCAAATCGGAGTGATCAGCTCCCAGATATATGTGAAAGACGTGTATCGCACACACCATCAGTCACCAGAGATATATATAACAGACATATAACATAAATAGATAACAGATAACAGATAACAGAGTCAGAACTAGGATGCATCCATGCGCCCCCTGTGGCCAGAAACTCCTTAACACACCAGATAAAATAAATCAGGGACGGGACATGTCATCACTCTCCTGCCCTAGAGTCATGCCATCGGTGCATCAATGACATGGACATGAAACCCTCATGCCTAGTGATTGGCTCGGATATCAGACTGTGGTCAAGGTCAGGTGTCATATAATAAACAGAGTCATATCTAAGGTTCATGGCAGAAGGGTCATGTCAACAATTCAGATTAAGATAATAAGGTTTAAATCAGAGTTTATCAGATTAAGTTTAATATCAAAGCTTAAGTTCAGATTTAAAAGGTTTATTTCCAATAGTCCAAAAAGTATATCAAAGGTTAATGATTACAAATTTATAGCAATAATCCATTTCAGAAGTTCCTGTCAAAAGTTCATTTAAATCAATCATTTAATAATGGTTTTCATTGAAATGATCTTACGAAATAGTTTTCATAAAAATAGTCTTCCAAAACGTTTAGTAACTTCCATTTCCAAGTGGTATCGCTTCTTTTTAAAATAGCTTTTCCTTAAACAGTTTCATATGTAATTTAATAAAGGTTCAAAATCAATTAGGTTCAGATAAGGATTTAACAGGTTAAGGTTTACCAAAATCAAATCAGAATTTACAACAAATATATCAGGTTAAGGTTCAGAACAAGGTTCACAGATCAGATTCAATTAAGACTCATAAATTCAGGGTTCAGAACAAGAGATCAATCAGAGTTCAGGAAAAAGGTTCAGAATACAAGAATCATAGCAGAGGTTCAAACAAAAGGTTTAAGACAAACAGATCACAACAAAGATCCACAACAGAAGGGAACATAGCAATGGTATAGGGAATCCTAATAAGGAAGATGAAATACTGAGAGAAAAGAGAAAGAAACACCCTTACTGAAATAGGGCAGAATATCTGTACCTTATTAGCACAGCAGAAATCAAACAGACAAACACAGAAATCAGATGATCAAGACTTCTCCTTCTTCACACCTAAGGAAGACGAAGACAGAATTACTAAAGTTCCTTACTCAGATTATTACTCTTTGTTTATCTCATCATTTTATGTACTTTCTATTTTTTTGTAACTTTCCAGATTTAGTAAGTTTTCATAATTAGCAGGTTTTCCAGAATTTACATATATTATCATTTCATATTAGGTTTAACCCTTATTCAGAGATTATCATGGAATACAGTACATTTTATCAAGTTACAGAAGTTTAGGGTTTTAAATGACAATTATACAAAGCTTAGGGCTTTAAATGTAACTTCATTAATTTACAAGGTCATTAGTGAAAAACACTTTAAATTACAGAATTAAATGCTCACTTTATTCAGAATTACATTTCATACCCTTAAGTTTCACAATTTACAGATTACACCCCTTTAGTTTCATAATTTACAAAACCAACCTTATAATTACATATTTTACAATTTAAACCCTACAATATCCATAATTACCAACCAAGCATATTATATATCATAATTACAGAATATACCATCAGAAATTAGTACTTTACATATTTGCATATTTATGGTATCAGAGATCACAGGCTGTGACTCGTAATACATTTACCCTTGACCTGTGAAGTCTGGACCACTAAGTTTCCACTGTAGGCGCTCGTAGGATAACCTTTGAGAATTTGCCTTAGGATTTCCCTATAGGAACTTAAATTCTGACCAGTGAGGAATGGGTAGACTATAAGACATTTACTTAAGTATCTTGCTTCCGCACCACTCTGATTCGTGCTTTGTTTGGTTTAAAAAAAAAAAAAAAAAAAAAAAAAAAAAAAAAACCTATTGAAATTAAATTGAGAAATTTAGAGCTTATGCCTTGTACCACCTAAGAAGTGAAACCTAGATAAAATCTGAAGCATTGGAAATTGCGTAGTAATTATCTGACATTATTTGATCCTTACCTTCCGATTTCAACTCCGACCTCTGAACTTTCTGTCAATCATTTTGATCCCTCTTTGGGCAATCTGAGAATCCCCATGATGATGATGCACTTGATGCACTCTGTTATTTGTTTCTTGCTTCTGATAATTACCTATGAATCTTTTGATTCTGTCTTAACCATCTCTGTTCCCATGAGAAGTTTTGTGGCGTCGGACCACGAGTATAAAAATGCTTTCCCTCTCATTTCCGAATGATAAGAGTTATCTTTATTCAGTCTTGCTTCTCTATTCATTTTAGTTGTACTAAGATGAATTGAGAGCAGAAGCAGACTTGCGTATGGAACTTGAGATCATGAGTTTAAATGGAAGAAAATTCTGAAGCGAATAAATTCTGTGACGAATGAAGCTATGGATGATGTGATTCACTTCTGCTTGACCTATCTAAATTTCTGTTACCTGATGATAAATCCTTTGAATGATTTAGGTTCCTTATCAGTAATTCCGCTCTGTGTTCATTCTGCGTATGTCGGATGATGGTTTTGTTATCTGAAATTTGACGAATGATGGATGATCTGATGTACCAAATTCTGATAGACATTCTGGGACTTCCGTTAACTTTTTCGAGTGATTCGTTCTCCTCTTAGTTAGGGTCTTTGATTTTGATGACCTCTGAGACCGTAGGAAGGCTAGGTGGAGTAGGATAAGTTTGTTCTGTTCACGACTTGAGATAAAGTATGACCATCATGAGGGCATATTTATATAATGCCAGTATTATGACGTCTGGCCAACGTGATAATACTTACATCATATAACGTGCATTTGTTGTGGGCATAGGATATTTCGAGAAGTGCCTTAGAAGCTTTAGAAATTCTGATAACTATTTGAGATCGTCTGCGTTAGTGAGACTTTAAGTTCATTCTACCTATATGCGCAATCTGCTTCCACCATTATGCGAATTGATACATCTGGATTCTCGTCACGCATTCTGCTGACCTCTGAACTTCTGATAATAATCTTCAGTTTTGTTATAAAACTTCTTCCAATTGATATTATCGACAATTTATTTCTATACGCTCTAATCTGATAGTACATTACATATTTGACCCCTCAGAATTCAGAATTTACATATTTAGCCCTTTAAGTTTACAAAACATATATATTAAATCATAATTACATAACAATTACATAATTAGCCCAAAAATCCTCAAAATTACACAACAACCTTTTTATATCAGTATTAACACAAAACAACTTCAGAATTCCAGATTTACACTTTTGGTCCCTCACTTTTAATTAATTTCCAAACGAAACCCTAATTTCCCATTAATTCATTATTATGCAAAATTTACACTTAGGACCCAAAAGTTATATTTTTCCCACATTCTTACAGATGTATATGATCTTACAAAAATATCCCAGAAGTTTCAAAGTTGGCAAAACAGGTCCTTATGCATTTAACTTCAAATCGGTATTACTTTTTACAAACAATTAGAAACCCTACTATGCACCAATCATTGAACCATCATTTAATCATCATTAAAACACATTAATTGATCAGATATTCATCCAAGAGATCAAACCCTAGAAGCCACGATTTCCTTTTATTTTATTTCTTTATTTTTCTAAAATCCGGTTTTATCAATAATTAACCACGTTAATTTTAAGCCTCTAAAAATCAAAACCATATTTTTCCCAGATCATATTACTTATAAGGAACCCACGAAAAATAGTGAACATGCCCAGAAAATTCGTTTAACATATATTGCATATTTACGTATGTTTTAGACACTAAAATTACAACGACTTGATTTAGGCCACCATAATTCGATCTATCATTTTTCCCAGGTCTAATACATCATAAGAGGTCTAAATAAAATAGCCATAATGCCCAGAAATTCGGATTTCATATATTTGTGATTTACGTGTTCTATAGCCATTATATTATCATACGCATAGAATTAGCATGCATGGATCGATTTGAATATTTTATATGAGTTATATAACATCTAAATATCACTGGAAAAATTCCATATTAATTTTAACACGTTTGGTTTAGTCGCAAGAATTATTACCTTGATTTAGAGCAAATCGACAAGAAAACAAGAACAAGAATAAACCAAGGAGAAAACACAGCAAATCTTAATTTTCCTAGTTCCCTTGCACCTCCAATAACACCATAAAAATGCTTGTTCAATCCCAGAATTCGTGGAGAGGCCTTGGACGAATTTCTTAGATCGCTAGGGTTTATTTTATGTTTAGTCGGTTTGTTTTTTTGGAGAATAAAAAGAAAAGGATTTGTTTTAACTTATGAGAACCGACTATAGGGGGGGGGCAAGATCAGAATTTCGGCCCATAGGATCCAGAAAATATTGGGTTTGATTTTGTTCCACATTTCCTTATTTTATTTTACATGTTATTTAATAAAAAGAATAAAAACATTATATTTAGTTAAATGTATAATTTTCGGATTTAATTAATTAATGTGCATGATTATTTTTTTGAACATTTAAAATGATGAACATTGTCCCAGAAATTATTTTGTTTCAGATATAGTTCGATTTCAGATGTTTTGGAATTATTTCGGAATTTTATAAGTTGTTTTATAAGGTTTTATATTATCAGGGGTAATTTGGTAATTTTACGCGTTATCTGAATTTCAGGTATTACAATCATTCTAGTGCAAGTCTATGTAGATGATATCATTTTTGGCTCCACAAAAAGGTCTTGGTGTGAAGAGTTTGAGGCTTTGATGAAGGGCAGATTTCAGATGAGCTCTATGGGTGAGCTCACATTTTTTCTTGGACTGCAAGTGAAGCAAAAGGAAGATGGACTTTTCTTTTCTCAAGACAAGTATGTTGCTGAGATATTGAAGAAGTTTGATCTTGCAACTGTGAAGACAGCAGTCACTCCAATGGAGAACAAGGTGCCATTAACAAAAGATGAGAATGCTAATGATGTGGATGTGCACCTATACAGATCAATGATAGGTTCTCTTATGTATCTAACTGCCTCTAGGCCTGATATTATGTATGCAGTCTGTGTTTGTTCTCGTTTTCAGGTTACTCCCAAGCCTTCACATCCTCATGCTGTGAAGAGGATCTTTAGGTATCTAAAGGGCAAACCCAATTTGGGCCTTTGGTATCCTAGAGAGTCATCATTTGACCTGGAAGCCTATTCAGATAGTGACTATGCTGGAGCAAGTCTTGACAGGAAATCCACAACTGGAGGTTGTCAATTTCTTGGAAGAAGATTGATTTCTTGGCAATGCAAGAAGCAGACCATTGTGGCTACATCTACAACTGAAGCTGAGTATGTAGCTGCTGCTAATTGCTGTGGACAAGTCTTGTGGATTCAGAATCAGATGCTGGATTATGGTTTGAACTTTATGAATACTATAATTCACATTGATAATGAAAGTACTATCTGTATAGTTAAGAACCCAGTGTATCACTCTAAAACTAAACATATAGAAATAAGGCATCACTTTATAAGGGATTGCTTTGAAAAGAAGTTAATTAGGGTGGAAAAGATACACACAGACTTTAATATAGCTGACCTATTAACCAAAGATTTTGATGGACCAAGGTTCAATTACTTAGTGGTTAATATTGGAATGGTAAACCCATAGCTACATTTAAGGGGAGGTTACATTTAAGGGGAGGTTAAATGTATAATTTGTAATTCTGATAGTACAAGTATTAAGTAGATTTAATTCTGGTAGCTTTAGAGTTAATTCTGGTAGCTTTAGAGTTAATTCTGTTAGTTAGTAAGTATTAGTTCTGCTTGCAATATGTATATTTTCTTGGTTTTAGACTAATTTTTTAAGGAAAAGCGTGGATGGATGGAAATTGGATGCCTTGCTAGTGAATTTTATTCATGTTTGTCTGATATTTTGGTTAAATCTGGTGGATTGTTGGTTAAGTCTGGTTGACCAATATTAAGTCTGGTAGTGTTAAAATTTTAAATATCTTTTTACCGTTAGGTCCGGTCGTACATTTAATGATTTTCCTATTTAAATAATACCGTTGATATTTTTTTTTGGGAAAAAGAAGTATATATGGATGATATTTGATTACTGTTTCATCTTTATCCGTTATTTACTTCTACTTTTAAAATCTTTATTATCGGCCAAGATCACTCTGTTTTATCTACCAGTATTAAACCCTAATTCCTCAGTCAACCAGAACCTACAACTCCTCAAATGGCTCAACTCAAATATTGTGACAAGCACAATCAAGTAGGATTCTTGAAGAAACCAAACAAGAGTCAAGGTTTCGAACAGATAGTTGATTTTTTGAAAGGCTCACATCTCAGGTATGCCTTAACACATAATCCAACTATCTATGATTCCCTAGTCAAACAGTTTTGGAGGACTGCGACCTCTGAAACTCTTGCTGATGGGACTCTACATTTAAGGGAAACCATTGATAATCATGAGTTTTCTATCTCAGAAGCATCCATTAGAAGTAGTCTTAAATTAGATGATGCTTCTGGAGAAACTATGTTATCAAATAATATGATCTTAGAGGGTATGGGTAACATTGGATACCCCATTAATGGTGGTGGTTTTACCTTTTGGAAAAGTCATTTTTCACCACAATGGAAATTTTTGATTCACCATTTGCTACACTGCCTAAGTCCCAAGAGTGGTGGATGGGATCAATTTGGAAGCAATATTGCTTCTGCATTGGTCTGTCTTTCACTTGGCAAGACTTTCAACTTTTCAAAACTAATTTTTTATGGCATGGTGGCAAATGTGACCAGTAAACATAAGTTTTCGATGTACCCTAGATTTCTTCAAATGGTGTTGAGTTTTGAAACTGAAAACAAAATGCAGACTTATTTGTGAATAGCATTTAAGGATAAAAATTTTAATAATATGAAAAGGGGTTTTCAGGGGACACACAAACCATTATTGCTTGCTATGTTGCCTGGTGGTACTAACATTGTAGGAACATCATCTGGAGTTGAGGCACATCATGAAACTGAGGAGCATGCAGATCACCTATACCACAACCAAGATCACCTACACCATAACCCAGATCACCTACACCACAACCACCATCACCTACATCTCCACCACCTTCACCTGAGCAACAAACCCATGTTCCAAGTCCAACTCATGAGGATGAATCAGCTCCAATGACTGTGGAAGCTCTCTTACAGCTGGTTCCTACCTTAGCTGAAAGGATATCTGTTTTGGAGAAATCAAATGCAACCATGGGAAAAGCTATTGTGACCTTGGTCAGAAAGGTCAAAAAGATGGAAAGAATAATGAAGGACAAAGGGGTTGATTTCAGTGAAATAGAGGGTGCTGAAGCAGAAAATTCTTCCAAACAGGGGAGGAATTTTGATGAAGAACAGACTTTTAAGACTCCAACTCAAGCAAAACCAACTGGAGATACAGAGATAAGTCCAGAGGGATTAGAAGTAGCAGAAACTTTAGCCCAGTCTCTTAGCAAAATTCAACAAAGGAAGAAGAGAAGGCTAAAGAGAAAGTTGGTGATTGATGAAGAGGTTAACTCTGAAGATGATACAATTAAATCTGCTGAGAAGGATAAAGTTAATTTTGGTAATGATAAGTCTGAGAAGGTTAAGTCTGGTGATAAGTCTGTTAGTGAAAAATATAAATCTGATGATGTTGTTAAGTCTGCTGAACTTAAGTCTGCTTCATCTCAAAGGGAAGGAAAGCAGATAATTAAAGAAACTCCTCAGACTAAGAAATCAAAGAAGCAACAAGCTGAGGAAGAAGCAAGTTTAGATGAAATTGCAAGGATTCGGGCTGAGGAAGCAGCTGAAAGGGACAAGCTTGATGAAATTAAGAAAAGAGATGAACAATTTGCTAAGAAGTTGCAAGAAGAATTCAATGATGATCCATATATGTCATTGATTGAAGATGATGATGAGCTCAAGGCTAAGATGGAAGAACTTAAAGCTGATACAAGTCTGACTGTTGAAGAAAGGGCAACTAAACTTGCTGAGTTCATGAATACAAGAATGGAGACAGATACTCTTGGAGGCTTAATGGAGAAAATCAAAAAGACTCAAAAGAGGAAGAGCACTACCAAGAAGCTCACAAAGCAGCAAAAGATGTCAGACATGAAAATTTATTTGAAGAATATGATGCATTCTAGTGTTGAAAAGATGTGAGGAATGTCATATGAAGAAGTTAAAAAGTTTTACCTCAGAGCTTATGAAAAAGATCAAAAGTACAAGCTTACTAACTATGAGGATTCTATCAGAAGAAGTTTCAAGAGGCAAAAGGTGTCTGAGGTAGAAAAGGTGAGTGAAATTGAAAAGGAATCTGAGGCTGAGAAAGTATCTGATGTTGTGAAAGAAAAGGAAGAAGTCAAAAAGCCTATTATTAGGTGGACTAGAAAGAAGAGAGCAGCTAAGAAGGGAAAGCTAGGCTCTAAGAAGGATGTACAAGAGGAAGAAGAACCCTCTTCTGAGGAATTTACCATGGGGTTAATTCATGAAAGCTCAGCTCAGCCAGCCAAAATTGTGAATTGGGAGATCATTAAATCTGGTAAGAAAGGTGCTTATAGAATAATCAGGGAAGATTATACAGAGATTGTTTATGTGAACTTTCCAGGTTTATTGAATGACTTGAGCAGAGATGATCTTAAGGAGCTATACAAGTTGATGATGATCAAATACGGGGATAACAGACCTGAAGAAGAGTTGAAAGAGTTCTTTAGGGAGATTTGAAAACAATGTTTGATCCACCATCAAGAACTGACAACATTTGGAAACTACCTTATCAACAAGAAATTGTAAGATGGAGGTATTTTGAGAGTTGTCAGATTCATTGTTTGACTTTGCAGAGTGCTCACATTTACATGCTAGCCGAAGTTGAATATCCTCTACACCCAAGAATATGTAAGGACATTTTTGAGAAGAAGCTGTTAGGGTATAAGGATGATGAGGTATGCAATCAACTCTTAGAGTTAATTAAGATGCAGTCTCAAAAGGAGGCTATTTGGGGTGTTTGAAAGAATTTTCCAAGTTGTTAAGTGAGATTATTGGAATTTCTCACTTGGTGAAGGTGCTTTGCACTAACACAACAAATGGTTATCAGTCCACCATGTCTAATCCAGATAAGGACTGGCTAATCTATGAGCAAATGGCTCTGGTAAAGATACCTCAAATCCGTTTATGGCAGACAATTTGCCAAAAATTGTATGGTAATCAACTCACCAAATCTGTGATAGTGAAGAGTTGGCTAGCCTACAAGAGTATGGCTTGTGGTAAAGGCTGTGGGAAAACCATAACTGGTTATCAGTTCACCAAGGTGATTGTTGTAATACACCAAAGAATGGACTAGTCCAAAAGCAAACGGCTTTTGGTAAAGACAAAACAAATCCATTGATAGTTGATGATTTGCTAAAAATCATATGGTATTTCAACTCACCATGTTTCATGTACAAAGATTTGAAATGGTTATCAATGTACCATGGTGTTTACACAAAACATTGGCTACTCCAGAGTTGATGGCTAACTGTTGGGAATTATATTTTCATAGATTTGATGATACAAAAACAAGAAGAATGAAACATTAAATCTGGTTGCTGGAGTGGTTAATTCTGGTGACTACCTAGTTAACTCTGGTGGTTAAGTCTCCTCAGTTAAGTCTCCTAGTTAAGTCTGGTAGTGTTAATCAATGAAGTCTGGTAGTGTTAATCAGTTAAGTCTGGAAGTGTTACACAGTTAAGTCTTCTAGTGTAAAGTCTGATGATTACACAGTTAAGTCTTCTAGTGTATCAGATGCTACTGTGAGTCATACTACTGCTGGATGGATAAGGATGAAGAAGATATTTTGTATTTGAGTCAAGTATATCAAATAGATAATATCTAGATATGTTTTCTGTAACACCCCAACCCGACAAGGGTAAAGATATCACAATAATGGATTAACATCAGATCAAAACAAAGCATACATCTTCAGTAATACAAAAATCTCAAAGGATTACAAATGAAATACTGAATCTACAAGGTTACAAATGAGAACTTCCAAAAACACTAATTCTAAATATATTATCGTCTAGTCAACTCTAATCCAGAATAGCTATCCAATCTTCTAAGTCCAAGGTACACTCTTCACTCATTCCCAGCTTTCCTACTAAAACCTGCCGCAGGAAAAGAAATGCGGCTGAGCAACGAGAGCTCAGTGAACAGATATAACGATAACAAAAGCAGTAATAGAGAGTAGTACAACTAAAATCAAGAATACAGATCATACCGATACAAATCAAAGCGAAAGGAATAAGGAACGGAACAAGGACAAAAGAAAAGAAATAAGGAAAAGGAAACAATAAAGTTATAGAATAAGGGAAAAACAGAAATCTGTCACGAGCCCAGATAACAGATAATACCATAGCATGCCAATATAATAAAACAAACCTGTGTAGAGTGATCAGCTCTCAGACAATGTGAAAGACGTGTATCGCACACACCATCAGTCACCAGATATAATAACAGTAAACATATAACATAATCAGATAACAGGTCAAATCTAGGATGCACCCATATGCCCCCGCAGACAAGTCAATAATAATAATCATAATGGCCATAGCAGATAATAAATAAGGGACGGAACAGGTCATCACTCTCCTGCCCTAGAGTCATGTCAAAGGTGCGTCAATGACATGGACATGAAACCCTCATGCCTAGTGATTGGCTCGGACATCAGACTGTAGGTCAAAGGTCAGATGTACTATCAAAATAATCAAAAGTCATATCTTAAGGGTACATGGCAAAAGGTTCATGTCAAACAGTTTAGAAATAAATGTCAAAGGTTCAAATCAAAGTTTATCAGATTAAGTTTTATATCAAAGTTTAAGTTCAGATTAAAAGGACTATATCAAATGGTTCAGAAGATTATATCAAAGGTTCATAATTAAAAGTTCATTGCAAAAGTTCATTTTAGAAATTCTTGTCAAAAGTTCAATGAAAACATTTCTTTAATAACGGTTTCAATAAAATGATCTTTCAGAATAGTTTTCATAAAATAATCTTTCAAAACGGTTTTTCATAAAAACATTCCTTAAAACTAGTTTTCACAAAAGTTAACAACTGTCATATAAAATAGTATCATATCACCATTCATAATCATTCTTTTAAAATAACTGATTTTTTTCTCAAAACATTTCCAGGTCATAATTACAAAGGTTTTCGCATAACAGATTTTTATATCAGGGGTCGTAACAACAAGGAATCATGAAAAAGGTTCAAAGCAAAGAGGATTATAATAAGAACATCAATTCAGAAGTAAAACAAGTCAGAACATGAAAGAGATCATAAAAGGCTCACAAAACAAAGGAATCACACGGAAGGTTCACAAACAGAAGGGAACATAGCAATGGTACAGGGAATCCTAATAAGGTAAATGAAAAACTGAAATAAAAGGGAATGAAAAACCCTTACTGAAAAAGGGCAGAATATCTGTACCTTATTAGCAAAGCAAAATAAGCAAGACAAACACGGAACAGAATCAGGGCTCCTCCTTCTTTACACCTAAAGGAGTAGAAGACGGAATTATAAAGGATTCTAACTCAGATTACTATTTTTAATTTACCTTTTCATTTTAATAACTTTTTAAGTTTCTATAATTAACAGATTTCCATATTTAGTAAGATATTAGTACCCCAGATTAGGTTAAGTTCTTATTTAAGGATTATTATGGAATTAAAGTACATTTTATCAAATTACAAAAGTTTAGGGTTAATTATGACAAGTATACATAGTTTAGGGTTTTAATTGTAAATTCATATAATTCAAAGGTTTAATATGAAAATACTTTAAGTTACTGAATTAAATACATATTTTATTCAGAATGACATCTTAATCCCTTTAGTTTCATCATTTACAGCTTATACCCCTCCAGTTACATTATTTGCAAAACAAACCCTTTAATTACATAATTCATGATTTAATCCTTATAACCTCCATATTTACCAAACAAGCATCTTATTTTACAAAATTACAAAATGTCACCTCAGACTTATGTATAGTACAGATCAGACCCCCAGATTTCTAGAATTTACACTTTTAGTCCCTCCATTTTAATTTATTTCAAATCGAACCCATATTTACCAATAAATCCATATCTTGCAAATTTTACACATAAGGACCCCATGTTATATTTTTCCTACATTGCTACTGACTTAATTAAGTTTATAAAAATAACCCACAAGTTTTAAAGTTGGCAAAACACACCCCTATGTTTTAAAAACCAAATCGTATAACCTTTTAAAACACAAAACCAAACCCTAATCAAAACTAATCATTAACCCATCATGATTAACCTTAAAACACAATTAATGTTCAGATCTTGTTCCACAAACCCTAACCCTAGGTATTTCGTTTAGGTTTTTATTCGTTTCATAGTTTTCCCAAAAATCCGGTTATACAAATAATTAACCACGACTTATATGAGCTTCAACAATTCGAATGGACATTTTTCCAGAGTTATATAGATCATATAGAGTTCACATAAAATAGGTTTCATGCCCAGAAAATTCGTATAAATTATTTAGAGTTTTATTACGTATTTAGGGTTTTAATTCACAAACGATTTATTGATCATGCATGATTCGAATTGAGCATTTTATATAGACCTTATATGATGTAAAGGACATGAGAAAAATACCAAATCAATTTATGGACGTGTGGATTGGACGCATGTTGGTCCACAAATTGTATATGGATCACTAAGTAGTCTTGAATACCTAGTAGATGGTTAGGATAAATCCGAACCAATCTAAGTGAGAAACCCTAAGTGATTGTTATTGTTAATGCGGAATCTTAACAAGAACACTTAAGAACACAAGCAGGGATATCACTAACTTCGTATATTGATATTCACTATTAAGAATTCGTACAACTCACACATACGAACTAACAATCTTTAGGGATCCTTTTATAACACAAGGAAACCCTAGATGACACAGAAGATATACACAAATCTTCTATAAAGATACATACACGCATTGTATCTTTTCCTAACATAACTCTAACAAACTTTCCTATCTTCACGACCAGACTTAACTTTATAAGTCAACCAGACTTAACATGTACTACCAGACTTAACTTTACATAACCAGACCTAAATCACAAACAGACCTAACTTAGTAAACTACCAGACCTAAGTTGTCTGCTCTTGATACGCATCATAATTCCCAACAATCCTCCCCTAACTTGATCTTCATGCTTCATGAACTTCAAGTTCTTCTGATTTAGCCTTCTGAGGATTTAATCTTGAACACTTTGAAATGTATTTAGGTCTTGTTCCTTTCTAGCAGCTTGAATCTTGATAAGCTCTTCTGATATGGTCTTTGCAGCAACATTGACTATATGTACATGAATTCATATTAAGTTTCATATCTATTCTCATCACTTCCAGGTGTGTTAACACCTGTGAGAGGTGAATCATTGAAAGTTAATGGATTTGATGTCTCTTTACCAATAGCCATTACTACTGGAGTAGCCAAATGTTTTGGTGTGTAAGACCATGGTACACTGATAACCATATGATTTTAAGCAAATCATCAGCTTATCAACGGATTTGTTAAGTCTTTACCAAAAGCCGTTTGCTTCTGGACTAGTCAATTCTTTGATGGAAAAGCACCTCATCATGGTGAATTGATTACCATTTATGGTTTTCCACAGCCTTTACCACAAGCCATAACCTTGTGGGCTAGCCAACTCTTCACTTATCTTAGATATGGTGAGTTGAATACCATACAATTTTTGGCAAATTGTCAGCCATAAACGGATTTGAGCAATCTTTACCTGTTAGCCGTTTGCTCAGGATTAGCCAGTCCTTATGTTGATGAGACAAGGTGGACTGATAACCTTTTGATGTGTTAGTGCAAAGCACCTCCACCAAGTGAGAAGTTCCAATAGTCTCACTCAACAACTTGTGAAAATTCTTTCAAACACCCTTAGGCTACATCCTTCAAAGACTGCTTCTTAATCAAATCCAATAACATCTCATATCCTTCATCCTTTTTACTAGCATACAACTTTTTGCTCATCATTTCCTTGCAAACACTTGATGATAAAGGATATTCCACCTCTGCAAGCATATAAATATCAACATTCTTTAATGAAACACAATGTACCTTGCAGGTATGAAAATATCTCCAGCTGACAATGTTATGTTCTTCAGGAAGTTTCCACACTATATCAGACTCAGTTGGTGGCTCAAACATCACCTTCAAATTTCCCCAAAAGACTCTTTCAAACTCATCTTCAGGTGGATGATCTCCATATTTAATATTCACCAACTGATAAAGTTCTTGAAGATCCTCCCTATTCACATCAATCAAAATGCCAGCAAAATTCATATAAACAATGTTAGAATTATCTTCCCTTATTATTTGATATGCAGCCCTTCCACCAGTCATGATAAGTTGATACTTGACAACCTTAGTAGGTTCCTTAGTGCTTTCAATAGTCCCCATTGTGGCTCCTTCAGATGAAGGTTCTTCATCTAATTCCTCTTCAACAACTACTTTCTTGGATTTACTCTTCCTTTCCAAACCTTTTCTTCTTTGAAACACAATAGGCTTAATTACTTCATCTTGCACTTCTTCTGTTGACTTACCAGCTTCAGGTTGTGTATCAATCACTTTATCAGGTTCAATGACTAGTTCAGTCTCTTTAGCCTTTCTACCTTGAAAGCAATATTTCTGCACATCATCATAATCAGTAGCTTTGTAACCTTGATCTCTCTCAAATGCCTTGAGATTTGCTACTTGAATTTCTTCATATGACTTCTTTTTCATCTGTTCCAAAGAAAGATGCATTTGATTCTTAAGATACATCTTCATATCATACTTCTTTTCTGCCATAGACATCTTCTTAGGAATCTTTGATTTCTTTTGAAGTTTGAACTTTTCCAAGAATCCACCCAATGTATCATCATTACTTCTTGCATTAATGAAGTCAGCTAACTGTTTGGCTCGTTCATCAGCAGTTAAACCTTCAATAGTTAGCAGCTCTTCATACTTTGCTCTCACTTCATCATCAACATTGAGTAGTTTTGTAAAATCATCAGATTCTTCAGCCAACTGTCTTGCATAGACTGCATCTAACATCTTTTGTCTTTCTTCATCAGCAATATCTTGAGCCTTAATCCTCTCAATTTCAGCCTCAGATGCAAGTTCTTCTCTTGTAGTTTCTTCATTACCAGAACTAAGTTCATTACCAGACTTTTCTTCACCAGACTTTTCACCAGACTTTTCATCAGATATAGTCCCAAACTTTTCAACTTCTTCCTCAACAGACAAAATTAACCTTCTTCTTTTCCTATCCTGTTTGATTTTGCCCATTGATTGAGCCAAAGTCTCTGCAACTTCCAATGTCTCTGGACTAATTGTGGTGACATTATCTTGAACAAGTGGTTCTTGAACTGGTGTTTGAAGAATATTTTCTTGTTCTTGCTCATTTTCCTGTTCTTGCTCCAAATTCCTCCCCTGTTTGGAAGAATTTTCAGCTTCATCTTCCTCATCATCAAAAAGAAACACCCTTTTTCTTCATTGCTACTCCCATTTTCTTTACTTTCTTCACCAAAGTCACATAAGCTTTTCTGAGTGCCTCATTAGCCTTTTCCAAAATGTCAATCTTCTTTTGTAGTTGAGGAACAATGACAAGGAGATCTTCCACAATTATGGATTCATGTGCCTCCTCCCTTTCAGGACTTGGAACATTTGGTTGTGGAGGTGAAGATTGTTGGATAGGTGTAGATGATCTTTCAACTGATAGTGAGGGACCTGGTTGAGGTGATGGAATTGGAGAAGACCTAGGTGTAGCAGACCTAGATGAGGCTTGGTCTTGAGCTGCATCAGGGTTCACTTGTGCAGCTCCAGAAGTACCTGCATTGTTAGTACCAAGCATAGCAGCAAGCAAAGGTTTGTCTGTCCCTTGAAAACTCCTTTTTAGATTTGCAAAAAGTTTGGAAGTAAAGGCCACACTGATGTAAGGCACTTTATCCCTAGTTTCAAAATTCAAGATCATTTGCAAAAATCTTGGATACATTAAAAATTTTGGGCTCTTAGCATTTTTCACCATTCCTTTAAAAATTAATTTTGAAAAGTTAAATTTCCTTCCAAATGATAAACAGACCAATGCAGAAGCAATTCTGCTTCCAAATTGATCCCATCCACCACTCTTGGGACTTAAGCTCTGAAGTAAATGATGTACTAAAAACCTCCACTGAGGTGAAAAATGACTTTTCCAAAAGGTAAAACTTCCATCTGTGGGGTACCCAATGCTATTCAAACCCTCCAAAATATCCTCACTAGACAAATCAAATTCTCCTAAAGCATCATCTAATTGGAGACTTTCCCTAATCGATGCTTCAGTAATGGTAAAACCATTTTTATCTATGATTGCCCTTAAACATGGTGTCCCATCATCAAGAGTCTCAGAGGTAACCGACCTCCAGAACTGCTTGACAAGGGACTGATAAATAGTAGGATTATGAGTTAATGAATAACAAATATAAGAACCTTTTAGAAAATCCACAATCTGCTCAAAACCTGCACTTTGATCTGGCTTCTTCAAGAACCCGACTTGATTATGCTTGTCCACAAACTTGAGATTAGCCATGGATGAGTTAATGAGTTAGGTCTGGTTGACAAGAAAGGTAGGGTTTTGAAAAATATTTGCGTAGAAACAGAGTCGTGAGAAATAAAGATTATTTAAATTTGGAAGCAAATAAAGAATAAAAGAAGATAAATAATATCAAATTTTAAGCTTATATACTTCATAAATATCTTGTTTTACCGAAAATAGTGCAACGGTAATATATTAGTAAAATCTTTATTTACTCTGACCAGATCTAACGGTCATAAAATTAACACTACCCGACCTAAAAAGTCAACCAGGCCGAATCATAAACTTACCAGACCTAACCAAGTGAGTGGACTTACACACTTATTATAGCGAATGCAAAGCTTTGCAACACCACATTCCATTCTTTTCTGCAAGAATTAGTTGAAACAACAAGAAAGAGGAGACAATAACCAATTTTTGCAAGACACATGAGCTACCAGATTTAACACTTAAGGATAACCCGATTTAAAAACATTTTAAAACTTGTACATTTGCCTCCCCTTAAATGTACATTACCTCCCCTTAAGTGTAAATCCCCCTTCTTCTTTTTTTTCTTTTTTTTTTTTTTTTTTATCGCTAATAAATACTTAACCAAAATAAAAACGAAGGTCAACTTTCCAAAAACACAATTAATAACTCTTTCCCTGCAAGTATTAACTCATACACCAACCAAGCATTAAAAGACATTAAACCTTGATTTTCCCTATAAAACCACCCATAGTTTTATCACAAATACCATCACAAACCAGAATAAAACCTTATAAGCATAATGGATCCATCCAACTTAAAAACCATAGAGATTTCATCCGATTCCTGGGATCCAAATGACTCATCTTCTGATACGTCCTCAGGAGGATGGGGTGGATACTTCCCACCAGGATATTCATCAATCACAAGAAACAAGACATTGAGAGAAGCAACTCTGAAACAATGGCTAGCTGCTTATGACCTGTCTGAAAAGGAACCAGACAATGAAACACCAAAAACTTCAAGACCAACTCCTCCTTCTGATGATAAAAGTGCCAAAGAAGAAGACCCCTCCAAGAATGATGAAGAGACCTTTCCTTCGAAGATTGTGCCTTCCCTGAGTAGTGGTTCTGTGCCACGTCCCCCACCAAGCAGCGTGATTCTTGCACTTCCATGCCCAAAAGCATGGAATCAGTTTGGTGGCAGAGGAGCCAAGAAGACCATTCCTGACTTCATGGGTAAAGGGAAGCAGAAAGTGTAGGTGGTGATGTTTAGCTGGTTTGGGTTAAATCTTTTGTCTTATGAAGCCTTGTAACTTGCATCCTAGAATGCAATTTCTTGTTATTAAATAAAAAGCTCTTTGGTTCTGATGTTTTAATTTTCCACATATGAATTACTTGCAAATAGAAAAGAGCTAACAACTGCAAAACCAAGTTAAGCACAAAATACCAAACACACATACTATAGAAAACAAAATAAGTACTGAAAATAAGAATAACCAAGAAGAATAGCAAGATAAAGAACAAACAAATATACAAACTATACAAAGTTAAGAAAGAAGATCAGTTTTTCTTAACAACCCAGGCCTGAGTTGGCTTGAGTCCTTTTTGTGGAGCAACATACTTATAGGTCTTGTATGAACTTGCTCCAGTGAAACCATGTTTGGACTTATAGGTAAATTCATTTTTAAATGGATTCCAAGTCCAGCAATCAGAGAAATTATCAGCAGATCCCCTACTTGAATCTCTTTGTCTCCTTACAGGTGAATGACCCTTATAAAAATTATTTCTTTGAAAATTTTCATTCACCTGAGGTTTTTGAAAAGGTTGCTTGGGTCTTATAAAACCAGTGTTCACATTAGGTCTCACAGAGTTAATATAACCAGTATTCACTTTAGGCCTTATAAAGTTAACATTTTGCCTATTCACATTAAAGTTTCTGTAGCCAGACCCAAAATTTGGTCTACCAGAATTAACAAAAGAGTTAGGTCTGGTAGTGTTATTTAGTTGAACAGGTCTGGGGACAAACTGGTTAGCATGGTTAACTCTACTAGCATTGTTCCAAACTGGTTTATTTGAACCATGAACCTTATTAACATTCATTCTCTTTTGCTCAGCCTCTCTTTTCATTCTCTTTTCATGGAAGTCACAATCTCTTATTAAATGACTCAAACTTCCACACACAAAGCATCTTTTAGGAGCATAAGTGTAACTACTCCTACTTTCTCTGTGAACACTATTGCTTCTAGGTGACTCATTCAATTTAACAGATTCCCTAGGAGTTTTTATGTGATTGACACAACTAGGTTTAACTGTCTCAGCCTTTTGTTCAGTCACTAAAGGTTTAGTGACAACAGGTTCACTCTTCTTAACAACCTTAGGTTCAGGATTCTCTTTTTCCTCACTGTTTGACTCAGACTTAGAGTGATCAGAGGAACCATCAATAGATCCTTCAGAGTCATTGGATTGACAAGAAGAATATCTACTGGATTTGTCCTCTGAGGTAGTTGGTTCAGGCACTTGAGGACCTTTCTTACCATACACAAAGAGTGAATCATCCAACTCTTCTTTTTCAAGAGGAGTATAGTCATCACTCAAAGGTGGTGGTACTCCCTTAAAGTCACCAGTCTTAAAAAACCTATTGTACAAAGGTTTATCAGCATAGTCCTCTTCTCTATTCTTAAATATAGCCCTATTCTCATTTTCCTCATATCCTAAGCCACATTTTTTATTTGACTTAATTTGAGAATCCCAACATTTAAACAGGTTATTATTTGAATTGTTCCATTGATCTACCCTTTTTCTCAGCTCATCCCTCTCCTTCTGAATTTTAAGCCCTAATTGTCTATACCTTTTAAGCTTCTCATCTTGTTCATAAATCTTATTAGCTTGAAAGTATAGTTTTTCATTTAAAGCAGCATGTTGGTTTTGAAGGGTGACCTTTTGTGCCTCTAAAGTTTTTACAGCATTTTTATGTGCTAATAAATTTACTTCTAGATCACCTATTTGTTCTTGTTGCTCATCACACAAAGCCTTAACATGATTATATGAGTCAGTACATAATTTAGAACATAATGATACCTCATTACCAATGGCCATGAGAGCATGATCAGACTCCTCATTTACTCTTGGATGCTCACCCCAATTGACTCCTCCAGCTTCCATTGTCAGCAGGCTCATCTGATTCTTTTCCATCTTCCCATCTTCAACTCTTTTCTCATCAGCAGACTTCTTCTCTGGACAATCTCTTGAAAAATGCCCATGCTTGTGACAGTTGTAGCATTCAACAGTCCTCTTTGTGTATCCCACTGGTGATTTGTTGTTGAAGTTGATAGTCCTACCATATTGCTTCTGAAATCGTTTGACCCTTAAAGCAACCATGGCAATGTGCCATTTTATATCCATCTCCTCAACTTCAGCATCATTAATCTGTTCAAGGTCTTCACTAATAAAGCTCTCATCTTCCGTTTGATTGGCAAAGAAAGAATGTATCACTTCATCAGTAAAACTTGAAGCAGACCTTTCACTTGAAGGAGTTTCATAGTTACCAGACCTAACACCACCAGATCTAACCTTGTAAGTACTGCTTTTGTTTTGAGACACAAAAGCAACATTTGATGAACTGGTTGAAGCCTGAGTGTTGTTACTGATGTCCCTTTCAAACATCCTGAGATTATTGTATAGGTCATCAGGTGTCATAGAATCTACTTCCTCCTTAATCCTCATCGCCACAGATACATTGCCCCATTCTGATGGTAAAGATCTAAGGAATTTGTGATTTGCATCCTCATTCGAGACTGCTGCACCATGAACTTCCAGTTGTGTTAACAGATGTTGAAATCTGTCATAGCCCTTCTCCAAACCTTCAGTCTTTGAAACACTGAATGTTTCAAATTGCTGTTTAAGAACAGCTTTTTGCATCTTTTTGGAGTTAGCATTACCTCCAAATCGTTTCTTGATAGCTTCCCACATCTCCTTAGCATCAAGAATGCCATGAAACCTTTGTAGATGCTCCTTAGGAATAGCCATAAGAAGCAAGGTTCTGGCCTTCTTTTCCTTCTCCACAGCCCTAATCTCCTCAGCAGATACTGGTGGCATTATTCTGAGCTGCCCATCATTCCCTTGTGAAATTCTCTTCTTAGAATTTCCCTTTTGAATCACCTTCCATACATCACTATCAATGTATTCCAGATAATGTTCCATCTCCATGGCCCATATATCATACTCTTCTCTCTTCAGTAGTGGAAGTTTTATGTTTGAGATTGTGGTTGTGGAAGGGATGGGTTGTTGTTGTGTTTGAGAGTTACTGGTTTCGGTTTTTCCTTCATCTTCATGGTTTGATTGCTCATCCTCACTGTTATGGATTGAGAAAGTTTCAGGCTTATCGAGTTCAGACATTGTGAAGGGTGATTTGAGTGAGAATTAGGTTTTAGGGATTTAGTGTTCTTCGAATTCAGAGTCTCTCCCTTGCTCTGATACCACTTGTTGGTCCACAAATTGTATATGGATCACTAAGTAGTCTTGAATACCTAGTAGATGGTTAGGATAAATCCGAACCAATCTAAGTGAGAAACCCTAAGTGATTGTTATTGTTAATGCGGAATCTTAACAAGAACAATTAAGAACACAAGCAGGGATATCACTAACTTCGTATATTGATATTCACTATTAAGAATTCGTACAACTCACACACACGAACTAACAATCTTTAGGGATCCTTTTATAATACAAGGAAACCCTAGATGACACAGAAGATATACACAAATCTTCTATAAAGATACATACACGCATTGTATCTTTTCCTAACATAACTCTAACAAACTTTCCTATCTTCACGACCAGACTTAACTTTATAAGTCAACTAGACTTAACATGTACTACCAGACTTAACTTTACATAACCAGACCTAAATCACAAACAGACCTAACTTAGTAAACTACCAGACCTAAGTTGTCTGCTCTTGATACGCATCATAATTCCCAACGTGTGGATTGAGCGCACGAATTTTGCACCTATCGTATGGAATACTCGGCAAAGAAAAAGCTTCACGATCGAACCAATGAATCCACAAGCCCAACCTTATTTTTCCTAGCCTCCTTGGATGCAGAACAACTCCAGAAAAATACTAGATCACCTCCAGAAATTCGTATGGCTTGTGTGTGAATTTTGTGTGTGTTTTTGATTTAGTCGGCTAGGTTTTGGAAGGAAATAATAGGGAGTATCTAAATAAAAGGAATGCCGTGAGAATAGGGGGGGATGGACCTTATCACATGCCTATGGGTTGGCAAAAATCAAGACTTTTAATTTTGTTATAGTTTCCTTATTAATTTGTGATTATCCTTTACATAATTTACTTTTTAAAATCAAATTAAATAAGTAAGTGTAATTTCGGTCTTATATATACATTTTAAAGCATCAATGTAACTTTTGGACATTCAAAATAATGTAATGCTGTCCCAGAAATTAATTTGCTTCATATATAGTTCGTTTTCAGAAGTTTGGAAATCAATTCAGAATTTTATAAGTGATTTAATTATGTTTTATGGTTTCAGGGGTAATTTGGTCATTTTACAGATTATCTGAATTTCAGGTATTACAACTTCTTCCTCACTAACAAAAAAATTTCGTCCTCGAAATTTGCAGGAAGCAGAAAGGAAAGAGAACGGAACACAAAACAAAGACATATCAGACCTAATAAATGATAATCAGATTTTTTTTTCGGAAGAGACGTAAGAATTACACAGGATTTTGACGGATAAGCCATCCACAAAATTTGATTTGACAAATCAGATTAGAACGTACAGGAATAGATTATCGATAACATCAATTGGTAGAAGTTCTATAACAGAACCTAAGATTTTTATCGGGAGTCCAGAGGTCAGTAAAATGCGTGACGAGAATCCAGACGTATCAATTCGCATAACGGTGAAAGCAGATTACGCGTATAGGTAGAATGAACTTAAAGTCTCACTAACGCAAATAACCTCAAACAGTTATCAGGATTCTAAAGTTCTAAGGCACTTCTCGAAATATCCTATGCCCACAACAAGTGCACGTTATATGATGTAAATATTATCACGTTGGCCAGACGTCATAATACTGGCATCATATAAATATGCCCTCATGATGGTCATACTTTATCTCAAGTCGTGAACAGAACAACTTATCTTAATCCACCTGGTCTTTCTATGGTCTCAGAGGTCATCAAAATCGAATACCCTAACTAAGAGGAGAACAAATCACTCGAAAGAGTTAACGGAGGTCCCAGAATGTCTATCCGAATTCGGTACTTCGTTAAAAACATCAGATCATCCTTTATTCATCCAAATTCACATAACAAAACCATCTCCCAACATACGCAGAATGAACACAGAGCGGAATTACTAATAGGGAACCTAAATCATTCAAAGAATTTTATCATCAGGTAACCGAAATTTAAATAGGTCAAGAGGAAATGAATTACGTCATCCATAGCTTCATCCATCACATAATTAATTCTTCCAAACACAAACGTTCACTTCAGAATTTTCTTCCATTCAAAATCATGATCTCGATTTCCATTCTCAAGTCTGTTTCTGCTCTCAATTCATCTTAGTACAACTAAAATGGATAAAGAAGCAAGACTGCGAGTCTTGGATAGGTCTACTAGCACAGTTCGAGATTCGCCACCTCAGACTGCTGTCGTCACCGGATGCCTGGTAGTGGTGTCTGCTACAATCTCTGAACGCCAATCAAATCTACTCTTCTAGAACAAAGGTCATTCCATTAAATACGAAGATGGTCTACATCTTCCTCGTTCGTCTCAGAGCAAAAACATGCTGTCATACTATGAAAATTCTCCAAATACTCGTGAGAACATGATTCGTATTAGCCAATACAATTGGCATTATTTAAAACTCATGATGGTCACAATGACTACGGAAACAGTTTTTCATGAAACGTTTCAGGAAAACTTCATATCTAATTTACATCACCAATCTTTACGAATAAAACTGAAATACTTTACGAAAGTTGCTCTCAGTTAGCCATCTCCTATCTTAGGAGTTCTTGTGGTTGCTTCATCAGTCCTTCAAACATTAAATGAGGTCGTCTGATACAAAATTTACAAAGATAGAATAATTTAATCATTGATACACGGCAATGAAAAGCTTCACGATCGAACCAATGAATCTACAAGCCCAACCTTATTTTTCCTAGCCTCCTTGGATGCAGAACAACTCCAGAAAAATACTAGATCACCTCCAGAAATTCGTATGGCTTGTGTGTGAATTTTGTGTGTATTTTTGATTTAGTCGACTAGGTTTTGGAAGGAAATAATAGGGAGTAACTAAATAAAAGGAATGCCGTGAGAATAGGGGGGGATGGACCTTATCACACGCCTATGGGTTGGCAAAAATAAAGAATTTTTATTTTGTTATAGTTTCCTTATTAATTTGTGATTATCCTTTACATAATTTACTTTTTAAAATCAAATTAAATAAGTAAGTGTAATTTCGGTCTTATATATACATTTTAAAGCATCAATGTAAATTTTGGACATTCAAAATAATGTAATGTTGTCCCAGAAATTAATTTGCTTCATATATAGTTCGTGTTCAGAAGTTTGGAAATCAATTCAGAATTTTATAAGTGATTTAATTATGTTTTATGGTTTCAAGGGTAATTTGGTCATTTTACAAATTATCTGAATTTCAGGTATTACATTTTCAGTCAACAAATTGTAAAAGATACATGTTGTATCTTATTGACTGACATACATAAGCAAGTAGTAGACAAGACTTATCAACTTTGTAATGATCTCCTTTGTTCTATAAAAAGGAGATCATAGCTTAGATACTTAGTATGTTTTACAAGTGTTTAGTATGCTTAGAATTTAAACACAGAAATGTGTTAAAATGTAAAACATCAAAGAGTGTGTGTGGGACATTAGACATGGGGTCTAATGTTGTTAGGTTTGTTTAGCCTCAAGGATCTTTGATCCCTGATTAGATTGTAATCGTGCTATACTTGATCACATAGCATTGGGGCTAGTTTAATAACAAACAGAGAAATTGGAAAAACCTTGTTGTGATAGTATTGTTTCTTTCATTTGAATATTCCGCCAATATTATCATCGTACTTATCATAGTTAAAATCCTAGATCAAGGTCTAATAGCCTTGAGCCCAAAACGATCACGTAACTTATTTTAGTAGATGTAAGTAGCTCTAAAATAAGTTTTCCACAGTTGGTATCAGAGCGGGGGGCTCTGGATCTAGGAAAAGAAAAGGTTTTAGCTAAAGAAAGAAGAAAAATTCGGATCTGGTTCATATTTTCGTAACTCTCTGCAGGGCTGTTTTCAAAAGGCGATAACTCCTTCGTTAACAGTTAGATAGAGCTGAAATTTTTACTGGAGGTTCTTGGTATATCAAGGTAGATTTTCACTAGAGGGATCTTCAATCTGAGCCTCAGGTTGCAAGATATGCATCGTTGAAAACTGCTGCGAAAACAGTTGAGGTATGGTCGAATTTTTGGTTTTCTTTCAAAGTTTACACACACAAAGGGGAAGAATACACACACAGAAGAGAGTTGGTTCTTAAAAGATTAAAGGCTTGTTTATCAAGTTATTATTGGTGAAAAAGATTATTTGTTGCTTATTTGAAGTTAAAGTTGAATTTTTTTTTTAAATTGTGTTCTTATCATATCTTAAAGTGGTTGACTACACTTTAAAGATAACTTGTTCGTTCGTTCAAGTGACTACGAAATGACAAACACTTAAAGGAGATACATTGTAGTACTGATGCGCGTGATGTGTCGTTGCGGTTTAGCAGTTTTAATGCCTACTCAAGTTTTAAATTTATATTTAGCCGACTTATCAATAACACACACACTTAACGAGCAGTGTACCCGGTCAGTATGAATATAATGGTAAGTAGAGTGTCGATCACTAAGAGTGGAACGTATTATCTCGTTATTCTAATCAGTATTTTAATATCCTAACGCAAGGGGGTTTCAGCCTGAGAGACTGGCACGATTTTGTTTGCAATTAAATAATAAACTAAACTAATAGGCACGAATCAGCAAGTAGCACACACGTACACAGATAAATACTCGAGACAATAAGAGGGCTGTCCTTATAATTAAGTAGTTTGTCACTTGTTTTATTGATAGCTTTATATGAAGTGTATGTAGTTAATCCTTTCTCGTTGGTCCTAAGCTTATCGGCGAGTAAACCCTTAATGATGACTTATGTCTAAAAGTTATTCCTAAGTGATCAATTTAGTAATAACCGTGGGAGTGCAACCTTTCCGTTGCCACATTACACAAGCCACTAATAAACACAGAGGTGATCAATGCACTAATAAGTAGTAACCAAAGACATCAACATATAAACTTTAATCGATGAGAAAGCAATTTTAAGGGGAGTTGAAGTGAATGATAACATAATACAAGCCCATCAATCCTGATGAATTAAAGTTTGCTAACACAATAAAACAAAACTACTTAATGAATTAAACACACGCAGCACCTTCTTACAGCTCTTGTATCTTCGTTTGGTGTGTCTTGTGCTGCCTTCTTGACTGAATTCGTCCTAGGGTTTTCCTTATTCGGTCTTCGGTATTATATGGTACGTTGACTAAAAGCTCTGGAATTCGTCTGGTCTTGGGGTATTTATAGTTTCTGTCTGAGGGAAGATGCGGCGCATCTAATAAGTAGATGCGGCGCATGTACTTAACTTCGCGTGGGGTCCAAGATTATAATATTCAGGAATATTCGTACACCGCCAGAAGATGCGGCGTAACTCCATGATTAGATGCGGCGCATGTCCTCTTGTATCTTGGATCGTATCTGGTGATATCTTGATAGAGATGCGGCGCATGTCATGAGTGAGATGCGGCGCATCTGGAGCAGATTTAACTTGCACGTTTTGCTCCATAATCAGTCCAAAATCGCCAAGTTTCACCAAATGCTTGTTTTTACCTGAGAATTACAAAAGTAAACGATTAAGTATCAATCCTCATACATAATATAGTAAAACAAGTCAAATTAATAGGATAAATGATAGTAATAAAATGTACTTATTTGAGTTCATCAAATATCCCCCCACTTGAACTTTACTTGTCCCCAAGTAAACCTTAGAATTTCTCTTATGAAAATGTATCCTAAAAGATGTTAGGATTTATTTTTATATTAAGCATGTATTCGTTTATTTCATAATCACACAACTAAACACTTTAACGAATTAGAAGTATAATAAAATAATTTGATAAAAGCAAATCTAATCGTTTAACTGTCCAGTCGCGACGAATATTCTATCATAAGCTTGGCAAGTATACACATCTCCCCCACTAAAGCCAAGGAATAACAAGTCTAAAGCGGTAAAAAGGGTTTTTAGGCTTAAGGGTTAATTATTCTCTTTTCACTATCGATCTCAAATTCCAGAAAAGGCGACAAAATCACAAATACATGATCGAATCCACGAACACGATACTTGCAATTGCTCAAATCCTTAACTCGAATAGGCTAAATATAGGTCCAAACTTCACCAATAATAATATATCAAAAAGGGCGACAAAATCATAAATATATAGCCGAATCCACGACTACGATACTTAAGATTGCTCAAATCCCTAATCTCAATAAATCAAAGGTTTGGTTGGATAAAGAATAATGAAGGGCATGGTAACATTTGGGATATAAATTGGTGTAAAAATAAAAATAAACAAAACAAATAAATTAAAATCCTAAGTGTGGTTAATCACTATCCCAACCATCCCATGAATAAGACTCATATCATCGAATAACTCACGCT
The DNA here is from genome assembly GCA_021014915.2 of Artemisia tridentata subsp. tridentata. Taxonomy (NCBI): domain Eukaryota; kingdom Viridiplantae; phylum Streptophyta; class Magnoliopsida; order Asterales; family Asteraceae; genus Artemisia; species Artemisia tridentata. The sequence continues at coordinate 275,864,521 of CP139506.1, forward strand.
TTAACACTTGAAACACACGCTTTAGGTAGACACGAATTATACTCAACAAGATCTTAATCAAAGAATAAACCTTAATTGGCGTTCCATAACTGCCAATTCCCATTCAATCCATAGATATAGTACAACAAATAGTAGCCATATGAACCACTTACATAACTTTACATCGTTGGTTTAAAAACAAACATCCAACTCTTTTTCTTTTTCTTTTTCTTTTCTCATTTCTTTCGATTTTTTTTTTTTTTTTTTTTTTTTTTTTTTTTTTTTTTTTTTTAACTAAAGATGTGTAAAATTTTACCACATCACTATAATGATAATTCTGGATAATTTTTCCATACTTTTCATACTTCAGAAATAACGGTAATAGTGAAAGTAGTAAACACACGAAAAATAAACTCAAAAATATACAATATTTACTTTCACTTCAATTGCATTGTGCAATTTCCCGACCTAACCAAAGATAATGAATTACGCACGCGAACACAGGTAATGTAAGGAAACACACTTTGCCTATAGCAATTAACCAACCACGGATTCTAATCTACAGGGTAGGCTAAGGTGTAAGGGTGTAACGAAACATTTTAAACATAGGTGTAAGAAACGAAAGGAATGGCTCTGAGTGTTTTTCTAGGGGTATCTTACTCTAAAAATGAGAGTAACAAAAGGGTTTATACGGGGGTTAACTAACCAGTGTAGTTAGCTAATAACACATAACATATAAAGGCTATTTGGGTGTAATCCTAGAATTTTACCAATTTAGACAAGTCATTCCAATTATATAAATAATACTTATTATGGTGGTCTCGAATAGTATACAAACCAAGTTCTAAAGTTTACAAGTCACCGGCACACTCATAGATTTGTGAATTTTGAAAAATCACAATTTTTGAAAATAACGTCATGTGTGCAGCTATGCAACTTAGATCTTAAACAAAAACATGCTAAAATTTTTTAAGTTTGATATATTAAGCACATTTTAAGCATAATTTTTGAAAAAGTTTAGGACAAGTAATTGTTAAGTGTTCTAATTCTCCAATCCCCCCACTTAAGTTAAACAACGTCCTCGTTGTTTGTATAAAAGGTTAAAAACTGGAAAATAAAAGAATTAGAACGGGAAAAACTCCCCTGAGATTTGCTCGGTATGATCCTCCATTAGTATAAGAGCAAAAATCAACTTCTTGTGGATTAGAACGTTAAAGCTTCATACTTGATGTATCCACAGGAAATCCAGGAAACTATAATACCACCAATGCTTTAAAACACACCTAAGATAAGAAAGGTTCAAGCTTGCATAATACATTAGTAGTTAGATAAAAATAAAATTTAAAAATTAAAACTGAAAATCATCAGGTCAGTCGATGCGCCGTATCTTATTGAAGAAGATACGCCGTATCGAGCCTGGAATAAATACGGATCAGAATAAAGATGCGCCGCATCCTTAACCAGGGATGCGCCGCATTGAAAATAAACTGATAAATAGTTTTAAAGTCGGAAATAAAAAATGCAGAAAATTAAAATAAGATATGACCATTGCAGGAGATGCGTCGCATCTCAGGATGGAGATGCGCCGTATCTTCATGCGGGCCTGACTGACTCGACACAGAAAACAGAATAATAAAAGATAAATCTGGGTTGTCTCCCGGTAAGCACTTGTCTTTATTCCAGAGTCTTCAAGTTAGACTCACGTTCAGCCCTTTAATATCGATCATTGAAGGAGTCGGAATCATCGCGCTCCCTCATCGCCAATTCAGTAATATTGAATACTCCTTGCTCGTCTTTAATTTCCACGCCGTTCTTCTTTAATATCTGTATAAACAAAGTCCTGTCCCTTTCGGGCAGAGATGACAAAATGATAGACGGGAAATTCTTATTATCATATAGGCACAAATAAGCAAGGTGGGGTGGTAGTTCAATAAACACATCATTATTCAAATTCGTTTTCTCAACTATTCTCCTACGTTTGTTAATTACTACGCAATCATACCACTCATCATCAGAATCATTAACAACATTGCGTCTAAGTTCGGTAGGTACATTAAGGTCAATGAATTCCTCAAAGTTCTCATGATTAGGATTAGTTGAGTTGTTTTGAATCAATGTTTCTCCCATAAGTCTAGCTTCAAGATCGAGGTCCATACGCTCTCTTAATCCTAGCACATAAACACCTCTAATTATGCTTTTAACCGGATCTTGGCACTTATAGACTAGTTTATTATTCCCTACACTTAATGAAAATTTTCTGTTAAACACATCAATCTTAGCATGGGCAGTAGACAAGAAAGGTCGACCAAGGATTAAAGGAATCTTAATATCCTCGGGCATGTCTAATATAACAAAGTCTACGGGAAAAATAAACTTCTCAATCCTAACTAGCACATTATTAGCAATTCCTTCAGGTCGTTCAAACCGTTTTATCAGCCAATTCAATAAGTAACTTAGTTGGTGCTAATTTTCCTAGTCCTAGAGAAGTGAACGTCTTAAGAGGCATAACACTAACACTAGCTCCTAAGTCAGCTAACACATTATTGAAAGATATATTATTAATAGAACAAGGTAGAGTAAAACTTCCTGGGTCTCTTCCTTTATGAGGCAAGGCATTTGAGTCGGTTGCAGGGCTCTCTTCTTTCATTGTTGCCTTGATCTCCTCTTCAATCTTTGTCTTCTCTTTTAGTAGTCTCCTTAAGCTGATTGAAGAATTAAAGAAAAATTCGGGTCTTGCACCATCATTACCATTCATCGATCTTCTAGGTATATTAGGAGTGACTTCTTCAGTGGTGCTTATGGCCTTGACATGATCTCTTGGGTTGGTTTCAGTTGAGCTCGGTAAACTTCCATATCCCCTTTCTTGAAGAACTTTGCTCATTTGACCAATTTGTTGTTCCAATGCTTTGATCGAAGCTCCTTGATTTCTTGTAGTAGTGTCCGTTGAAGCTCGAATTTCTTTGATCATAGCAGTATTCTCTTCATGTCTTTTAGCAGCATCGGTCATAATTTGCTTCAAAGTATCATCTAAAGTCTGCCTCCTTTCTTGATAAGCGGGATTGAAGTTGTTCCTTTGATATAATCCCGGTTTAGCTTCCCTAAATCTCCCCGAAGGTCGGAATGGTTGTCCAAATTGGGTGTAATATGCTTCTTCAAATGTCTCACTTTCATTCTTATTCGGGCAATCTTTAGTGTAGTGAGGTCCTTCGTACTTTTCACATCCAACTTGGGCAGCATACGCTCTTTCATCACGCTTCTTCATTTCTCTACTAATTTTATCCAATTGAGCTTGAATAGCAGCAATCCCGTCAAAATTAGTGCTGCTCTTAGATCTAGTAGAGGTCCCATCGTGCCATTTTTGAGAATGATCGGCAGCTTCTTGGATTGCTTTCCTAGCATTAGTCGCACTCATTTGAGGTACAGCTCCCTTAGCATCCAAAATCTGTCTTGTAGGCACGTCCAATCCTTGATAAAACAATATTATCTCCTGCATAGGGGTTAGATAGTGTTGAGGACATTTTACCAATAAATCTTTAAATCGTTCCCAAGCTTGATAAAGAGTTTCATCAGGCTCTTGCTTGAAACTATTGATAGCCTCCATCTTTTTAGCAGTCTTAGCAGGTGGACAATATCTCTTCAGGAATTTGCTCTTCAAATCTCCCCATGTAGTGATTGAACTCGCAGGTTCATTCCTTAGCCACTTGTTAGCAGCTCCTTTTAGTGAGAGTGGAAAGATTCTTAACATGATTTGATCGTCAGTCACTCCTTCTGAAGTAAACAAATCTGCAATCTCCAGGACCTTTTCAACATGCTCATTAGCATCCTCATGTTCCGTCCCACTGAAAGCATTCTCTCTTAGTTCCTTGAGAAACTGACCCTTCAATTCAAATTTTGACTTATCATCAAACTTAGGTCTAGCAACTCCTGAAGTGTAATCAGCACGGGTACTGTTCATGTATTCCTCCATAGTAGTGTTTTCGCCCATTGTTTCTGTTTCAACTTCCTCTTTTTCTTCAGAAAAGTAATCAAGCTCGAGTGAACTTGAAAGATCAAAGCTTCTTGTGTTGAAAAGCCTTTTAAGCGAATGTAGGGCTCGTTCAGGATCTTCGAAAGGTAGAATCAAGTTCTTCGTAGAACTCCTGGTCATGCACTTCCTGAAATCAACACAAAAATATCAGTAGGGTATGCTCGAGAAAGTAATATATCAGATAATTAATAACGAAAACGGAATACGAAAATTTAAAGTTACTGATATCTGCAGACGATGCGCCGTATCCAAAAAGTTGGATACGCCGTATCTTATAATCGTTAAAATTAGATCAGACTTTATCCAGAAAATAGATACGCCGCTTAGAATTTATGAATGCGCCGTATCGAATTAATTAATCAAAAATCGATATTTATTTAAAATTAAATGCGTCGTATTAACGAAAGTTAATGCGCCGTATTTTCGTTACATTTCAAAATACAAGATTTTTGATTCAGAAGATGCGCCGTATCGACAGAGATCGATACGTCGTATCTGTTTAATAATTCGCAAACTGTTTTTAATTAAAATAATAGATACGCCGTATCTGCAAAAGCAGATGCGTCGTATTACGTTAACGTTTAGAAAAATTTTTTTTATCAAAAACAGATACGCCGTATCTGCTAAAGCAGATGCGTCGTATTACTTTATCGCTTAGAAAAAATTTCTTATTAAAAACAGATATGCCGTATCTTGGGGAAAAGATGCGTCGTATCGAATTAATTAAACGCGTTGTATTTTATAAAAATTAAACGCAATACGCCGTATCTGATAAATCAGATGCGCCGTATCGTTTGATTTAGCACAGTACAACGATAGCAGAACAGAAAAAACACGAAAAATAAAAACAAAAATTAAACACACAAACAAAAATAAACACACAAAAATAAAAGAAAACAATTAACACACAATACAACAAATATGCAAAATAATACAATGATGCAATTAATCTAATAAAAAGAAAAACCTAATTAAAATACTAATCAAATTAACAGATAATAACAATTCACTCCCCGGCAGCGGCGCCAAAAACTTGATGCGTGTGATGTGTCGTTGCGGTTTAGCAGTTTTAATGCCTACTCAAGTTTTAAATTTATATTTAGCCGACTTATCAATAACACACACACTTAACGAGCAGTGTACCCGGTCAGTATGAATATAATGGTAAGTAGAGTGTCGATCACTAAGAGTGGAACGTATTATCTCGTTATTCTAATCAGTATTTTAATATCCTAACGCAAGGGGGTTTCAGCCTGAGAGACTGGCACGATTTTGTTTGCAATTAAATAATAAACTAAACTAATAGGCACGAATCAGCAAGTAGCACACACGTACACAGATAAATACTCGAGACAATAAGAGGGCTGTCCTTATAATTAAGTAGTTTGTCACATGTTTTATTGATAGCTTTATATGAAGTGTATGTAGTTAATCCTTTCTCGTTGGTCCTAAGCTTATCGGCGAGTAAACCCTTAATGATGACTTATGTCTAAAAGTTATTCCTAAGTGATCAATTTAGTAATAACCGTGGGAGTGCAACCTTTCCGTTGCCACATTACACAAGCCACTAATAAACACAGAGGTGATAAATGCACTAATAAGTAGTAACCAAAGACATCAACATATAAACTTTAATCGATGGGAAAGCAATTTTAAGGGGAGTTGAAGTGAATGATAACATAACACAAGCCCATCAATCCTGATGAATTAAAGTTTGCTAACACAATAAAACAAAACTACTTAATGAATTAAACACACGCAGCACCTTCTTACAGCTCTTGTATCTTCGTTTGGTGTGTCTTGTGCTGCCTTCTTGACTGAATTCGTCCTAGGGTTTTCCTTATTCGGTGTTCGGTATTATATGGTACGTTGACTAAAAGCTCTGGAATTCGTCTGGTCTTGGGGTATTTATAGTTTCTGTCTGAGGTGAGATGCGGCGCATCTAGGGAGTAGATGCGGCGCATTGACTTAACTTCGCGTGGGGTCCAAGATTATAATATTCAGGAATATTCGTACACTGCCAGAAGATGCGGCGTAACTCCATGATTAGATGCGGCGCATGTCCTCTTGTATCTTGGATCGTATCTGGTGGAATCTTGATAGCGATGCGGCGCATGTCATGAGTGAGATGCGGCGCATCTGGAGCAGATTTAACTTGATCTTGTCCATTTCAGTAGACTCTTCACTTTATGCACGTTTTGCTCCATAATCAGTCCAAAATCACCAAGTTTCACCAAATGCTTGTTTTTACCTGAGAATTACAAAAGTAAACGATTAAGTATCAATCCTCATACATAATATAGTAAAACAAGTCAAATTAATAGGATAAATGATAGTAATAAAATGTACTTATTTGAGTTCATCATAAAGGAGATACGTTGTAGTACTCAGTGTCTCATAGAAGATGACTTTATTGTCATGAGATTGCGGTCTCCCTATACAAGAAAGTTGGGTATACGTTAGAAGTCAGATTTAGTACAAGATATAAGACACAAGGATGGTTTATTCTGCTTCATCAACAAGTTAGTAATGGTTGGTTTTTCTTCATCAATCATAAAAGCCTACAGAATTGGAGATTCGAATGGTTAACATATGGGTTTCAGGGAAAGCTTAAATGTTCAAGTGTTTAACCATTTATTATACTTATGCATCATCATAAGGGAAAGTTATTGATTCTTATTATTATTGATTAGTATTGCTACTGATGGTTTAAAATTTTACTGTCTCAAGTTCATTTTTAGTGCGAAAAGCTTAATGGAGGGTAATTTGAGATATTAGAAGGATAGATTGGATGTGCAGTATTAGTTTGTAATTGTAAAGATCATATTTGTAATATTCTCTATTTGTTGATAACAAAAAGGAGAAGAGATGTGGTGGATAGCATAGATTAAGGGGAAGACAGTATAGTTTCATTCATGGTGAGATTTAATTATCTCAATTTCTCTACTTCGTCTAGGGAAATTCAAACAAGAACGTTTTTGTTTTGTAATCATCAAATAGGGGAAGAATGTTGGGAATTATATTTTCATAGATTTGATGATACAAAAACAAGAAGAATGAAACATTAAATCTGGTTGCTGGAGTGGTTAATTCTGGTGACTACCCAGTTAAGTCTGGTGGTTAAGTCTCCTCAGTTAAGTCTCCTCAGTTAAGTCTCCTCGTTAAGTCTGGTAGTGTTAATCAATGAAGTCTGGTAGTGTTAATCAGTTAAGTCTGGAAGTGTTACACAGTTAAGTCTTCTAGTGTAAAGTCTGATGATTACAAAGTTAAGTCTTCTAGTGTATCAGATGCTACTGTAACTCATACTACTGCTGGATGGATAAGGATGAAGAAGATATTTTGTATTTGAGCTATGTATATCAAATAGATAATATCTAGATATGTTTTTAGTCAACAAATTGTAAAAGATGCATGTTGTATCTTATTGACTGACATACACAAGCAAGTAGTAAACAAGACTTATCAACTTTGTAATGATCTCCTTTGTTCTATAAAAAGGAGATCATAGCTTAGATACTTAGTATGTTTTACAAGTGTTTAGTATGCTTAGAATTTAAACACAGAAATGTGTTAAAATGTAAAACATCAAAGAGTGTGTGTGGAACATTAGACATGGGGTCTAATGTTGTTAGGTTTGTTTAGCCTCAAGGATCTTTGATCCCTGATTAGATTGTAATCGTGCTATACTTGATCACATAGCATTGGGGCTAGTATAATAACAAATGGAGAAATTGGAAAAACCTTGTTGTGATAATATTGTTTCTTTCATTTGAATATTCCGCCAATATTATCATCGTACTTATCATAGTTAAAATCCTAGATCAAGGTCTAACAGCCTTAAGCCCAAAATGATCACATAACTTATTTTAGTAGATGTAAGTAGCTCTGATACCACTTGTTAGGGATTCGACACACGGTTAAGGTGGTTAAACCTTTTGTACTTTGTGTGTATGATATATTGAGTTTATATGATTAAGTATGCAGAATCTACTTAATCACAATTAGAAGGTTATTACGGTTATGGAAAAGGAACGGTTGTGTTTGTTATATGACAATGAACAATGAAAGATTAACACTAAATGATTCAATATTATTAAGATAATAATACGAGTGATCTTGAGTTATCACTAGGGTTACAACCTTTAATCTTAAGTTTTTCTAACTTATGATATTGTTGTGTTTGTTCTAGTTCTAACAATTATGAAAGTTCTAAGTGTTTTTACATTATCAACCAACTATATGAACACATAATATCTAGTCTAAGATCTTTTTTTATAGTCCAAGAAGATCTTTACAATATTGCTTAAAGTCTAGTCGAACTACTTGCTAACTTATCTTGAGTTTGTCAGTACATAAGATACAACATGTATCTGTGTACACAACTTGTTAACTAAGCACATGGGGTAAGATATTATCTACCGTATATTGTTGACCAAAATATACATAATATCTTTTCATACTTATCCACTCAGCAGCAGAATGTACATTAGCAGCAGCAATGTTAACACTAGCAGCAGAATCCTTCAGCAGCAGAATGTTAAGCCTAGCAGCAGAATCATTTATCACTAGCAGCAGAATCAAATGTTCTAGCAGCAGGAACAACCATTACCAGTAGGAACCAAATGCACTAGCAGCAGAATCACACTTAGAGTATTTCTTTGAATAGAACCCGATATTAAACTTCTTGAATATTTAATTCCCAACAATCCTCCCCTAAACATGTGAATCCATTTCAACATGTTTCTGAATTAAATTATGGATTGTGAAGATCTTTCAAACACTTCTGTTCTTCAAGATTGAATATGTTTCTCAACAGCTCATCTGCTTTCTTCTTTGACTTTAACAATATCAACACATATCTTAAACACTGACCTAAAGATGGTGCAACTTCCTTGGATGGAGGAATTATAAGAGGCAATGATGCTGTGTATCTTGGATGCTTGTTTCAACAAGTGAAATCATCTATCAGCATGTCTTTGCAAGTGATGAACAAACGTGGTAAACTGAAATTGAAACTTTTCTTCATTTGACCTAGATAGAACTTTCTCCTTTAGAATGTTCTTGTCATTTTCAACCTCCATGTCATCATCTTGTATGCTCTTGTCTTTTCCTCCCTTACATTGGGTTTTTCTTCCTTTCTTGGACTTTTATTTCCTCCCCTAAAGCAAATTAAATTTTATCCTCCCCTGATTGGAAGATCTCTCACTATGTACCAAAATATTTCTTTATCCATTATCTGATCTACCAATGAGAACTTGTTATCAGACAGTGTTGTACATATAGCCATCAATTCCTTAAGAGTTTAAGTTGCTGCCCTCATAACTTCTAGGTGTGTTAACTCCTATGAGAGGTGATTCATTGGACATTTGACTCATGGTCCATCAATGGATGGTTTTTGTGAATCCTTTGAAAATCCTTGTTTAAGAAATTATTTGACTTTAGCAGTATGTTCATGATTTTAGAATTGAAAAATCATACTGCTTTCAACCATTTTGAAAGGATTAAGTGTATAACAGACACTTAATCAAAATTTCGGTTTAAAGCAACCTCTGGTTGTGTGAGAACCAATGTTTTCATTTATAAATAACTGCCTGTGTGAAGATAAACCTATTCAAAAGGCTTTCTTGGCAGGGTTTCCTGCTCATAGTAATTGTTGCCTCTAACACAAGTGTTAGATTCACTTTTACTAGCTGTTCTTTCTATCAGATGTCCTTAGACTTGCTCATTATACTTGAAAGTATAAAATGATAGAAAGTGAGTTGAGTCAGTTACTATCTGACCAACTAAGTCATCAATTCAATGTGAAATTTCATACTTAGGTTTCAAGAAAGAAGTTTTAAGGAGTTTTAAATTCCCAAACTCAGTCCATCATAAACCTAATATGTCAGCAACTAATATTATCAATTCTACTGCTTCCATTTCACTTGAAACATCCTTTGTGTTCACATGTTCATACCTGAAATTGTTAGTCTAAAACCAAAAGAACAAAGTACAAAGTACTTGTCTTGTATTAGAATAATCATAAGACTAACTGTATGAATAACACAATTTATATTTGTACTAGTAGCACAAACTTTTGTAATAGCAGTAGTATCTTTGAAAACTAGCAGCACAAACAAAAATTTATTTACAAAAACACAAAGTTTAAAATCATTGAGGATTAAGCATTCCAATACTTGCTACCAAGTACTGAAACCTTCCAACATCAAAAGCTTTGGTTAGCAGATCTGCAAAATTGAATTCTGAAGCAATTTTAAGAACTTGAATTAATCTTTTCTCATTGCAGTCTCTTATAAAGTGATGTCTAATTTCAATGTGTTTTGTTTTAGAATGTTGCACTGGATTTTTAATAATACAAATTGTACTACTATTATCAATATGAATAACAGTGTTTAAGAAATTGTACCCATAGTCAAGGAGTTGGTTTTGAAGCCATAGAACTTGTTCGGGATTAAACTTAAGCAGTTAGGACTGCTGATGGAAGAACAGTTAGGACTGCTGATGGAAGAACAGTTAGGACTGCTTAAGAGATCAAGGTGAAACCGTGTAAAGATAAATATAGAAAAGATATGGTATATATCTTATTTGTATAGAGTGATTCGGTTAGATGTTTTACTTGTATAGGAATCTTTACTTTATAAAAAGAGATCCTTAGTTAGGGTTTGATAGATATCGAATACATCTAATATCGAATACCTAATATCCTTCATACGAATTATCAAGTGTTCTTCACGTTCATATTGTAATCGTTTGATATATTGAAGTGATTGTTTGGTTGATATCGTTTGTTCTTATTGTCTTACTTAATCAGTCACCAAACACAAACTCATATTCTTCTAAGTACTTGGTAGTAAATTCCGCGTGCTATCAAGTATATACTCAAAGTATCCCCAACACAACGTGTGTGTTTAGATCCGGTCAAGTGGTATCAGAGACAGGTTACTGATACTTTGAGTTTAGAAGAACCAGAAGTATTTACTCACTAGCAATCAAGAAGATGGAAATGGAGACACCTCAAACCTCAATCCTTGCTAAACTCCCCATGCTGAAACAGAATGAATACGATTTATGGCGGCTCAGAATAGAGCAATATTTCATGGTGCAAGACTATGCGTTATGGGATATTATTATCAATGGTGATTCCTTCAAACCAATTGCTGTTGAAGAAACACGTGCTGATGGTTCCAAGATCACAAAGCTTAACACTGAGCCAGTTACAAACGAGGAGAGAATCAAAAAGAAGAATGATCAGAAGGCTAGGAATTTGTTACTAATGGCAATTCCTAATGATCAAGTGCTGAACTTTAGCCATTACGAGTCGGCTAAAACTCTTTTTGAAGCAGTGGTGGAAAGATTTGGTGGCAATGAAGCTACCAAGAAGGCACAGAAAACCCTAATCAATCAAAGTTATGAAAACTTCACTACATCAAGCAATGAAACTTTGGACCATATCTTTAATAGGCTTCAAAAGATCATCAGTCAACTTACTGTGTTGAAGATTGTGATACCTCAGGAAGATCTCAACATGAAGTTTCTAAATAGTTTACCTGCTGAATGGAACACTTATGTTGTGGTTTGGAGCAATAAACCAGAGCTGGAGAAAATGACAATGAATGAGCTTTACAATAATCTTAAGATTGTTGAGCAAAAAGTCAAGAAGAGTGGTAGCACCAGTTCCAGTTCAGGGAATATGGCTTTTGTATCTTCTTCAAACAGTCCAAATCATGAAAATGAAGAAGCAGTTGGTACTGCTATACCAACAGTTAGCACTGCTAGTGTAAAAACTAGTACTACTGGCTTGACTGGAGAGACCATATATGCATTTGTGTCAGAACAGTCTGGTGGGTCAAAGATCTTTAATGAAGATCTTCTTCAAATTGCTGAAGATGATTTGGAAGCTATGGATTTAAAGTGGCAGTTGGCTTTGATAAGCATCAGGGCTAAGAAGTATTACCAAAGGACTGGGAATAAGATTACCTTCAATGGAAGAGATGTTGCGGGGTATGATAAGTCTAAGGTGGAATGCTTTAATTGTCACAAGATGGGGCACTTTGCCAGGGAATGTAGAGGTCCAAGACAACAAAGCAACCAGAATCAAGGGTTTAAGAATCAGCAAGGGTCAAGGAGAATAGTTAATGTTGAAGAGCCTTCTTCCAAGGCTATGGTAGCTGTAGATGGAGCTGGATTTGATTGGAGCTTCATGGAGGAAGAAGAGGAACCAGCTAACTTGGGTTTGATGGCTTTCTCAGACTCTGAGGTACATATACTTGAAAAATGTTCAAACTCTTGTCGTGCTTTAAAAGATTATGAAAATGTTAAGAAACAGTATGATGATCTTAGAGTTGAATTTAATCAAGTAAGTTTTAGTCTGTCAAATCATAAAAGAGGCTTTTCTGATGAGATAGGTATTTTAAAGAGGGAATTGCAAATAAAAGATAATAAAATGAGTGGACTTGTATATGAACTAGAGAAGCTTAAAAAGGAGAAAGAAAACATCCAGTTAAGTGTAGATACTCTTGAATATACTTCAAACGGAGTTAAAAAGATTGTAGAGAGTCAAATACTTAACAAAGCTAAATCTGGTTTAGGTTATAAGTCAGTTGCACCCCCTTTTAGAGGAATGTTTGCTCCACCAGGAATTAATTTAGCTCATACAGGTTTAGAAGAGTTTAAGGATATGGATTTTCCTGGATATGGTGTTAAGGTTAGTGAGAATCCTGTTAAATTTGTTAAGGCAGAAGATTCTTTTGTGAGTGCTAGTGATAAATCTCTTTCTGAGGAAAAGATGTCCTCTGATAGGAACTCAGACGCACCAACTATTGAGGAGTGGACATCTGATGATGAGAATGTAGAGGTGATGAACTCAAATAAGTACATTTTATTACTATCATTTATCCTATTAATTTGACTTGTTTTACTATATTATGTATGAGGATTGATACTTAATTGTTTACTTTTGTAATTCTCAGGTAAAAACAAGCATTTGGTGAAACTTAGCGATTATGGACTAATAATGGAGCAAAACATGCATAAAGAGGAAGTCTACTGACATGGACAAGATCAAGTCAATTCTGCTCCAGATGCGCCGCATCTCACTCTCGAAATGCGCCGCATCTCTATCAAGATATCACCAGATACGATCCAAGATACAAGAGGACATGCGCCGCATCTAATAAAGGGTTACGCCGCATCTTCTGGCGGTGTACGAATATTCCTGAATATTATAATCTTGGACCCCACGCGAAGTTAAGTACATGCGCCGCATCTACTTAAGTAGATGCGCCGCATCTTCCCTCTGACAGAAACTATAAATACCCCGTAGACCAGACGAGTTAAGGGTTCAAAACCCTAGAACCGAAGTTCGGACAGCAGAAGAGAAGGACGAATTCAGTCAAGAAGGCAGCACAAGACACACCCAAATCAAAGATTCAAGAGCTGTAAGAAGGTGCTGCATGTATTTAATTCATTAAGTAGTTTTGTTTTATTGTGTTAGCAAACTTTAATTCATCAGGATTGGTGGCTTGTGTAATGTGACAACGAAAGATTGCACTCCCTTTAATACTTGCTTTCCCATCAATTAAAGTTTATATGTTGATGTCTTTGGTTACTACTTATTAGTGCATTGATAACCTCTGTGTTTATTAGTGGCTTGCGGGCATCCGACTGCGGGACAAGATGTGGCTCCCACGGTTGTTTCTAAATTGATCACTTAGGAATAACTTTTAGACATAAGTAATCATTAAGGGTTTACTCGCCGATGAGAATAGGACCAACGAGAAAGGGTTAATTACATACACTTCATATAAAGCTATCAATAAAACAAGTGACAATCTACTTAATCATAAGGACAGCCCTCTTATTGTCTCTAGTATCTATCTGTGTACGTGTGTGCTACTTGCTGATTCGTGCCTAGTGGTTTATTTTATTATTTAATTACAACAAATCGTGCCAGTCTCTCAGGCTGAAACCCCCTTGCGTTAGGATATTAAAATACTGATTAGAATAACTAGATAATACGTTCCACTCTTAGTGATCGACACTCTACTTACCATTATATTCATACTGACCGGGTACACTGCTCGTTAAGTGTGTGTGTTATTGATAAGTCGGCTAAATATAAATTTAAAACTTGAGTAGGCATTAAAACTGCTAAACCGCAACGACACATCACGCGCATCAAGTTTTTGGCGCCGCTGCCGGGGAGTGAATTGTTATTTTCTGTTAATTTGATTAGTATTTTAATTAGGTTATTTTTCTTTTTATTAGATTAATTGCATCATTGTATTATTTTGCATATTTGTTGTATTGTGTGCTATTTGTTTTCTTTTATTTTTGTTTTTATTTGTTTTTGTTCGTGTGTTTTGTTTTTGTTTTTATTTTTCGTTTTTTGTGTGTTCTGCTATCGTTGTACTGTGCTAAATCAAACGATACGGCGCATCTGATCTCTCAGATACGGCGTATTGCGTTTAATTTTAAAAAATACAACGCGTTTAATTAATTCGATACGACGCATCTTTTCCCCAAGATACGGCGTATCTGTTTTTAATAAAAAAAATTTTCTAAGCGATAAAGTAATACGACGCATCTGCTTTTGCAGATACGGCGTATCTGTTTTTGAAAAAATTTTTTTCTAAAACATTGACGCCATACGACGCATCTTCTTTTGAAGATACGGCGTATCTATTATTTTAATTAAAAACAGTTTGCGAATTATTAAACAGATACGGCGTATCGATCTCTGTCGATACGGCGCATCTTACTGAATCAAAAATCTTTTATTTTTAAACGTAACGAAAATACGGCGCATTAACTTTCGTTAATACGACGCATTTAATTTTAATTAGATAAGTTGATTTTTGATTAATTAATTCGATACGGCGCATTCTTAAATTCAAAGCGGCGTATCTATTTTCTGAATAAAGTCTGATTAAATTTTTTAAGATACGGCGTATCCAACTTTTTGGATACGGCGCATCGTCTGCAGATATCAGTAACTTTAATTTTTCGTATTCCGTTTTCGTTATTAATTATCTGATATATTACTTTCTCGAGCATACCCTACTGATGCTTTTGTGATTGATTTCAGGAAGTGCATGACCAGGAGTTCTACGAAGAACTTGATTCAACCTTTCGAAGATCCTGAACGAGCCCTACATTCGCTTAAAAGGCTTTTCAACACAAGAAGCTTTGATCTTTCAAGTTCACTTGAGCTTGATTACTTTTCTGAAGAAAAAGAGGAAGTTGAAACAGAAACAATGGGCGAAAACACTACTATGGAGGAATACATGAACAATACCCGTGCTGATTACACTTCAGGAGTTGCTAGACCTAAGTTTGATGACAAGTCAAAATTTGAGTTGAAGGGACAATTTCTCAAAGAGCTCAGAGAGAATGCTTTCAGTGGGACGGAACAAGAGGATGCTAATGAGCATGTTGAAAAGGTCCTGGAGATTGCAGATTTGTTTACTACAGAAAGTGTCGATACCGATCAACTCATGCTAAGAATCTTCCCAATCTCACTAAAAGGAGCTGCTAACAAGTGGCTAAGGAATGAACCTGCTAGTTCAATCACTACGTGGGAAGGTTTGAAGAGCAAATTCCTGAAGAGATATTGTCCACCTGCTAAGACTGCTAAGAAGATGGAGGCTATCAATAGTTTCAAGCAAGAGCCTGATGAAACCCTTTATCAAGCTTGGGAACGATTTAAAGATTTATTGATAAAATGTCCTCAACACTATCTAACCCCTATGCAGGAAATAATATTGTTTTATCAGGGATTAGACGTGCCTACAAGACAGATTTTGGATGCTAAGGGAGCTGTACCTCAGATGAGTGCAACTAATGCTAGGAAAGCGATCCAAGAAGCTGCTGATCATTCTCAGAAATGGCACGATGGGACCTCTACTAGATCTAAGAGCGGCACTAATTTTGACGGGATTGCCGCTATTCAAGCTCAATTGGATAAAATTAGTAGAGAGATGAAGAAGCGAGATGAAAGAGCATATGCTGCCCAAGTTGGATGTGAAAAGTGCGAAGGACCTCACTACACTAAAGATTGCCCGAACAAGAATGAAAGTGAGACTTTTGAAGAAGCTTATTACACCCAATTTGGACAACCATTCCGACCTTCAGCAAGATTTAGGGAAGCTAGTCCGGGATTCTATCAAAAGAACAACTTCAATCCCGCTTATCAAGAGAGGAGGCAGACTTTAGATGATACTTTAAAGCAAATTATGGCCGATGCTGCTAAAAGACATGAAGAGAATACTGCTATGATCAAGGAAATTCGAGCTTCAACGGACACTACCACAAGAAATCAAGGAGCTTCGATCAAAGCACTGGAACAACAAATTGGTCAAATGAGCAAAGTTCTTCAAGAAAGGGGATATGGAAGTTTACCGAGCTCAACTGAAACAAATCCAAGGGATCATGTCAAGGCAATAAGCACCACTGAAGAAGTCACTCCTAATATACCTAGAAGGTCGATGAATGGTAATGATGGTGCAAGACCCGAATTTTTCTTTAACTCTTCAATCAGCTTAAGGAGACTACTAAAAGAGAAGACAAAAATTGAAGAGGAGATCAAGGCAACAATGAAAGAAGAGAGCCCTGCAACCGATTCAAATGCCTTGCCTCATAAAGAAAGAGACCCAGGAAGTTTTACTCTACCTTGTTCTATTAATAATATATCTTTCAATAATGTGTTGGCTGACTTAGGAGCTAGTGTTAGTGTTATGCCTCTTAAGACATTCGCTACCCTAGGACTAGGAAAATTAGCACCAACTAAATTACTTATTGAATTGGCTGATAAAACAGTAAAACGACCTGAAGGGATTGCTAATAATGTGCTAGTTAAGATTGAGCAGTTTATTTTTCCCGTAGACTTTATTATACTAGACATGCCCGAGGATGTTAAGATTCCTTTAATCCTCGGAAGACCTTTCTTGTCTACTGCCCATGCTAAGATTGATGTGTTTAAGAGAAAAATTTCATTAAGGGTAGGGAATAATAAAATAGTCTATAAGTGCCAAGATCCGGTTAAAAGCATAATTAGAGGTGTTTATGTGCTAGGATTAAGAGAGCGTATGGACCTCGATCTTGAAGCTAGACTTATGGGAGAAACATTGATTCAAAACAACTCAACTAATCCTAATCATGAAGACTTTGAGGAATTCATTGACCTTAATGTACCTACGGAACTTAGACGCGATATTGTTAGTGATTCTGATGATGAGTGGTATGATTGTGTAGTAATTAATAAACGTAGGAGAGTAGTTGAGAAAACGAATTTGAATAATGATGTGTTTATTGAACTACCACCCCACCTTGCTTATTTGTGCCTATGTGATAATAAGAATTTCCCGTCTATCATTTTGTCATCTCTGCCCGAAAGGGACAGGACTTTGTTTATACAGATATTAAAGAAGAACGGCGTGCAAATTAAGGACGAGCAAGGAGTGTTCAATATTACTAAATTGGGGATGAAGGAGCGTGATGTTTCCGACTCCTTCAATGATCGATACTAAAGAGCTGAACGTGAGTCTAACTTGAAGACTCTGGAATAAAGACAAGTGCTTACCGGGAGACAACCCGGATTTATCTTTTATTATTCTGTTTTCTTTGTCGAGTCAGTCCAGGCCGCACGAAGATACGGCGCATCTCAGTCCTGAGATGCGACGCATCCTCTGCAATGGTCATATCTTATTTTATTTTTCTGCATTTTTATTTTTCGACTTTAAAACTTTTTATCAGTTTATTTTAATGCGGCGCATCCCTGGTTAAGGATGCGGCGCATCTTTATTCTGATACGTATTTATTCCAGGCTCGATACGGCGTATCTTCTTCAATAAGATACGGCGCATCGACTGACCTGATGATTTTCAGTTTTAATTTTTATATTTTTATTTTTATCTAACTACTAATGTGTTACGCAAGTTGAACCTTTCTTATCTTAGGTGTGTTTTAAAGTGTTGGTGGTATTATAGTTTCCTGGATTTCCTGTGGATACATCAAGTATGAAGTTTTAACGTTCTAATCCACAGAAAGATGATTTTTGCTCTTATACTAATGGAGGATCATACCGAGCAAATCTCAGGGGAGTTTTTCCGTTCTAATTCTTTTCTTTCCAGTTTTTAACCTTTTATACAAACAACGAGGACGTTGTTTAACTTAAGTGGGGGGATAGGAGAATTAGAACACTTAACACTTACTTGTCCTACTTTTTCAAAAATTATGCTTAAAATGTGCTTAATATATCAAACTTAAAATTTTTTAGCATGTTTTTGTTTAAGATCTAAGTTGCATAACTGCACACAAGACGTTATTTTCAAAAATTGTGATTTTTCAAAATTCACAAATCTATGAGTGTGCCGGTGACTTGTAAACTTTAGAACTTGGCTTGTATACTATTCGAGACCACCATAATGAGTATTATTTATATAATTGGAATGACTTGTCTAACTTGGTAAAATTCTAGGATTACACCCAAATAGCCTTTATATGTTATGTGTTATTAGCTAACTACACTGGTTAGTTAACCCCCGTATAAACCCTTTTGTTACTCTCATTTTTAGAGTAAGATACCCCTAGAAAAACCCTCAGAGCCATTCCTTTCGTTTCTTACACCTATGTTTAAAATGTTTCGTTACACCTTAAACCTTAGCCTACCCTGTAGATTAGAATCCGTGGTTGGTTAATTGCTATAGGCAGAGTGTGTTTCCTTACATTACCTGTGTTCGCGTGCGTAATTCATTATCTATGGTTAGGTCGGGAAATTGCACAATGCAAATTGGAGTGAAAGTAAATATTGTATATTTTTAAGTTTATTTTCGTGTGTTTACTACTTTCACTATTACCGTTATTTCTGAAAGTATGAAAAGTATAAAAAAAAATTATCCGGAAAGAAAGTTGTAGTGATGTGGTGAAATTTTACACATCTATGTTTATGTTTCAAGTAAAAAAAAAAAAAAAAAAAAAAAAAAAAAAAAAAAAAAAAAAAAATCGAAAAAATGAGAAAAGGAAAAGAAAGAAAAAAGAGTTGGATGTTTATTTTAAGCCAACGATGTAGAGTTATATAAGTGGTCGATATCACCACTATTTGTTGTATTATATCTATGATTGAATGGGAATTGGCAGTTATGGGAATGCCGATTAAGGTTTATTCTTTGATTAAGATTTTGTTGAGTATAATTCGTGTCTACCTAAAGCGTGTGTTTCAAGTGTTAAAGCGTGAGTTATTCGATGATATGAGTCTTATTCATGGGATGGTTGGGATAGTGATTAACCACACTTAGGATTTTAATTTATTTGTTTTGTTTTGTTTATTTTTATTTTTACACCAAGTTATATCCCAAATATTATCCATACCCTGTATTGTTCTTTATCCAACCGAACCTTTGATTTATTGAGATTAGGGATTTGAGCAATCTTAAGTATCGTAGTCGTGGATTCGGCTATGTATTTATGATTTTGTCGCCCTTTTTGATATATTATTATTGGTGAAGTTTGGACCTATCTTTAGCCTATTCGAGTTAAGGATTTGAGCAATTGCAAGTATCGTGTTCGTGGATTCGATCATGTATTTGTGATTTTGTCGCCTTTTCTGGAATTTGAGATCGATAGTGCAAATAAGAATAATTAACCCTTTAGCCTAAAAACCCTTTTTACCGCTTTAGACTTGTTATTCCTTAGCTTTAGTGGTGGAGATGTGTATACTTGCCAAGCTTATGATAGAATATTCGTCGCGACTGGACAGTTAAACGATTAGATTTGCTTTTATCGACTTATTTTATTTTACTTCTAATTCGTTAAGTGTTTAGTTGTGTGATTATGTAATAAACGAATACATGCTCAAATATAAAAATAAATCCTAACATCTTTTAGGATACATTTTCATAAATGAAATTCTAAGGTTTACTTGGGGACAAGTAAAGTTTAAGTGGGGGGATATTTGATGAACTCAAATAAGTACATTTTATTACTATCATTTATCCTATTAATTTGACTTGTTTTACTATATTATGTATGAGGATTGATACTTAATTGTTTACTTTTGTAATTCTCAGGTAAAAACAAGCATTTGGTGAAACTTAGCGATTATGGACTAATAATGGAGCAAAACATGCATAAAGAGGAAGTCTACTGACATGGACAAGATCAAGTCAATTCTGCTCCAGATGCGCCGCATCTCACTCTCGAAATGCGCCGCATCTCTATCAAGATATCACCAGATACGATCCAAGATACAAGAGGACATGCGCCGCATCTAATAAAGGGTTACGCCGCATCTTCTGGCGGTGTACGAATATTCCTGAATATTATAATCTTGGACCCCACGCGAAGTTAAGTACATGCGCCGCATCTACTTAAGTAGATGCGCCGCATCTTCCCTCTGACAGAAACTATAAATACCCCGTAGACCAGACGAGTTAAGGGTTCAAAACCCTAGAACCGAAGTTCGGACAGCAGAAGAGAAGGACGAATTCAGTCAAGAAGGCAGCACAAGACACACCCAAATCAAAGATTCAAGAGCTGTAAGAAGGTGCTGCATGTATTTAATTCATTAAGTAGTTTTGTTTTATTGTGTTAGCAAACTTTAATTCATCAGGATTGGTGGCTTGTGTAATGTGACAACGAAAGATTGCACTCCCTTTAATACTTGCTTTCCCATCAATTAAAGTTTATATGTTGATGTCTTTGGTTACTACTTATTAGTGCATTGATAACCTCTGTGTTTATTAGTGGCTTGCGGGCATCCGACTGCGGGGCAAGATGTGGCTCCCACGGTTGTTTCTAAATTGATCACTTAGGAATAACTTTTAGACATAAGTAATCATTAAGGGTTTACTCGCCGATGAGAATAGGACCAACGAGAAAGGGTTAATTACATACACTTCATATAAAGCTATCAATAAAACAAGTGACAATCTACTTAATCATAAGGACAGCCCTCTTATTGTCTCTAGTATCTATCTGTGTACGTGTGTGCTACTTGCTGATTCGTGCCTAGTGGTTTATTTTATTATTTAATTACAACAAATCGTGCCAGTCTCTCAGGCTGAAACCCCCTTGCGTTAGGATATTAAAATACTGATTAGAATAACTAGATAATACGTTCCACTCTTAGTGATCGACACTCTACTTACCATTATATTCATACTGACCGGGTACACTGCTCGTTAAGTGTGTGTGTTATTGATAAGTCGGCTAAATATAAATTTAAAACTTGAGTAGGCATTAAAACTGCTAAACCGCAACGACACATCACGCGCATCAAGAGGTTAAGGATAAACCTAATGTTGTTAAGGTAGAAGTTAAACATGCTCCTAAAGTGGTTAAGACTGAAAACATAAAACCAGTTAGGAAAAATGTTAGATATGTTGAGATGTATAGGACTAAGAACAGATCATCAAGTTCTGAGAGTAGTCATAGGAACTGGAATCACTCAAAATCTAAGAAATTGGATGATAAGTTTGCTATGATTAGAAAAGTATGTTTTGTTTGTGGAAGTTTTGATCATATGGCTGCTTATTGTGATTCTAACCCATGGAAAAAGAGGGTTACTGCGAATGCAAGGGTGAACAGGAATAACAATGCTAGGGTAACTCAAAATCCTACTACTGGGCACTTAAATGTTAAGGGAAAAAGGGGCAATGCTGTCAAGGCCTCAGCACATTGGGTTAAAAATTCTACCAAACCCAATGGTGCATCAAAGACCTCAAACAAGTTTTCTCATCTTGATGCACAAGGCAGATCCAAACCAGTGATGGTTTGGATCCCCAAAAGAAACTAACACCTTTATTTTGTGTGCAGGAACATACCTCAAATGGCAAAGAAGATAGAGGATATTCAGACAGTGGATGTTCAAGGCACATGACAGGCAACATGTCATATCTTTCAGACTTTATTGCTCTGGATGGAGGACCAGTTGTCTTTAGTGGTGGTGTTGGAGGAAGAATTACTGGTAAAGGGGTAATTAAAACTGGTAACCTTGATTTTGAAAATGTGTATTATGTACCAGAACTTAAGTACAATCTTTTCAGTGTATCACAAATTTGTGATAAACAGAACAAAGTTTTATTTACTGATATTGATTGTCTTATACTTTCTCCTGATTTTAAGCTACCTGATGAAAGTCAAGTATTGCTTAAAATCCCTAGAAAGGATAATACATACAGTGTTGAGATGAATAAACTAGTTCCTAAGGTTGGACTTACTTGTCTTGTTGCAAAAGCCACATTGGAAGAATCAATGTTGTGGCACAGGAGGCTTGGTCATGTTAATTTTAAAACCATTAACAATATTGCTAAAAATGGATTGGTAAGAGGTTTACCAAAAAAAACTTTTCTCAATGATCAAACTTGTGTTTCTTGCCTTAAGGGTAAGCAACACAGAGCCTCATGTAAGCCAAAGCCCCAGAACTCTATTTCTCAAGCTTTATATATGTTGCATATGGACTTGTTTGGTCCTACCTCTGTGAATAGCTTGAACTTTAAGAGATACTGCCTTGTTGTCACTGATGATTATAGTAGGTTTTCTTGGGTATTCTTTATGAAAACTAAGGATGAAACAAGTGAAATCCTTAAGACCTTTATTGTTGAAGTAGAAAACCTAGTTGATAAGAAAGTTAAAATAATCAGATGTGACAATGGGACTGAATTTAAGAATAGGGTGATGGATGATTTTTGCAGAGAAAAAGG
Source organism: Artemisia tridentata subsp. tridentata (assembly GCA_021014915.2). NCBI lineage: Eukaryota > Viridiplantae > Streptophyta > Magnoliopsida > Asterales > Asteraceae > Artemisia > Artemisia tridentata. Next base: position 275,887,225 of record CP139506.1, read on the forward strand.
TATTAAGAGGGAGTTTAGTGTAGCTAGAACCCCACAGCAAAATGGTGTAGCTGAGAGAAAGAATAGGACTCTGATAGAGGCTGCTAGGACAATGTTAGCTGACTCTAAGCTACCAATTTCATTTTGGGCTGAAGCAGTTAGCACTGCTTGTTATGTATTGAATAGGGTTTTAGTTGTGCAACCTCACAATAAGACTGCTTATGAGCTTCTTAGAGGTAGAACCCCTGCTTTAAGCTTCATGCGACCTTTTGGTTGTCATGTTACTATCCTTAATAGCAAAGACCAACTAGGAAAGTTTAATGGGAAATCTGAGGAAGGTTTCTTTGTTGGGTATTCTCTGCACAGTAAGGCTTTTAGGGTGTACAATACAAGCACCAAGCATGTAGAAGAAAATCTGCACATAGAATTTTTGGAGAATAAACCAAATGTTGCAGGTGTAGGTCCAGATTGGATCTTTGATATTGACAGTCTTTAAGATTCCATGAATTATGTGCCTGTTACAGGTACAAATACTAACAATGATGCAGGTTCAGAGGAGGAAGATGATGATTGCATTTTCATACCTGTCATGGAAGAAAGTCCTGTGAATGAGTGTTCTACAAAGAAAGATGATATTCCTTCATCAAGTGGTGTAGACAAAGAGAAAGATGCTGCTGAAACAAGTGGTCAGAATGGTAAAGAAGCTCAAAATCCAACGAGCAGTGCCAATGGAGTTAGTACTGCTCAGCCACAAGTTACAACTGCTGAGCAAAATAGTGATGCTGCTGGACCAAGTCAACCTCATCTTGATACACCAGTTGATACTGCTTCTCAAGCTGATGAGTTTGATTTCTTTGGAGATGGTCTGCAAAACATGCCTACCAGCTATGCAGCTCCTTCTACTCCCCATACTATTGTACATAGGAATCATCCACTTACCAATATCATAGGAGATGTACAATCTGGAGTCAAGACCAGAAGGCAAATTCAAGACCCAGATCATCATGGATTTCTCAGTGTGGTTTATGAGGAGAAACATCATGAAGATGAGCATGAGTGTATGTTTGTATGTTTTCTATCTCAGGTTGAACCTAAGAATGTGTTAAAGGCTTTAGAATCATCAAGTTGGGTTGAAGCTATGCAAGAAGAGCTACTTCAATTCAAAATTCAGAATGTATGGGTTCTGGTTGATCTACCAAAGGGAGTGAGAGTGATTGGTACAAAGTGGGTATTCAGGAACAAGAAGGATGAAAGGGGCATTGTGATAAAGAACAAAGCAAGATTGGTTGCTCAAGGCTATACTCAGGAGGAGGGTATAGATTATGAGGAAGTTTTTTCTCCAGTTGCCAGGATTGAAGCAATAAGATTATTTCTTGCTTATGCTTCATTTATGGGATTTATGGTCTATCAAATGGATGTGAAAAGTGCCTTTCTGTATGGTACTATTGATGAAGAGGTTTATGTTTCACAACCTCCAGGTTTTATAGACCAAGAGCATCCTGACAAGGTTTATAAGGTGGTGAAAGCTCTATATGGATTGCATCAGGCTCCAAGAGCTTGATATGAAACTCTTGCTAAATATCTTCTGAAGAATGGGTTTCATAGAGGGAAAATTGATCAAACTCTTTTTATTAAAAAGGACAAGGGTGATATTCTACTGGTACAAGTCTATGTAGATGACATCATTTTTGGTTCTACAAAGAAACAGATGTGTAAGGAGTTTGAAAAGCTGATGAAAGACCAATTTCAGATGAGTTCTATAGGAGAGCTTACCTTCTTTCTAGGTCTTCAAGTACAGCAGAAGTCAGATGGTATATTTATCTCTCAGGATAAATATTTTGGTGAAATATTAAGGAAATTTCAATTCACAAATACCAAGGTTGCTAGCACACCAATTGACAAGGAGACACATTTGTTATTAAAGGATCACAGTGGTGAAGATGTGGATGTGCACATGTATAGATCTATGATTGGGTCTCTGATGTACCTTACATCATCTAGGCCTGACATTATGTTTGTTGTTTGTGCATGTGCAAGATTCCAAGTAAATCCTAAGGTGTCTCATCTCACAGTAGTAAAAAGAATCTTCAGATACCTTAAGGGTCAGCCTAACTTGGGGCTATGGTATCCTAAAGAGTCTGCATTTGATCTTGTTGCATTCTCTGATTCTGATTATGCTGGTGCTAGCATGGATAGAAAGTCTACAACAGGTGGTTGTCAGTTCTTAGGTCGAAGATTAATCTCTTGGCAGTGTAAGAAGCAGACTATAGTGGCCACATCTACTACTGAAGCAGAATATGTGGCAGCTGCAAGTTGTTGTGCTCAAGTTCTATGGATTCAAAACCAGATGCTTGATTATGGGTACAATTTCTTAAACACAATTATACATATAGACAATAACAGTACAATGTGTATCATTAAGAATCCAGTTCAACATTCAAAAACTAAACATATTGAAATTAGACATCATTTTATAAGAGACTGTGCTGAAAAGAAGTTAATACAAGTTGTTAAAATACACACTGATGACAACTTTGCTGATCTCTTAACAAAAGGTTTTGATGTAAGCAGATTTCAGTACTTGGTAATAGGTATTGGAATGCTTAATCCTTCAAAAGATTAATGTCTAAATGTTTTTGGTTTTTGTACTGTTAGTTGTGCTATTTGTATAGTTGAGACTGCTTGAAAATTTTTAGTACTGCTTGTGAATTTGTTAGTCAATTGTGATAACTATTAAAAGAGAATATTGTGTATTGTGTTTTCTTTGGTTTTGGACTAACATTTCAGGTTAAGAAAAGCTTTTTGCTTTGGATTGTGCTTTGAAAAGTATGGTGGTTTGGATTGTCTAGTGTGAATGCTAGTCACACAACAAATGGTAATTGATTCACCATGTCTAATCAACATAAGAATCAACTAGTCCAGATCAAACGGTTTCTGGTAAAGACTACTCAAATCCGTTTATGGTTGACAGTTTACCAAAAACTGGTTGGTTATCAACTCACCAAATCTAAGTGTGAAGAGTTGGCTAGTCCATAGCAAACGGCTATTGGTAAAGACAAGTCAAATCCGTTCATAGCTGATAGTTTGCTAAAAACTATAAGTGGACAAAAATGTTTTCGAATCCACATTAAACTTAAATTTTGATTTTATCTCTGAAAACTTTTTGCTAACAGTTAGTACTGCTGGGGTTAACAATTTGAACTGCTGCTTCACCAGTTTGTACTGAGTGTTCAAAACTTAGTTCCTACTAAGTTTATGCTCTGTGATACACCTCTCTCAGAAGGTAATACATCTGGAAGTGTTGAGAGCAGTTTGAAACTACACAACTGAATTGATGGTATCTTGTACAAATGGTCATATTGGATGCTGAGCTTGGATAACATATGTTCTAGTTCATCTGATGGTGAGGATTCTTCCAAACAGGGGAGGATTAAAGTTTGTTCTAGTTGCTGTTAAAGATGATTGATGATTATGAAATTCAGGGGTGGAATTAAGAGAGATGAATTATAAAGAAGTGCATAAAGACTATTCATTACAGAGGTGGATTCATTACATAAGAGCTTCACATAAGAAAAACCAACAAAACCAACCAACTCCTAACATCATTAACTACCAACACACAAACCTAAACAAATCTAACACATAACCACTACTCAAGCTTTCCTTTTTCCTTTTCCTTGGATATCCGGCATGGTTTTGCTGCGGGCTCCTCTGCTACCCATGACGTCAGACACCTTCTTGCAAGGGAGTGCCAGCACAACTGTTCTTGATTTTGGATCTTGCTTCTTCTCAGGAACAGGGATTCTCTTCATTGATGATGCGGCTTTTTCAAGTTCTTTTGTTAATAAGACTGATAGCTTTTGAAGATCATCATCATCAGACGAGTCAGAAGAGGAGGATGAATCATCCACATAAGGTGGAAGTTCATCTGTTGAAGGTACTTCAGACGAGGTTATTTCAGCCTTTTTCTTTGAAAGATTGTTTCTTGAAGTTGAAGAATAGTTTGGTGGAAAATAGTTTTTCCAATCTGAACTTCCAGAATCTGAAAAAGAATCGGATGAAATCTCTATAATGTTTGGTGGAGCAGAATTCATAGTGATTGGAAAGTTAAAGATATGTGTTGAAGATTTTGTGTGGATATGTGAGTTTTTATAGAGTTAATGAAGGATTAATGACATTAAATGCGGGGTTGATATGAGGAATTAACTCTTGGGTTGGTATAAGGAATTAATTCCTTGATGGAATTAAATTAATTTTGGTAATTTTTGAAGAGTTGACCAAAAAGAGTATGATATGTGAAGATAATTCCCAAAGCGTTTCGAGTTTAAAGATAAGTGTTTGAAAGAATCCACCCCATCAACATAATCAGATGTTTAATTCAAGAAACTTATTGATTTGCATAGAAATCATAAGTTTAGGGGAGGATTGTTGGGAATTAAACTTAAGCAGTTAGGACTACTGATGGAAGAACAGTTAGGACTGCTGATGGAAGAACAGTTAGGACTGCTTAAGAGATCAAGGTGAAACCGTGTAAAGATAAATATAGAAAAGATATGGTATATATCTTATTTGTATAGAGTGATTCGGTTAGATGTTTTACTTGTATAGGACTCTTTGCATTATAAAAAGAGATCCTTAGTTAGGGTTTGATAGATATCGAATACATCTAATATCGAATACCTAATATCCTTCATACGAATTATCAAGTGTTCTTCACGTTCATATTGTAATCGTTTGATATATTGAAGTGATTGTTTGGTTGATATCGTTTGTTCTTATTGTCTTACTTAATCAGTCACCAAACACAAACTCATATTCTTCTAAGTACTTGGTAGTAAATTCCGCGTGCTATCAAGTATATACTCAAAGTATCCCCAACACAACGTGTGTGTTTAGATCCGGTCAGAACTTGACCACAGCAACTTCCAGCAGGTACATATTCAGCTTCAGTTGTTGAATTAGCCACAATTGTTTGCTTCTTACACTGCCATGAGACAAGTCTATACCTAAAGAATTGACATCCTCCAGTTGTTGACTTCCTGTCCAAGCTAGAACTAGCATAATCACTGTCCGAAAATGCTACCAAGTCAAAAGGTGATTCCCTTGAATACCATAGACCCAACCTAGGTTGACCCTTGAGATATCTAAAAATTCTCTTGACTGCAGTTAAATGAGAAACGTTTGGAGTAACTTGAAGTCTTGCACAGGCACAAACAGAGAACATGATGTCAAGTCTAGGTGATGTAAGATACGTCAAGGAGCCTATCATAGATCTGTATGTGTGTACATCTACATTCTCTCCATCTAAGTCTTTAAGAAGTGGCTTCTCAGAGTCCATTGATGTGCTTGCAATTTTTGAATCAGCAAAGTGAAATTTTCTAAGTATCTCTGCAACATACTTGTCCTGAGAGATAAAGATTCCTTCATTTGATTGCTTAACTTGCAGACCCAAAAAGAAAGTGAGTTCTCCTATAGAACTCATTTGAAACTTATCATGCATAAGCTTCTCAAACTCTAAACACATCTCCTTCCTTGTAGATCCAAAGATAATGTCATCCATATACACCTGCACTAACAGAAGATCCATCTTGTGTTGTTTGATGAAAAGTGTCTGATCAATCTTTCAATCTTTCCTCTTTGAAATCCATTTTCTAATAAGTAGGAAGCAAGTGTTGCATACCAAGCTCTTGGTGCCTGATGAAGGCCATAGAGAGCTTTAACTGCTCTGTCCACTTTGTCTGGATGTTGTGGGTCAATGAAGCCTGGAGGTTGTGAAACATACACCTCTTCTTCAATTGTTCCATATAAAAATGCACTCTTGACATCCATTTGATAAACTGTGAAGCCTAAAAATGAAGCATAAGCTAAGAAAAGCCTAATTGCATCAAGTCTTGCTACTGGAGCAAAAACCTCATCACAGTCTATTCCTTCTTGTTGTGTGTACCCTTGGGCTACTAATCTAGCCTTATTCCTAATCACTATACCCCTTTCATCCCTTTTATTCTTGAAAACCCATCTAGTGCCAATTACCTTTGCATTCTTAGGTAAATCAACTAGCACCCATACCTTCTGAATCTTGAACTGAAGAAGCTCCTCTTGCATAGCTTCTACCCAGCTTGAATCATCTAAGGCTTTCAGAATGTTCTTTGGTTCATCTTGTGAGAGAAAACATACAAACAAGAAAGAGTTTGAAAACTCATGCTGCTTTGAAGAATAAAGGGCATCAAGAAGCCCTTGTTGGTCTGAAGACATCAGTTGTTGTCTTGTCTTCACACCTGATTGTACATCTCCAATCACACTTTCTAGGGAGTGGACTTTGTGAATTCTTGTTTGTGGAGTAGAAGGAACTTGATAATTTGATGGAAGATTGTTGAAATCCACCTCATTATTTGAGAATTCTGCTTCTTTCGTTTCTGAAGGGCCAGCAGCAGAATCATTTGGCCCAGCAGTAGGAACAGTAAGCCTAACAGCAAAATCACCAGCAGAAACAATTTGCTGTTCCTGAGTTCCATCTTCTTTCCTTTCATCTTCAACACCTTCTTTAGCTTTGCCAGAATAAGATTCATCAGTTGTTGAAGTTGATTCCACACTTGTACTTGACCATATTGGCATCCAAACATGATCTTGGTTTGTCTCCTTTTCTAACCTTGCCTCATCTGTTGCTTGAGAACCTGAAAAATCATTAGTTTTTGCAACAACAGGCACATAATTCATTGAATTGGTTAGTGATTCAAGATCAAATAGCCATTTTGGTCCTTGACCTTCTACATTGGATTTATCTTCCAAAAACTCCACATGTAGGTTTTCTTCTACAATTATAGTTCTTGTGTTGTATACTCTAAATGCTTTGCTATTAAAAGAATATCCAACAAAGAATCCTTCATCTGCTTTACCATCGAATTTTCCTAAATGGTCTAAGGTATTGAGAATTGTCACATGACATTCAAAAGGTCTAGGAAATCCTATTGCAGGAGTTCTACCTCTAAAAAGTTCATATGATGTCTTATTGTGAGGCTGAATAACTAAAACTCTATTTTGGACATAGCAAGCAGTGTTGACTGCTTCAGCCCAAAAAGTTATAGGTAGCTTGGAATCAGCTAACATAGTTCTAGCAGCTTCAATTAGTGTTCTATTCTTTCTTTCAACTACACCATTCTGTTGTGGTGTTCTAGCAACACTAAATTCTCTCCTAATACCCTTTTGTTTGCATAAATCATCCATAACTCTATTCTTGAATTCTGTCCCATTATCACATCTAATGACTTTCACTTTCTTGTCTACTTGGTTTTCTATCTGAGTAATGAATGTCTTAAGGATGCTTGTAGTCTCATCCTTAGTAGATAGAAAGAAAACCCATGTAAATCTAGTATAGTCATCAATTATAACAAGACAATATCTCTTATGCATTATACTACTTACTGAAACAGGTCCAAATAAGTCCATATGAAGCATAGACAATGATTGATTAATAGAGTTAAAAATCTTGGGCTTACAAGTGGCTTTGTGTTGTTTGCCTTTTAGACAAGCAATGCATGTTTGATCATTTTCAAATCTTTTGTGAGGTAAACCTCTTACCAAACCATTCTTAACAATTTTATTTATGGTTTTGAAATTAATATGACCAAGCCTTCTATGCCATAACATTGATTCATCCAATGTGGCCTTTGCAACAAGACAAGTTAAATTCTTTTTAGGAACAATGTTCTTCATGTCTACACTGTACATATTGCCCTTTCTAGGAATTCTAAGAAGTACTTGACTTTCATCAGGCATCTTAAAATCAGGAGAAAGTACAAGACATTCAGTCTCACAGAAAAGAACATTGTTCTTTTTGTCACACATTTGTGAGACACTAAAAAGATTATAATTTAGCTCTTTTACATAGTACACATCTTCAAAATTTAAATTTCCAGTTTTGATTGTACCTTTACCGGAAATTTTGCCACCAACACCTCCTCCAAAGGTAACATAGCCTCCATCTATTGATTGAAAATCTGAGAGATAAGACTTGTTGCCTGTCATGTGCCTAGAACATCCACTATCTGAGTATCCTTGATCCTCTTGCTGATCATTTGAATGTTCCTGCACATAAATGAGAAGTATTAGTTTCTTTTGGGGACCCAAGCCATTACTGACTTGGATCTGCCTCTTGCATCAATGTAATTTAATCTTTTAAGGACAGTTGATGCAACATTGGATTTAAGAATCCAACATGCTGAGGCCTTAACAGCATTTGCCCTATTTCCCTTAGCAGCAGAATGAACTGATTGCTTAGCAGCAGGAACTGCTAACTTTTCAGTTCTACCCTTTGGTTTCCAAACTTGTTTTTGAACCACTGCTTTTGTTTGAATGGGCCTTAGAACAGTCTTTGGTGCATGTTTGAAAAATGTTTTTGCACCCTTAGCTGTTGATTTTGGGTTAACAGTCATAGATGGTCGAGCAGCAGGAACAATTAGTCTAGCAGCAGGATCTGTGTTTGAGACTGTTCTGGGTTTTGTTCTATTAACACTAGAACTAGAGTGAAAATGAGATTTAGGTGTTTGCCTTTTGTGGTTCACTCTATTGTTTTCATACCCAGTTACCCAATGGTTGCAGAAAGCTGCAAGATGGTCAAAACTACCACATGTGTAACAAGCTTTGTTATAAAAAGCAAAGTCATCACCTAATTGGTTAGACTTGAGGTTGTTCCAATTCCTTTGGTTACCTCTGGGCTTGTTGGTGGTTCTATATTGCTCACAATATCTAACTGGTTGCCTAACATGCTTAATGTTTGATTTAGGCTTAGCAGTATTGTGTTTGACTATCTTAGGAACACGTGTTCCTACTTTCTTAACCACTTCAGGTTTAGACATAACATGTTCTTCTTCATCACTATCAGTTGTGCAATCCTCAACCACTATAGCATCTAATTTCTTAACAAAGGACACCTTGTCCTGATAAAGTAAAGTTTTATCTAAACTTTCACTTACTTTTTCTACCTTAAGACTCTTAGTAGTCTTAGAACCATATTCCATTATTGGTTCTTGAAACTCAGGTAAACCTGAATTCCTTAGGTCAATCCCTGGGGGTTTTGGGATGCCTCTATAAGGAGGTGGGACACTCTTATATCCTAAACCTGACTTAGCTCTATTAATCACTTGATATTCTACTATGTTGTGCACACCTCTAGAAGCATGTTCTAGAGCCTGTGTAGTCAAGTGAATGTTTTCATTTTCCTTTTTGACCCTATCAAAAGCTTCTCTCAAAAGCTTAATTTCAGCATCTCTAAAGAATATGTCCTGTCTTAGGAGAGCTTTGTCATCAGAAAAAGCTAATTCATTTTCCTTATAGTGTGTGATTTGTTTCTCTAGAGTCTCTAATCCACACTTATAGTTTATAAAGTTTTGAAAAGTGCTGCTTAGCTCTTTCTTTTGATCATCATATTGTTTGATTAAAACTTGTAGAGCATTAAGAGCAGTGCAAGTATTTGAACAAGCTTTATGATTTTGTACCTCAGTAGCAGAAAAAGCCATAAGTGCCATCTGAGCAGGAGTTTCTTCTTCATCTGCCATGAAGCTCCAATCAAAACCTAAGCCATCAATAGCTACCATAGCTATTGGCTCAATAACCTCCTCTGTTTTGGATTTGCTTTCAAAACGTCTATTCTTGCTATCTTGCTGCCTTGGTCTTCTGCACTCTCTTGAGAAATGACCTATCATGTGGCAGTTATAGCACTCTATCTTTGACTTATCAAAACCAGCAGCATCAGTGTTGCTGATTATGAGCTTCTTCCCCGTCTTGTGATAGAACTTCTTGGCTCTCATGCTAAGAAGAGAAATTTGCCATTTTATATCCATTTCCTCCAGATCATCTTCATGGATCTCTTGGAGGTCTTCATAGGTGAGCATGGACCCATTATTTTGACTTGTAAGAAAGGCACAACAAGTCTTTTCATCCAAAATACCCATGGTACTACTTGATGAACTAGCAGCACCAACATCATCAACAACTTTCACCTCTTCACTTGATTTTGAGGTACTAGGAGTTGACATAAATGCCTTGTTCCCTGTATTAGGACTAGTACCTCCATTCTTCTTCAAATCTTGCTCCACAATCTTGAAGTTGCTATACAAGTCCATCAGATCCATGGTGTCTAGGTCTGGCTTGTTCTTCCAGACAACAACATTCATAGCCCACTCTTCTGGTAAGCTTCTCAGAAATTTTTAGTTCAAATCTTCTTGAGGCATTTCAATCCCAAGAATAGCAAGTTGGCTCACAATATTCTGAAGCCTATTAAACATGTGGTCAAGAGATTCATTGTATGTAGAGGAGAAGTTTTCAAACTTCTGCTTGAGCAGTGTCTTGTGGGTTTTCTTGGTGACTTCATTTCCACCATACCTCGCAATAATAGCCTCAAATAATGACTTGGCATCTTTGAACTTGCTGAAGTTTAGAAGTTGATCATTGGGAATGGTCATCATCAGCATGCTTCTTGCCTTCAAGTCATTTTTCTTCTTTATTCTATCTTCTGCAGATGTTGGCTTTGTCTGCAGAGTTGACACCACTTTGCCGTCCACTGTTGATGTAGTGGTGGTAGGCTGGTAAGAGTCTCCATCTTCAATGATTTCCCAAAGTGCATAATCTTGCACTTGGAAATATTGCTCTATCCTCAGCCTCCATATCTCAAACTCATTCTGTTTGAGCAAGGGAATCTTCGCAGCAACATTTTTCTGAATAGATTCAACGTCCATTTCTACTTCTTCTTCTAAATCAAATATCAGCCTGTCTCTGATACCACTTGTTAGGGATTCGACACACGGTTAAGGTGGTTAAACCTTTTGTACTTTGTGTGTATGATATATTGAGTTTATATGATTAAGTATGCGGAATCTACTTAATCACACTTAGAAGGTTATTATGGTTATGGAAATGGAACGGTTGTGTTTGTTATATGACAATGAACAATGAAAGATTAACGCCAAACGATTCAATATTATTAAGATAATAATACGAGTGATCTTGAGTTATCACTAGGGTTACAACCTTGAATCTTAAGTTTTTCTAACTTATGATATTGTTGTGTTTGTTCTAGTTCTAACAGTTATGAAAGTTCTAAGTGTTTTTACAATATCAACCAACTATATGAACACATAATATCTAGTCTAAGATCTTCTTTTATAGTCCAAGAAGATCTTTACAATATTGCTTAAAGTCTAGTCGAACTACTGGCTAACTTATCTTGAGTGTGTCAGTACATAAGATACAACATGTATCTGTGTACACAACTTGTTAACTAAGCACATGGGGTAAGATATTATCTACCGTATATTGTTGACCAAAATATACATAATATCTTTTCATACTTATCCACTCAGCAGCAGAATGTACATTAGCAGCAGCAATGTTAACACTAGCAGCAGAATCCTTCAGCAGCAGAATGTTAAGCCTAGCAGCCGAATCATTTATCGCTAGTAGCAGAATCAAATGTTCTAGCAGCAGGAACAACCATTACCAGTAGGAACAAAATGCACTAGCAGCAGAATCACACTTAGAGTATTTCTTTGAATAGAACCCGATATTAAACTTCTTGAATATTTAATTCCCAACACAAACTGGTAAAGAGACATCAAATCCATTAATTTTCAATGATTCACCTCTCACAGGAGTTAACACACCTGGAAGTGATGAGAATAATATGAAACTTTAAGAATTGATGTACAAATAGTCAATTTTTCTGAAAAGATCAGATGGTGAAAAGATTGTTGAAGTAAAAGTTGCTGCACAAGATCAGATATGATGATTTGAAGATTTGAAGCTCAAAATAATTCCAAGAGATTAGAGTTCAATCCTCAGGAAGCTTATCAAGAAAGAAACTTGAAGTTCATGGAGCATGAAGATCAAGTTAGGGGAGGATTGTTGGGAATTATTAGAAGAACATACTTAAGTCTGCTGAAGAACTCGTTAAGTCTGTTAGTGTTAGTTATGTCATAGTTAAGTCTGCCAGTACAAAGTTAAGTCTGGCAGGCATAGTTACATAGTTAAGTCTGTTTATTAGAAATAGTTAAGTCTGGTTATGTTATCAGAATAGTTAGCTATATTTTAGGAAAGGATATAGTCGTATAAGTTATCTTATTAGAAGATATGTTTATCCTTTCACACGTTTTGTATCTAGGGTTTTCCTTAGAGTATAAAAGGAACCCTAAGGCATTATGTAATTGACGATATAGTGAAGCTTAGAAAAGATTAATAGAATTATGAAGTTAGTAAATTGTGTTCTTCATTGTTATTGTTAAGATTCCGCATTAACAATCAACAACCAGTTTAGAGTTTCTCACTTAGATCAATTTGGATTTATTCAAGTTGTCTATTAAGTAACACAGGCTACTTAGATCCATAACTTATGTGGACCTACAATTAATGAAAACTGTGCCAATCTCTCAGATTGAAAACCCTCCTATAAACAGTATAAAGTCCATTAGGTTAGCTATTAAGTTCATCTACTCCTTGCGAATGGCCCGTACTTACCAAACAAGCTAGGATTGACCGGGTACACTGCCCGTAAGTGTTAGTCTATTAGGTTAAGTCGGCTATTATAAATTTAAAACAAGATTTAACACATAAGTCATTCCAACTAACGTTGTCATAGAGGGATAGGTCCTCTATAATTGCTCGATTTTAAACATTAGTCATTCCGACTAGGCGTATTTACCTAGGGTGTACTAGTCCATGCTGGTTATCCAATTCTAGCTATTGATTGTCACTCTTTGACTAACCGAATGTTTGAGATTCCTATATAACAGTTCTAACTAATGGTATATGGTGACCAGGTATCGTTGCTAATTACTAGAGGGACAGGTATTAGAATAAGGTGTTATAGTTAGTTACCATATTGATTAACTAGAGGGATGTGGGAACTAAACACACTAGTTATCCATGTATCTAGGTTGTGTTCTTAGGTGATTATCTAGAGGGACGAATATTAATCAGGTTTTGTAGACAATCTTTTATATGCAATTAATTAGAGGGACGGATATTAGTCGGGTTTCGTAATTAATCATAGAAATCACAAACACACAATCAATCAAGAAATCAATAGGAAGCAATAATGATAAACTAAGCAAGTTTCGTGTAAACCCCAGTAAATACATAGTGATCTAGCCTAGCATAGCAATTGAAGAACAAATAGTTGACATAATCCAGCAAATATTGAAGAACATAATTGAATGATTAATCAAGGACGTATCTAATCAATACATATGGGTTTAGGCAGTAAAAAGCTCTAGAAAATACTCCAAATTCGGTTAGGATTTAGCTCCCAAAAATTCCACACGAAAATATGAAACAATGCAAGAGTATATATATATATATAGGGTTTTTTTTTTTTTTAGATCTATAGATTTGATTTGTAGATCTATAGGTTTTTTAAGGGATCTATGTATATTAATCATTTTGGTAATTTTTTTTTTGTTAGTGCCGCCGTTATCTCGCCGGAAAAAATACAACGTCGACGCTGTTGCCGTAATTGGATGCTACTACCGACGGAAATGGTTCGCTTGTTATTTTTTTGATAATTTTGTTTAAACAACATTGTGTATATATATATATATATCATATATATATATATATATATATATATATATATATATATATATATATATATATATAACATTATATATATATATATATATTTCATAGTTCTTTGGATCTCGCCGGAATTTACTTAGCTACCGGAATCGCCAGAAAATGCTCCGCCGTTAATCTGCTCAGCCGTCGGATCTGCTCAGCTGCCGCCGGATTTATTTAGCTGCCGCCCCTGCTGTTGCGTGGACTGCTGCCACCGGATTTTTTGGCATAAGTTTATTTGAAGTTTGTGTATTTGTTAGGTAGGTCTATTTGTCATTTTCGTGTGTAAATTTGTTTGCAAGTCTTTATTTGTAAATATGGTTTTTTTTTTTTTTATAGATCGATATATTTTATTTGTAGATCTGAGTTTTTTATAACATTTTTTAGTATTTTTTACAGCCGCTGTCGTGGACTCGCCGGAAATTGGTGCTTCCGCCACTACCCTGCCGGAAATAGCACGGGCGCTAACCGCTGTCTCGCCCAAAAAACCTACTGTCTCCGCTGAACGGCTTGTGTTGCCGGAAAAAGATGCTGCCGCACTTTATGAGTATGCCTTATTTTTATTGTTATTAACATTTGTATAAAGTTAATTATGTAAATATTGTTATTCAATTGTTAGTATTTGTTAGATTTATATCAAGTTTTTTTGGTTACTTTTAGATTTATCTATATATTTTTTTTTTCAGATATGAGTTTATGTAACTTTTTAAAAAATTAAATTTTCTTTAGATTTGTGTGTAGTTGCAAGTTTGTTAGTAATTTGTAATTCTATGTAAACTTATGTATTTTGAGTTTGTTCTAATGATGTTTTGTAAGTCTTTGGTGGTTTTGTTGCGGTAGTTATGCCGGAATTTGAACAGGATATACTGTAGTTTCAGTTGATGGTTTTGTTTTAGATTGTTTTGTTTACTGGTTTTGGTTGATTGTTTTTCAAAGTGGTTTTCTTGGTTTTGTGATCATTAAGAAATTCAAAATTCAAATTTGTTGCATAAGTCAACGTTACAGAAAAGGATGACTGAAGTTGTCAGTATTTGATTCCAGGCGCTAACAACACAATAAATCACGTGAATAAATTATACGAGTAACAAGCAAAAAAGTATCATAACATATCATTAATATATATGATCAAAGTATTACGAGTATATTCGAGATCGCATGCAAAACTATCAATAGCATAAATACAATGTTCAAGCACTTAAACTAAAATTGTTTTGTAATGCTATGGTCTTAGAAACTAAATGTTATACTTTAGACCCGATAACGCATTTAAAAATACTATATTAGCTGGCAAATTAAACAACACACTCATAATATACCAAAATTGTTGGAGAGTTGATGAATCACTGTTAAATTAAAATTAATCGGCATAAATAATGATGCAACAAGAATTAACAAAAAGCATACATTGTTGTCACTAGACGCCGGTACTCGACTACTATTAAAAAGGGTTTTTCACTTTCAACAACATTGCAACTTGGGAAGCTTTTCATCGGTAAATATTGGATGTCGCCGCTATGCGCGGTACCTTACGATACACGCCGTTATGCAACCATGCCAAAAGATTACACACTTCTTCGAAAATGCCAACGTTACAAAATCAATTGTTCGAAAGAATAATATTCGCCGCCAAAATTTTGTCGAAAACTAGACACCGCTGCCGTTAGGCGCGTGTACTCAGCTAGTATTCAAATTAATGTTTAATCACATTTGATTTCTCATGCAATTTTTAACAAGGAAGAAAAAAGGAAAAAAAAAAAAAAAAAAAAAAAAAAAAAAAAACAAGAAAAACAAAAAGCAAGTTTGTCGAAAGTATATCAAAGTGTTCGTCTATAGAAAGATAATTAAATGTTGGTTGTGACGTTATAATTCATTTTGTCTAACGATTAACGATTCATAGAATATTTAAATTATATAAATAGGAGAAATATTAAAATGTTTTTAATCTCAGCTATTAATTTCTTTATTAGATAGATAATATGGATGAGTTCATATAAAAAAAAATGATATCTAAATAACTTTCATCATACATATCAGGATATGCCAACTATATACGTGTAATGGGACATATTGAAAAGCGAAAATTACTGACATACCCCTGCATGGAGGGGTGTGTCTCAATATACCCCAACTTAGCGCCGTTTTTCAAAATACCCCAACATTCCCCTATATATTGTACGCGACATGAGGGTGATACAGATGTCAACATGCTGGGCTCGGGACAAAAAAAAAATATTACGCATGTCGCGTATATATATACGCGACATATATATATATACGCGACATGCCATAAAGTGTGCATGTGTCTGAAAAATTTTTAGGGTTTGTTTCTTTTGTAGGCATGTGTGATATTAGGGTTTTTTTTTTGTGGGTTATCAGATTAGTGGGTCTATAAATACCCATATTGCTGTATGATGAATACACACACAACTCATCTAATAATCTGTATTCTTCTTCAAACACAATGTCACACAATGCATCACCTGAAAACGAATCGGTTTAGGCTATTCACAGTGGTGAACCATATTGCATCATCATTCCGGCTGCCACCTCAGCTTTCTCTCTCCTCAACCTATATTTATCTCTCTCATCACAGTGGCAACCCATATTGCATCATCTTCCTTTATTTTATTTTTTTTTTAAAAAAACATCTTTTAACACAAACACAAATTTTATTAATAAAACGTAAACATTACATAAACGAAACGATACGGAATTAAACAACTAAAAATTAAACGTAGACATTACATGATATTCATAATTCAAATGTAAATTTTTTATTAATAAAAACATAAACGTTACATAAACAGAAATTAAAACATTACAATAATAATTTAAAAACTAAAACTTCAATTATAATCTGGGTGATCCCAGGTCTGCGAGTTGTCGGAGCGGAAACCGTCGTCATACGGATCAAAGCTCGCAAACCTCTCTGCTTCCAACTCAGCTTCCATCCTGCTCAGCTCCCGCTCGTCCTCAGAGTTCCAATCATCAGCAGGTTTCACATTCTCCTCAAAACTTAGCTGAAAGTTATCAAGATGAGGTTGCGGTAGTTGTGGTTCAACAACCCTTGGTGCAGATGAACTTGATGCACCTTGCACAAATTGTTGTTGTTGTTGTGGTGCATCAGCAGCTGCCACATTCTCCTCAAAACTCCAACGTATCTTGTTGGATTTCTCGTTCTCTATCTTCTGCACACAACCCCACAATGTTTCAACAACATCAGCGTCTTTGCGATACTCATCGTCCAAAAACTGGTCGATCACATATTTTCTCTCGACAGAGATATCTTTGCAAGCTGCGTATCGTGTTCTCAGGCGTTGTTTGCGTAACTTCGCCAGCTCAAACTTCTTAATAACTTCGACAATTGCATCTTGGCGTTCCTTGTCGTCTATTTCGACTTGTTTTTGGACATAGTTTTGAACTTGTTTGACAGTGTGTGGAAGGTTACAAGCCATTTTTTTGTGTTTAATTTGTTGTTTGAATTATGTTTGAAAGTATATGTTTGAAAGTGGGTTTGATTTGTGTGGAATGCTTGTGTTTTGTGATCCTCTTTTAGAGACATAATAAAAAGGGTATTTATAGCCGTAACAAATGCATAATGGTACTCACAAAGTCTATATGTGTCATTGTGTAGTCAAATCATATATTTTAATTGTACAGGACATTTTCAGGGACTTGTCATTTCAAAGTGTCATATTTCGTGTAAAATTTTAAGCGTACGCGACATTGTCAGTGAGTTGTCATTTCAAAGTGTCATATTTCGTGTAAAATTTTAAGCGTACGCGACATTGTCAGTGAGTTGTCATTTCAAAGTGTCATATTTCGTGTATAATTTTAAGCGTACGCGACATTGTCAGTGAGTTGTCATTTCATTGTTCAGAACCTTTAAAAAGTTGTCTGACCTCAATTATTGCTATATAAGCTAGCTATGCTAGCTATGATTTGATTTCTTCACATATTTGCTACTTCTCTTAACAGTATCCATGGATTCTAACATTAAGAAGTTTAAATGTGTGTTACATTATGATGATCAGCATCGAGGTGTCATTATGTATAATGATTTGACGTACGCAGGGCTAGTTGGGTTGGTGTTGAAGAAATTCAATTTAGATCCAAATATTCCGATTAATTTGTCCTGTAAGTTGGCTTCGTTTAACTATCGTATTGACATTACTGAGGATGATGAAGTAATGTTTTTTGTTGAATGTGCTTGTACTGCTACTGCTGGGGTGGCACAATTGTATGTTGTTCAACCCAACAAATAAGATGATTGCGCTTATCTTGTTTTGTGTTAACTGGTTTGTATTTTATTAATGAACGTTTCTACTCTTATTTGAATAAATGTTTAATTTGGAAACTTATGGTAATGTTTATTGAAACACTGATAACAAAAATCATATAAAGATGAAATTCTTAAAGCATACAAGACACTTATTGATTGATATTGTTAATAATTGAAACGATTCTTCCATAGGGCTCTATGACGTTCATCTGCTTTAGCTTCCTCATTCTCAAAGTGTTCTTGTTCCGCCCATTCAACCATTTGATCGAAAGTGTAATTTGATTGTCCTATGATTTTTTTTCCGTCTTCGTTTTCACTGGTGTAGTCTGTTATCACATGATCCATCATTTTTGCCAAAGTAGCATTTGGGCATACATGCTTTTCAATAATAAAACTGACACCGCAATGGTCAATGTAAACTTCCAACTGGCCGCCTTGTGATGCTGAAATATCAAACATCACATGCATATCATAGTTGTTTCTTAGCTTGACAGTGATTGAATACCCAGTGTGCGGAACTTCATAATAAAGAGCATGAATCTTTGTATCGACAATGTTAGACAAGTATTGTTTCAGCTCATCCAGCTTCATTCTTGGAATATTGATGTTCATCTTCCAACCGTTTACATACTCCAGCTTTCCTTCATTGCAAACCAGTTGACCATTATTGTGAACAATAAAATTGAAAATGGTTTGTGAATACGGCGTCGTAGGTTTTATTTTTTTCTTTCGTTCAATGTTAAACCGGACACGCTCTTCACGTTTGTTCTTTTTCTCTACCATTTGATGTAGATATCGGACACGCTCTTCACGTTTTAATTTTGTTTCTTCTGAAATTACACATGCAAATGATTCTTCCAAACAACCATCATCTGGAATCAATATTGTCGTTAGATCTTCGCGATTGTCAGAAACAAAAATTTGGATCTTTCCTGCAACATTTGCGAAGTCATACATAACATCAATATCATAATCGCTTTTAATTGCTTTCATACCATTTAACGTGTTGTTTTGTGGCAACATGTAATATAGACTTTGGACCATTGACGGTAATTTTCTCTTCAGATAGGTAACCATATCTTTAAAATCAAATTGTGGAACAATAATATTCAAGTGTGAACCACCTTCATATGTTAGTGGGTTAAGTATAAATTTTCCATTGTAGTTGATAGTGAATTCGAATGTATGGTTATTAGATGTTGACATTTGGTGAATGAAAGAAGACACAATTGGTATTGATAACTTGATACCACATAACCCAAGAATATATATATAGATACCACAAAGGTGAGTTGTCATTTCTTTGTCAGAAGTGATTTACGAGTAATCAATTTAATACTATTTTTACATGAAATTTGAAAATTACATAATAGAAATTTGAAAGCATAATAGGACATTACTATTAGAACATAGATAGAATTACAAATTAGTCTTACTGTGACTTGGACGATGGACAATGAAAAGCATAACACGACAATAAAGGCAACAGAACACCCATAACAACAAATTAGTCAAATAACTTTTTTGAACATGAAGGTTTATCTTGTGTACTCTTCTTGGTATGCTTAACGTTGCATGGGTTGGCCACTACGAGTTCGAGTAACTCAACTCTTGAAACGTACACATGCATTTTGTTTTGTTGAAGTTCTGTGTACGATAACAGACTTTCGCGGTCTTCAATTGCAGCAGCCAATGGTACTAGCCCTGAATCAAGACTACAATTTGGTTTTTGTATATAAAAAAAGCTTGGGGAGTTTTCATCGTAACCTAAACAATTTGTTAAAATTTGCTTCAATTGATCTGCCGAGAAAGTTTCAAACTCGACTGGATCTACGCAAGCAGTTAAACCACCTTCAAACTTTCTTCCTAGTGGGGAAGTGAACCTCCCGTAATGATGTAGTAGAACTTTGAATGTCATTTATTCAAGTTTAGTAATATTTGAAAAAGGAATGAATTATTTTATTGAACTTCAAGTGCGACAATGTGCCTTATATAGAACCTTCAAATTCGTATTTAATACTTTCACATCTAAACTCATTTTTGTGCTATCATGTCAACAGTGAAAAATGAATAGTGGAACTGTTTTTACTATCATGTCAACAGTGAAAAATGAATAGTGGAACTGACGTGGTGCATCTTTATTTTCAGTTGTCATTTCTAGTATTTTATTAAGGTTTTCTGAAAATACATGCTATATTTAAAAAAGAAATTTATTACAAGCTTCATAACAAATGTTACAAACTTAACACAATTACACTAAAACACATAAGTAAAAAGTGCAAACTGGTTACTAACCAAACAAGTTAAACCAACTATTATTAGACTGT
This sequence comes from Artemisia tridentata subsp. tridentata, assembly GCA_021014915.2. Taxonomy (NCBI): domain Eukaryota; kingdom Viridiplantae; phylum Streptophyta; class Magnoliopsida; order Asterales; family Asteraceae; genus Artemisia; species Artemisia tridentata. Next base: position 275,907,415 of record CP139506.1, read on the forward strand.
TGAGTGTTTAGATCATTTAAATGTTGTGAGGGGTATGGTTGGGAGTTATATTGTTCAGAGCCGTGTGCCGGGTTATGATGAGCATGTTGTTCATTACTTGCTTGCCCTTGGTCATACTGGCCTGTTGTGTAAAAATTTGGATTGTATGGTTGTGTTGGTAATGTGTTATGTCCAAACACATGCGATGGGTATGTGTGATAAGTAGGAACGGTGTGATGATCAGTTTGATTTGGGTATGAGTCGAATAAAGGAGTAGTTTGTTGTTGCTCCTTAACGGATTTTTTCTTTCTGGGATACTGTTTTCTTTTGTTTAACATTTCATCAGGGACGAACGGTTGCTTGCATTGCCCACGTGTGTGTCCAGCTTCACCGCACCTACCACAATGTCTTACCCTTGGTTCCTCACCCTGGGATGGTATACGGTTAGTATTTTTTGGTCGCCCGGGTTGTGGGTTGTCCATTCGTGGAGGAGTGATAGGTTGTATATGTGTTGGATACTCCCATTCGTGAAACTCTCCAACAAAATTCACTGCCTCTGCATATGTGGCTTGGTATTTTGCTTTTTTAAACCAGTCCTGAACGTACTGGAGACAATTGGTTTGACCCAAAAATCTACTCACAGCAATAACATGACCACAAGGTATACCGGAAAGCTGCCATTTGCGGCAATCACATGTCCTAGATGCTAAGTTCACTTCCCGGTTGTATCTCCCATCAAAAACCTGGAACCGATCTTGGTTAACCCCGTATACATTCCAGGTTGCGCTTTTGATTTTTCTCTTTTCCACTTTATGGGTTGCCCAATCAGTTATTTCATACTTCATTTTTGCTGCATAAACAACAAGGCTCTAAGAAGTGACTTTATATTAAAGATAAATATTAAAAGTATAAATATATTCTGTTTGACAATAAATACCAGCAACTTGTCGCCGTTTAAAATACCAGTCTTGCACCATTTTTCGATATTGCTCGGTCAGCATTGTTATAGGCAGCTTCCTTGATTTTACGGTACAAGCATTAACAGACTCGACGCTGTTAGATGTACAGTAATTGTAGCGAGTTAGTGGGCAATATGCTCTGGACCATCTGTGAACACCCGCTTCTATTAGCTTGTGGTACGCCTCAGGCTGAATAGACAGCAATATTTGCATCTTACTATCAAATTCGTCAGGTGTATACGCTTTGCATATCCTCCAAAATAGCGCCTTTGTTGTGTCTCTTTTTAACTTCAGGTTCATCATTAGATGACGACAGCAAATACCATGAAACGCGAATGGGTATTCATTTCGTACAGCTAACGCAATAGAAGGATGCCTATCAGATATGATAACCAAATCATGTCTATCGCCTATGCATTCTTTAAGGCATGAAAACCACCATGACCAACATTCACCAGTTTCCCTTCTGCATATACCGTAAGCAATAGGCACAATTTGGTTGTTTCCATCCATGCCTACTGCTAACAAATTTGTTCCTTTGTACACGCCCTTCAGATGTGCCCCGTCAACTATAAGCAGTGGTCGGAGATGGAGTAAGAAAGTTCGAATCTGAATAACAAAATTGAATACACATTAAACTATGTAAACCTACCCTAAATTGAATACAATGAAACCAATCATGAAAATTAGAATCACTTACCGAAACACCAATGGCAACGAATAACATCTCGAAAACTCCTTCTTCATTTGTCTTGATACGTGTGATAGTGCCTGGGTTTTTTTTTACTAGGTTGTGACAATAATACGGCAACATTTGAAATGATTCTGTAGGTGAACCCCTAATCATTTGTAACCCATAATCCTTTCCTCTCCATGCTTGGTGGTAAGATATACTAATTTTATATTGCGTTAACATGTCTCTTTGCATATCTTTTGGTTTTAAATCTCTTCTAGCATCTTTCAACTTTTCACTAAAAATGTGACCAATAACATTTTTAGTTGCATTTCGATGGTTAGGATATGTTTGAGTTTTATCACACGTGTGATTATCATTCAAACTTGTAACTTCAAACACAGATGTACCTCCCACGCGTCTAGAGTTAATTCTCCATTTACAGTCGTTAAAATGATAGCACTTAACATAATATCTTATAGGTTCTGCCCTTTCGACTAAAAACTGGTAACCTTCTTCTAAACATTTCATCCTAATTGCTTTGTCTAAGTCATCTCTTGTGTCAAAAAACCTTCCCTTGAAAATATTTGTATCAATATTATTTTGGTTTGAAATTATTTGTTTGGACTGGTAAAGTGGTGTTTCTGGAACGTCAGGCATGAGCGAAAAAATATTTTTCCACTTATGATGGGTTGGTTTTGGGTTCTCGCTTTTCCCAACAACACCATCATCTTCAACATCTTCATCATCATTCTTATCGTCATCTGACCCGAAAGCAAATGATGAATTCGGTTTTGTGAAATTTGCCTCATCTTTAAAACCGGATTCAAAAATCGCATTATCATTTGATTCAAATTTTTTTGATGGGCCCTCATTTAAAAAATTGGCCTCATCTTTAAAACCTGAGTTGCCTTCATAACCAGAATACCCGATTTCTTTGTTAGTGTTTGTTTCAAAAAAGTTATAAAATGTCGGGTTTTCTTGGTTTGAGCTAAAAAATGCCATTTCTTCACATTCTTTCGTTTTAGTGACATAAAGATGCGTCATTTCTTGACTCGATGCAGCGTGTTCAGCAAAGAAAGTTACCTCATCATCGTCAGTGATATCCATTCGAACATCAAATGAGGGGTGCGAAAATTTGAAATTAAGCCGAACACTGGGATCCAACTTGAACTTAGAACGCACAGTTTCATCTAACCATGAGTAACTGATATTAGTATACATAATCACACCTCGTTCGGAATTATCAAAATGTAAAACACATTTGAATTTTTGAAAATCTGAACTCATTTTTAGTATTTGATATGGATGAAAGTGTTTGATATTCAAGAAATATACCACAAACACTAAATATAAGGAGACAATGCTGCAACAAAAATGTGACTAATAATTACGCAAATGTGACAAGGATGTGACAATTTGAAATGAGAGTTTCGTGTACGTGTATATCATTAAGCGAAATATGACATAGAATAGAAAATTTTATGACATTGATTTGACAATTGCATGACACATACGGGTACGTCTAATTAATTACGCGAAATATGACATTGATTTGACAAGTGCATGCCGTAATTAAACATATTTGAAAATCTGAAGTCATTTTTAGTATTTGATATGGATGAAAGTGTTTGATATTCAAGAAATATACCACAAACACTAAATATAAGGAGACAATGCTGCAACAAAAATGTGACCAATAATTACGCAAATGTGACAAGGATGTGACAATTTGAAATGAGAGTTTCGTGTACGTGTATATCATTAAGCGAAATATGACATAGAATAGAAAATTTTATGACATTGATTTGACAATTGCATGACACATACGGGTACGTCTAATTAATTACGCGAAATATGACATTGATTTGACAAGTGCATGCCGTAATTAAACATATTTGAAAATCTGAAGTCATTTTTAGTATTTGATATGGATGAAAGTGTTTGATATTCAAGAAATATACCACAAACACTAAATATAAGGAGACAATGCTGCAACAAAAATGTGACCAATAATTACGCAAATGTGACAAGGATGTGACAATTTGAAATGAGAGTTTCGTGTACGTGTATATCATTAAGCGAAATATGACATAGAATAGAAAATTTTATGACATTGATTTGACAATTGCATGACACATACGGGTACGTCTAATTAATTACGCGAAATATGACATTGATTTGACAAGTGCATGCCGTAATTAAACATATTTGAAAATCTGAACTCATTTTTAGTATTTGATATGGATGAAAGTGTTTGATATTCAAGAAATATACCACAAACACTAAATATAAGGAGACAATGCTGCAACAAAAATGTGACCAATAATTACGCAAATGTGACAAGGATGTGACAATTTGAAATGAGAGTTTCGTGTACGTGTATATCATTAAGCGAAATATGACATAGAATAGAAAATTTTATGACATTGATTTGACAATTGCATGACACATACGGGTACGTCTAATTAATTACGCGAAATATGACATTGATTTGACAAGTGCATGCCGTAATTAAACATATCTATTAAATTTCTCCTATAAATACTTGTGTTTAGTTCCATTTCTTTAAACACATCCAGATATTCACATTTCTACTCTCTACAAAAATTTAAAAATTCAGACAATGTCCCAACAAAACAAAACCGGATATCAAAATTCCCAATTCGTTCCACCCAAACAAAAAAATTACGCAACATACGCCCCAACACATAATGTTGCAGGTTCTTCAACATCTATGAGCGACCAGGATTGGATAATACCTGGTCCGGCTGGTATTCTTCAACAAGCCATTCTTCGCAAAAATGCAGACATCAGAGAGGGTGGCCCCGAATATTGTGTTGTGCCAACACAAGATTATATAGCGAAAGTAAACGAGGATGTCACTGAGGATGAACATTTTACTAGTGGGCCATGGTTGAGCGCGATTCATAAGGTGTTTAATTCTCAAGGTGTCATCGTAACTGGCTGTTTTGGGGATATAAAGAAGCATTGCGTAAAAGGGAAACTTGAACTTGTTGTAGCTGTTATCAAGTCTTGTACTCCTAACATACTGGGTGACCTTACATGTACACTAAAAGATCCGACAGGGACTATGTCTGGTACAATTCATCACAAAGTCCTTGCAGAAGACAAGGGTCCCAAAGACTATCTCAAAGTCGGAGCTGTTTTGGTACTTCGCAATGTTTCGGTCTTTACCTCAAAATCATCACCACCTGCTCTTAACATAACAAAAAGGAACTTGGTTGAAGTTTTCGACAAGGATACCGTTTTTAGTGGATGAATATTTACGTATTCATGCCCTATGTTTATGTTTAATATTGTGTATGTAGTGTTTATGAAACACATCGTCCTCTGGTTTAATTGTTTCGTGTCTATGTACGGTTATTGTATTGTTTCTTTATGTAGTCGAATAATACTTGAATAAATGCTTCAAAAATATATCAAATAAAAGTTGAAAAAAAATACTTCAACATAGAATAGCATTACATACTAGTTAAACTGTACAACTAACAACATCTTAATTAATCATATCCACACAAACTAGTGTCCTCACACCTACTGTTGTACAACATGCTACCAAGAGTACATCTAATATTGGAGAAAAAGCCTACAACATTATTAATATCAAATTGTGGTGGCCATCTACCCGTAACAAACTCATGTATTAGCCAACATGTGATTACTCCACAATCCATTGAATTTCCTTGTTGTGGGACTAAATATTGTACGTTTTTGTAATGGAATTCGAAGTTGTAGTGTCCACGTCCTGTCCTGGTGAAATGTCCTTGCTCTTCTAAAAACTTGTTCACAACTTCGGTAAAATCCAATACATACTGTCTTATTTGTTGACAACGGTCCATGCTGTGCATAGAGTCGAGTACCAATAACCTGGAATCATGTAAATCAATAATTGCTGTCACCCAGTGATTCTGTGTCGGATTCATCGGCATCAACACCTACATATAAAATTTATTTATGTATACACAATTACATAGTCTAGTAAAGAGTAATTTATACAAAACAAATATACATTGAAAGATCTTTACTTACCCAACGTACAACATCCCATGACGGGTATGGACGTGTGCTACCATCCAATGTTCCCCTAAGCGACGGATTAATCGAAAGCATGGACACGTTACCATTTTCCGTCGGGTACACAGATGCAGTCCATGATTTAGCCACTGTCCATGGTTCGTTGTCTACCCTTTTTCTGATTAATAGCTCTATCCAACAATTCATATGCTGATTCAAAAGATTAAACTAAATCATTTAATGTTCTTGAAACTTAAATAATCTAAACCTCTAACAATTTAAAATAATACACTTACATCGTCAGACAACCAACCACGTTATTCCTCTGGACCCGGATCATTACCCATCCTGTATAAATCCGGAAGTAGATGTTGAAAGAACATAGGTTCTACCACCCAACCCTTTGGATGGCAGTCAAGGTATATCCCATACGGGTACATGAGGAATTCCTCAAAACTTGGATAGTTATTGCGCCTCACCTAAGAAAAAAATATACAATATCGTTACAAGTTTGTTAATTATATAAAATAAATGTTAATAAATTTAAAACATTTTAAGTAGTACCTTTGTAGGATCAACATTAGGAATATTCAAAGGTGAGCCAACAGATGTACCAACACAGGTAACATCATCATCAACCGGTAATTCTTCTAGGTTAAATCGTGGAATTGTTGCCGTACTCTTTGTTAGTTTAGCCCTAGCTCCACGTTTTTTAGGGAGGATTGTAGTGGGTCCTTGTTGGGTCCAAGGAAATTGCTGATATTTACCCGGACGACAATCCCTCCTTGGTCGGTCGATCGCACCCTTAAAAAAGAATAACCAAATAAATTTTTAACGTCATTAACATTATTAAACATATAATTGATGTAACAAAAACAATCACTAATCAATTACAAATAATGACCAAATTTAAAAATAATAATCGAAAATTAATAAGTTACCTGGATGTCAGCAACATCGTTAGGGCGGGAGGACTGGTGATCAATAGGAGTGGCAAACTTGGCGAACCCCATTGGTGTACGGTTAGCAGTATGTCCGGTTGAGGGAAACGCATCGCTAGGGCGGGAGGATGGACCAGCCTGGTGATCAATAGGAGTGGCAAACTTGGCGAACCCGTCGCTAAAACCATCAAAGAAAGAGTCATTTGGTGGCCCGTCGCTAAAACCAACATTTTCATCATCAACAACGCTTGATTCTCTATGTACTCGTTGTTTATTGCGAAGTTGGTTTTGCTGCAGTAAAAATGTTAATGAAACAATTAACAAGCCTTCAATGATATTTATACATAAACTCAAAATAAATTGATGTAAAACTATTTACCTTCATTTCAATCGCTTTTATTTTCAGGTCATATTCTTTCAACATAGCGTCATACGATGCCAACTTCTGTAAAACAGCCGGATGTATATCCTCATCCATAGAATGGTATGCTTGTGGCTGTATCACCGGAGGTGCGACCGGATTCCCTTCGAAATACGCTCTACTGTCACGCCACCACTCGGTCAATTCCTCATACTCATCCGGTGTAAGCCTAGGCAACGGTGGTTTTACCTGTAAAAAACATGAAAAATATATATGTCATTAAAAAAACTTAAACAATATTAAATTCATAATAGTTAAAAAAAAATGGATATCTCAAACTCACCTTCAATTGGTCGTCCAAAAACTTGTCAATACGTTCTCTAACGACCAATTTGTTAAAACTCCATGCAACGGACCGGGGATGCAACACTCGATGATGACAGAAAAAATAAGGGCTAGCACCTTTCGGGAACATCTCCAATATCCAAATCTAAAAAAAAAACAAATAATAATAATAATAATAATAATAATAATAATAATAATAATAATAATAATAATAATAATAATAATAATAATAATAATAATAATAAAATATACATATACATGAACTGTATAAATAGATAAATGACATACCTTGAAAGCCCATACAAATCCATTCAACGTGTACTTAGGAAGTTTACTAGGGTCCCTCCCATCAGCAAAGTGTTTATCCCTACGCTCAAATGCTGCATCCCGGAGATGTTTGTACAAAGTTGGCCATACATACGACCCCCACGGATACACATTCCACTTATCTAAATCCTCGACTAGCCTAAACAAAAATCCGTCCACTATATTGCCATGCTCAGTACCTTTCAACACCAACATCAAAACACCTAACAAACAAAGTCGAACACCATCTATGTCGCTCAACTTATTAAAGTCGCCTTTCTTTTTTAGGATTCTTAACAACGTACCAACTTGTATATTACGGGAATCGGTAGAAGAAGGGAACACTCGTCTCCTAAACAAGTTAGGTCCATCCATATACGACTCCCTAAAATCAGTCCCAAACCTTAAACCCGTAACTATACAAAATTCCTCCCTCCCAAACTGAATTTCAACCTCACCTAAACGATCAAGAGTACGTACACGATATCTTAATGGAACTATATTTGTGTCTCCCTCTTGACAAGCAACTTGGTGGCATATAAAATAGTGTATTAACACCCCACTCTCTTGCATATCCGGCATGTCTAACATCCAACCAAAACATGTTTCTCTAAACAATTTTTCCTTAGGGGTGTTCAATATCAATTTTCTAATATCACCAATTAAAGACAACCTACTTCTACATGTAACTTGCGCAGAATAATCCTAAAATAACCAAAAGACATAATAAATATATATTTACAAAACATATACGTAACAAATAAACAATAATTATAATGACAAAAAAAATTATAATTCGAAATTACCCGATTTTCCGCCATTATGACACAGTACACACTACCACAACCACCACCACAAGACTACCACCACAACGACAAAACGCCACCAGCAACAACCACACCACACCACTACAACGGCACAACCGGAGCACCACTTGACCACCACAACTTCACCACTGCCACGCCTTCAAACCACCAACAAAGCACCACCGGAACTTGCTTTCTAGCTTATGTGAAAATAACCGGAAGTTGTTTTCTATCTTATGTGAAAATTTGTACACCAACACTCCACCGGTAACAACAAACACTACCACAAAGCCAAAAGATATGCAAATGGAAAAAAATTTCTAGGTTATGCTTAAAATCATACACGACATGCATGAATTATATTCAATACTTGGCATTGATCGGTCATTCAAGCTCCAGAAACATGCTCCTTCCCCATGCAAGATACGCTCCTTCCCCATGCACACTTTATGGCATGTCGCGTATATATATATATGTCGCGTATATATATACGCGACATGCATAATTTTTTTTTTTTTTTTTTTTTTTTTTTGTCCCGAGCCCAGCATGTTGACATCTGTATCACCCTCATGTCGCGTACAATATATAGGGGAATGTTGGGGTATTTTGAAAAACGGCGCTAAGTTGGGGTATATTGAGACACACCCCTCCATGCAGGGGTATGTCAGTAATTTTCGCGTAATGGGACATATTGAAAATCAGTTGACACTTAAAGAGTTGTTACGCTTTATTTTCCTCACTTTTGGGCAACATGTTTAAGCGTGCATATATTTAGATGTCTACACTTCTAACTGTTGGAATATGTGAATCATAAAAAACTATAAACACATAAACATCAAAGCACACGCAGCGGAATAGATCTACAATAACATGTAAAATAATTAACTAAAAATTAATTAGACGCGTACCTTTTTGATTCCTAGCAAGAACAAGGAATCATGTGTACTTCAAGAACAATGTAAACCCTAATATGGGTTTGAGATGGATCGAATAGGGCAAATCACCACAAGCTAAAGCAAGCTTTTTACTCGTTCTTGTACACACGTAATACTAGCGTTTCAATGGGAAAAACTAGGTTCTAAGTTCACAAACAAAACCAACACTTGTGTTCTAACAAAATCGACAAAACCCTAGGAGTTAGGGATAATGTGGATCGGCTAGACTAGAGGAGAGGAGAAAGAAGATGGTTTTTACTTGGAACAAGATTAGGGATTAATGAATACAATGGGATTGTATTTATAGGCACCCTTGGCTTGCTCCCCACTCCAAGAAACCGATTTCCATAACCCTAAGGCATGGATCGGCCGACTTCTGGAATCCAAAGGGATTCTAGATCCTTCTTTCCCCACTTTGCATATTTAGTCCTTTATTGAGCGTTATCTAAACCCCGTTAAGTACTAACTGCCGTTAAGTGTTTTGTTTGTGAAATGAATAAATAAAATATAAAATATATTTAATTTATTCAATCCATTGAAACTCTTACGTATTGTGTGCAATCCCGAGTCTCGGGTTCGAAACCGGACATACTAATATTAATATTTATACACAAACTCTAACAGCTCCCACTTGGATAACTATTAATATAGTAATGACATGGGCTAGTCTAGCTTAACAGATCCCAATGCCCCCAGCTCGATCCAAGTATGGTTTTCCTGGAAAAAAAAACACGTGATGAATTTAATCATCATACTTATCCTTTTGTTTCTAATACCGCGTTAATATTGATATGGATCTAGGTCATTCCATAATTAACTATTCTGTTTCTCGTTATTATTAATTGATCAAGATCACCAAATCATCTGAACGTCTTCCAGATATACTTTGGGTGTGGCCACACAAACATCTTGTCAACCCTACGAGGGGCCCAACAGTATTATATTTCAAAACAAATTTGAAGGAACAAATCCTTTGTTGACTACGAGCATAACCCTTGAACTTCGCATCACCTACGAAAATAGCCCTTATAGCCACGTATTACGGATAGCGTTAGACTACCTTACAGAAAATGAGCTACATCCTCGGAATTATCTGGTATCTCAAGTCTGAGGATAAATATTCATGATTTACTTAATGACAAAGATCCATAAAGTATAATCATGTGGTTGGGATAAGTCCTATATTCAATTTATCCAATATTGAATATCATGTGATATTGGTATCTCAACCTTACAGTACATTCTACCAATCCTCACACTTGTCTTTATTTAATGATATTCCCATATCATTAATCGACAACGGACAATTTAGAATAAATTAAATTATTCACGGATTTAAACATGCAAATACAGGATGCAATATTAACAAATGATAATAAACGTTATCCTCACTTTATTTCATTAAAATAATATTGCTTAACATCCCTTATCCAAATACTAACTAGATCAATGCATGATAATTCTTATTAATGAATTATGCCACAAGTCATGTTCCACATACTTATTGACAAGGCATAAATCAATTAATGTTGATCTATCGGAATTTTGAGAATACTTATTTCAATAATGAAATTCTTGTATGTGTGCATTCATCCATCATGATATTGCCACATAATATTTCATAAATTGCATGACATCCTCAATCGCAAATTTATGACAATTAAACTAACAAACCTTGTAGTTAAAGTATTCTAATTCTTTATGTATAATGCAACTATGCTCATATTGAGCATAACTAGTACACATGGTCTCCTAATAAGGATGAGCTCCCACCATGACTAGTATTGAGTGTCTTCTCAATCTTACTAGCATCATTGTATCAAACAACAATATGCTCTTTCAAAGTTCCATAAACTTTTAATATCCATCGTGTAATGTTTGATATCTTCAAATCTTTCAAGATTTGTCATCTATATCAACATCTTGCCATATGGTTCATATTTAGAATTTAGGAGCAATTCCAGAATGAGGATGTTAATTCTAAATCCAACCATATCCATTACACTTAACTATCTAATAACTTTCAATTAGATATTAATGTTGTCAATCATCTTTCATCCAAGCATGATACAACAAGCAACATGATGTACATGAAAAATCCTTGTTTCAAACATAGATTTTGTTCATGTCATATCTTTCCAAAGATATGTTTCTATCTAGATCTTCTAATAGAATATCATGTTTATTAGAATCAATTATTTTACCGCTCATGTTTATAATAGTAAACATATTTTCCAAGGTTTTATTTTCTAAATTTCCATGTGAAGTTTCATTCCAAACTAAGACTTAACATATAAATGTTAATGGAATGTTACTTCCTATATGTTATTCAACATATATGAAATAAGAAAATAAATATAACACTCCCACTAGCTTTCAGGAATATTAAGAAATATCTTATTTAATTATAAATCAACACTATGATTTAATAACTAAACATAGTATATTTCCTAGATGCATGCATTAATCCATTCACAAATGATTTGCACTTTGTATATTACTAAAGATTATTTGAATTCAAATACTCCTTTCAATTACTAATCGTCCTCGCTTAAGTAATTATCCAAGAAAGAGTTTTGATATTCCATTGTTAATTTCATATAAATGAAACTAAGAATGACAATCATAATCTTTATACATTTAACGTGCTTAGAAAGAATTTCAATCACATTCAATTGCTTAAGTGTGATTGATAATCTTTTCACACATTAAATATGTATACAAAATTTTGTCCCTTATGATTTCCACTCAAAAATTCAAATCTCTGGGATTTTCATTTCCTTTGTAGAAAATCATCTTTATTCTATAGTGTAACTATAGAGTTTAAGATCAACTACGTTTCCAAACTAGTTATCTTTTTGGACTGCATCTTATTATTCATAGTATGCGTAATTTGCCAAATAAACATTTGCAATTTATTAACAGCATACCACGTTCCTGTAACTCATAACCCTCAACATATTCTACAAATATTTGAGATATCCTTTCGGACCTATGAAATGAGAATTCCATCATCTTTGAGATTTAACACTAACATGTTAAATCCTCATTATGATTTTGCTAGTGTATTTATAAGATTATGTATCTTGTAATTTTATCTTATCAAGATAAAACTCCCACTTGCCTTTTGCAATTTATAGATTAACTACAAATACTTAGCAAACAGAGCAACACAAACTTGTTCTCTTTTGGGACTTTTACAAATACATATTGACAGCTCCTAACCTTAATTTGTTAATAACCTACTCATAAGCAGTTTAACAAATTCTGAACTTCAATTTAAGACTTAATGTGATTCAACACATACCATAATAAATGGTGTCTTATTAATCTTCTAGGTTGGAGTCAAATGGAGTATATCCAATCCATACTCAATTTTCTAACCTTGATATCTTTAGGAAGAATAGAAGATATAGTTATCTCAAATCAAACAATATAACAAGAGTTTGATTTTCCTAACTGAACATACCATACACATTATGCATTTCATTAGGATTAATATTGTAAGTTAATCTTACAATATGTAAGATAAATATATTTCGTTTTGGCTTACCTATTTACCATCTAAGTCAAGTTAATGGTAAAATAGAATTTCCAAGCCAATTGCATGCTTTATAACATAAGTACTTCTGATCAAGTCACTTCATGTCTATGTCTTACCAAGAAGACATAACTATTATAATCCCAATCTACGTTATAAGTCATTAATCAACTCAATGACTCCTTGTACATGTCTTAATTAAAATATAACAAGTTAACGTCTTACTTTATTATAAGTCTTATAGCAATAAAAGACTTCATATTTATAAAAGGTATAAATATGCATAACTAAAGTAATTATGAGCACCATCGTTGGTTTCAATCGTTATTTCAAGTTAATTTATTACTTCATATTTTTATGTCATTCCAAGAATACATAAACATCTAAATATGAAGTAGTATAAGATTACTTAATTTATTTATGTCATTACAACAATACAAAAATATTCACATTTGAAGTAGTCTTATTATCATATTGACACTTGTTCTAATAGTTATCTAATTTAGAAACATGCAAATTAACATAGTTTCATTGCATCAGCTGAGGCTGCTAGAAATGAAAGTATGTAATTTACCTTGTCATTAATATCTAGTAATGAAAGTAGATATTAACTCCAAGTGTTCTATTATTAGAATGTGTTTAAAACACATTAGAACATTGTTCTCTTACCTTACAGTCAAGAGAATCCTTCAAATCATATTTGTTTATGTTGTTGCTTGCACACAATAAAGATTTCTCCCACTTGTGCATGGAACAACATTACGTATCAGATAAACAACACGTCAATAGTTTGCTTATTTGATCAATATGATTGTATCATAGATATAAGTAGATATAGAATCACCTTGTCTAGTAAGGAAACGTACACGACTATCCTTAATACCACAAGTGTCTATAATTGGAAAGTATTTATCTCAAGAGATTCTAGAGGTAATCCGGGTTACTACCAAGATATCAATACTTGTAGCTCCCACTGAATTAAAGATCACTACATGAACTCGTTATTCTGTAATTGCAACGCAATGCTCCCACTGGATTTGACAACATTGTAAATGTTGCATAAGCAGCAAAAGCAAATAGCATGTTGTTTACTTTCCTACACCTTTGAGGGAACCCTTTCGTAACACTACTAAGGTACTCAAATAATGTATGGGTAAATTCCCAAAAAGGGACAATTTTTTTTTCAAATTCCCTAAATGGGACAAACTCAACATGTTTTCCCAATTTAGTCAAGTGCTAACGTGCGATCATGCGAACCCTCTGGTTTCTTGACACGTGTCCCAGACAAAAGGTACTAACCAATCATTTGCAGGCCCACTTGCACCCCACGTGGCCTTTGACTTTTTTTTTACAAATGTGCGATTTCCTAATGTGCTAGTAAACGGAAAATTTCTGATTATTTCTGGAAAAAAAAATTATTTTTCGGAAAAAAATTATTTCTGAAAAAAAAAATTATTTTTCGGAAAATTTAAATATTTTTTCGAAAAAAAAAATTTTGAAAAAATTAAATTTTATTTTTATAAAAAAAAAATTTCGGAAAATTTTAAAACATAAATATTTTTCGGAAAAAAAAATTTCGGAAAAAACATATTTTTTGGAAAAATATATTTTTTTTTCGGAATATTTAAAAAAATAAATATTTTTCGGAAAAATAAATTTTTTTTCGCACATTAGCACATTAGGAAATCGCACATTTGTAAAAAAAAAAAGTCAAAGGCCACGTGGGGTGCAAGTGGGCCTGCAAATGATTGGTTAGTACCTTTTGTCTGGGACACGTGTCAAGAAACCAGAGGGTTCGCACGATCGCACGTTAGCACTTGACTAAATTGGGAAAACATGTTGAGTTTGTCCCATTTAGGGAATTTGAAAAAAAAATTGTCCCTTTTTGGGAATTTACCCTACTAAGGTACTCAAATAATGTATTCTACTTTGTCAATGATGGAATATCCATCAATGCAATTAACTTGAAAGAATTGGGTATGCAATTTCTTCCTTAGTTAGGTCTATCATCCCCATCATGGTATGTAGCCCCTTTAATTGGTTAAAGCATAACAACTAGATCAAAAATTCTAGTTTGCCATTTACCAATTTTGCGGTAATTAGTCTAACTTCTAATTTAATAACTCCTTCACGTGCAATTTCTTAAAAAGGAATAGGATTAAGTCTTACTCTTCACACGGAAAGTAGACTAGGTGACTCTCTCCAAAACCCCTACGGGTGTAGATCAATTTACTACTAAAAGAAAACCTCACGTTTACGGTTTTAACGTTGCATTAATACATTAAAAGAATTTGCAAAATTCAATTTTAGTATTTTCGATAATAACTTTTCAA
The DNA here is from genome assembly GCA_021014915.2 of Artemisia tridentata subsp. tridentata. NCBI lineage: Eukaryota > Viridiplantae > Streptophyta > Magnoliopsida > Asterales > Asteraceae > Artemisia > Artemisia tridentata. The sequence continues at coordinate 275,922,632 of CP139506.1, forward strand.
GAAAGGTAAATAAAATTTAACCATTTAATTTTCATTGAAAATTAGGATCCAAATTGACGTCGTTTCATTACATCAGCTTTGGCTGCTAGCAATGAAAGTACTCAATAAGGTACGGGTCTATCCCAATTGCCAATATCAAATTGCAATTCCTAGAATCATGGGACTTACATATTATGTTGGTCCCTTTACACGATTAGAATTAACTAGAAAGTTAATCTATTGGTGTTAATGACTAATACAATGTTTAAGGATTATTCTAACAGTTATAAAACGTGAATGTAAAAACAACAATATTTTTCAACGTTTAAATTCTTATTAGAAATAATTCCAAGAATCTATACCCAAGTGTTTTGCGGAACAAACACTTGGGATTGAATAGACAAGGGTATGGGGTGTCTCCTATCGAAACTCAAGTTTTGCTTGAGTGGTAACAATATACCCACTGAGCTATCTCAGTGAGTTGTATACTCTTTGTAGGAGAGAAGTTCCTTTGTAAAAGTTCAAGACTTTAATTATACAAAGCACACTTTAACTTCTCTCACAGTTGCTCTATTTATACACAAGTATTCTAAGTATAAGTGATTAAATATAATACAAGTTGTTGAGGTTGCGTGTCTGACAATTACAAATAGTAATTGTCATTTCCAAGAACCAATAGGAAAGGGCTAATAAGTCTTTGGGAGTTGTTGGCTGACACTCCATGACTTTTAGCCGCAATAGGGAAGGTTGGATCTGACAAGAGAAGAGTGTTGGGCTTACACTATTATCTTCTCAGATCTTTTCCCTATTGTTCCCGCCTTTTCTTCAGGCGTTGGTTCCTCAGTCATTCAATCACTTTGTTGGTTGAGGAGACTGGGGTTCAGTGAGTTCTTATCCAACACTCACTGAACCCATCATCTTCTTCTTTGGCTTAAGTCCTACTCAGGGAGTACCGCCTTCCTGAGTAGTGAATCCTTCTTCTTGAATTCGCCTTAAGCATCCTGAAGATGACTCACTGAGAGGCTGTTCTCTCAGTGACTTGAATTGTTCTCGGTTTAAGTTTAACACTTAGTTAATTTGTGTCCAAATCATGTTCGAAGCATTCTTGGGTTTTACATGACCCAACAATCTCCCCCTATTTGGATATAAATTATTCCTAAGTGTTTTTGATCAGATATGAGTGAGCTAAAGACTTCTGCTCATACTGAATGTACTAGAATGTAAATAAGGACACTGAAATAATAAAAACATCATCTTATTAATATCATTTACAAGTCCTAACAAAACTAAGTACAAAAAAAGGTAGTGGTGGGTATTCAGGCAGGTCATCAGTTCAACTTGATTCCAAGGGCTTCAAGCTTGGGCTTCTTCGACTGCAGCTCATGTTGGTCAGGATGTTCATTGATTTTTCTTCGACTGCAGCTCATGTTGTTCAGGATGTTCATTGATTTTTCTTTTCAGGTCATGACAAAACCTCACATTCTCAGGACTCTTGAGTGGAGAGGCCATCATTAGAAAGCCTAGCATTGCTTTGATCCCTGATAGATCTATATCACTCCACCTCTGGAAGGCTTTGTCACCAAACTCATCAATGAAGAACAACCCTCTTTCAGGCTGTTCAATGACCATATTATTTCTGAAAGCAACACCTTCAGGGAGAGCCCTATTGCAGTCAAGACCAGGAATCTTGATCTCAGGCTCAGTTTCTATCTTCTTTCTTTTCCTTGAAGAAGACTGAGAGGAAGCAGGTTGTGCAGATTTAGGGAGAAGAGATTGAATGCCAAGTTCCTGAGGTGCTGCTGCCAATCTTTCATACCTCAGACTCAATGACTTCATCAGATTAGGGACCACAACATTTGATTTCTTTGCTATTAATGGACCCAACTCGTCCAATTCAGTGATCCCAAAGTCAGCGAATCTGAAAGGTGAATGAACATCAAAGTTTCTCTTGTCAGCACCTCTGTAGACAGTGACAACGGCAGGATTGGTGTTTCTTTGAATATGAACATCAGTGATTGGTTCTGGCTTCATCCTTTCAGTCATATACCACTGATATTTCTTAATCCTATTCTGCCTGATCTCTTCAGCCCGTTTGGCTCTTTCCTCCCTTTTCTGCCTGAGAGTGGTCATCTCCTCAGACTGAGCTTTCACAAAGGTCATACCACCTTTTCTTCCTGAGAGATCCTTAGCCTCAAGACCAATTTTCTCAGCCTCTTCATGAACAACCTTGATTAAGGCAGACTTGCTTGCCTTCTCTTCTTCCTTCAACTTCTTCTTTGCCTCCTCTTCCTGAAGATAAGTACTGAGTTCATCAGCTGAGAAGTGGTAAAGAACTCCATCAATTTCATATGGGATCCTGAGTGGTGATTCAGGATCCTTTGCAACCGTGATAGGTGCTGGTTGAGGCTCAGGTTCAGTGAGGATGCCTTTGCCTTTATCTTGATGGGAGGAAGAAGTTTCAGGAATCTCCCCCTCAGTGTGAGAAGGAGGTTGTTGGCTTGAGACTCCAGTGTCTTTCTCCCCCTCAACTGTTGCTTGAGCCATGGTGATAGCAAGAGTTGGAGTCACTGGAGCAGTAGGACCTTTGAAGGCCTGATAGATCTCAGTCATCATTGATTTGATGTCCGAGGTGTCTTTCTGAAGACATGAGATCTGATCTGCCAGAGAAGCCTGAGAAGCTTCGATGCCTGACATCCTTGACCCAAGAGACCATGCCAAGGATGTTGAAGATTGTGCCCAAGTACCAAGATGTTTTTCCTGAAGACCCATGGTAGTCCTGATTGAGTCCAGTGAAGAAGTAAGACCCTGAAGCTTAGAATCCTTCAGCAAACTGAGAAGCTCACTGATTTCACCTGATTGCTTCTGATAAGTCTCAGCAGCCTGAAGGATTGTCTTGGTGAGTATGGGGTCATCCTTGACAGCTTGTTGAATAGTACCAAGGCTTTTGGTAATGCCTTCAAGAGTAAGATTGAACTTCTGGAAATGAAGATCAATAGCTGTCAGGGAGTGGTTGGTACCTGATTGGATTTCGATCACATCATCATGAAAACTTTCAACATCTGCCTTCAGGTTGGCATAGTGAACAGCTGCTTCAGTGTGATGATCAAACATCTCTTCAGTGAGACCAGTGAAAAGAGCTCTGTTGGTCTTCAGTAGGAATTTGACCAATGTTCTTTCAGTGAGGGGAAGAGAGTTATCATATTTTTGGAGGATGTCCCCAGTATCAGAAGATTCAGGAGACTTAGAACCTGACTTTTCACTTTGGCTTGGAGATGACTGATGTGAATGTTCAGGTTGTTCAGGTTGTACATCAGTTTCCATATCCTCACCTGCCTCAAAAATTTCTTCTTCACTCTCTTCCCTGAGCTCTTCATCAGACTCCATAAAAGCCTGATAGTCCCCCATGGACTCAATACCCAAAAAATCAACCGGCTCCTCTTTATAAAAAGATTTGCCTTCGGTTTGGTCAGGTCCTGACCCCGTTGTCATAATAACTGAGTGGGTTTTCTCAGCCTGACTAGCCATAATAACTGGGGTAACACCAGCCTGGCTTTTGGGGGCAGTTCCTGAAAGACTGGATCCGCCTGAGGGGTTGATGGGTTCCATATCAGCGGGTTGTTTCTTTCCCTCTGAGTCTTTGTCCCCCTTAGCACCTTCAACTACTGATGGGTGCTTTCCAGTAGTATCACTAGGTACTGATTGTGAAGATTTGTGAACCCCCTTCCCATCAGGATTGTGCTGTCCTTCAGGGGATTTAGGGTTCTTTTCTCCCTGAGATCCTGAGGGTGATTTCTCAGGAACGTTAACGGGATGTGAGTGTTTGTGGGTTCCCTTCTCAGTAAGGTAGTGCTGCCTTACCGAGGATTTAGAACCCTTTCCTCCCTTGGGAACTGATTGTTTTTTGACAGCTCCTTCATCGGGATGTGAGGGGGTGTGGGTCCTCTTCCCAGTAGGGTGGTGCTGCCCTACCGAGGGTTCAGGACCCTTTCCTCCCTTGGGCACTGATTGTGATTTATCAGTACCTTCATCGGGATGTGAGGGGGGAATGCTTCCTGATCCCTCTGACTTGTTTATGTCAGTTGGACCATGTGGAATAGGTGTGCCCGAGGTCACTGAGGATGATTGCTCAGTGACTTCCGTTGGCCTTTGTTTTGAGGTCAAGAGGGTCTCAGAAATGGGTGTCTCAGAGGTCTCGGCCTTTTTCAACCTCTTTTTAAGGTTGAGTTGGTTTTGAGGATCAGTCTCAGTGGCGAGTGGCTTGGGTCTAACCACCTGGCTGGACTGACCCTTCTTTGTCTTCTTCACCTTTTTGGTCGGTGAAGGAACTGGAGAGATAGCGTCATTACCCTGAATGACTGATTGCATGTATTCAGTCAGGGCAATATGTGTAACCTCACTGATGCTACTAGCGAAGTTTGACTTGTGCAGTACCTCAGGCTTCGTACCTTCTGCATCAGTCCTCACATAGTCAGAACCGAGTAGGTCCTGAAGCACACAGGAAACAAATCTAGGATAGGACATGTGCCTTTGCCTATGTTTTCCTGAGAGCTTAGCAACGAGGTCTCGGAAGATTATTCCTCCGATGTCTATTTTTGTACCCTCAAGGAGACTGAACAACATCAATTGTTGTGATGAGTTCAACTGTTCCGTAGAGGATTTATTTCCACCCAGGACCTGAATGACAAATGTCATTAGTATCCTCCAAATAGGGTGGAACCATGTTTTGACTACTGGAGCCTTTTCCAGTAAGCCTCCCACAGACATTCCTGGACGTCTGGGGTCATGGGGTGCAAGAAAGATCAGTTCATTCTTTATGTCCTGATCAGTAGGGTTGGGAGAAAAGGCTTCAGCAAAGTCAAGGCCTGTGGCTTTGATGAATGCTGAGTAGTCAAGGGAGAGGGTTCTACTCCCATTCATCACCGTGAAGGTGATGATTGACTCTTTGGTGTCTTTGGGGCTGGTTGCCACAGCCGTACACCAGAATTCCCTCAAATAGTCATGGTAGATGACTGAGGGGGTATGGGTGAAAGCCTTTGCAAGAAAACAATTACGAAGATATTTCATAACGTTCTTGTAGGCTGGGTAGATTTGTGGATATGAGAAATTTCCCACCACATTATTTTTGGTTAGGTCTACACCCTCCATTGTGAAATCCACGTTGGGGGCATATTTCACAGCTTTAGAAGAAGCCATTTATGGGTAAGTCTGGGTTTGACTAAGGTTAAAGGGGTTCTAAAGCTTAAGAATGCACACACAATTTGTTTTTGAGAATAAAAAATGGCAGAGTTTTGCTTAAAATTCTATAAAAAACGTGTGTATGTATTCTTCTGGTTGGGGTATTTATAGGAAAGAGGAGATGGGGGTGTTTTGGTCATTTGAGCAAATCTTTATTTATTCAAAAAAATTATTTGGAAATTGGTTTGAATAATAAGTTTTGGGATCCGCATTTAATGCCAACACTCCACTTTCCTGGTTTGGCGCAACAGTCGAGGTGAACAGTTGAGCAGTTCTGCAAAAGTGCAACTTGCAGAGATGAGTCATCACATATTTGAAATGTGATTGGAGAGGCATTTAATGCCAAGTGGGAATGTGGTGGCCCATAGGTGGAAGCCAGAAAGGCTAAAAGAACAAATATTCTTGAATTAAATATGTGTTCAGTTATCAACCTCGGACATTTACTAACTAGATACTTAGAGCATTTAAGTTAGTATTTAATGTCCTTTTCAGGGTCCTGAATGACTTTTCATTCAGTGATTGGTTTTCAGGGACTTGGGATTAGTCACTGATGACTCAGGAATGAGGAATAATTCCTGAGACAAGGATTCAGGAACTTGGGTTTAGTTCCTGAGGATGAGGATTCAGTGAGAAGTTTTCACTGATATACATATTGAGTCAGGGACCTGAGATGTTAAGAATTTACACTTTAGTTGGAAGAGAAAAAAAATTAGTCAGTGGACTGATTCTCTATATCCAACATTCCTAATTCAGCTTTCAGTCTTGTGAAAGTTGGTTCATCCAAAGGTTTGGTGAAGATATCAGCTAACTGATATTCAGTAGGAATGAAGTGTAATTCAATGTCACCATTTATGACATGGTCCCTGATGAAGTGATATCTGATATCAATATGTTTTGTTCTCTGATGAAGAACAGGGTTGTTAGAGATTGCAATTGCACTTGTGTTATCACAAAAGATGGGTACCATCTTGTACTGAATTCCATAGTCACTGAGTTGACTTTTCATCCAGAGTACATTTGCACAACAACCAGCTGCTGCAACATATTCAGCCTCAGCTGAGGACAAGGCAACTGATTGTTGCTTCTTAGCACTCCAACAGACTAGTTTCCCACCAAGAATTTGGCAAGACCCTGAGGTGCTTTTTCTGTCCATGTTGCATCCAGCATAGTCAGAGTCTGAGTATCCTTTGAGATCAAGTCCTGAGCACTTTGGATAATATAATCCAAGGTTAGGAGTGCCCTTCAGGTACCTGAATATCCTTTTCACAGCAGAGACATGAGATTCTTTTGGGTCAGATTGATATCTGGCACATAGACATACTGAGAATTGGATATCAGGCCTTGATGCAAGTAGATACATCAGTGATCCAATCATTCCTCTAAAGAGAGTTTGATTGACTGGTTTACCAGTTGGATCAGGACCAAGGTTGTTTGGGGGAACCATGGGAGTTTTGACTGAGGCACAGTCACTGAGATCATACTTCTTCAGTAGATTCTTTACATACTTCTCTTGACTGATAGTGGTTCCTCTATCAGTCTGCTTGATCTGAAGACCAAGAAAGTATGTCAGTTCTCCCATCATGCTCATTTCAAACTTCTTTGCCATTAGTTTTTCAAATTGTTTGCAAAGTTTGAAACTTGTTGAGCCAAAGATGATGTCATCAACATACACTTGTACTAGTATGACATCATTATTTGTCTTATAGATAAACAATGTGTTGTCTATCTTGCCTCTGACAAATTTGTTTTGGATTAAGAAGGCTGAGAGAGTCTCATACCATGCCCTGGGAGCTTGCTTCAGTCCATAAAGGGCCTTGTTAAGCTTATAGACATGATCAGGAGACTCATGGCTTTCAAATCCAGGAGGTTGCTCAACATAAACTTCTTCTTTCAGTGAACCATTTAAGAATGCACTTTTAACATCCATTTGGTACACTTTGAAGTCCATGTATGTAGCAAAAGCAAGGAAGATCCTGATGGCTTCCATCCTTGCTACTGGTGCAAATGTTTCTTCATAGTCAATGCCTTCTTGTTGATTATAGCCTTTGGCTACAAGTCTGGCTTTGTTTTTAATGACTATGCCATTTTCATCAGTTTTGTTTTTGAATACCCATTTCATGCCAATGACTGAGACATTCTCAGGACATTTGACCAAGGTCATTACCTTGTTTCTGTCAAATTGTTCTAGTTCATCGTGCATGGCCTGAACCCAACTTGGATGTTTAAGTGCTTCTTTAACACTTTTGGGTTCAACTGTGGAAATGAAGTCCACAAATAGGCATTCATTGGATGAGGCTGCTCTCAGTTCAGCAGCCATGCTTCTAGTAAGCATGCCTTCAGAAGGCTCACCAATGATATTGACAAGTTCTATATCCTGAGATCTGGTCCAACTATCCTGAGGTCTTGGGAGTGGGTTAGAACTTGTAGAAGCCTGATGGGTATGATCATGATTAGACACAAGATTTCCATTTCCTTGTGTGTCTAAGTGGGTTGAGTCATCACTGAGATTGTTTGGGTCCTGAGTATTTTGTTCAGACTGAAGGATATCATCAGTACTTGTATGTGCTTCAACAAACTCAGTGATGGTTGGGTTTGGTAGGTTGTGAGGGATAATGTAGTAGGAGAGGTTAGCATCATCTTGATACTAAGTAGAAGGATTGTTTTCAGACAGATATTCATCAGGAGGATATCTAGAAGAATTATCAATTCCTATCTCTTCTACTGAGGCAGTTGAGAACCTGATTGTATCAGTGCTCTCATCAAAGGTAACATGAAATGTTTCCTCAGTCTGCTGTCTCCTTGTGTTGAACACTTTGAAGGCTTTTGAGACAAGTGAGTATCCCAGGAAGTATCCATCATCAGCTTTTGCATCAAATTTTCCTAGGTGATCCTTGTGATTATGAATAAACACAGGACACCCAAAGACATGAAAGTAGCTGATGTCAGGGATTCTTCCTTTGAATAACTCATATGGGGTTTTCCCATGTCTCTTGACAATTATGGATCTGTTTTGTGTATAACAGGCAGTTTTGACTGCTTCAGTCCAAAAATGGTTGGAAAGGACTGATCCACATAGCATTGTCCTGGCAGCTTCAATGAGTGTTCTGTTTTTCCTTTCAGCAACACCATTTTGTTCAGGTGTGTATGGAGAGGAAAAGTTTTGGGAAATACCTTTCTCATCACAGAAACATTCAAGTTCATTATTTTTGAACTCAGTCCCATTGTCAGTTCTAATTTGTTTGACCTTAATGTCATTTTGATTTTCAATGTTCCTGACAAAGGACATGATTGTTTCAGCTGCCTGACTCTTTTTGATCAGGAAGAATACCCAGGTGTATCTTGAGTATTCATCCACTATGACCAGAGTATACTTCTCATGGTTAATAGACCTTGGACTGACAGGTCCAAATAGATCCATATGGAGAAGATGTAGGCAGTTCCTGATGGAAAAATTGGTTTTGGTTTTAAAGGATGCTCTGTGATGTTTACCTTTTTCACAAGCTGAGCATGGTTTATCCTTAGAAAACACAAGTGATGGTAAGCCAAGGACCTTGTTTTGTTTTACAAGATTGTTAATGTTTTTAAAGTTCAGGTGGGTTAGTCTCTTATGCCAAAGCCAGTTGAGTGCATCAGTGGCCTTAGCAAAGAGACATGTTCCATCCTGAGTTAGACTTGACATGTCTAATACATAAACATCTTGTCTCCTTGGTGCAATGAGGACAATTTCCTTATTTGCATTGAAGATGGTTCCTTGCTTATCATCGAACTGAACTATGTACTTTGCATCACATAGTTGACTGACACTGATCAGATTATACTTAAGACCATTTACATATGCTATCCTAGTAAAGACAATACCATTGCAGTTAACTGAACCATAACCTTCAGTGAGACATGATGAGTTATCAGCAAATATCACTTTGGGTCCTGGTTCTTCCACATATTTGTGCAGACACTCCTTAACACCAGTCATGCTCCTTGAACATCCACTATCTAGATGCCAAATAGGGTCCCTAGCATGTTTCTGCACAAATAGTAAACTAGGTCAGTTTTTTCAAGGACTCCATTTCATGGAGGGTTTGGTATTGTAGGTCCTTATGAAAGTATTAATTGATTCATGGTCAGTGGTTGAGTGGACTGAGCTACCACATGTTTTGCATTTGGTAGTAGGGGTAGCCTCAGTAGTCTGAGAGGATTGCTTCATTCCTCTTTTTGACTGAATGACCTTGTCTTTTCCTGAGGATTTCTGAGTGGAGCTTCCACTAGATTCACCATGTTTGTCATATTGACAATCGTCAGGATGGTGGTCATTAAACCCACACAAAGGGCAGGGAGGAAAAGGCTTGGCCTTTTGCTTCTGTTTCTGCTTAGAATCAGAAGGGTAGTTCAGGCACTGAGCCTTGAGTCCTGGAAAGTTTGACATGACTGAGCATTGTTTATGATCAGAGGTCCTGTGATCTTCCTTTTTGCAAATCATGCAATAAAGGACTCTATAGCAATCATCAGTGAGATGATTTGTATAGTTGCATAGCTCACATCTTTTCAGGGGTTTGGTGGGTTTGGATTTGGTCTTTGAGGAAGTTGGTTTTTGTTCCTTCTTGGATTGAGAAGATTTCTCAGAAGATTCAATCTTCTCTCCTAGCTTCCTGACCATTTTAGCCAACTGATCAATTTTTGAGTCAGGGCTTTGAGTTGTTTCTTCAGAAGGGACTGAAGTTGATGAGTCATCAGTATTTACTGAGACATCAAGGTTTGCTCTCTTCAGGATGGTTGTTCCCCTTCCTGATCTCTCCTTAGGAGAGTGTGGTGAGAAGATCATAGGTGGGAGGCCTAGGTTAGGTGTAGCACCCTGAAGGGTATTCAGTGGAGGAAGTGGAGGGTATGATTCTGATTCAGACTCATCCAAGGACTCAGTGAGTGGTTCAGTGAGTTCAAGCTTACTGAGTTTTTCAGTGAGTCCAAGCATATTTTTCAAGGCCTGACTTTCAGGAAGCAAGATCTTTCCAGTCTCAAAGTTTGGTAACTTACTGACTGGGTTGTCCCTGACAATCCAGTCATTTGACTTGGGAAGTAATTCTTGCTCAAAAGATATGCCAGCTGGAACAAAGTTCATTTCATTTTGACACACAGTTGGATCAACTATAAGAGGGTCAAAACCAATGGTTTTCTGAGAGATTAATCCCACAGTGTCAAAAACCTTAGGGTTCTTCTTGGTCCAGCTTTGAATAATGGCCTTTTCTTTGTTAAGTTCAGTTTGAAGGACTTGGTTTTGCTTCAAAATTTCAGTGTTCTGAATTTGTAGAGTTATTGTTTCTAGTTTGGCTTGTTTAAGTACAAGCAGTTCATCTCTACATTTGTTCAATACTGACACAATATTGTTATATTTTGAAAGCAAGTTAAGCCTTTGTTCTTCAACAAACTTTAAATCAACACAAATATAATTCATGTAAGATTGCCAATCAGAATCATTATCCATAGAAAGTAAAGTTGTTACCTTCTTCATGGTGATGTTGACCCACTCTCCATTTCTAGCATGACCTTTTCCCACAGCTACCTGATCCTCTTCTGAAAGTGCCATCAGTGCACTAACTCTTATTTCCTCATCTGAGGAAACCTCTTCATCATCCCAATCATATGCTTCAGCTATTAAAACCTTGTTCTTTGTTTGAATAGGATTAGATGTTTGAGTAGCCTGAGACAATATGGGGTTAGTTTCAAGAAGTGCAAGTTTAGCTTTGATATTCCTATATTTTGTTTCAAAATCCTTTTGACCCTTGTTTTGGAACTGTTGGGTGGACTGAAACATTTTAGGTTGAAACTTGCTAGTTCCTGAAAATTTGTAAGAGGGTTCTGAGATAGTTTTAGAATAACAGTCCCTAGCAAAATGACCCTTTTTACCACATTTAAAACATTCAGTGGTCTCATTTGCTTTTGATTTTGTAAAGTTGGACTGATTCCTTTTGATGAAACGTTTTGAACTAGCAAGGAGTGCCCTTTCTTGGAATTCCAAGTTTAGATCATTCAGGTATTCCTCATCAGTTCTTTCATCAATTTCTTCTTCAGAATCCTCTTGTTTATCCTGCACAACACCATTAGAATAGAAAGCAGTTGATATGGGTGTGGAGGTTAAGGCCTTTTTGGACTCAAAAGCTTTTGAGTCAGGATATCTCCTTGAGATCAAGTTGTCTTCATAGACAAACTTCCCATAAATTTCAGGGAGCTCAAGGGTCTGAATGTGGTTAGCATTCCTCAGGCCTTGTGAGAAGTTGAGCCACTTCTCAGGGAGACTGTTGACAAAGCCAACATTTGTCTCATGTTTGGTCAGTACAACACCATCATTTGATAATTCATTTATCAAAGTTTTGTATCTGGTGTAGGTTTGTGAGAGACTTTCAGAGTCTTTTGACATGAAAGTATTATACTCAAGTTTAAGGTCCATGACCCTATTTTCCTTGGTATCTGAGGGACCCTCAAAGCTGTTTACCAAGTCATCCCAAGTTTGCTTGGCTATAAGACAGTTGATGACTGATTCCATTATATCGTCAGGAAGACATGATATAAGGATGCTTTTCAGGCGTTGGTCTTGATTGACCACCCTCCTCTCATCAATGGTCCATTGGGCCTCAGGCTTGTTTAGCCCTGTGGCAGTCTTTGGGACAAATGGGCCATCCCTGATACAGGTGATGTAGTAGGGTTCCATACCAGTAAGATAGCAAATCATACGCTTCTTCCATTTGCTAAATTTCCCAGCTTCTAGTCTGGGTGCAACAGCTGAGTAGCTGCCACCCTTTTTGTCGACTAGCTGGGGTACATTGATATCAGTCATAGTAGGATCTTGGTTTTAAAAACCTAGAGCACTCTTGGTTATTTTAAAAGATTTTATAAACCAGAGGCTCTGATACCACTTGTTGGTCCCTTTACACGATTAGAATTAACTAGAAAGTTAATCTATTGGTGTTAATGACTAATACAATGTTTAAGGATTATTCTAACAGTTATAAAACGTGAATGTAAAAACAACAATATTTTTCAACGTTTAAATTCTTATTAGAAATAATTCCAAGAATCTATACCCAAGTGTTTTGCGGAACAAACACTTGGGATTGAATAGACAAGGGTATGGGGTGTCTCCTATCGAAACTCAAGTTTTGATTGAGTGGTAACAATATACCCACTGAGCTATCTCAGTGAGTTGTATACTCTTTGTAGGAGAGAAGTTCCTTTGTAAAAGTTCAAGACTTTAATTATACAAAGCACACTTTAACTTCTCTCACAGTTGCTCTATTTATACACAAGTATTCTAAGTATAAGTGATTAAATATAATACAAGTTGTTGAGGTTGCGTGTCTGACAATTACAAATAGTAATTGTCATTTCCAAGAACCAATAGGAAAGGGCTAATAAGTCTTTGGGAGTTGTTGGCTGACACTCCATGACTTTTAGCCGCAATAGGGAAGGTTGGATCTGACAAGAGAAGAGTGTTGGGCTTACACTATTATCTTCTCAGATCTTTTCCCTATTGTTCCCGCCTTTTCTTCAGGCGTTGGTTCCTCAGTCATTCAATCACTTTGTTGGTTGAGGAGACTGGGGTTCAGTGAGTTCTTATCCAACACTCACTGAACCCATCATCTTCTTCTTTGGCTTAAGTCCTACTCAGGGAGTACCGCCTTCCTGAGTAGTGAATCCTTCTTCTTGAATTCGCCTTAAGCATCCTGAAGATGACTCACTGAGAGGCTGTTCTCTCAGTGACTTGAATTGTTCTCGGTTTAAGTTTAACACTTAGTTAATTTGTGTCCAAATCATGTTCGAAGCATTCTTGGGTTTTACATGACCCAACACTTACATATTATGCCAACTTCGGTTGCAAATGTAAGCATGTTTCATCCCCAAATCTTTATGCCTTGACGCCGTTCCATTACATCAGCTTTGGCTGCTAGTAATGAAAGTGCTCAATTAAGTTAACCAACTTAGAAAACTGTAAATTGACGTCGTTTCATCACATCAGCTTTGGCTGCTAGTAATGAAAGTACTCAATTTACCCTTAGACAACCACCCTTTGAACATCACATTCAGCTTTGGCTGCTAGTGATGTAGGATGAAACCTTAGGTGTTTCCTTTACAGTTGCATGGCATATAACTTAAATTTAAGGGTATTAAAATTTTGATGTGTGTAATCAAAATATGCACAAAGATGTCATGCATTCATCTTTGTATCATATATTTCAAAACCAGTTTACTCATTCGTTACATTAATAAGCTCAAATCATCAAAGTTTTAATTGATGGCGTTGAGAAACTTACAACATTGCCTTAAGATGTTTCGTACTTTTTCATGGTGTACTAGGTAAGTCTAATATTGACGCACAGGCGAGCGGAGAGGCAAACGTCCGCCCGAAGGCTAATTAAAAATGCGCCCCTTTCGGATGACAATTTAATGTCAAACCTCCTTATACCCACTTTATAGTTTGTCAATATTAGGTCCGCTTTTCGACCACTTTTGTACAATCGCATCAATCAATTAAACACTTATGATTTTCTTGCTTAAAACAGTGTTACACCATTATTAAGTCATGTTTATTTTTATATTGAATAATTACCGTTTGTTATAAACATGTCTACAACATATTAAACAAATGCGCAGTTAAAAAATAAACATAAACAACTTAATAATGAACATGCTAAAATCAATTAATATGTATATATTGGTCTTAAGATTCCCATTGGTTTTCGAGCTCATTGTACCCAATGGACCACAACACCAATTTCTTGGCCGCGTAAGTCTTATGATTAATATATACACAACACACATAATTGATTGGGGTGTTACAAAATACGCGATTAATATTGGGTCTTCCCAATTTTAGGTCTTCCCTAAAAAACCTAATTAATTAACTTTTAGTAATTCCAATTCGACCAATTTATTACTAAACCATAGTTAATTAATAATCGCATAAAACATAGCACGTAGAACATGTAACATTTAGCATCAATTTTTCATGACAAAATATGCATGTTTTTTGTCATGGATTCCCCATATTACACTTATAATCATGTTGCACATATTATCAAGTCAATATTGTACGCATACTAATTAATGACATATCAAGGTACCCATTAATTAAACACATAAAATTGCATGCAATCCTAGGGTTTCTTCAAGATTTTACAAAACAAACCATAAACCCCAAAAAAAAAATTGGTAATCGACCAATCTTAAAAAAAATTAGGGTTTTCCAAATCCTAAAACCCTAGAATCAAAAGCATGTATCTATTCACATAGGTTCAATTTTATGCGTTTTTAATAATTAATTACAATGTATAAACGGGCTCTTGATGCCACTGTTGGAATATGTGAATCATATAAAACTATAAACACATAAACATCAAAGCACACGCAGCAGAATAGATCTACAATAACATGTAAAATAATTAACTAAAAATTAAATAGACGCGTACCTTTTTGATTCCTAGCAAGAACAAGGAATCATGTGTACTTCAAGAACAATGTAAACCCTAATATGGGTTTGAGATGGATCGAATAGGGCAAATCACCACAAGTTAAAGCAAGCTTGTTACTTGTTCTTGTACACACGTAATACTAGCGTTTCAATGGGAAAAGCTAGGTTCTAAGTTCACAAACAAAACCAACACTTGTGTTCTAACAAAATCGACAAAACCCTAGGAGTTAGGGATAATGTGGATCGGCTAGAACTAGAGGAGAGAAGAAAGAAGATGGTTTTTACTTGGAACAAGATTAGGGATTAATGAATACAATGAGATTGTATTTATAGGCACCCTTGGCTTGCTCCCCACTCCAAGAAACCGATTTCCATAACCCTAAGGCATGGATCGGCCGACTTCTAGAATCCAAAGGGATTCTAGATCCTTCTTTCCCCACTTTGCATATTTAGTCATTTAACAAGCGTTATCTAAACCCCGTTAAGTACTAACTGCCGTTAAGTGTTTTGTTTGTGAAATGAATAAATAAAATATAAAATATATTTAATTTATTCAATCCATTGAAACTCTTACGTATTGTGTGCAATCCCGAGTCTCAAGTTCGAAACCGGACATACTAATATTAATATTTATACATAAACTCTAACATTAACTTCTAAGCATTAACAAATGCTATGTTTGTATTTTATGCATTGAACAAAGAAATGATATAGAGATATGCAGTAACACGTAATGGAATATTTATGCTATTATTGCTATAGCTATTGCACAAAGATACTTCATATATTATAAATAAGTAAAAAAGAACTGTACTATGAAACAGAACTAAACTTTGCTTAAAGATCATCAAATGTAGCATGATTATGCTCCATTTTTTTACGATTTATTGTAATCATACACGAGCAAAGAACTAGCAGATACAAGTAAGGACCAACACCAGAAACCCGAAGACACACCCCACAAGCTAGCAAAAACAAAATTAAAACTGTTACGCCGACATAACACCGATAAAATGAATTAAAGACCCATAGAACCGCATCACCATGAAACTAAGACACCGCAACATATGACTAATAGATACACCAACGTACATATATAGCCGCCGCACTGCAACCTCCTGGAGTAGGAACGAACTGTAATATATACGATCGTATATATTACGTTAAATCATAAACACATCACATGTAAAGGCTTAAATCGCACAATCTTGGAGACGGGATAACAACCAGTGGCATTTTTTTCTTCATTGCAATGCCGAATTTAACAGAAAGGTCAAGCTCTTCGCCTTTTGGCAAGCACCAATCAAATGAGTGCATTAACGAAGCCAAAATATGCATCATCATTTTTTCTCCTAACGTGATTCCTGGGCATCTTCTTCTACCAGATCCAAATGGCAAATACGCAGAATTTGTCCCACTATAATCCCATTTCTCTGATGCCTCGTTGTTCAAGAACCTCTCAGGGATGAATTTAGATGGATTAGCCCAGTATTCAGGATCCCTATGTATTGCCCATACATTCAAGAAGACTGTTACACCTTTTGGGACTGTGTATCCACCGACTGTGCAGGACTTATTTGGGGTTCGTGGGAGTAAGAAAGGTAGTGGGGTATGGAAACGAAATGTTTCCTTAAACACTGCATCGAGGTACTTCAGTTTTGGGAGATGGGATTCTTCAACAATGTTGTTTAACCCTACGACTTCAGCTAATTCATCTTGTACTTTTTCCATTACCTTTGGATTTCGTAAAATCTCTGTCATTGTCCATTCCACTATGGCTGAAGTTGCATCTGTGCTAGCAAGAAAGATATCCTGTTACAAGAATATAAGTCATTTTTTTTGTAAATTGGAATGGATAATATATAGTGATCAATTAGATAATTAGCTAGAATAACAAATGGCTTGCGTCCCAATAGTACCCCACGTGTGAGAATATTCCTCAAACAAATTGTTGTAGGTTCAAGTCCTGGTTAGGACATTGTGAGATTGATTTATTATGTATAAAATGTGAGATAATTAGTAGATTAAAGATTTAAGAGTAACACAAACCACGACAAGCGCCTTTAATTGAGTCATGTTGATTGATGACGCTGTGTTTTGATCTTTAAGCTCTAATAAGATTTGAAGGAAATCTTTCCTTCCTTCTTGCTTAACTGACTCTTCCGAACGTTTGGACTTGGAGTTGATTCTTTCCTCGATAGTAGTCTGGAAAATGTGGTCGAATTGCTTCATTTTCGACTTTATTCTCTGCTCCACACCTTGGAGATCAAACCTCGCAAGCATCGGAAAGAAATCAGAGAGGTTTAGCCCTCCTGCAATCTCAACAATACCAAATACCACTTTACGTATATCAGAGAGGTTTAGCCCTTCTGCCAGATCGGTGTATTTCGAGCCATCAACAAAACCATTTCCCCACACTATGCGTGTTAAGATATTCAAGACCGTTGAGAAAGATACCTCGTTAATGTCAACTGCTGTACCAATCATATCATGGACATTTTTAATGGTCTTTCTGACTTCACTTTTACGATATGCATGTGAAGCTTCAAGATTCTTGTTGCTAAGGACTTCATGCACTAAAATTTTACGTAGGTTTCTTCGATTAGAGTTGTTGTTTTGCCATGCTACATCGTTTGCACCATAACTTGCGGCTAGTCCAACAATATGTGGTTCACGGTTAGCAAAGCTCTCGTCGTGCTCACCCGTTACAACCTTGGCTAGTTCTGCGGAGTTTACCACGATATGAAGCTTGCTTCCAAGGTAGAGCTTGAAAATGGGACCATACTGGTTAGCTATTTTGTCAAATTCATGGTGCAAGTTAGGACCAAGAAATGGAAGGTATCCCACAACTGGCAGACCTTTAGGACCTGGAGGCAATGGAGGTGTATATGTGCCTTTTCCCGTGCTCGAATTTGACCTTCTGTACCATGATATAGCTAACATTACGAGCATAGCAACAAGGGCTGCAAAAGCAACCTCGTGTTTGTTGTAGCTAGCGTCTTCCCACAAAGAGCTATGGCTGATTGCTGCCATTTTTTCAGTCTTGAAGCTTATATATGGTTGTGACAATAACTTAATAGCTATCATATGCTATAAGACATTCACTATATATAGCATAAACTGAAATTTAACTTCATAAAAGCGAGGTGGTATATTCTGCTACGTGGTATGCCACGTTTGTGGAAAAGTCAAAATAGCATCAACCGTTCAATTGCTGCTCCAAATGCATTTCAAATTATTTAATACACCATATTGGTGTATACATACATCATATGCAAATAGAGAAGATATAATAATATGCAATAATATACGGGAATATATTAGCTACAACTTTGTGTAACAAACTCCTTACAATTTTGTGTTACAATTTGTGGGTCCTTGAGCATTTTTGTGTGTCACTAAGTCATATTTTTGAGTCTTTAAATCTTTTCTTGTGTAATTTTGATGAAGGATTTTAGACATTTGGCTATTTTAATTGTACCAAAGAAATCCCTATAATATATTCATTTAAGTACTTTAAACGTGTATCATGTTATGCGAACTAGAACACATTTACAAGACCAACCGGTTAAGGTGTATAAAAAAAGAAAATTAGGTAAGTGGACAAAATTGAGGTTGTAGACAAAAAAAGTCACCTTTCAGGGTTTTTTTTTTCAATATTGGACATCGGATTCGTGGTCCTAGGTGGGCGAAATGCTCCCCACATTTGAAATGCGCCTGGCCTATAATGATCTAGAAGACACATGGTGATGGGAAGGGGCAAAAGTTTGATTTGACATAAGCATATATAATCGAAATATGGAATCTAAGAATTGGTATTGGGAATTGCTGCAAATTTCATGGGATAATTTGGCAGGAGCATTCATCGTTGGCCGGACTATGCCTATGTTTGATAAAAACATCTTATGTTACTTTGGTACCTTATGTTACCTCCCAGGGTAACTTTAACAGGGAAAACCACATCCGTTTACATTCTGAAAAGGGACTTGTCGTGAATCAAATGCAAGATTATTCTACCGATGTAGATGCCAAGAATCAGGTCGTAATCTACATTGTAGATGTTAGTAGTGACTGTTCGCTAATAATAGGCATATAAGCTCGACCCATGTTAGCCGTGGCCCATTATTTGTTTAGTCATTATTAGGGTTTCTTTCGTTATATAAGCCTTTGAACTACTTATTCTTTTGTAGCAAGTCAAATGTAACATTGCATCAGAGTTATCTATCCTTTGTGATTTCGTTCGATCTTCCGTAATTACATGGCATCGGTGAAAGAAAATCAAACCACAACAGTAAGTTCTTTGAATCAATTGGATGACTTGGAATAAATTAATAGCAAGCGGTTGGACTTATTCTCATGAATTTCGTAAGAATTCTTCTATAGTCGGGAAGTTTGTTTGGTTATTAAATAATGTTCGCTTTAACATGTTCGAATTCTGGTTTCGTTTGTCAAGATGGGGATTAGAAGGATATTTTGATTTTAGCAATCAAGATTTGGAGCCTCTGTTTGGTTTGAATTTTTTGGATATGTAAATTAGCTTCAGTTTTTTTGGCGGTTTTGTTTGCTTAATTTTTTTCAGACAAAAATTCAATATAAAACACAAATTCTTTAAAGATATAATGAACAAATACTGTAATTCATTTTTTTTATCAAAATAAAAAAACTCACTTTCAACCTTTCTAAACAAAATAAATACCTCGCAAAACGCTAATCGTTACGCGAAACAAATCATACCATCGAGGCAAGAATTAAGTTATCTTTCTATACAGGGCACTTCTATATATATTTTCGAAGACCTTTTTGATTTTTTCATATGCAAATTTTTCCACTAAAAAAAACTCAAAAAAGATCGTAGAAAGTATATCGAAGTGCACATCTACTAAAAGATAAGAATATCTCATTTGTGGTGTATGTTTTGTCGCTTAACAATTTCCTATTTGCAAGATAATTTATTTTTAAAAGAAATGTGGAAAGTAACCTTTTGTTTTTATAAAAAAATTGAGTAGTCAGGATTTGTTTATTTGATCTTTAGATAAATTTTTATCTATATTGATCTGAACTCTCTATTGGTTTCAAGATTTAGAGCATCTGCTAATTGATTTAATTTCATTCATTAATCTTGATTTGATTTGGTTATTGCATCAAATTATTTTGGCTTCTTTTAAGAAAGATTCAAGATTTAATCTGTTTTTTGCATGAGCAATTTCATATACTGTTAATCGTGTTGGAGCAATTTAAGAATTTTCTAGCCTTGCAACCTTATGTTATGTAAAGTTTGTAATCATATTTTCTAAATAGAACTTACTTCTAGAACCACTCATCACATGTCTCATCTTTTATCACAAGTCACTTCGTTGAATCTTGATTCTTCGAAGTCAATAATGCGTATTGGTTCCATTGATACACAATATGTGTCTCTACCTGATGTATAATATATAGTGAGCCTTACAATCAATCTCGCTTTTGTTAGTAGAATATGTGATTCTGGATATGATGTCAGATTTTATGTTTTTGCTAGTTCTATCTATGACCGAAAAACACAAGATGTTGTTGGGAGAGGTCATATGCAAGGTGAACTTTATGTCTTAGATCACTTTAAGGACTCTCATGCTAACGCAACCTCTAGCAGGCAATTATCTTCTTCTTGGCCAAATCGTTCTTCTTCAGAATTTTATCTAAGGCGTGCTCGTTTGGACCATGTCTCTAGGTATCGTTTATGGTTTTTAGCCTCTACAGAAGCCTTGAAAAAACTAGACACTCATGGTATTTCTTATTATAGTGGTTGTAAACTTGCAAAATTCTATGCATTACCGTTTAATAGAAGTATGCCTCTTCCAAGGCTCTATTTGATCTAGTACATTCTGAGGTATGGGGACCTTTTGTTGTATTCACCAAAGGGGGTTCCAACTATAATGTTTTGTTATCAATGGCTACACTAGTTATACTTGGGTTTACCTTAAAAACCAGAGGTCTAATTTTCTTATAAGTTTCAAAGAGTTTAAAGCTCTTTTGAAAACTTAGCACTCGACAATCATAAAATGTTTTCCGTGTGATTTAGGAGGTGAATACACTTCGAACAAGTTTTTTAGTTTACTTAATTCAGATCGGACTATATATCAAACTTCCTATACTGACATTACTTAGAAAAATGGTGTTTCTGAAAGGAAGCATCGTAATCTTGTTGAAACGGGTAGATCTTTTTTGTTGTCAGTAGACGTTCCTAGTGTATTTTGGGGAGAAGCATTTCTTACAGCAGCATATATAGTTGATATAATTTGAATCGCACATAAATCTGGCTTATCTCCTTTTGAAAAGTTGTGTGTAGTGATTCCTAATTATTCCTCACAACGTGTCTTCGGTTGTACTTGTTTTGTTCTAAAATCACATGTTGAGCATACCAAATTGTTTCCAAAATACACTTTATGTGTCTTTCTGGGTTATGGTGTTTGGAAAACAGGATATCTTTATTTTGATCTACTTTGTAAGAAGTTGTAAATCTCATATCATGTTGAGTTTTTTGGAGCATGTTCCATTCTTCTTAATTCATGCTAGTTCACATCGTTTGACACAATCTGATCTTATATGTGTTGATCCTTTTGATACTGTGTTGTTCCCTTTACAAAGTTAGAGTTAACTACAAAGTTAAGCTAACTGCATTTCATGGTTAAGTAATGTAATGAAATTCTTTTACAGTTATAAGAAAAATGTAAAAGTAAATAGACAAGAGTTTGTCAACGTTTAAATTCTTATTAGAAATTAATCAAAGAATCTATACCCAAATGTTTGCGGAATAACACTTGGGATTGAAATGACAAGAGTGATTATCTCCTCTCTAAACTTAAGCTAAGCTTAAGTACAATTTTAGGGTTCTATGCTAACCAACTGAGCTATCTCAGGGACTTAGTTGCTTTGGAGGAGTAGAAAGATTTATGAATGCTAAGCACTTTCCACAAAAACTTGTCAACCTTTCAACTCCAACTTCTGATCTTATTTATACTAGTGCGAGGTTGCTGTTGGTGAGGTTAGGTAAGTGCATGTCACGATTCCAACGGATGAGGTACAAAGAGGTACATCTTCCATTAAATACATCAATATTGGGAAACGCTCTATCTTTGCTTTAGTGAACTTAGGCTGGATCCATACATCGGTGATCAGTTCAGGCCTTCGTCTTTGAGTCGTAGTCCAGGTGTGCTGCTCAATCTTCTACTTCCTGATCTCATCCGATCTCAGAAGTCTCTCCATGTGTTTTCTTTTGAGAGCTTCATGTTGGGCATCCTGAGCCCTTTTGAATTTCTCCCCAGCTTTGTTACTGATGGCTAGCTGAGGTGGAATTCCAATCTTTTTGGCCTCTTCCTGAATCACCTTGCTTATCACTGGTTCAGTCAATGCTAATTTCTTTGCATCTTCAGCTTCCTTCTTTATTCGATCCTCTTTTTCTATATGAGCATCTAATTCTTCTTTGGTCCGAAAGTTCATCTTCCCATCTATCATGTAAGGTACCGTTACGGGTTCATCAGGGTCCTAACGAACTTCCCTGGATGTTGGCTCTAACTTTGGTTGTTCAGGCTCAGTGGTAGAGAGAATGCCTTTGCCTTTATCAATAAAAGCAGCTGAAGAAGATGGTTGTTCAGTGATTGGAGCTTCAGGGGAGGGTGGTTTATAAGATTGTATGGGCAATACTAGTGTGATTGTTGAGTTGGTTGCTTCAGCAGTGGATGGCGGAGTCGTTGAGATGATTAAGGAATTTTTTGATGCAGCATTGATATGTGTTAAATTACACATATCTTTTGCTCAATAAAACGGACTAAATAAACCAAACACTAACCAAAAATGCCAAATATATTGTGTTTTTGTGTTTATGCATGTGCAGGTACGGATATGTGGAAAACAGACGAAAACGACATCAAAATGGTCTAAACCGAGCACGAGATGGAAAAGAGTTCAAGAGCCGAAGCCGGGAAAGGAAATTATGAGATTTGGATCGGGACTTTATATGAGATTTCAGATCATGGGTCTTTTAGTGTATTGTGATGGATTGAGAGATTCATATTAATTTCTGTTGACTCAGAATGATTGCCGTTTCTCTCATGGATTCAGAAGTACACTAGAAAATCCATTTGTCTACTCTCATTTCTATATTTTAAGTTTGGTCCCTGAAGTTTGAAGATTGGCAGATTTAGTCCCTATGGTTACAACACTATACCAAATCCAATCCCAACTTAACTACTTCTATTGCTGGACTTATCAAAATACCCAACCCACAAAATACTAAACCCATTTCCACAACCCAACCAACATCCCAGCCCAACCAGTTAAAAGCCCAACACCATTTTAAGTTAACCCTAATAGTCAACTGGTCAGCTCAAAGTTAAACACCAGACAACAAAGGCGGGATAAACTAAGATACTGTTTATCTTCCCCAAGCTTTCATCACCCCACGCTTCACTGCAATTTATGTACTTTCCCACTTCCCCAAAGCACCTTTTCCCATCCCACGCGTATCTCCCCGCTCCCACATAAGCCCACATAACTGCAACAGCTTTAACAGCTATAACCAGTTTTCCCGCCAAATTTGGATTCAACGGTTGGGATGAAATATAGCTAATTCAACGGTGTGGATTTGCTCAGAGACAGAAGACAAAGGAAACCCTAGCTTTTAGTAGTATAAATAGTGAGCCTTTGTACGCCAAGTAGGAAGTAGTTTTTTTTTTTAGTTAGAATCGTTATCACAATTTTATTATTCCTGAGTTGTAATTTCTCATTCCAGTGATCAATTTAAGTTTCCTTTTAAGTTAATTGTTCAAGTTTATTTCAGTATTGTACCTCTTTCCAGTTTAAATAAAAGTCAAAGTTTTTCAGTTAATTCGTGCTTAGTTAATTGATTGTCAAAATCCCATAAAAAGCTCCCTAACCTTTTCTATAAGCCCAGAGAAGCTCTTTATAGCTTCTTGTGGGTTTATATTAGCTAATTCAGTTTCAAGTTTGAAAAGTCAACGAAAAGTCAACTGGTCCATGATGGTGATGATTCTGGGGTAATTTGATAGATCAAACAGTGAACTGGAAGTGTTTGGCCTATCTAAAGATAGGCTAGCTTAAAGAAACCCTTGTTCAGCTAGGGTTGTGCAAGTGAGTTCTCAATCTATATTGCTTACTAGTTAATTGTTTTCTCTTTTCACTGTTCTATTGCTTATTTAGTTGTTCATTGTCTTTTGGTTCACTTATCTGCTTTAATTGGAGTACAATAGGTCAGTTTTCATAGCTAGTTTAAGTTTAAATTTCATTTTCACTAAAAACTAAAAAAAACAGTTAAATATAGTTAATTTAGTCATTTGCTTAATAAGTACTTATATTAAGTTGTAAGATGCTTATTTAACCTTCAGTAAGTTAGTTAAGTTTAATTTAGGCAGAATCCTAGGTTAGTTTGGTCATTTCTATTGCCTATCTTTAATTCAGTAACATAGAGGAGTGTTTGGGTTAACAGAGTCAAACGGGTATAATTTGACCTTTACTGTTCATTGACACTTCCCTTAGTTTTAATCTTCAATAATTTAGTGTTTAGGAGTTGTTAGAACTAGCAGTTTGCTTAAATTTGAGGATTTGTAAAATCTAAGTCTATTAGTGCCTTTATAGAAACTTAACTGAACTAGACAAACCCTCATTAGCTTAAGCCCTTTTTCTGCCTTGTTTTTGGTATTGTTAGACTCCATTGGGTTAGTTAAAAGTTCCCTAAGATTTTTTATTAAAGTCCTTTAGCCTAGAACAGGTCTGCACACACCATAGGTATAGCAGACTTAGAAATTTTAGTTTTTAAGGTTTTTGCAAATCTCGTGGATTTTCTTGTGTTCTCAATTTAAGTTGGAATTATCTGGATTTCTGGATTAATAAGGTTCACCAGCCCATCTATTTGATAGTATTTTTTATAAGATTTTTATAGTAGCTTTTGATAGCTTTTTCCAGCCTTGAAGTCCACTAGTTTTCCCCTGCACACTAGTTATAACAGCAGACCCTAGGCCCTTTTTGCTTAATCTTTTTGCTTATTTCCCTATTTGTAGCTTATTTCAATTTCAATTTAGCTTATTGTTAGTGCTTTACTCATTTTCAGTTTGCTTTATCTTACTTTACAGCTTAAATCAGTTCCTTTGAAGCAACTTCTAACTCATTTTCTAAAAAGTCCAACTGATCAGTTTTGCAGACCTTATTTTCAGCTTATTGTTGTGTTTTAAAATTAGTTTCTTTTCAAAAGTTTCTTATATTTACTATTTCTTTAAGTTTTAAAAAAAATATATATATATATATATAGTTTGAAAAAAGGGGGCATAGCCGGATTCGACCCCTGGTTGCCGAGGAAACAAAGCAGCAGACAAACCATCTGGACTAAGCTTTTTGTTATTTAATTCTTAGCAATATTTTTATTTAAACCTTGTTTCTATTTAAACTCTTTTAAGCTATTAAGCTGTTAAGGCTGTGAACAGCTTATTTCTATAAGTTGTTCTTATCTTTTCATTTTTCATAGCTTCTGTGTGTCCTAAAGTATCTACATAAAATTTTCCAGATTTTTTCTAACAGTTTAAATATTTTTAAATCTTTTATTTTCCTAAAAATAGTTTTTAATTCATATTAAATAAAATAAAAATCAGAAAAATATAAATCTTTTTTATAAAATTTTCTTTTTATAAATAGGACATAGGAAAATTACATTTCTACCCCTAGGGTTGTTATTTCTTTATTTTCACGTTTTTAGTTTCGTGTATTTTCCGTTATTTAATTTACGTTTTTATTTATTTACGTTTTGTTCTCATATATTCATTGTTACTCAATCAAATCAAATCCAAATCATTCCGTCCTCAATTTTCAAACACGACTCACAAACCCGATTTCACGAATTCCATTCAATCCTTCATCGGGGATAACGAACCTAGGTTACACATACTTCACTTGTGTTTTCCTTTGTAAAAATAACGTGTTGATTTTCGCGAATCAATTTTTGGCGCCGCTGCCGGGGAAGGTTGTAGCGAATTTTAAAAATCTCGTTTGTTTTTTCGTGTTTTCAAAACCCTTCTTTGTGAAGGAGTTCAGTTTTTTGTGTCAATAATCTCAAAAGATAAATTTAAAAACAAAATAAACCAAATAAAAGATCATAAAAGTCACAACAAACACTTTTCCTAAAGTGTTTACCATTCCATAAAAAGTTCCAACAAAACAAATCGTAAGTTAATTATTTTTGGATTATTTTGAAATTACAACCTAAAACAAGTGGTTTAAGGACGGTTCTGACATTAAATTGCGAACCGAAAGAGGCGGGTTTTTAATTGCTCTCGAGCAAACCTTTGCTTCTCCGCCACTTTGCGAGTAATTTTAAGAGAAACGAAATTCGATTGACGAATCGGTTACAAAAATATTGTGCTTTTTCAAAAATATCTCTTCAAAAATCCAAAAATATTTTCATTTTCAAATTTTGTTTTCTTTTTAAACTTCCAATTTTCCTTGGTGTATGCAAACCCGTTCTTCTTCTTCACCCAATCTTATTTCACCAATTTCCAATCCCGAGAGAATTCTTCGTCAAGGACGACGTCTTGATTTTCAAGACGTTGAAGGGATGTCTGACGATGATAATCCAAACAATGATGGGCCAGCTCCCGATCTCCGAACGATGGAGGAGTTGTGCCAACCAACCATGCTAGGACGGGGCGGACCTATTGCCCCCGTTACTATCCAAGCCGCGGATTTCGGACTTAAGCATCATATGATACAACAAGTTGAAAAATCCTGCCAATTCCATGGTTTGCCGGGTGATGATGCAAATAAGCATCTCGACAAATTCATTACCGTCACCCAAAGTATGAAACAAAATGGGGTCACCGATGACGCCCTTCGTTTGTACTTGTTTCCTTACTCATTGACGCATCATGCCACCGCATGGTTTGATCGTCTTCCCAAGAACTCGATTCATACGTTCGACCAAATGACTTCTAAATTCTTGGCGAAATATTTCCCACCGTCGATGGTGACGAAATTAAGGAACGATATAAGTAACTTTCGCCAATTTCCTAACGAATCCTTGTTTGAAGCTTGGGAACGTTACAAACTATCTATCGATCGATGCCCGAATCATAACATGTTATTGGTAACCATCATAGACACATTCTATAATGGTTTGACACTAAGACATCGGGACACGATCAATGCTGCTGCGGGTGGCACCTTTATGAAAAGGCGACCCGAAGAGTGCTATGAATTAATCGAAAACATGACTGCCCATCATAATTATTGGGATTCCTCTGCCGAGAGGGAAGAGTCAATTAAATCTGTCACTGCGGAATCTTCACCCGAAGTGGCCGCACTCACTAAAAAAATCGATGATCTATCCACAGCTATGCTCAGAATGCATCATTCTATCCAGAATAACAACAATCATCAAGCTAATGTGGTTAACCAAATCTGTGAAACATGTGGTGGTCCACACCCATATTTCGAGTGTCCAGCCACCGGTGGCCACACTCAAGAGAGCGTTTATTCAGCTTCGGGATCCTATAATCAGGGAGGTAACAATTACTAACCTCAAGGAGACCGTAATCTTCTAAGCTATCGTTCTAACAATTTTCTTGGACCACCCGGTTTCAACCCTCAAAATCCAAATGGGCATAACCGAAATGCCCAATTCAGCCAAAACGAAAATCGTCAAAACCAAGGTAATCAAAACCAAGGTTTCCAAAACCGAGGCCCTAACCAAGGCAATTTCAATCAAAATCAAGGGAATGTTCAAAACCGAGGACAAAATACTCAAAACCAAGGTTTTAACCAAAACCAGACGTCCTCGGATGAGTTGTTAAAGCAATTCATAAAATCCCAAGATGAGACAAACCGGTTATTGGCTACTCAAATCAATGAGATCAGGAAGTCTTTAAATGACCGACCCTCGGGCTCAGGAACTCTTCCTAGCAACACGATCGTCAATCCGAGGGGCGATGTAAAGGCGATCACAACTAGAAGTGGTGTTTCATACAATGGACCCAAAATTCCTACTACATCTTCTCTTCCTCTCAAAGTACTAGACAATGAAAACGAGGTGACAACGGATAAGGTGCAATCCTCAAGCCCACGAAGTACCGCACACGTCAAACCTCCTAATGTCCAAACTCAAATTCCGGAACTCGAAGTTCCGAAGACCACTCCTAAGCCTTTGATTCCATATCCTTCGAGGCTTAACGATCAAAAGCTCCGCGAAAAAGCCACAAATCAAATGGAGAAATTCTTCCAAATCTTTCAAGATTTGCATTTTGATATAAGCTTCGCGGATGCTTTGCTTTTGATTCCTAAGTTTGTTTCCACCATCAAGAGTTTATTGAATAACAAGGAAAAATTAATTGAATTAGCAAAAACTCCTCTGAATGAAAACTGCTCAGCGGCAATTCTCAAAAAGCTTCCGAAAAAGCTTGGAGATCCCGGAAAATTCCTCATTCCATGTGAATTTCCGGGAATGGTTAATTGCTCCGCCTTGGCCGATCTTGGTGCTAGCATTAACCTAATGCCGTTGTCCGTCTGGGAAAAACTTTCTCTCCCGAAACTCACCCCCACTTGCATGACCCTCGAGCTTGCGGACCGTTCCATAACCCTTCCTAAGGGTGTAGCTGAGGATGTCTTTGTCAAGGTCGGGAAGTTTCATTTTCCCGTCGATTTTGTGGTTGTAGATTTCGATGCTGACCCTCAGGTTCCTCTAATTCTCGGAAGATCATTTTTGAGGACCGGGCGGGCTTTGATTGATGTTTATGGTGAAAAAATCACTTTACGAGTTGATAATGAAAAAGTCACGTTTAACATTAATCAGAACTCTAAATCTCTAACCAAAAGCAATGTTGCTACGGTTAATCAAAAACCTAATCCCGTGAATGCTCCCAAAAGAGTTGATCCGACACTTTCAAGATTCACGGTTAAGAGTCTTTCAGAAAAACATGCCGACCTCAAAGCTAAGAACATCACTCCTGGTTCAAGCAAGTGGTTTGAGAGTTGTTCTGGGGAAGCCAAGAGTATTTTCGATTATGATGATGAAGAGGATTCGGAGATTACAACGGAAGTGGTGGAAACTGCTAGCTCTAAGAGCACACCACTTGTCCCACCTCCGGAATCTGTTTGTCGTATCGAGGTTGTTGACTCTATGGATGGAACTAAAAATCCCAATCCTATTCCTTCTTCTAAACCGATCATTTCCGATTCTTCCCATCCTTCTCCTTCGCTTGAGGGAAGCCATATCTCTATGGTAGAACTCGAGGTTTTCTTGGTTGATGCTCCAATTTCGCCGGAAATTGTTGAGCCCGATGTTGATCCGGGGGGAGATGCTCCTTTGTTAGAAAAAATGATCTTTGATGGACCTTTGTTTTCCCTCCCCCCGAAGGATTTTGTTGTCAAAGATAAGCCGTTGGATCCTCCAAAGCTCGAGTTCGAGGATTTTATTCCCGACTATGAGAGCTTTATCTTTGACACAGCTGAAGAGAGTAGTGGCAATCCCACTTCTCATTCCGATTTTTCTCTCCCGGCTTACGAAGCCTTTTCTTTCGATATCGATCTTTTGGAAGAGACGAGTAATGGCAATACCACCTCTCATGCTTATATCTCTCTTCCCGAGTTCGATTCCTTTCTCTTCGATCAAAATGATCCATCTATCTTTAACGAGTTCTCCGATGAACTCTCTCATCCGAAGTATGATCATTTTTATTTTGATCTTGACAAAGATTTTAGTCTGGGGGGAGGTGTCCTTGATCATAAGGCTTTGCTTATTGATGACATCATCTCAACCCTCCCTCCCGAGACTTTTGCTTTTGATGATGAAGAGTTTTTCATGATAATCATAAAAATCTTTCTTCTCTTCATCACATATGATGTGAGTTCTCCTCTTCTTCACTCTTTCGGGAGTGAGGATACCATCTTTGACCCCGATATCACCGCTTATAATTCCTATCTTAAATCGGTTGTATCTCGTCGGCGTGGAACTTTCGTTAGATTCAATGGTTATCCAAACCTCTTGAACGAAAGACCGATGATGATGATCTCTTCCACATGTTTCCCCAAGAACCAATGAATTCGGGGCGAGTCAAGCTAGCGACTCGATCATAAACAAGCGCTTCGTGGGAGGCAACCCATGCTTATCCGTGTGTTTTTACTTGTACTAATAAGGCTAACGTGAAGAGTTTTATCTTTTCCAAGTCTTCTTGTCTTTGTTGGTTGTTTTGTGCAGGTTGGTTCGTGTGAAGAAACTCGTGTTCACGATTTTGTGTATTAGTAGTCCCATATCCTTTATCTTATCGACTAACGTTAATATTTGGCATAATTCATAAACGGCCTTAAATTTACGTTGGATGACCCTTTCCTTTAAAACATTGGGGACAATGTTTCGTTTTAGTCTGGGGGGTAATCTTTCGATTTGATATTACCTTGCATTTTGTCGTTATCCTCGCAACCTTGTTTTTTCACCAAAAACCCAAAAATTTTAAATTTTTTTCTTTGGAAAACAAGACGTTTTTAAACCTTTTGATTTCAAAAACGTGAGTTCATAACATTGCATGAGGACATGGCAATAGCTTAGTCTGGGGGATTTTGATATGTGTTAAATTACACATATCTTTTGCTCAATAAAACGGACTAAATAAACCAAACACTAACCAAAAATGCCAAATATATTGTGTTTTTGTGTTTATGCATGTGCAGGTACGGATATGTGGAAAACAGACGAAAACGACATCAAAATGGTCTAAACCGAGCACGAGATGGAAAAGAGTTCAAGAGCCGAAGCCGGGAAAGGAAATTATGAGATTTGGACCGGGACTTTATATGAGATTTCAGATCATGGGTCTTTTAGTGTATTGTGATGGATTGAGAGATTCATATTAATTTCTGTTGACTCAGAATGATTGCCGTTTCTCTCATGGATTCAGAAGTACACTAGAAAATCCATTTGTCTACTCTCATTTCTATATTTTAAGTTTGGTCCCTGAAGTTTGAAGATTGGCAGATTTAGTCCCTATGGTTACAACACTATACCAAATCCAATCCCAACTTAACTACTTCTACTGCTGGACTTATCAAAATACCCAACCCACAAATACTAAACCCATTTCCACAACCCAACCAACATCCCAGCCCAACCAGTTAAAAGCCCAACACCATTTTAAGTTAACCCTAATAGTCAACTGGTCAGCTCAAAGTTAAACACCAGACAACAAAGGCGGGATAAACTAAGATACTGTTTATCTTCCCCAAGCTTTCATCACCCCACGCTTCACTGCAATTTATGTACTTTCCCACTTCCCCAAAGCACCTTTTCCCATCCCACGCGTATCTCCCCACTCCCACATAAGCCCACATAACTGCAACAGCTTTAACAGCTATAACCAGTTTTCCCGCCAAATTTGGATTCAACGGTTGGGATGAAATATAGCTAATTCAACGGTGTGGATTTGCTCAGAGACAGAAGACAAAGGAAACCCTAGCTTTTTGTAGTATAAATAGTGAGCCTTTGTACGCCTAGTAGGAAGTAGTTTTTTTTTAGTTAGAATCGTTATCACAATTTTATTATTCCTGAGCTGTAATTTCTCATTCCAGTGATCAATTTAAGTTTCCTTTTAAGTTAATTGTTCAAGTTTATTTCAGTATTGTACCTCTTTCCAGTTTAAATAAAAGTCAAAGTTTTTCAGTTAATTCGTGCGTAGTTAATTGATTGTCAAAATCCCATAAAAAGCTCCCTAACCTTTTCTATAAGCCCAGAGAAGCTCTTTATAGCTTCTTGTGGGTTTATATTAGCTAATTCAGTTTCAAGTTTGAAAAGTCAACAAAAAGTCAACTGGTCCATGATGGTGATGATTCTGGGGTAATTTGATAGATCAAACAGTGAACTGGAAGTGTTTGGCCTATCTAAAGATAGGCTAGCTTAAAGAAACCCTTGTTCAGCTAGGGTTGTGCAAGTAAGTTCTCAATCTATATTGCTTACTAGTTAATTGTTTTCTCTTTTCACTGTTCTATTGCTTATTTAGTTGTTCATTGTCTTTTGGTTCACTTATCTGCTTTAATTGGAGTACAATAGGTCAGTTTTCATAGCTAGTTTAAGTTTAAATTTCATTTTCACTAAAAACTAAAAAAAACAGTTAAATATAGTTAATTTAGTCATTTGCTTAATAAGTACTTATATTAAGTTGTAAGCTGCTTATTTAACCTTCAGTAAGTTAGTTAAGTTTAATTTAGGCAGAATCCTAGGTTAGTTTGGTCATTTCTATTGCCTATCTTTAATTCAGTAACATAGAGGTGTGTTTGGGTTAACAGAGTCAAACGGGTATAATTTGACCTTTACTGTTCATTGACACTTCCCTTAGTTTTAATCTTCAATAATTTAGTGTTTAGGAGTTGTTAGAACTAGCAGTTTGCTTAAATTTGAGGATTTGTAAAATCTAAGTCTATTAGTGCCTTTATAGAAACTTAACTAAACTAGACAAACCCTCATTAGCTTAAGCCCTTTTTCTGCCTTGTTTTTGGTATTGTTAGACTCCATTGGGTTAGTTAAAAGTTCCCTAAGATTTTTGATTAAAGTCCTTTAGCCTAGAACAGGTCTGCACACACCATAGGTATAGCAGACTTAGAAATTTTAGTTTTTAAGGTTTTTGCAAATCTCGTGGATTTTCTTGTGTTCTCAATTTAAGTTGGAATTATCTGGATTTCTGGATTAATAAGGTTCACCAGCCCATCTATTTGATAGTATTTTTTATAAGATTTTTATAGTAGCTTTTGATAGCTTTTTCCAGCCTTGAAGTCCACTAGTTTTCCCCTGCACACTAGTTATAACAGCAGACCCTAGGCCCTTTTTGCTTAATCTTTTTGCTTATTTCCCTATTTGTAGCTTATTTCAATTTCAATTTAGCTTATTGTTAGTGCTTTACTCATTTTCAGTTTGCTTTATCTTACTTTACAGCTTAAATCAGTTCCTTTGAAGCAACTTCTAACTCATTTTCTAAAAAGTCCAACTGATCAGTTTTGCAGACCTTATTTTCAGCTTATTGTTGTGTTTTAAAATTAGTTTCTTTTCAAAAGTTTCTTATATTTACTATTTCTTTAAGTTTTAAAATAAAAAAAAAAAAAAAAAATAGTTTGAAAAAAGGGGGCATAGCCGGATTCGACCCCTGGTTGCCGAGGAAACAAAGCAGCAGACAAACCATCTGGACTAAGCTTTTTTTTATTTAATTCTTAGCAATTTTTATTTAAACCTTGTTTCTATTTAAACTCTTTTAAGCTATTAAGCTGTTAAGGCTGTGAACAGCTTATTTCTATAAGCTTTTCTTATCTTTTCATTTTTCATAGCTTCTGTGTGTCCTAAAGTATCTACATAAAATTTTCCAGATTTTTTCTAACAGTTTAAATATTTTTAAATCTTTTATTTTCCTAAAAATAGTTTTTAATTCATATTAAATAAAATAAAAATCAGAAAAATATAAATCTTTTTTATAAAATTTTCTTTTTATAAATAGGACATAGGAAAATTACATTTGTACCCCTAGGGTTGTTATTTCTTTATTTTCACGTTTTTAGTTTCGTGTATTTTCCGTTATTTAATTTACGTTTTTATTTATTTACGTTTTGTTCTCATATATTCATTGTTACTCAATCAAATCAAATCCAAATCATTCCGTCCTCAATTTTCAAACACGACTCACAAACCCGATTTCACGAATTCCATTCAATCCTTCATCGGGGATAACGAACCTAGGTTACACATACTTCACTTGTGTTTACCTTTGTAAAAATAACGTGTTGATTTTCGCGAATGCAGCATACTCCCCTTAGACTGAGGGAGAGATATCTTATGAGGATTCAACTGCCTAAAGAGTAGTTGGGTTGGTTTCAGGACTGCCTTTGTTGTTGAGATTTTCTCCCCTCAATAGTTGCTTGAGCGTTAGTGGTAGCAGCTGTTGATGGTGGTACACTCAGAGCAGATTGCAGCCTGAGGCTTTCAATGGCAGTGAGTCTATGTGGAAAACTAGAAGTGGGGTTTAATAGTTTTACCCTTTTTTTTGTTAATTATAAAGGTTTACTTGTGAAAAACTTAGATTCAATCGTTTATGAAATCAACCAACAACAATATGAGTGCTAAACTATACTATCAAGCATAAACAATAAAGGTAAAGAGTAAGAGATGGAAAGATCAAACCGAGGCAAAGATATTTATAGTGGTTCGGTAACGAAGCTCTTTTTCACCCTACTCTACTCCCCGGGTACCTAACTCGAGAGTTCTAAGCACTATGTCAACAAACTCCCTCTAAGCGGAGAAAACAGTACAACGTCGCTTATCACTATTTACGACACTAAGCTAAATGTCGAGGACTAATCTAGCTAGTACCAATCTTACTCACGATCCACACGATCCTTACTTCTCACACGATCTACACGATCCTTACTTATCACACGATCTACATGATCCTCACAATCTACTCTTGATCCACTTGATCAACACCCTAACACACAAGCTACAAGAGATCTCCAAGATCTCAACCCGATCACAATGATCCACACACACAAGCTAAACAAAAGATGGACAACTTGATGTACACCTAGATACAACAAGTATGTAACAAATGTTACAAGTGCACTACCCTAACACTACAACACCTTGTATCTTCTTGATACTTTGTGTTCTTCTTTTGCACTAGTAGAGGAACGAAGGTGATCACTTGGTTGTATGAAAGGATCACTCTTAAACAAAAGAAAACTAACTAAATCATCAAAGGAAAGTGTATGTGATAGAGAATTTGAACACAAAAAGTTTTGTGTGAAAAAGGATACCCAAAAACTGTGAAATGGACTGGTATTTATAGGCAGAAGAAAAGTAGCCGTTATGGAAGGGACGGTACCACTAAATGCATCACGATACCACTAAATTTAGTGGTATCGTGCCAGACAAAGGTCGCTCCAGTTTTTGTTTTTAGTGGTGAAAATTTATTTGGGGAAGTTTGGAGCTGATTTGGGGGGAAATTAGCTGTTGGTAATTTTAAACTTATTTTTCAAATTAAAACATTTCTTTTTAATTAAAAAATAATTTGTAAAATGTATTTTTGAAAAAATGTTTTGTCACATTAAAAAATGTGAAGTTTGAAATACAAATTCACTTCTTTGATCATTTGTCAAATTGTAAATTTGTTTGTTCTTACCTAGAGTGATTTACGTAGAAACGGGATATTTTGACTAAAAACTTGTTTACGTTAATTTTTACGTAACGTGTTTTGATATTTTGTTATCATCAAAACTTAGAGGTGTTGAATAATAGAAATAACTATTTTAGATATTATTTGTATCAACAATCTTCCCCTTTTTGATGATGACAAAACATAAACTCATTTTAGGTGAAAATTTAATTTTTAACAAGTTTTTAATATGAGTTTATATCCCATTTCTTCCCTTTTTTGTCGAAGCAAAAAGAACGCTAAAGCTCCCCCTTGATGTATGCTCCCCCTTGTTCGAAGGGCACTAAGGAATCGAGCAATGGTACTTGCTACAAAACAAAGTTAGATGACAAACATATACTATCTAACAGGTAGCAACCATGACAAATATCCAACCAAAAACACTATAAAAGATAGGCTAAGAAGCAAAAAATAAGAAATTAACCAATCACATTCAACTAATAAGACAGGCCCATGCATTCATAGAAAGATCATACATGAAGTATGATTACATAACAAACAAGAAATTGAAACTACAAGAAGTACATAGTAATCTTTAGTGACTTGAGAAGCCCTAAGATTT
The DNA here is from genome assembly GCA_021014915.2 of Artemisia tridentata subsp. tridentata. Taxonomy (NCBI): domain Eukaryota; kingdom Viridiplantae; phylum Streptophyta; class Magnoliopsida; order Asterales; family Asteraceae; genus Artemisia; species Artemisia tridentata. The sequence goes on from CP139506.1 coordinate 275,958,078, forward strand.
GCTTCTAGTCCAAAAGGGATCATAATCATTTATTCTTGAAAACTAAACATAAAGAAGTTTAGTTGAATGGGCTATTTGTTGGTGGAGTTGGTGGTATGATTGGAGGTTGTGGTGGTGTCAAGAGGTGTTCAACATAGGATAACATGAAGTGAATTTCATCCCTTAAAGAAAAGATGAGGTTACGGTTATGGAGACAACATAGGCAATTAGCACTATGTATATCAACCGGGTGGAGTTGGATAGGTTGGCCCATCATTGGAGATGGAGGAGGTGGTGTGTAAGAAGATGAAGGTGTTGGCATGACATAGTCCAAAGGAGTTATTGGTGAGAGAGATAGTGTAATATCCATGGATGATGGCATGGTGCCAAAAGAAGGGGATGATAAAGAAGTTGTCCTAATGGAAGGTGTCTTGGAAGGAGCATTTGGTGGAGATGGTGAGTTAGGAGTGCTTTGGGAATGTGGTGTTGTGACTTCATCATCATTGGTGAGATCAATGAGAATAGGTTTAGATGGTGGCCTAACGGTAATCCTAGGTTTCTTGGAGATGAGAGTTGTTGAAGCTTTAGTGGAAGACATGGTGGAAGACATTGTGAGATTGAAGATGAGATGCAAGAAATGTTTGCAATGGTGAAGCCTTATATAGGAAAGAATGGTGTCATTTGAATTAAAGTTGGTGGAGGTATCTTGGAGGAGAGTAAGGGAATCTTAGGGTGCATGAGAGTTTGCAAAACATTGCAGGTTTTGAGGTTAGGGTTGCAGGAATCTGGAGTGAATAGGAAAAATTCGTCAAACCAGGCGACGGTACCACTAAATACCACATGGTACCATTAAATTTAATGGTACAGTGCCTTATTTAACGGTATCGTGACCTGTGGTCATGAATTTTCCTATTCTGCATGGATTTGGGCAGCTAAAAAAGGTATTCTAGGGGGACTATTTGCAGGAAATCCTAGTGCCTCAAACCACTAAAGATTAATTTACCAAAAATATCCCATACTTAGCTAGTTCTAGAAACTAAAGATAATCATGCAAATATCTAAAATAAGCTACAAGCATGCAATCAAAATGGAAAAAATAAGCTATCATCCATAATTTAAATCCATGCAAGGTGATAGAGTAATAGTCAAGCATGCAAGATAGTGTTAGAAGAATAAGGGTTAAGTTAAATATCCATAGTTAAATCATAATATGAGATAGAAGATCCTATTCTAATAGGATTAGAATTGTTCTAAGGGCAATGGCTTCATTGACTTGAGCGCACCCTTGTTGCTTGGCATGTGTTGATGATTCCTCATTCATCGTCACTAGACAAGACATCATAGCAAGAGACAGAGCTATCATTATGGTTCCTTTGAGGTGATGTACATTCCCAATAGATAGAGGTGTAGGTATTTTTAGTTAGAGGAGCGATGGCGGTATCAAGAGGAAAGTATTGATTGTTTCGGAGGTGAGGAAAAGAGTTCATGAAAAAATGGTATAAGCGAGTCAACAACATGCCATAGGGTATCGCCTTATTTAGTCGACCCTTGATATTGAAAATTTTCTTTGCCACAAAGTAGGCAAGATTGTAGGGTTGTTCGGTGACAAGATAATACAACATATGAGCACAACATGCCGGGAGGTGCTCACGATTGTGGGGAAGACAAAAGAAATTTTCACGAATGACTTCTATCCATTTACGTGATTTTGATGAACTTCATCAACATTGATTTTGAGTGGATCTAAGTCATAAATGTGAGACTCACAAAACTCAACTTGACCATTTTTTTAGGGGCAATTCTACAAATAGCCTGGTCTAGTGAAGTGTTGGCTTTTGAGGACCCAAAAAAGTCGCTTTCCAAAAATGGCCCTAGCAAAAGTAGCTTAAATGTGGGGGTGACATGTGGCTGTGTACTTTTAGGCCCCTAGCAAAAGTCGCTTAAAAATCTAGCAAAAGTCGCTTAAAAAGTTAGAAAGTCAAACTTTTTGGCTGGAAAAATACAAAATAGAAGGTCGCTTAATTGACAAAAAGCCGCTGAAAGCGACTTTCGCTTGGGCCATTTTTGGAAAGCGAATTTTTTGGGTCCTCTAAAGCCCAACACTTCTAGCGACTAGGCCATGTCTATATTTGCCCCTTCTTTTTAAGAAATCCATGAACTTTTTGAGGAAGACGAATGTGTTCTTTAATCTCATTTGGAGTGGGTATGAAGGTATTGTTTGGTCCATACTCATATCGGTGACTAGTGAGGGTTTTGAGAGACCATCCTTCCGTGTAGGCACGTTGTCCATGGTTCGGAAGTTCAAGAATATGAGCAAATTGGTTAAGGGTAAGAGAGATATCTTGGTTTTGGATCGAGAATTGAAGAGACAAAGTTTGATCCTCGTTATGTACGAGCTTAGCTTGTCTATAGAACTCAAGGACAAATCGAGGACAAATTTGGTCATTAATTCAAAACAAACAATCGAATCCGATTGCACGAAACATGGTTGTGATGTGATCGTGGTTGAGAAATGAGGACTCGACAATTCATCCTTCATGGAAAAGACGAGACTCAAGATTACGAAAGCTTTGTACGCGACAAGATGGAGTGTTTGGTTCAAGTGATGGTTTGGGAATGTAATCAGCTGTCAATTCATGATCGTAATCAAACATGTGATACATCTTGTTACCTATAAAAATTTATTAAATATTAAAATTGAGATTAATTATTTTGAAGATACGTGCCTAGTGTGTGCCTATATGCAAACAATGTGGAGGTGCGGTAATCTCGACTAAAAAAAATAATAAGATTACCCAAACACTCCTTACTTTGCTATTGCTCAATCGAATATGTCAAAAAGTACATATTAGTTATGTAATTCGGCCAATATTAGTGAGATCATTTATGCATGAGAAAAAGTTTTTAGTTTGTATTAAAAATGCATGAAAAATGTTTCATGATCCTAGTTATGTGAAACTTTTCGAAAACGAGAGAATTGGGGTGTTTGGCAAATGCAACGTTTCGGTGCCAAAAATTTTAAAGTTGAAAAGCTTGAATGTTAATGATCTCTAATTCAAATTTAAGTATCCTAAACATGATTCCTCTCAAAATAACTAATCTAGTTCGAATTTTAATTGTAAAATTCGGACCAAAATATAATTTATAAGTGGGTTTATACAAATCCTATGTTTAGGGAATCATGATAGTTATACATTGTCTAATCCTAGTCCTAGTTGCATAAAAATTCAATCAAAATTGAAAATCCCCAATTCGGATTTGTGTGTATGAACAAACCCTAGACTCAAAATTTAAAGAAAATTAAAGTTAATTGACTTACAATTGTTGTTAAGAAACTTGTAGTGATTGATGATCTTGTATTTCAAAGCCTTAATTATGATTTTGAAAGAGTGGAATTGGATTTTGGTTGTGGTGTTTGGTTTGACAGCATTTGCAGAAAATTGGGTATGTTTTGAATGTGCACATTTAGGGAAAATAAAAGGGAAATGGCCTATGTCAGGTCCACGGTACCACGGTACCACTAAATATAGTGGTGTCGCGCCCACTTTAGTGGTGCCGTGACCTGTTGAGACAAATTTTTGTCTCATTTTGATTTTTGACGAATAAATCTCGCTGAATTAGTGAGACATTTTGACACGAGGAAAGAATTTATACCTAATAAATTCTTTTTACGTGATGAACGAGACTAGACGAGAAGAGATGACTTTAATATTTCCAAGGAAATACGTAAGTAGTCATTATAGGGATATGAAGGATGACTTTAATATTTCCAATGAAATATTTAGATAGCCATAAGACGAAATTCGGAAGATGTTCTTGAACACACGTAAATTATGAAACTCGCGGAATGTGTTACATCATTCCTAGACCTAGACGTAGATAGTTGAAGGATTCTCGTTTGAGAGGTTTGGTTAGTATGTCGGCGATATTGTCTTGTGAAGGAACTTTCTCGATAGAATGTTTCCTTTTTGAACATTATCATGAAGGAAGTGATGACATATTTCGATGTGTTTCGTACGAGAGTGTTGCACGGGGTTTTTGCTCAAATCAATGGCTCCTTTGTTGTCGCACATAATCGGGATGTCGTCGAGATGGATGTCGTAGTCGACTAGAGCTTGTTTCATCCATAGTGCTTGTTGACATGCCTTTTCGGTGCTTACATATTCGGCTTCGGTCGTGGAGATAGCAAGAGCCGTTTGTTTCTTGGAGAACCAAGAAGTTAGACAACAACCCATGAAGGTACAAACGCCACTCGTACTTTTTTGATCCACATAATCTCTCGCATGATCAGATTCAGTGATGAAGCGAAAAGTGTACCGCTTTTAGGGGGTCATTTAAGCCCTAAATCGTATTTATTTGATCAAATATTTCCCTAAATCGTTCCTTTTGTCATTTTAGGTACTTTGGAGAAGAAATCTGGAAAAGGAAGCATTTTGGACGTTTTTGGAGCATAAAAGTGAAGAAAACGACAAAGTCTTCAAAGTTGCTGGAAAAGTACACTTGACGGCGTCAAGAATTGTTCCAGACGGCGTCATGGCTTGGCAAAAGAGGTGGATATGACAAAATACACGTGACGCGCCAGAGAGTTTTACAATGGAAAGTCTGACGGCGTTACCCTTTAAGGTGATCAAGGCCATCACGGTTTAAGTTAATGAGAGACGGCGTCAAGCACATTTTTGACGGCGTCAACCCTTGATAGGCCAGAGCGGATTTTGGAGGATTAAAAAGGGACGGCGTCAGGAAGACCATCCGGGAACCCTAGCCGCGGCGAGGTGACGGCGTCACCTCCTACAACGTGACGCCGTCAGCAACTAAACTCTATATATAGTTTTTCAATTTTTATTCATAGTGTGCAACTTTGTGAGGAGAAACCCTAAGACGAATTTTCTGCCATTTTTAAGGGTTTTTATACCCTTGGATCTCCCATGTTTAATTGAAGATAAGTAATCATTTAATCATTCAATATGTCTATGTGTTGTTTGATTATATCTTGTTCTTGTCTTTCAATTAACATGCTAGGCTAGATTTATCTTGTGTTTGCTTAGATCTAATGAAACCTAACTATTGATTATTGGTTATTAGTGTGTTATTAATTGTATTGGATGATTGTTTATCGATGTTAGGCTTAAGAAAACTGGCTAACCTCCTATACGGTAACTTGCTTGAACGTCTTAAGAAACATGAACCAATGCGTACTAAGGTTTTTATGGTTGTATTTAATGCATGAGGGAATTCTAGTGATCCCATGTTAGGAGCTTCTTAGCCGGCTCGACATAGGAGTGAAGTAGGAGCTTGTAGAGTTGGGGAAGTACGTACGCCAGCCCACGATTGGTATTAAGGAATACACCCGTCATCCACGCAATTAATACACACTAATCAACGGGTAAAAGATAGTTAGGGAGTAAGGAAATCTAAGTAAACACATTTCTCCCCATGTAAGTTCCACAACCTTTTCATTTTCAGTTATTTTATTTTATTTGCATTTGTAGTCATTTGGGTTAGTTGACTAGCAACTAATTCCGCCCACTCTTTCAAACCCGAGATTTTACTTGCTTTTATAAAAAATATAAAAATACAAAAAGAATCTTACCTCACCCTTAGACCTATTAGAGTAGTTTTTAAATCCTAACGACACTATTCCCCTAGAGAATGATCAATCCCCCGGTACTTGCCACTTCACTATACTACATCGGTCAGGTACACTGCCTGGTGGGGATTGCAAGCCTCTTGAGATCCCTCGAGAGGTAAAACCTGTTGTAAGGTCGCAAAACCACGCATCAAGTTTTTGGCGCCGCTGCCGGGGAATAGTTATTGTTTAGGTTGAATTTTTATTTTATTAGGTCTACTCACTAGATTCCTTTCTAGTGAGATTTTTATTTTATTTTTCTAGATTTTCTTTAGTCTATCTTTTTTCTTCGTTTCTTTGTTCGTAACCATTACCATCCGACATCATGGAAGGTGGTAATATCCTCGATCCCAACAACCCACCACCACAACAACACCCACCTCCTAGAGCCCGTACCTTAGGAGACTACTCCCGTCCTAGCCACCATGGCTATCGAAACACCATTGAGCTCACTCAAGGAGCCAATGTCACTCCCTTGCGATCCGACACCATCCGGTTGGTGCAAAGCGGATGCGCATTCCATGGACTTCGTTCCGAAGATCCTAATCAACATCTCAAGGAGTTTCTCAAAATCGTTGATTCTATAGACCTTGATGTTGCTACTCGAGAGACGACCCGACTACGTCTCTTTCAATTCTCTCTGCGGGACCAAGCTAGTCAATGGCTAGAGCGTCAATCCGCAGGATCCATCACCTCTTGGGATGATCTCACCACTCGTTTCCTTGCTCAGTTTTTCCCACCAGGAAGAACTACCAAGTTAAGGAAGGATATCTTGATGTTCGAACAACGTTGAGGCGAAACCCTATATGGGGCATGGATTCGATTCAAGGACTTAATCCAAAAAGTCCCTCATCATGGCATAAATCTCTGGCTTCAAATTCAAATCTTCTATGACCATGTTGATTACCACACCAAGCGGGCCATCGATCGAGCCGCCGGGGGCAGATTGCGTGACAGAAGCGCCGAGGAATCATGGGAAATCATTGATGAGCTTGCATCCAACGATGATGAATTATGGCAAGTTTCCCACGACGTACGCTCGGCGGTCAAGACATATTCATCGCCCGATAAAGCCAATCAAATCACCGAGGAAAGCGTTAGTGAACTTGAGAAGAGGGTTGCATATCTTATGGAAAAACAAAAGAGACCCTTAAGTCCACAAAAAGCAACAGTTAACTCGGTCTCAAGCATTAAGCAAATACCATTGTCCGAAGCACCCCTTAGGGAAAATACTAAACCCTTCCATAAGCACGCTCAACCCAACTCACCACCTCAAGAACTTAGTCCAACATTCGAAGCTCGAATGAGAGAATACATGTCAAAACACTCCGAACGGTTGGCAAAATTTGAGGAAGCTATCTACAAACAAAAGGAGGAGATGGAAGAGAAGATGGCTGAGATGATGGGCCTTTTGAAAGAATACACAAAAACAAAAGCTCCTGAAAATGTGTTAGTGCGAAGAGACGTTGAAGTTCCCAACACTAAATGTGTTAATGCCATCTCCGTCGTCCAAGAGGGCGAAAATGATGGAAAAGGGAAGTTGATAACTATGGAAGTTAACAAAATTGACCTCGTCCCACTTAATGACGGAAACACCAATGCCTACAAACGCGATTCCGACAAGGGAAAGGAGGCGCCCTCTGAGGAGCGCCAATTGGTAGAACCGCCAAAGTCACAACAAGTGAGGCATTACTTGAAGCACGAAATAAACAAGGAGACCATAAACGATTGGGTGAGAAACTATCGACGTACTCATCTACCCAACAAGGAGTCCAAGAGGATGGAACCGGATGATGAATCTGACACATTACCCGGAGGGCAATTGTATGAGAGCCTCATAAGACAAAAGTTAGTGGAAAAGCAGGAATTCTACGGGGTCTTCGAAATACCATGCAGCATTGGAAAACTCAAGTATCTGGATGCAGTAGCTGACCAAGGTTCCGACGTAAATTTGATGCCTTTATCCATTTATGTCCAGTTAACCGACGAACTGCCATCCATCACCCGTACTAAACTCTCCTTTGCAAAACATTCTTATGAGTACCCGTTAGGAATTGCAGAAGATGTGTTGGTCAACGTTGCCGGATTCCTGTATCCGGTCGACTTCATGATCATTGAAAGAAATGATATGAATATGCCAATAATCCTTGGGGCACCCTTTCTCGTTACCACTAGGGCACAAATCAATTACGAAAATAGTACCATCCAAATGAAGAAGGGGAAGAAAACAATAAACTTCCCAACGATCTCACGTCATATACGAGATGTTGCTCTACAAAAGAAGATGGAGGCGAACCCCAATATAATCCGTGGTAATGTTCGAGAGAAAATCCTTGCATGGGAGGCAAGGATTAAGAATTACAATGAAAATGAGATTAGAGAATGTAAGGGTGGAAATAACGAGTATATTGAGGCTGATGAGCAGACCAATAACCCCGTTGAATTTACAAAAGGGGACTCAGTGCTCCTAAGGCATTCAGAAACAAAAGCACCTACCGATGAACCAAGTCCCTGGTGGTACGGACCATTCACAATTAAAAGTCTACACCAAGATGGGGTAGTAAGCTTGACCAGCAAGGGAGGAGGTGAAGTGACTGCGAATGTCGAGCGATTGAGACACCACCACCCTGATAACAAGGATTATATCTATCAGGGATACGTCATTATGAATGATGGAATCACGTAATGTACGTGACTTTGAGTCTAGCTACAAGACTCGTTAATAAAGAAAAGCGCTTCTTAGGAGGCAACCCAAGCTTTATTTGCTTTGTGTGTTTATTTATTTGTTTGTTTGATTTTATTTGTTTCCGTATGTATGTTTAATTTTTATTATTATTGATTCATGTTCAAAAGTAAATTGTGAAAATGCTTTATCTTGTTTTTAACTTCGTCTTAACTACATATAAAGGTATTTTGCAAAAGATAAGTGTAAGGGAAATCCAAATCGGTTTATTAGAACAAATGAACATGAATCGTAACAATAATAAATTAACATACATATTAGTAATTGTTTGAGTCAAATGCTTGTATCGAGTCATAATGATGTTTTGTAGGAATTCCAGGAAGTAAGGTATAGGTTTTTCCAGAAATTTTCCAGAAAATTAACATGAGAATTCTGTCAGATCATTTCTGACGGCGTCAGGCCTTACAACCTAACGGCGTCAGGTTTTAATTTTCTGAAATTTTTGAAAGCTTTGTTTTCATAAAAAGTTTTTATTAAATCTCTAACTTATAAACTCCAGGAATCTGCAAAATTATCATTCCACAAGCATTATATCCTTATATAGATTTATCCCGCCGATGTTATGCAGGTTTTCGTGTTTGTTTTCTCAGGTTTAACAGGTTATTTTGGACAAGGAGATGTATGTGGAATCTAGCTTTTGGCGATGCATTAGTCTTGGAGCTTCTACATTCTCTTGGAAGAAGATCTAACCATGTTACCTCTTTATCCACCAAACGAATCAGGGGAGTATTTGATTTCATTCTTTTACCTTATTTACTTTTACATCTTGTTATTTGAACATTGGGGACAATGTTCATCTTAAGTGTAAGGGGGGGGGTAAAGTACGATACTTTAGAGAATACAATTACGCTTGATTTTTGTTTGTTTAATAGTAGATGTGTAATAAAACTGAGAGAAATACCTGTTAAGGCAATTTTAGTGCCAAATTTAAATTTTTTTACAACATATAGGAGTGAAACTTTGATCTTAATGAGTGTCTCACGGATAGGAGTTATATGACTAGCACAAAACCGTACCACTAAAAAATTTTCCACCCCCAAATATGTGAGGTTCGCCCCTAGAATTGGTAGGAAAAGCATTTATGCTATGATGTGTGTACCGGTAGCACTTAGATTCTAGAACTTGCGTTAGGACCATTCCGAGGCCACAAGTGAGACTACATTCGTGTAGTTAGATTTACTACATGATAAGAGGCATTAGGATTAACCCATTGTTTTACACCTATGTTTTTGTTATAATTACATTGGCTACATTGGTCAAGTAATTCTCCCACACCCTTTGCGTTGTACTCATTTTTTGTACACGATACCCCTAGTACACCCCTCAGAGCCTATCTTTTCCTTTCTAACTTTAAGCATTTTACTTAAAGTAAGAATTTGTTTACACCCCACTTAAATGTACACCCAAATCGCCTTAGCCTACCTTGTGTGCACTCATCTTTAGTGCATTATTGTGACAACATTTGTTTAAACCCCAAGTTAATTATCTAATTGATTACATGGTTGCTAAGTCGAGTCATATCCTTGTACATATTGTTTTGGGACGATTGGGACTCATGGGTAAAGTACTAGTGTAATGGAGTAATGGGGAAGAACAACATTATTACCCCCATATGTGCTAAATATTTTAAAAGTACTCCAAGTGTGTCGATTATCTTAATTCGAGTCATTAGAGTAGTTATTTGTAAAGTTATGTAAAAGTTCAAGTGTAAGGGGAATGCAACGCCCCTATGATGTATTATTTTGGATGGTAGGGCAAAAGTGTATGCAGTAAAAAAAAAAAAAAAAATCGAAAAAATCAAGAAAAATACAAAAAAATGAAAAAAAAGAAAAGTAGAAAAAACATACGGACTACCATCCCGTTTCATTTCATGTTTATTTTATGTTTTTGTTATTTTGTTTTTAGCTTAAGTCGAGTCTAGTCTTGGCTTAGCAACGCCATATTGTACATGTAATTAATCAAGATCTTTAACTCGCCACCAGTAAAATATCCTTTATCCAACAAAACCGTGTTTATCATATCCCTACACCTCACGTTATAACCCATGTAAAAGCCCTCTTTGATAGTTTATCTTAGGTGCTTAAGCCTAGTGGAGAAAGGTTTTCGATCCTTTCCCAAGCCTATGGTAATCTATTTGCTATGACAGGTAGTGAGAGATATTATCCGTTTTCATTTATGAGATATACTTTTATGACACCTGAGAGATGTGAGTATCTAAACACTACTTGTGAGGTGCTAGTTTGTAATCTCCGTGCTTATTATGATTAAAGTGGAACGACTATTTGTTGTAATTACTTTTATATTAGCATTAAATGACCCCTAACTTGTATTTTGATTAGAATAAAAGCGCATTTGCTTGAGGACAAGCAAATCTCAAGTGTAAGGGTATTTGATGAAGCGAAAAGTGTACCGCTTTTAGGGGGTCATTTAAGCCCTAAATCGTATTTATTTGATCAAATATTGCCCTAAATCGTTCCTTTTGTCATTTTAGGTACTTTGGAGAAGAAATCTGGAAAAGGAAGCATTTTGGACGTTTTTGGAGCATAAAAGTGAAGAAAACGACAAAGTCTTCAAAGTTGCTGGAAAAGTACACTTGACGGCGTCAAGAATTGTTCCAGACGGCGTCATGGCTTGGAAAAAGAGGTGGATATGACAAAATACACGTGACGCGCCAGAGAGTTTTACAATGGAAAGTCTGACGGCGTCACCCTTTAAGGTGATCAAGGCCATCACGGTTTAAGTTAATGAGAGACGGCGTCAAGCACATTTCTGACGGCGTCAACCCTTGATAGGCCAGAGCGGATTTTGGAGGATTAAAAAGGGACGGCGTCAGGAAGACCATCCGGGAACCCTAGCCGCGGCGAGGTGATGGCGTCACCTCCTACAACGTGACGCCGTCAGCAACTAAACTCTATATATAGTTTTGCAATTTTTATTCATAGTGTGCAACTTTGTGAGGAGAAACCCTAAGACAAATTTTCTGCCATTTTTAAGGGTTTTTATACCCTTGGATCTCCCATGTTTAATTGAAGATAAGTAATCATTTAATCATTCAATATGTCTATGTGTTGTTTGATTATATCTTGTTCTTGTCTTTCAATTAACATGCTAGGCTAGATTTATCTTGTGTTTGCTTAGATCTAATGAAACCTAACTATTGATTATTGGTTATTAGTGTGTTATTAATTGTATTGGATGATTGTTTATCGATGTTAGGCTTAAGAAAACTGGCTAACCTCCTATACGGTAACTTGCTTGAACGTCTTAAGAAGCATGAACCAATGCGTACTAAGTTTTTTATGGTTGTATTTAATGCATGAGCGAATTCTAGTGATCCCATGTTAAGAGCTTCTTAGCCGGCTCGACATAGGAGTGAAGTAGGAGCTTGTAGAGCTGGGGAAGTACGTACGCCACCCCACGATTGGTATTAAGGAATACACCCGTCATCCACGCAATTAATACACACTAATCAACCGGTAAAAGATAGTTAGGGAGTAAGGAAATCTAAGTAAACACATTTCTCCCCATATAAGTTCCACAACCTTTTCATTTTCAGTTATTTTATTTTATTTGCATTTGTAGTCATTTGGGTTAGTTGATTAGCAACTAATTCCGCCCACTCTTTCAAACCCGAGATTTTACTTGCTTTTATAAAAAATATAAAAATACAAAAAGAATCTTCCCTCACCCTTAGACCTATTAGAGTAGTTTTTCAATCCTAACGACACTATTCCCTTAGAGAACGATCAATCCCCCGGTACTTGCCACTTCACTATACTACATCGGTCAGGTACACTGCCTGGTGGGGATTGCAAGCCTCTTGAGATCCCTCGAGAGGTAAAACCTGTTGTAAGGTCGCAAAACCACGCATCATTCGGCATAGACAATAGTTTCTACACCAATCCCCTTGGGATAATACAATCCCAAGTGCATAGTGCCTTTAATGTATCAAAAGATACACTTAACCGCTTCAAGGGGAGAGGTTTTAGGATCCTCTTGGAAGCGAGCACAAAGGCAGAAACTAAACATGATATCGGGCCTACTTGCCGTTAGGTATAATAAACTACCTATCATGCCCTTATGCTTAGTGTTGTCCATTGACTCACCTTCTTCATTCTTCGTGAGTTTCGTTTCCGAGGACATGGGCGTTTTCATTGGTTTAGACTCTTCTAGACCAAATTTCTTAAGCATTTCTTTAATATATTTAGATTGATTAAAGAAGATACCATCTTCCATTTGTTTTATTTGCAGACCAAGAAAGAAATTTAATTTCCCCATCATGCTCATCTCAAACTCGTCACGCATGATATTTGCAAAATCATTGCATAGTTCTGGACAAGTTGAGCCGAATATAATGTCGTCGACATGTATTTAAACAATGATTAGATGTTAATTTCGTTTCTTCGTGAAAAGTTTGTTGTCAACATTCCCATGGTATATTCATGTTTAAGCAAGAAAGCCTTTAATCTATCATACCAAGGGTCACACCCCACTAAGAGCGAAAACACGAGGTGTAACGAGATGTAACATCGCATAAGAAATAGAACAACACCATATTTGATTTAAGAAATAAGTTACAATGTTACAATAAGATTTTTAATACAAAATAGGATAATGAAAATACAAGTCTTAAACTTATCAAATTTAAGTCCTTAGAAAAAGGTCTTGGCCAAATCACTCGGTCTTTGATATGAGAACAATGTATGACTTCAATATGCTTGCCTTCAAAATACAACTATCGATCACCTGAAAATGATACTCTAAAATGTCAACATAAAGTTGGTGAGTTCATAGGTTTAAAGTAAATAAAACATATTTACCGTGCATGATATATAAATAGGAAAAATGTGCAAATAATAATAATAAAGCGTAGGGCAAGCAGTTATATCATAATCATCCCACTTGGCTAGTCAGGTAACCACCCATTGGCTAGTCAGGTAACCACCCATTCGCTAGTCAGTTTGCCACCCATATAAACCACCACACTCTTCATCTACAAATCTTCATCTCCGAAATATATATGTACTACATGCATGCCTACCAGCTGGAGCTAAAACATGAGCACTCCCATGTCAAAGTGGATTACATCAATGACATGAGACCACACAACAATACCACACAGAAAGCCCCACACAGAAAGTATCACACGGCCATCATCACACAGTAAAAACCACACAGCAAAACCACTAGTGCACCTAACGCAATTATATACACACAACATTGTCTAAAAGTAATAAAACAAACATTTAAGCATAACATAAAAACTTGAAATAACTTTGAGTATCATTTTCCCCCAAAGAAAATATATAAAAAGGGGCCACGAAAACTCACCTTGAAGGGGACGATACAAGGTGACCAGTCCAAGCATTAATCTTAAAAATCAATGCAAATGAAAGAACACTCGGAAACACAACTACATCTCCTTCGAATGATCTACCTGAATTAAGAATTGCTTATAATATAAGAGTCTAATATCTTTAGATGTCATAACTGATTATTGAACACTTATAGTTGTTCATTATTTGTGATTAGAGTTTCACCACTGAAGTTAGGTTAACATTTGTTTAAGTGTAAAACCCTCATTTTCCATTCAGTTGAAATCCCCAAATTACCCCTATAATTTGAATTTTACAAGAGCACATGAATAAATAAAAGAAATATGAAAATACATAACCTAAGTTTATTTGATAAACAAAAGATATGTAAACTCTATGTTATACATTTGGAATTTATATAAAATCCTAGACTATACATTATAACTTAAATACAAATAAATGTATCCTTAACCTAAGCAAGAATGTAATCGACACATTATAATTATCCTAAGAGATAATCACACTCCCATCTACGACTCAATCACACCTCCTTAAATATTGTAACACTTTCATTAAGGTATTAAATTGTAACCATAGTATGATTTAAAATTTGACTATTTGACAAAATAAAATATCATACGGCCCAAGGTTCATTCAAGGGTTACAATTAAATATTATAAGGTATGTTATTAACTTTTATTACTGATATTAAACTGATTTAAATTTCACCTCTATCAATCACCTAAGATTCTGCACGCCACAATATCAGGTCAAATCATTTTAAAAGTTAGAAGATTTCTTCCTTATTTTAGTCACCCAAAGACTCGGCTATCTTCCCTTATATTTTCCATCCGCTTCTAAGTACCATCTCATTTCCTATCTCACAAAAAAAAAAAAAAAAAAAAAAAAAAAAAAAAAAAAAAAAAAAAAAAAAAAACCCCTAATAATACATCCACCAAAGTCGGTTGTTCTCTCTCAAGAAGATCAAGTGGTATGAAGGTGGTTAAGGGGTGATAGTTGGTGAATTCTATTTGGCTGGGTTGCGGGGTTATACGTTGGCTTTGTTCGTGTGGTTTTACATTAGAAGGTCTTGGGTTGGTTCGAACAGAATTTCTGGTTTCGGGTTCTTGCGTCCATTGTTTCATTCGTTTGATCGCCCTTGAGGTACTCCTCTTTTAATCGTTTTTTTTCGACATACGAGTTAAGTACATACATATATGAAACAATGGGACCTAACCAAGTATGCTTGAGAAATCTGTTATGAAACCTTTAAGTCTCATGTAACATTTAAATATATAAGCTGATATAATAAGCGTATAAGATAAGTAAATTTACTGGTCCATCCATTTTGTTATATATGGGGGTACGATGGAATGATAAGTCACATAAAATCATAAAAAACAAATACACTTATATGATCCAAATTACGTCACGAAGGGTCTGTTGTTGGTCGTGTGTATGGAGTTCGAGATTGATAATGGTTTGTGACTCTTGGCAGGTCGTGGTTGCATTTTTGTTTGTTTTGGTGTCAATATAATCTGTCACGGGTCGCACATAAAATCATTGGGTCGAATAGATAGAACATGGGTCGACTTATGTCTGTTTTGGAACATTCAAATCTGTTTGTAATACACGTGCTGATCTGGTCCATTTAAACGTCTATCTGCTCATTTGTATACTATTTAGAATCTGAAATAAGCTTAGCATGGAGCATATGTATTTATTCACGTGAATAAAGGCTGGAAGCAGGTACTTGTTGGGCACTAAACATATAAAATAGTGTAGGGGCATGCATGTGTGGCATATTTTGTGTTTTGCATAGGAATTAATATTATAAAGTCTAGTGTGTGTTGTCATGTTCGAATGGTAGGAAGAGGTTATACAAAATTAAATATGGGTGTGTATGGTGGTGATTACATATGTGGGTCTTCGCATATCGTGTGTCTCATTAATGTTTGAAGCGTGGTGTGCGATTTTGTGTCGAGCATTGTGTCGTTAAAATGGGTGCAAAGAAAAGGATTTGGAGTCGAGACAAGTTAGAGATAAATATACAAAAAGGGTTAGTCGCATGGAACCATTAATGAGGTGTCTAAAATATTTAAGTATAAAAATATTCATAAAATATGTAAGTTACACTTTAGCCACTGAACTTTAATAAAATGACAAGTGTAAACTCTAAATTATTAAAAGTGTAATATTAAGCCCTAAACTAAAATACTGATCATATTAAGTCTAAAAGTTATCTAATTGGCATTTTTAACACTAAACGTTATTAAATCGGAAAACTTGCTAAAAATAGAAAGTTTCCAAAAATAGAAAGTTACTTAAACTAGAAAGCTTCTAAAAATGGAAAGTCACAAAAAAAAGAAAGCCGACTAAAATGAGAAATCTGATTAAAAATAAGTTATTAACTAAGACGACCATGAATTCGTGTAGATTCGCTGAAGAAGGAGATTGCTTCCGATCTTTATGTTTTTGTTATGTTTTCACATGTGGTCTAAGGTACAGATATTCTGACCTTATCTCTTAAGGTTTCTCATGATTCGTACACATCTTTTTGATATTAGTTTTGATTATGATACCTTTGATCTAAGCCTTCATAGTATGGCTTCCTTTGACTTATGCTCTATTTGAACCTTTGCTATGCACCCTTAGATTTGTGAACCTTTGGCATTTGAACTTTGATATAATCCTTTGCTTTGATCCTTTGCTATGAACCTTAATGATGAACCTTTGCTATAAACTTATGAACCTTTGATATGATACATTTGATGTGAACCTTTGATATGAATTTTGATATGATATGACATTTGAACCCTTCAGTTTGATACCCGAGCCAAGTTTGTTTCCTAGCCATGAAGGTAACATGGCCGTGTCATTGATGCACCAATGGCATGACTCTAGTGTGGTTGAGTGATGTTCCACACCGTCTCATTTTGTTATGATATGTGCACATTATATTTGTTGTAGCCAATATGATTGTTCGGGGGCGTATGGATGCATCCTAGGTTCGATTTGTATTTGATTGGATATGATATGATATGTTCGGTGACTGATGCAAGTGTGCAATACACGTATTTCACATGTTCGGGAGCTAGCTACTCCATGGTTACAATGATATTTGATTTGATTTGTGTTCGGGCTCGTGGTAGATTACTGACCTTTCCTTACACTTTGATAACCTTTTGTCTATGCCTTCCGTTTCCCCAGTGCACTATATGATATTCTTTGTTCCTTATCTTTTGCTTTGTTTGTATATATCTGTTCACTGGGCTTTTTAAGCCCAGCCGCATTTTCTTTTCATGCGGCAGGTTTTTGTTGGAAGCTGGGTTATGAGTGGAGAGTACTTTGGACTTAGAAGACTATACTTTGATAGCTATTCTGGATTAGAGATGATTAGAAGTGATTACATTTTTAGACTTAGAATTTATTGTTGTTCTCATTTGTAACCTTGTATTTCAGATTTTCCCTTTGTAACCTTTGAAATTCATTTGTATTATTTAAGTCATATGCTTGGGTTTGCTTTGATATGTCACCATAACGTAATACTTCTACCCTTATCGGGTTGGGGTGTTACATTAAGAGTATCCGTATTAATGTTACAAATGTAATTTAGGTCAAAACACATTATATAGAGTTTGGTTACACTAAATCCTTACTTGAAAGATAGTTCAGATTTTTATCCCATTCTGGTTCTGATATTTATGAATTTTAACCCATACTTAATTATCTACTGGGAAGCTAAGATTTTTATCACAGATACCTATACATGTTGGACACTTACTTTAATTTTCTCAGATTTTATTTAGAAGTGATAGTACCCTTTCAAAAATTATTTTTCCCAGACCTGTCCAGAAAGATAACTGCACAGACACCCAGAAAGTTTGCATTTGGCTACCCCATGAGAACCCTTCAGAAAATTCTATAAAAATTCCAGTAAGTCCCTCACATCCGATAAACTTTACCTGTAAAAGGAGACCTCCTAATCCTAACCGTTTGGAAAATAAAATTCAAAAACTCTAGCTAAATTTCCAGACTCCTAAACTCAGGATTAACATCTAATGTTATAAAAATCAAAAAGTCATCTTCCCGACCTCCAAATATTATGAAATTTTATATGCGGATAGTAAACAACCTGAGCTTAGTTTTAGGCTTAAGAATCTTGGAAAAACACATTGTCATCATCAATTTATGACTCTCTAAACCCGAATTAAATTTCAGAACAACATCACATCAATATACAAACAAAACCCTAACTAATATATTCTTGCAATAATCATCGAAACACCTAAGTTAATTACTCTAATCATTATTAAACTTCAATTTTACAGATTTATAAACATAATTTACAAACCCTAATCAATCCTTGCAAGTTACATAATTAATATAAGGATTACAACACTTAAAAGTAATGAATTTAATAAAAATAAAACTAACCAATTCTTGAATCCACAAACCCTTTGATCGGTCCTCTTTTTTTCCCCTTTTTTTTCTGAATGTCGATTACAAGATTATGGGGGAGGGTTTGGACCGATATTTTTTTTTTTTTTTTGTATAATGTGGGTTGGATCAAATTCTAGTTGGGCTTGGATTTGGTAAGTAATAAAAATAGCCCAAAACCTTATATATATTTAAAGCAATTGGCCCAATGTTATATTTATATTACTATTTATTCATTTAACTTATGGTATAATTAAAGTAGATAATTAAAAATGTTATTCAAATTTTAGGGCGTTATAATTCCCAATTAGAAGTCAAATGTCGGGTCAAAGGTCATCGTTGACCAACCTGATTTGGTGAGGGTTCTCACATTTTGTACATAGAAGAATTGCCCCTTCCAGTTCCTTATATTTGAAAAAAGTTTTGTGACCAAATACGGAACATCATGCTCACCCCTTTTTGCCAGAGTTATCCAATCTCCACCAGGGTAAAGGTTTAGAAAGCCCCTGAGCACTGTCAGTGTGGGCTCATACCCGTACGCCTTACACATTACTATGTAGGTGGTAAGTTTGGCTAAGCCAAATGGATTAAACCTAGAGATGTGTACCTTATAGTACTGTAACAACTCTAAAATCAATGGGTGGATTGGTATCCTCAAATTTGACTGGGTAAAAGCATGTACATACAGCCCTACGCACCCTTCGGGTACATCGAAGATATTTTGGTATTTGCTCGCAAGCATCACCTTAAACTCTTTGGGTATAGGGTACTCATTGAGGAAACCTGATAATGCTTTTTTTCGACAATGTAAATTTTTGTTGTCTAATTATGCATTTTGCACACATACTCATGATGAATCTACAAAATTAAAGCAAGAAATTAAAGATCGGTGAGGGAGGATGTTACCTTTCAACTGGAATGACACACGAAGCAGATTACTATGTGTAAAATTTTGGGCGGAGTGGTAAAGTGAAATAGGGTTTGCGGTATAAAAACCTTATATACCCCTTGTCCCTTTAATCCCAACCGACCACGTGTCCTTCTAGACTTAAACTCCATCCGGAGTTCAATTTTTTTTTTTTTAATTTTGAAAGGATGTTTGGGGTTACCGAGATAAGGGTAACTCTAGCCTATAAAGTGGGTTGTTCGATAATCATTACCGCATTTAATATGTGATTAGTTAAGCATATTTTCCGTTTTGTACGACTTTGTGACGAAAGGAAAATGGTGTAAGTATATGAAAGAGTCGTAAGCAATATATCCTCGAATGTATATATCACTTTCGACTGGGGGGGCATAATGATGTACCCTCCGAATAGGTTGAAGGACACCCCTTCGAGCCTGTATGAATCCTTCTTTTCGAAGGACCAGGTCAACCTCCTAAAATCTTCATTGGCGTCAAACCTTTCGTTTATGATATGGTTACCAGTTGGAAACTCGCCAATTGAAGCCTTAAGCCCTTCGGGGTACACCCTTCGAAGATACTAGAACGGAGAACACCTTGACTTGGTCATACCCATTTCCCCTCTTTCCCTTGAACTAACCCGCCAAGAAAGAGATAATGGGTCACTAAGCCCTAGCGGTTACCTTAAATCATGGGACGCCCCTATGATCTCTGATATTTGTGCATGAGCTCTCCAAGGCCTATTTTCTCCCCTATAAATAGCTTGGACGGGCTGGGAACAATGGTACGATAAACTTGACTCTCTCATTTCACTACAAACTTACCAAATTATCATATCATATACTCATTCGCACGTCAGAGGTGGTTCGCAGGGTCCAACCCCTGCGCAATCACTTAACGTAGTGTCTTCGTATTTCTTATTTCAGGTTAACAACAACCTTGGCGTAACCTCAACACCCCTTATATCCTTTGATCACCATCGCAAGGCCTGGTCGTGTAATTTATTCTACAATCAATATACGTATTGAATCTGGTCATAGAACGTGTATAGGGTGTCTAGAACACGACTAATAAACCTGGTGATAGATCTAAATAAATTAGCATGGGGTGTGCATGAGTATTCACATGAATAAAGGCTTGATTTTGTGTGATATTTGTGATGATTGTGCTCGTTAAGTTGTGTTTGTGTATGTGTCGTGTGTGTGATCGTATAAGGGCTGGAACATGCATGCTTAATGTGAGTTAAACATGTAAAAACGTGGGTGTGATCAGATCTGAAATGGGTTGAGAGTTGAGAATGTTTTGCCTCATTATGTCATGTATATGTGTCTCATTATTATGGCTGTAAAAAGGTGTGACTGTGCATGAGTTTTGGTGGGTCAAATGAGGTTATCAAACATGTTACAAACTGAATATATAGGGCTAAGGATAGTGGTTGGAATTTGGTTAAACATGGAGTTGTTTTGTCTTGATTTGTGTCGCTAAAAGGATAACGAGAATGGGGTTGAATATAGATCAAGGTTCGAGTATAAATCATGGGCATGTGTGACTGTTAACGCCTAGTAGCATATAAGAAACTGAAAAGAATAGCGTGGGTTTACGTGGGATTTTTCTCATTAACCTGGAGTCGTGTTTGATACGTGTTCGATTATGTAATGGTTCGAGTTTGTTAAATTGCGATGCGTGTTTAAGGTTCAGTTCGAGTCGCATGGGGTTAAGTTAGTGTGTTGTGTTCGACTAGTTTAGAGATCGAACATGTCTGATCCGTCTGAAACTATTTATTCTTGGCATTCGATCTAACGTCTGGTCTAAGGTTATTCTTGTCGCATGAAAATACTAATGTCAAGATTTACCTAGAGTCTCATTATTTAAACTAGAATTTATAAATATGAAAACGTTGCATATTAGTGTGCGATCTCGAGTTGGCTTTGGTTCCTTCTGGTCTGGTCATGTTAGAAGCTGGTGTATGTTTTGAACTTCAAAAGCACGCATGGTTGTGAAAGTATTGCATGAGATCTTCATTTGCTTAAATATATAAAAGGGTAGCATGTCAGGGTATACGTGTTTTGTTGTGTGTGTACACGGAAGTTGGGCCCCTGTACGTGTGCATTGGGCTTGAGTTGCAACTGGTTAAGTTTGGTGGTCAAGTTGTGTGCTTGTTTGTGTTCGAGAGTGTGTAAGTGTGTGTGTGTGAGTTGTTTGTTTCATGTTGCATGATACGAAATACATAATATTGTTTTTCTAAACTAGCTAAACCTTCATTCAGTAATAATAAATCCTAAGTTTGGTCATTTATGAAATTAATTTACATTTCAAACCCTAAGCTTTGGAAATTGTCACAATAAACCCTAAACTATGATATTGATCATATTAAACCTTTAAGTTTACTTAATTATCATTTGTAACTCTAATTTATGGGAGTTACTAAATTTGGAAAGTTACTAAAAATGAAAAGTTTCTAAAAATAGAAAGAAACCCCAATTGTGTAAACTGATTAACCATAAGCATTAAGTAATATGGGATCATTAATTCGTGTAGATCATGTGAAGAAGGAGTAGCTTCGGTTTCTGTGTGCTTTCCTGATTTGTTTTGCTTGCTTTGCATAAAGTACAGATATTCTACCCTTTCTCAGTAAGGGTTCTGATCTCATGACTTCTCGATCCTTGACTTGATTCATTTGCTTTAATATGATTCCGTTTGATATGATCCGTTTATATTACCCGTTTGATATTATCATTTGATATGATCCGTTGAGGTACCGTGGCAATGTCATTGAGGTACCAATGGCATGACACTTTCTGTGGAGGTGTGATTGATCCACGGCGTTCCCTTCTGTTCTGATATATATATATATATATGATTATTGCGCACATGGCCATTCTGTTATATGTATGTAGTCTCGTACTTGCATATGTATTCTGTTTTGCAAGGAGCGTATGGATGCATCCTAGGTATTTGTCTGTTTGTATATGGTTTGACTTAGTGATTTGTAGTACGTGCCATGTACCCCATTTCACTTCTGATTATGTACATTATCTCATTGATATGAGATTCTGTTCTGTTGATATGCTCTGATTGATTATGTTATAGTATCTCTGTTATGATTATGGATAGCTTTGCTTTCCTTTACTTTGCTTGTTCTGTTCTGTTACCTGAGCTGTTTCTGAACTAGCCATAAAGGTAACATGGCCATGTCATTGAAGCACTAATGGCATGACACTTTCTGTGGATGCGATTGATCCACGACGTTCCCTTCTGTTCCGATTATATAATTATTTGCGCACATGGCCATTCTGTATATATATATATATATAATATATATATATATATATATATATATATATATATATATATATATATATATATATATATATTATATATATATATATATATATGCATAGTCTCGTACTTATATATGTATTCTGTTTCAGGGAGCGTATAGATGCATCCAAGGTATATGATTTGATATGGATATGATATGATATGATATGACTTAGTGACTGGTTTGTACGTGCCATGTACCCCATTTCACTTCTGGTACTTGAGAGGTCTCCCCTCCTTGTGCACTTATGTTATGACAGGATTATGTGACTAAGCATGTGGTATGCTTTCTGAGCTCGTGGGCATTTCTGTTGGGTTCGGTTATATGATCACTGGTACAGATTTCACCTTTCGTCACACCCAAAATGCGTGACTATATGCATATAGTCACACATGTTTTTTTGGGTGTGTGTGACAAAAAGTCACGCCATCGTAGGTATCATATGGTCACATTGCTTAGTTTGTGGCCGTTTTCATTAAAAAAGAGTGACCAAAACCCGAATATGTGTGACTAATTAGGCACAAGATTTGTTGGATTCATTAGTATGTGTGACTATTTCCCATCCTATGGCCACATGAAAATATAATAAATGTGACGTTTGTGATGATTTAGTCAAACAACGTGTGTTGTTTTTTTCGAGTTAGTCACATACAATTTAAAAAACAGTGGCCAAAAGTGTGAATAAGTGTGACCATATGCTGTTTAAAGTAAAGAAATGTGTATTTTGTGTGACTATTGATCATCCAATGGTCACATGAATTTTTAGTTTGTGTGGCCTTTTGTAATATTTAGTCACACAAAGCATGTTTGTTTTGGGTATTTAGTCACATACAATTAAGCATAAAGTGGCCAAAAGTGTTAATAAGTGTGACCATATGCTGTTTTAAGTGAAGAAATCTGTATTTTGTGTGACTATTGATCATCCAATGGTCACATGAATTTTTAGTTTGTGTAGCCTTTTGTAATATTTAGTCACACAAAGCATGTTTTTTTTTTTTGTATTTAGTCACATACAATTAAGCATAAAGTGGCCAAAAGTGTTGATAAGTGTGAGTATATGCAGTTTAAAGTGAAGAAATGTGTATTTTGTGTGACTATTGATCATCCAATGGTCACATGAATTTTTAGTTTGTGTGGCCTTTTGTAATATTTAGTCACACAAGGCATGTTTTTTTTGGGTATTTAGTCACATACAATTAAGCATAAAGTGGTCAAAAGTGTTAATAAGTGTGACCATATGCTGTTTAAACTGAAGAAAAGTGTATTTTGTGTGACTATTGATCATCCAATGGTCACATGAATTTTTAGTTTGTGTGGCCTTTTGTAATATTTAGTCACACAAAGCATGTTTTTTTTTTTTTTGGTATTTAGTCACAAACAATTAACCATAAAGTGGCCAAAAGTGTTAATAAGTGTGACCATATGCTGTTTAAAGTGAAGAAATGTGTATTTTGTGTGACTATTGATCATCCAATGGTCACATGAATTTTTAGCTTATGTGGCCTTTTGTAATATTTAGTCACACAAAGCATGTTTTTTTTGGGTATTTAGTCACATACAATTAAGCATAAAGTGGCCAAAAGTGTTGATAAGTGTGACCATATGCTGTTTAAAGTGAAGAAATGTGTATTTTGTGTGACTACTGATCATCCAATGGTCACATGAATTTTTAGTTTGTGTGGCCTTTTGTAATATTTAGTCACACAAAGCATGCTTTTTTTGGGTATTTAGTCACATACAATTAAGCATAAAGTGGCCAAAAGTGTTGATAAGTGTGACCATATGCTGTTTTAAGTGAAGAAATGTGTATTTTGTGTGACTATTGATCATCCAATGGTCACATGAATTTTTAGTTTGTGCGGCCTTTTGTAATATTTAGTCACACAAAGCATGTTTTTTTTTTTTTGTATTTAGTCACATACAATTAAGCATAAAGTGGCCAAAAGTGTTGATAAATGTGACCATATGCTATTTAAAGTGAAGAAATGTGTATTTTGTGTGACTATTGATCATCCAATGGTCACATGAATTTTTAGTTTGTGTGGCTTTTTGTAATATTTAGTCACACAAAGCATGTTTTTTATGGGTCTTTAGTCACATACAATTAAGCATAAAGTGGCCAAAAGTGTTGATAAGTGTGACCATATGCAGTTTAAAGTGAAGATATATGTATTTTGTGTGACTATTGATCATCCAATGGTCACCTGAATTTTTAGTTTGTGTGGCCTTTTGTCATATTTAGTCACACAAGGCATGTTTTTTTTGGGTATTTAGTCACATACAATTAAGCATAAAGTGGCCAAAAGTGTTAATAAGTGTGACCATATGCTGTTTAAAGTGAAGAAATGTGTATTTTGTGTGACTATTGATCATCCAATGGTCACATGAATTTTTAGTTTGTGTGGCCTTTTGTAATATTTAGTCACACAAAGCATGTTTTTTTTGGGTATTTAGTCACATACAATTAAGCATAAAGTGGCCAAAAGTGTTGATAAGTGTGACCATATGCTGTTTAAAGTGATGAAATGTGTATTTTGTGTGACAATTAAGAATCATTAACAAAAAGAAATTTGAAATTGAATAAAACTCGAATGTATATAACTGAACAGAATATACAATTGTAATGTCGTACATAATCAAATTCTCAAGTACCATAATTTAAAGACTTTTGACTCTTCGTCGGCCTAGCTTGCTTTAGGGCTTCAATAGAGACATTACTTTTGCACTTCGATGGTGTTGTTGGTCCACAGTTGTTGTCACTTTTCTTTTGCATTGTACTTAGCGGTGTAACCTGTAGTAACAAAAGACGCTTGTATAAAACATTGAATTATATATCAAGAATTATATATATGTACGTTGAAAAAACACATGTATGTACCCAAAGCAACGATATTTGATTTCTTTGAGTGCCACAGTTTGCACTTAAATGGCGAAAAACAAGAATTTTTGCATGTACATATCAGAAATTATTTAAACAAAAGAATAACAAGAAACATGTTGAAATACATACTGTTGGCAGTGCTTGTGTTGGAGACACATTTTGTTCCGATTGGGAATCTGTAGACCCTTGTTGGCTTGCATTTGAGGCTACTGGCAATTGAGATGACAAATTTAACTGCACCCCTTGTTTCTGTAATCTCATTGGACAATTTCTTGATCTGGTCATCAGATTCTTTCTGCAAAAAAAAAAATATAGGAAATGCTGGGATTAAAAGTCTTCTTGATGCTGTTATAGTATAACTGATGCTCTTATTTGTGTTAATGCTGCTCAGCTGGAGTTAGTGATGCTCATGAACTTCAATTACAAATATGGCTAGTGTTTACCACTGCTAGTACACAGTTACTGTTGTTAGTACGCACTTAATACTGCTGGTACACAAGTTATTACTGCTAGTACACAGTTAATCCTGCTGGTATATAAGCATAATAACAGAAGTTGCAGTCAAACTTACAAGTGTATCTCCCACTGATGTGATCTCATCATCTGGAAATTCGCCATCATTGTTTACCCTTCCTTTCAACCACATTATACCACGCGAGGGTTCTTCATCTGCTTCAATCTCTTTATTTTCGATCTAATAAACATCAAATGCCTACACATGTAAAGTTAAAACAAGATAAACGAAAATATGAAGATGCATACACATGTGATCTTACCATTTTCTCTTTCAAATAAACATATCCACCTCGTCCCATTTTATGCTGATAAATATTTTTGGAACGCGACATTTTAGCTTGATCAGCTATCTTCTAAAAACACAAAATCATAAGGCGTTTACATGTGGTAATGCTGCAAACTGAAAATTATGAAACATATAGACTTAAATAAAGATGACTAATTAAAACCTTGTATGCATCGGTGGTCGTGTGGTTTACAAACTCGACCCAGTCTTCTGATTTCACAAATCGACTATACTTGGCCGGGACTTCATTCAGTTTGGAAGGTGTATTTCGGTGGGGCAAAATGTATTCTTCTCTGAGCTTCGTTCTGAAAGTCCTTAGCAGTTTACCAAGACGAGTCATTACCAATTTTCTGAATGTCACGTCAACATCAAAATATCGCTGCAAAGATTAACACAATGTTGTTAATTAGTTGCACATAATGTAACTGCATAGATAAAATTATGTAGTAATGGGTTAAAAAATAGTTTATATGTACAGTGATGTCAGTCCATAGTTTATCTCTTTCTTCTTTAATAACATTCCTCCAGGAAAGAATCTTCAAACCTATGTGCTCACGAACCAGATCTCCTAAAAAACTCGAAAACAGTGCTCTGTGTAACCCTGATACCCTATTCAATGCATCGAAGGTTACCTTGAGCTTTATTCCACCAGGGTTGCCATATTTCATGCGAAACATAAATAGCCTGGTCATGCTCTCTTAGCTAGCATCCGATCTGATTGATTGGTTCCAGGCGCATCTAGATCTTCCTCATCAGAATACTTTTCGGATTCATAGTCTATGTGGTTATCATCATGTTCATTATCAGCAGGAAGCAAAAGATGATTATCAACAATGGGTTGAATTCCCATGACTCTTGAGTAACAATGGGTACAAGAAAATGATTTTGGCTTTGAGAGTAATGGTGATATAAGAATTGATTTTTGTATTTTCTTTGCAGTTTTTTTTAGGAGAGAAAAGAGGATATAGGAAGAAGATGAATCGTACCTTATTCTTGGTACCTGCTTCTAATTAGGCGATTTCAAAATTTTTGATCAAAATTTTGGCTCCAAATTCTAATTTCAAAATAATAATTGAATTATTTGAAAATTTTGCCTTTAATTTGAACCTGTTTAGTAAAGCATAAACTTGAAAAAATCAAAATTTTGGCTCCAAATGTTATATATCATTATCTTAATCGCAAATCATGAACCAAGATCTAGAACAAACATCATGAACACAAACTGCATATCAAATCAAGAACTCAAATTTACATAATTACACCAAGATCATGAACACAACTTGACACCATTTAACACAAACTGCTACCATTAAATCATAAACCAACATGAAATGAAGAACACAAAGTGCTACCATTAAATAAATATTTGCAATCATCAAATCAACAACAGAAACTGCTACCATTAGATCTAACTGTGCAATCATCACATCAAGAACACAAATTGCTATTACCATTTAACAAACCAAAATACTATCATTACAGTTATAAAATAGATACAGTTAAACTACTAGTTACCAGTTATTGCACCATTAATAATTACATTTATCCAAATTAAATATCAGAACTGGTACCACGTACCATCATATTAAACTAATTAT
The DNA here is from genome assembly GCA_021014915.2 of Artemisia tridentata subsp. tridentata. Classification (NCBI taxonomy): domain Eukaryota; kingdom Viridiplantae; phylum Streptophyta; class Magnoliopsida; order Asterales; family Asteraceae; genus Artemisia; species Artemisia tridentata. The sequence goes on from CP139506.1 coordinate 275,985,688, forward strand.
CCTCTAGTTCATAATAGTTGAGATGATCACCACCTTTACATAATTCTCAACACATTTAATGTACGAGAAGTCTTCTTCACGGCCATCGGTTGATACATCTTCTTAATTACACGGCAATCCCAAGACAATATCCTGAGTAAATTTCTTTTTGTGTGCCTTTTCAACTGGTATTTGAGAGGATTGAGTTTTGAGAGTAGCTTCAGAGGATTCATCTTTGTAATTTACCTACAAGTTGAACGAGTATAATGGATTAAGTCTTGAGAATGTGATAAAGGTAGCGAAACAACACTTATTAAATGGACCATTATTACCCCTTTTGTGTCAGCATCACCAGATTCTTCATCGCTAGAGAAATAGAAAGGGCTCTGTCTCTTCCAATCTGTGTTTTCCCATACCTCCTAATAGTTCAACATACCATGTGTTTCAAAAAATTTAATTTAATGGTATAAAGGTATACAACTTTAACCACAAACACATAACAACTTTAGTATACCTTGTTGGAAATGATTTTGAATTTGGACCTAGGGATTTTTGCCTTTGAACCTGTTAAAGCATAAACTTGAATAAATTAAAAATTCACACAGCTTTACATTCAACAATAAATTCACACCTTTTGTGTCAGCATCACCAGATTCTTCATCGCTAGAGAAATAGAAAGGGCTCTTTCTCTTCCAATCTGTGTTTTCCCATACCTCCTAATAGTTCAACATACCATTTGTTTCAAAAAAATTAATTAATGGTATAAAGGTATACAACTTTAGCCACAAACACATAACAACTTTAGTATACCTTGTAGGAAATGATTTTGAATTTGGACCTAGGTATTTTGCCTTTGAACCTGTTAAAGCATAAACTTGAATAAATTAAAACTTCACACAACTTTACATTTAACAATAAATTCACGCAGCTTTACATTAGAATCGATAACAACCCTAAACATCACCATTTATAGATCAAAAGCCTGTTACTAATTATTGTGCAATGAATCATCAACTGATATGTGAAAACATTAAAAAACATACCTTTGTTGTCATTTGGATTCATTGTTTGCGTGTTTTTGTTTGCCAGAAGAATGTGTGTTTTTATTAGGGTTTATTGATTTTTGTGTGTGTTTACAATTGATCGGTAAAGGGATTAATTGCCGCCTTACTATTGATCAAGTGGTGGTTTGGTTTAACTAAGACGTGGCAAGATGTGTAAAAAAAAAGAATAATAGTTAAAAAAAAAAAAAAAAAAAAAAGGCTAATGGTGTTGACGTGGCGGTGAAAACTGACTATAGCCGGTAAGTAGGGATGGCAATGGTTCGGATTCGTGGCGGGTTTTAGTGTACCCGTACCCGAACCCGTTTATAATATACCCGTACCCGCCCCATATCCCACAGGATACCCGAATAATATTATCTATTGGTTTTTCGGGTTTCCCCGCGGGTATCGAGGTTATCCGTAATTAAAAGATAAAGAAAATTTTTGGGAATTAAACTTAAACAGTTAAGACTGTTGATACAAGGACAGTTAAGACTGCTGATGGAAGAGCAGTTAGAACTGCTGAAGGAAGAACAGTTAAGACTGCTTAAGAGATCAAGGTGAAACCGTGTGAAGATAATTATAGAAAAGATATGATAAATATCTTATTTGTATAGAATGATTCGGTTAGATGTTTAACGTGTAAAGGACTCTTTACATTATAAAAGGAGATCCTTAGATTAGGGTTTTATACACATATACAAATACAATACGATATACACATATCATTCAGATCTATTGTAATCGTTCAATATAGTGAAGTGATAAGTTTAGTTGATATCGTTGTTCTTATTGTTTTACTTATTCAATCACCAAACACAAACATAATCATATTCTTCTAAGTACTTGGTAGTAAATTCCGCGTGCTATCAAGTATATACTCAAAGTATCTCCAACACAAAGTGTGTGTTTAGATCCGGTCAAGTGGTATCAGAGCCAAGGTTTTTGATACGTTGAGTTTAGAAGAACCAGAAGTATTTACTCACTAGCAATCCAAGAAGATGGACATGGAGACACCTCAAACCTCAATCCTTGCTAAACTCCCCATGCTGAAACAGAATGAATACGACTTATGGCGGCTCAGGATAGAGCAATACTTCATGGTGCAAGACTATGCATTATGGGATATTATTATCAATGGTGATTCCTTCAAACCAGTTGCTGTTGAAGAAACACGTGCTGATGGTTCCAAGGTCACAAAGCTTAACACTGAGCCAGTTACAAACGAGGAGAGAATCAAAAAGAAGAATGATCAGAAGGCTAGGAATTTGTTACTAATGGCAATTCCTAATGATCAAGTGCTGAACTTTAGCCATTATGAGTCGGCTAAAACTCTCTTTGAAGCAGTGGTGGAAAGATTTGGTGGCAATGAAGCTACCAAGAAGGCACAGAAAACCCTACTCAAGCAAAGTTATGAGAACTTCACTGCATCAAGCAATGAAACTTTGGATCAAATCTTTAATAGGCTTCAGAAGATCATCAGTCAACTTACTGTGTTGAAGATTGTGATACCTCAAGAAGATCTCAATATGAAGTTTCTAAACAGTTTACCTGCTGAATGGAACACTTATGTTGTGGTTTGGAGCAATAAACCAGAGCTGGAGAATATGACAATGAATGAGCTCTACAATAATCTCAAGATTGTTGAGCAAAAGGTCAAGAAGAGTGGTAGCACCAGTTCCAGTTCAGGGAATATGGCTTTTGTATCTTCTTCAAACAGTTCTAATCATGAAGATGAAGAAGCAGTTGGTACTGCTATACCAACAGTTAGCACTGCTAGTGTAAAAACTAGCACTGCTGGCTTGACTGATGAGACCATATATGCATTTGTATCGGAACAGTCTGGTGGGTCAAAGATCTTTTATGAAGATCTTCTTCAAATTGCTAAAGATGATTTGGAAGCTATGGATTTGAAGTGGCAGTTGGCTTTGATAAGCATCAGGGCTAAGAAGTATTACCAAAGGACTGGGAATAAGATTACCTTCAATGGAAGAGATGTTGCTGGGTATGATAAGTCTAAGGTGGAATGCTTTAATTGTCACAAGATGGGGCACTTTGCCAGGGAATGTAGAGGTCCAAGACAACAAAGCAACCAGGGTCAAGGGTTTAAGAATCAGCAAGGGTCAAGGAGAACAGTAAATGTTGAAGAGCCTTCTTCCAAGGCTATGGTAGCTGTAGATGGAGCTGGATTTGATTGGAGCTTCATGGAGGAAGAAGAGGAATCAGCTAACTTAGGTTTGATGGCTTTCTCAGACACTGAGGTATATAAACCTAAAAAATGTTCTAACTCTTGTCATGCTTTAAAAGATTATGAAAATATTAAGAAATAGTATGATGATCTTAGAGTTGAATATAATCAAATAAGTTTTAGTCTGTCAAATCATAAAAGAGGATTAGCTGTTTTGGAAGAACAAATTGTGTTTTATAAACAAAATGAGTCAAACTTTATTGATGAGATAGGTCTTTTAAAGAGGGAATTGGAAATAAAAGAAAATAAAATGAGTGGACTTGTATATGAACTAGAGAAGCTTAAAAAGGAGAAAGATAACATTCAGTTAAGTGTAGACACTCTTGAATATACTTCAGATGGAGTTAAGAAGATTGTAGAGAGTCAAATACTTAACAAAGCTAAATCTGGTTTAGGTTATAAGTCAGTTGCACCCCCCTTTAGAGGAATGTTTGCTCCACCAGGAATAGATTTAGCTCATACAGGTTTAGAAGAGTTTAAGGATATGGAATTTCCTGGATATGGTGTTAAGATTAGTGAAAATCCTGTTAAATTTGTTAAGGCAGAAGATGCTTTTGTGAGTGCTAGTGATAAATCTCTTTCTGAGGAAAAGATGTCCTCTGATAGGAACTCAGATGCTCCAACTATTGAGGAGTGGACATCTGATGATGAGAATGTAGAGGTTAAAGAAAAACCTAATATTGTTAAGGAAGAAGTTAAACATGCTCCAAAAGTGGTTAAGACTGAAAACATAAAACCAGTTAGGAAAAATGTTAGATATGCTGAGATGTATAGGAACAGATCATCAAGTTCTGAGAGTAGTCATAGGAATTGGAATCATTCAAAATCTAAGAAAATGGATGATAGGTTTGTATGATTAGAAAAGTATGTTTTGTTTGTGGAAGTTTTGAACATATGGCTGCTTATTGTGATTCTAACCCATGGAAAAAGGGGGTTACTGGGAATGTAAGGGTGAACATGAATAATAATGCTAGGGTAAATCAAAATGGTCCATCTAGATTGACAAATCCTAATGCAAATCATAAAATGTCACCTAAAGCTGTTATGTTAAAGACTGGCATCAAAACAGTTTCAACTGCTAGTCAAAATCAGTGGTTTAATAACAAGCAAAGTGTTTTTAGTGCAAAACAATTTTCAAATCATTCACAAACAGTTAAAAGTCATTTTTATCAGAAAACAGCAATGGCTAATCAGAAGTGGGTGCCTAAGGTTAAACAAGCAATTCCAACTGCTAGGTCAGCAGTTCCAACTGCTAGACCAGCAAATCCGACTGCTAGGCACTTAAATACTAAGGGAAAATGGGGCAATGTTGTCAAGGCCTCAGCACATTAGGATAGACATTTTACCAGACCCAATGGTGCATCAAAGACCTCAAACAAGTTTTCTCATCTTGATGCACAAGGCAGATCCAAACTAGTGATGGTTTGGATCCCCAAAAGAAACTAACACCTTTATTTTGTATGCAGGAACATCTTTCAAATGACAAAGAAGATAGAGGATTTTCAGACAGTAGATGTTCAAGGCACATGACATGCAACAAGTCACATCTTTCAGACTTTATTGCTCTGGATGGAGGACCAGTTGTCTTTGGTGGTGGTGTTGGAGGAAGAATTACTGGTAAAGGGGTAATTAAAACTGGTAACCTTGATTTTGAGAATGTGTATTATGTACCAGAACTTAAGTACAATCTTTTCAGTGTATCACAAATTTGTGATAAACAGAACAAAGTTTTATTTACTGATACTGATTGTCTTATTCTTTCCCCTGATTTCAAGCTACTTGATGAAAGTCAAGTATTGCTTAAAATCCCTAGAAAGGATAATACATACAGTGTTGAGATGAATAAACTAGTTCCTAAGGTTGGAATTACTTGTCTTGTTGCAAAAGCCACATTGGAAGAATCAATGTTATGGCACAGGAGGCTTGGTCATGTTAATTTTAAAACCATTAACAATATTGCTAAACATGGATTGGTAAGAGGTTTGCCAAACAAAATTTTTCTGAATGACCAAACTTGTGTTTCTTGCCTTAAGGGTAAGCAACACAGAGCCTCATGTAAGCCAAAGACCCAGAACTCTATTTCTCAAGCTTTGTATATGTTGCATATGGACTTGTTTGGTCCTACCTCTGTGAATAGCTTGAACTTTAAGAGATACTGCCTTGTTGTCACTGATGATTATAGTAGGTTTTCTTGGGTATTCTTTATGAAAACTAAGGATGAGACAAGTGAAATACTTAAGACCCTTACTGTTGAGGTAGAAAACCTAGTTGATAAGAAAGTTAAAGTAATCAGATGTGACAATGGGACTGAATTTAAGAATAGAGTGATGGATGACTTTTGCAGAGAAAAAGGTATTAAGAGGGAGTTTAGTGTAGCTAGAACCCCACAGCAAAATGGTGTAGCTGAGAGGAAGAATAGGACTCTTATAGAGGCTGCTAGGACAATGTTAGCTGACTCTAAGCTACCAGTTTCATTTTGGGCTGAAGCAGTTAGCACTGCTTGTTATGTGTTGAATAGGGTTTTAGTTGTACAACCTCACAATAAGACTCCTTATGAGCTTCTTAGAGGTAGAACCCCTGCTTTAAGCTTCATGAGACCTTTTGGTTGTCATGTTACTATCCTTAATACCAAAGACCAACTAGGAAAGTTTCATGGGAAATCTGAGGAAGGTTTCTTTGTGATGAAGCGAAAAGTGTACCGCTTTTAGGGGGTCATTTAAGCCCTAAATCGTATTTATTTGATCAAAAATTGCCCTAAATCGTTCCTTTTGTCATTTTAGGTACTTTGGAGAAGAAATCTGGAAAAGGAAGCATTTTGGACGTTTTTGGAGCATAAAACAGAGAGGACTTTGGAGAAGAAATCTGCTGGAAAAGTACCTTTGACGGCGTCAAGCCCTAGTGTGACGTCGTCAACCCTTGATAAGCCAGAGAGGATTTTGGAAGATTAAAGGGGGACGGCGTCAAGAAGGTCGTCAATCCTTGATAAGCCAGAGAAGATTTTGGAAGATTAAAGGGGGACGGCGTCAAGAAGGCCATCAAGAAACCCTAACCGCGGCGAGGTGACGGCGTCACGACCCAAAGGGTGACGCCGTCAGATCTGTTTTCCTATATATACTTTCATAATTTTTAGTCATGAGTGTGCAACTTTGTGAGGAGAAACCCTAGACGATTTTTCTGCCATTTTTAAGGGTTTTATACCCTTGGATCTCCCATGTTCAATTGAAGATAAGTAATCAATTAATCATTCAATATGTCTATGTGTTGTTTGATTATATCTTGTTCTTGTCTTTTATTTAACATGCTAGGCTAGATTTATCTTGTGTTTGCTTAGATCTAATGAAACCTAACAATTGATTATTGGTTGTTGGTGTGTTATTAATTGTATTGGATGATTGTTTATCGATGTTAGGCTTAAGAAAACTGGCTAACCTCCTATACGGTAACTTGCTTGAACGTCTTAAGAAACATGAACCAATGCGTACTAAGGTTTTTATGGTTGTATTTAATGCATGAGCGAATTCTAGTGATCCCATGTTAGGAGCTTCTTAGCCGGCTCGACATAGGAGTGAAGTAGGAGCTTATAGAGTTGGGGAAGTACGTACGCCACCCCACGATTGGTATTAAGGAATACACCCGTCATCCACGCAATTAATACACACTAATCAACCGATAAAAGATAGTTAGGGAGTAAGGAAATCTGAGTAAACACATTTCTCCCCATATAAGTTCCACAACCTTTTTATTTTCAGTTATTTTATTTTATTTGCATCTGTAGTTATTTGGGTTAGTTGACTAGCAACAAATTCCACCCACTACTTCAAACCCGAGATTTTACTTGCTTTCATAAAAATATAAAAAAATACAAAAAGAATCTTCCCTCACCCTTAGACCTATTAGAGTAGTTTTTCAATCCTAACGACACTATTCCCCTAGAGAACGATCAATCCCCCGGTACTTGCCACTACACTATACTACATCGGTCAGGTACACTGCCTGGTGGGGATTGCAAGCCTCTTGAGATCCCTCGAGAGGTAAAACCTGTTGTAAGGTCGCAAAACCACGCATCACTTTGTTGGTTACTCTCTGCACAGTAAGGCTTTTAGGGTGTACAATACAAGCACCAAGCAAGTAGAAGAAAATCTGCACATAGAATTTTTGGAGAATAAACCAAATTTTGCAGGTGTAGGTCCAGATTGGATCTTTGATATAGATAGTCTTTCAGATTCCATGAATTATGTGCCTGTTACAGGTACAAACACTAACAATGATGCAGGTTCAGAAGAAGAAGATGATGATTGCATTTTCATACCTGTCATGGAAGAAAGTTCTGTGAATGAGTCTTCTACAAAGAAAGATGATATTCCTTCATCATGTGGTGTAGACAAAGAGAAGGATGCTGCTGAAACAAGTGATCAGAATGGTAAAGAAGCTGAAATTCCAACGAGCAGTTCCAATGGAGGTAGCACTGCTCAACCTCAAGTTCCAACTGCTGAGCAAAATATTGAGACTACTGGACCAAGTCAACCTCATTCACCAGTTGATACTGCTGAGTTTGATTTCTTTGGAGATGGTGTAGGTCACGTATATTATCTCAAACACACACTCGTTAATACAAATAAGAACTCGTACTACTACTATATTTAGCTACGTATGAAGAGATGAATAAACTAATAAGCACTACTAAATAAGATAAGAGAATAAGAAGAAGAAGAATAAGAAGAAGAGTGGTCGGCTTTCAATATATCAAATGTTACTCGAACAAAGCTTACGCATACAACATGAAAAACTAACAAGAGAAATGAGCACCCAAGCACCCTATTTATAGGAAGAGAATAGGGCAACATGTGCTTGTGTGCTTCTAGAAACTAATCTATCATATACCACGGCCCATGGGCTACTAATGGACCGTGGTATTTACTTAAACATATAGCCCATAGCAACCAATTAAGATAACATGACCAAGGCTTGAATAAACTCGTGAAACGTGTTCCCAACAATCTCCCCCTAAGTCTTGGTCATCTTGGTTGCTTGACGTCATCTTTGCTTCATTGGCTTTTGACGTCTTCATAATCTTTGTTCTTTGATCAAGACTTGAAATATTATAAAAACATGTTCCTACCAATCTCCCCCTAAGTCTTGATCATCAATGTAGCTCGACGTCTTCTTTGCTTCTTTGGCTTCCGACGTCTTTATAATCTTTGATTCTTAGTTCTTGATATGAGATGATATGATGTTGTCTCGATCTGCCAGTCTCCAACGTCTTCTTGTCTTCTCCATCATGCTCATATGTTTTTGACTTGTTTTCTGCAACTTGTTCTCACTTTTCAATCTTAAAACTTGAGAAAGGTTGAAGTGCTTGAACTTTTGACTTTACTATATCGTATGTTGAATTTTGATGTTACTGAGTCTTTGAGAGAACATTTCTTCAAGATATGAACATGATGGAGTCTTGATGGTCGAACTCCAGCTCCTCAGCAGCAGCAACAGCAGCATCAGCACGAACCAACCGGTACTTACAGGCTCAGACTTGAGATCGTCAACAGCATAGTGTGAAGACTTTCTCAAATCCTAACCCAGACCGTTCTGAACCGGATTCCCCCGAAAGGGATTACACGGACACACCGAAGTGCACCCACGATTCAGTGAGTCGCTGGAGATCACCCCACGACTGTAGACCGTTTGGAGCTAACACTAAGCGTAACCCACAAGGAGTTACCGAAGTGACCTGCTGTCAGAGTTGTTTGATGTTGCTCTGGCAGGATTTCCATTCAATCATTGATAATCACAATTGTGACTTCTCATGAATGTTCTTGGCAGATAATTGAGATCTGCGAAGGACACTTTCTTAATTTTACATCTGCTGCCCATGATGTAGAACAGCAGAGTAATACTAAGTGTACCTAAGAGATCGTTGATGAATCTCATGGCTCTAGACTCAATCAGTGCACATTTGTTTGGTCATCGGAAGCATGGAGCAGATTGCCTCCTTTTTCAATATCAACACTCTCGTAATGAGAGGTCGATAGATTATGAAGGGTTCTCCGTGTGAATGAAACAAATGTCTTTTGAGAGACACTTGAGTGGCTTAGAAGGTTTGTTAGTGCGTCACTGGGTCCATGACGTCTTTAGTCTTCAATACCGGTGATGCTCATCAACCAGTAGATTATGAATTGAACCCGGTGTCTGCCCTAAGGTTGAACAAATGGAGGGCTATTTCTTTTCACCCTTTTCTTTACTTTCTTTTTAATTCTTCAACCCCTTCTTTCTCCGTTCATTCATTTTCTCCTTTTTATATCATACCTAGGACTTTCTAGTTCTAAACTATTGGTATTGTCCTTGGGTAGATCCCTCCGGCTCTGGCGGATCATAGGACGGTTTTCCCTAACCTTAGTCACCTTATAACTCCATGACTATCCTAATGATGCCATAAACCAAACCATTGAAAATCTCTCAAAGTGTCGATAATTGTAAAGACATTTTGTTGACACCTTGAGAGTTTGATGATTTTCAGAAATACTCCCCCTTAACATGTGCGCATAAGTATTGAATTTTGAAATTTGCACATGCAGGAAAGAGTTGGCACTTTTGAATTGATTGACTTTCAATGAACCTGATCATTGCGATACACGCTTACATCACCAGTTAGACTGGCTTGAAATTATTACCCGTCCAGATCAGATTCAAAGATTATCGCTCGAAATCGGTACATTCTACTCAGACACATCCTTTGCGAGACACGCTTACATCACCAGTTAAACTGGCTTGAAATTATTACCCGTCCGGGACATGTCCTTTCGACTACTGACTTTCCTATTCGTCAATTCGAGAGTCAATTCTGAGTTTGAGCACACGAGATTCCAGCAAATGAGACATCATATTTTAATCATCTTTTTCTTCTCCCCCTCAAAAATAGCATACTCATGATGTTTTTGGAAAAACGTTTATGATTAAAATATGCTATTTTTGAGTTTTAGGGAAGAATTTCAAGAACATTTATAATTCTTTGAACAAAGATTATATTTTCAAATACTCCCCCTTAACAAGGGAATATTTGTTCTTATGAGCAGAATGTTTGAAAAAACGTTGGAAAACATTCTGATTTTAATTCTGCTCATAAGTAAGAAGCTTTCGCTCCTTTTTCAGGATTGAGGCACTGAAGCGTACCTCAGGGTCCTTTCTTTGAGGTCCGGGTTGTACACTGTTATGTGTGCACAAACCGTAATGTACAGGCCAATTATGGAAAGAAGAATGATATGATGAAATTTGAGAATTAATTCTTACATCATCCACCTTTACCAAAAGTTGTGAACACTGGGTCAGTTCGCTGAAACAGTCTAATGGCGAATGGTGGACGACCCCCAACATAGCTCTCTAGCCTCCTCATCTGATCCCTATGGTATAACCGTTCTTCCATCTTCCAAATAAATTCCTTGACTTGTCGTAGCTCCTTCGAATTCCATCTTTTTGATTTACCCAACGCCGAATCTTGAACTCTATTAGCTAACCCGTCACGTACACTCTTTAGAATATCATCACAGAACTTGTGAATTTCATTGAATGCCATGAAGCGGTGAAAATCAGTTGTGCTTCTGTAGACGAACCAAAAGTTTGGACGATGTAGCATGGTGTACTGAGGATCCTTATTGCTGTTTAGAAGAAACTGTGGTTCAACAAGGTTAAGCTGAGTCTGATAACTTTCAACACCAAGCTGGAGATCTTCTACACGTTCTTTGATGATGGTTCTCCTGATGTAATGACAGAGGGAAGTACTAAGTGAATATCGAAGCTCGTTGGTCAGATGCTGCAATTTGCCTTAGACCTTCATCAGATACATGTCTTTGATATCATTTAGATTTAGATCAGGAAAATCCGCCTCAGAGAATTTGTAAAGATTGTTATCGATTCTTCTTACGGTGATCTCTTCTAGAAATATATAATCACATCTTCTAGATCCGCTTACGTTGATGACAGCCAATATTCTGAGATCACTGTAAACTGGTTCTTTTGATTTCTGGAGGACAAGTTTGTACTTGTACCAGCTTTGTCTTTTAGAGTACCAGTGATGAATCCCCAGCTCTGCATCACGATCATATTTGACGAGCTTTTTAACAAACAGATTGCTGTTAATAGCTGCCTCTTCAATAGCTGATTGTGCGTAATGAGCAGCTGGTGTGAAAGTGATAGATGTAGCGTACTTTGTCGTCCCTTGAGCTCCATTCTTTAGAAGTTCCAGATCTTTGTTGAAGAACATTAGAAAGGGAATTTCCGAGTGATGATGTCTTCGAATCACGGTCAGTGGCTTGGTCCAATCAGTGATGAATGGTTGATGCTTGCCTACTTTCCTGACGACGTCTGGATTAGCCCAGTCGAAGTCACTTGACATTGCCCGTGCAATGTTTTCAAGGTGATATTCGAGTTCTGCTGCGCTATTGGATTTGTTCTTCAGAAGAAGGAAAGCATCATTCTTGATCCGACGAAGTTCCTTCTTGGTCATTTTCTTGATATTGAGAGTTCTTTTAATTTATTGAGTAACAGCAAAGGTGCTATCTTCAACTCGTGAAGCTTCGTCAGTCTGAATTTGAGCGCTTTCTAGATGATCGAACCATTCATTTCCTAGCACATCCGTATCATTATCCAGCCATGAGACAACTGTTGGTCCGGTAGATGACTTTTTGCTGTGTGAAGACTTGGACTTGGATGGCTTTGATTTTGGTGATGGTGATGGTGAATGAGGTTGATCATCGTGTGGCTGGAATTCCATATCTTCAGTTGTAAACTGCTCATGGTGATGCTCGGTTTCAGTGGGACCAGAGGATTGATGTTTAGAAGGTTGAGATGATGGTTTATGTTCCGTTGGCTCCTGAATGTGAATCCCTGACCCGCCTTTGTGTTTCTTTTGTTCGGGTTTAGGGTCCTGATCATCCTCATCATCTTCTCGAATGCGTTTTCCTTTGTCAGCAGTTTCCTTGCATGACTTCTTCTCAATATGTGCTTGAAGAGCTGCAATCAGGTTAACTTCTTCTGGAGAAGGAGAGGTAATTTCAAAGAGTCTATCGAGAAGCACAAGCTCGATATATTCAGTAGTGTGTTCTGGAAGTGGTTTGGTGTGGGAAGAAGAAGAGACAGCTTCTTTGATCTTTTCGTCAAGTTGTGAATCAATATGATCATTGATGTTTTGTTGAAGATCAGGAAGAAATTGCTTAACAAATTTCTTTGCCTTGCGTGTCATATGATCTTTGACGTTGAAACCAAGGAATTCATCTATCTGCTTCTTGCTTTTCTGCATTTCTTCCATTTGTTGTGACAACTTCTTGACTAAGTCTTCCATTTCAACCAATTTAGTTGTAGCTTGGTTGTCTCGTTGTGCTTGTGCTCTCTTTACTGCCATTTTAAGCTTCTTTGCTGCAGGAGTCACAACCTCAACTTTCGTAACATGGACGATTCTTCTCTTGCTCTTTCCTTTGTAGGCCTTAAGAATATTTTCAGAAACCGATGCTTTTGGTTTTGATTTTGGTGATGAAGATCGCGAAGATGATGGAGTGAGAGAAGGGATTGGATCATCAGATTTAGTATTTGATTCCTTTTGAGGTGAGGGTGGAGGTGTTGGATTCTTAGGTGGTGATTCAGGAGGTGTTTTGGGTGAAGAAGCAGACGAGGGTTGAACTGGTGGTTGTTCTTGCTGCTGTTGTGGGTTATAAACAACCATAGTCAGTGCAGATTTGGCTGTGTCCTTTGGAGGGGAAGGAGGAGGTGTTGGAGTGTGAGAACGAAGGTAGCTATCTGCTTCCAGGTTAGCTTGAGCCTCCTCCTTACGTTTCCTTTCTTCCTCTTGTCTTTTCTGCTCCTCAAGATCTTTGGCTGCTTTAATTGTTTGATCTCCCAGAATGTCTTTTTCTTCTTCTAAGTTCCAATCTTCAGTATCATCATTGCGTGTTTGTTCCTCGGGATTGTCATCGAACATAGAATCAGAAATATCCTTGTCAGATAAAACAATGTTGCTATCCTGATCTTTTTCCTTTTCCTCCTGAGTTGGTGCTCCCAAGTCGGGTTGATTAACCGAACTTGTTTGCTGTGATGAGACCTTTGTTGATTCAGCTCCAGACCCACCGGGTTGATTAACCGGATCATCTTGGGTCAAAGCTTCTTTGGGAACAGTTTGTGATCCTCCAACTCCATGTGTTCTTTCATACTCCATTTGTTGTTCCAATACTCTCTTAGCTCTACGCTCTTCATCTGCTTTAAGTGTTTTGAGACTTTGTTTTTGTGCATTCTCATGAGAGATCTTATTGTAAAGTTCAGCTTCAGCTTCAGTCATAAAGACATGTTCTTCTTCAGATTCAGATGATTCAGAGTTAGATTCTGTATCTTCATCAACGATTCTATTCGGTTCAGGTTTCGGCTGTGGTTTACTGGGTACTCTCCTCTTGATGAATGTTGTTCTTGGATGTTTTTCTTTTGGTTTAGAGACACTTGAGGCACTTCCTGTCTTTGTCTTACCTTTTGAATGAGTCTTTGAAGATCTAGATTCTTCAACCATCTTGGTAAGACCCACACGACGTTCTTGGTATGCTTTGTCGTAATCATGATAAGCTTTTGTTTCTTTGACCTCATCAGGCATCAAAAATTCTGGCAACCTTGAACCTTGCTTTCGCGTGCTTTCTTTTGGGAAATAAACTTTACCCAATGTTTTATCCATGCTATACTCATGAACTTCTTGATCTGTGGGACGCTTATCAAGGTCTTCATGTTGATCAAGTAGATAGCTGATAAGAACTTTGGTGAATCGAACAAATGGGATTTTCTTGAAAATTTTACGCTGTAAGTACATTATGTCGTCCCAAATAAGAGCAGCAAAGTCAATAGGTTCTTGGTTTAGAAATCCCCACAAGACTTGAAGATGAGACAGTCTTGGATGCTCAAACCCACTATCTCTTCCAGTTATTGAATGTGTTATGATGAAGAAGATAGTCCTCCAGGGTTGAGGGATGTATCTAGCATTAACTTTGGAGATCGTGGTTAATGGTGTATCAGGTTGAACATCATAACCAATATCTTCCAGGAATTGCATGACCTCAGACTCTGAAGGTGTTAGGTGGAATCGGTTAGCAGCTTCAGGTGCCTCTGGAAGTTTCAAGGCTTTTCTGAGTGTAGCAGGTGTAACTCTGATTTTCTTCCGATCCAGTGTGCAAGTAAAGTACTTGTCATCATTTCTCTTAGTGAAGGTATCCCAGAATTGATGAATATATAGCTCTGGAATGGTGTCTGAGCTGTCAAGAATATCCCTGCATTTGTGAGCTTTGAGAATCTCTACAGCAATCTGACAACTTGGATCCGAACATTTGATCTTGTCCAATTCTACCCGTGAATTGTTCTTCCCTATTTCCAGAGTATACCCACGAGGAAAGACTTCTTCTTTGGTGAGAGCAGGAAGTGGTTGTTGTTGGGAAGATGCCATTGATGTGTTTCTGAATCAACAATCATATACAAATATACAGAATGCATGTTTGTTAGAAAAATTGTTGGCTTTTAAGAACAACACATAGCATCCTATTGTATTAATGATTGTATGTTACATGCTTGGTTAAAGAATTTATAAAAAAAAATTAGCCAAATTCTATAAAATTTTGATTAATTTTGATAAGTATACAAGATATACCTAAGGAAATTGATCAAAGTTTTATATCAGATCACAACTGCGATAAATTATGTCAACTGCGATAATTATTGTCAACTGCGATAATTATTGACAACTGCGATAATTATGACAACTGCGATAATCATTCAATCAAGATAAGTATCTTAATTGAAATAATTATCCAACTGCGATAATCATCTCAACTGCGATAATCATCCCAACTGCGATAATTAGCTCAACTGAGATAATTAACCCAACTGCGATAATTATCCAACTGCGATAATTATCCAACTGCGATAATTATGACAATCACGATAATTAAGTCAATCAAGATAAAAATCTTAACTGCGATAATTATCCCAACTGCGATAATTATCTCAACTGCGATAACTATCCCAACTGCGATAATTTTGGCCAACTTCGATAAACTCTTATACAAGAGTTTACGAACACTTTTTGACGATGAACATTCAAATCTTTATCGTGATTCATTATGATTTGTGACCACAGATTTTCACAAACAATTTGTATGACTATTATGGACATTTTGGCTAAGTTATAACAAAAACGAACCATAATTACACATAAATCAAAACTGCTAGTGTTCTTGTTCTTGATAAACCCTAAAATGCAATCGATTCACCTAGAGTGATACTGGGTACAATCCAATCATGGCATTATTCAATTAAACATCCAATAACATCTTTCCAACCAACAGATTATCCAATAACACTTTTACACAGTTTTCCCCAAATTGTTGCTTAAACCCTAAAATTCGATTAGACTAATTTGTGGTTTCTGAGGGTGATTAAGCATGCAATATAGGTTAATTATCATTGTAAAAGTATCATCGTACAATCATTTTATAACACAAACGCTCTAAATCAAAAATCCCAAATTAACGCAAACCCTAGAACTAAATTTTACAATTTAGATTATTCTAGCCGTTGGATCAAGAATCTGTTCAAAACCATCATTTATAATTACACAATAAATATAAGAACACTCACAACAATCAAAGATCTTGTTCGGATTGGTGGATTGATTGTTGGCCGTCGATGATGGTGGTTGGGTGAATTTAATTTGGTTGGTAAAAATTTCAGAGCAATAACTGCGATGGATGAGTTTAAATATCTAACATTTAATTTTGCAAATATTACATATTTCATCCCCTAACCTAGGTAACTTTGATCACTAGGTCCTAAACCACCATCATGCTAAACCTAAGTCTCATTTTTGACATTTAATGCACAAAATTTTTCATCTTTATCATCTTATCACCAAAATTTTTGAGAAACAACAATTTCTGAGAATATATGCAAGTATAATTTAAAACTTGTGGTAAAAATTATCTCCCCCTCAACACGTGTTCAAAAAATAATTATAGGCATTGTAAAAATAAACACCGTGTTGAATGAGGGATTGTACTTGCATTTTTTTTTTTTTTTTTTTTTTTTTTATAAGAATATTTACAAAGATAGTTTGGATATTTGACTCATTTATTTGTTTTGGAGAAAATTTGTCAGTTCTTGAGGAGTCAAACATCGCATTCCAATTTGATGAACCAATTTCACAAAACGATCATGAGGTAAGGCTTTCGTGAAAAGATCCGCCAATTGGTGTTCCGTTCCCACAAAATACAACTCAACGGTACCCTGCTCCACATGCTCCTTGATGAAGTGATATCGGAGAGCGATGTGTTTGGACTTGGAATGTTGCACTGTGTTGCACGAGATAGCAATAGCACTTTTGGAGTCGCAGTACATCGGGATTTTGTTGAATATGTAACCATAATCCATCAGTTGTGATCGCATCCAAATGATTTGAGCACAACAGGCAGACATGGCTACATATTCTGATTCCGTAGATGAGAGAGACGTACAATCTTGCTTCTTTGACTGCCAGGACACCAGCTTATCACCGAGGAATTGAACACCACCGGATGTGCTCTTTCTTGTATCAATACATCCCGCATGATCCGCATCTGAAAAAGCAGTTAGTGCAAAACCAGAATCCTTTGGATACCAGATCCCCAAGTGAATGGTTCCCTTGATGTATCTAAGGATTCTTTTAACAGCAGATAAATGTCTTTCTGTTGGGTTAGACTGATAGCGGGAACACAGGTATGTGGCAAATACAACATCCGGTCTGCTAGCTGTGAGATACATAAGAGACCCAATTATACTACGATAATTTGTAGGATCAGTGGGTTTCCCATGTATGTCAGCATCTAGCTTCGGGGATGAGGAGGACATAGGGGTGTTATAGGTGTCACTAGTTGTCATGCCATGCTTCTTTAATATCTCTTGTGCATATTTAGACTGACTCAAGAATATACCACGAGGTGATTGGTGAACTTGTAATCCTAGAAAAAAGTTTAATTCACCGATCATGGACATCTCAAAGTTTTGTTTCATAAGTTTTGCAAAAGCGTTTGAGTACTTTTTGTGGGTAGACCCAAAAATGATGTCATCCACATAAATTTGTACGATGAGAATGTCCTCCCCATGTTTTTGTATAAACAGAGTCGGGTCCACAGATCCTTTAGTAAAATGATTAGCAAGCAAGAATGCAGCAAGTTTATCGTACCATGCTCTCGGGGCTTGTTTAAGGCCATAGAGAGCTTTCTTAAGCCTGTAAACATGTTGTGGATGTTCTGGATCGACGAAGCCCTCTGGTTGTGAAACATACACCTCTTCACGAAGTTGTCCGTTCAGGAATGCTGTCTTCACGTCCATTTGGTAAACCGTGATGTTCTTATGAGCCGCGTATGCCAGAAACATTCGTACTGCTTCAAGCCTAGCCACTGGAGCAAAAGATTCCTCGAAATCAATTCCCTCTTCTTGGCTATACCCTTTAGCAACCAACCGAGACTTGTTACGAATAACCGTTCCTTCTGCATCCAGCTTATTTTTCCAAATCCATTTTAAACCCACAACATAAACTCCATCTGGTTTTTCAACTAGTTCCCAGACTTCCAATCTTTTGAACTGATCCAACTCTTCTTGCATTGATTCAATCCAATTGTCGTAAGTCATGGCCTCTTTGATATTTTTCGGTTTAGCTTGGCAAACGGTGAGAGCGTAAATGCAGGTTTCACCATCTGTGTGGAGTTTCTGTCGTGTCATAACTGGTTTATCCGGATTGCCAATCACATTAACTAACGGATGATCCCTTGTCCATTTATGAGTCGATGGGTAGTGTTGAATGTTGTGATGATGATATGACGGGTCCATGTTGCTCGAGGATGATTCTCCGGTATCTGGAACAGTTGGTGGTGGAGCAAATGGATTAAAGAAGGCGTTCCCGTCATATCCTGATGGTGTTGGAACATTGTTAGAAATGGGGGATGAATCTTCAACTGCTGGTTGAGGTGTTGTAACCGTTGATGATGATTGTTCAGGTTGTGGTGCATCGGTAGCAACTACGGTAGAGGTAGATGCTGATGGATCAGGTGCTTGTTGTATGACATGTTGAGCAGCGGAACTGGTGGAAGCATCTGATGCACTAGTAACACGAACTTCATCAAACATTGGTGCAAACAAATCTTCCAGATCCTTCCTGTTGAAAGGTAGGGGTGCAGCCGAAGATTCAGGGAAGTTAAGACGGTTGTGTGCGGGTTCCAAGCGGTCTTGCTCAGAAGCCATTTCAGTGAGTTCATCAAAATTAGCGTGTATAGTCTCTTGAATTTCCCCGGTCCGACGATTCCAAATTCGGTATCCCTTGGAGTTCTCACAGTATCCTACAAATATCCCAATATCTGCTTTAGCCTTTAGTTTACCAAGATCATCCTTATCATTCTTCGGATAACATAATGCTCCAAAGACGTGAAAATAGTTGATGTTTGGTTTTCTTCCTTGTATAATCTCATATGGTGTTTTGGTGTGTCTTTTGGTGATCATGGCACGATTCTGAGTATAACAAGCAGTATTGACAGCTTCAGCCCAAAGATAATCCGGTAATTGAGCATTGATCAACATAGTTCGAGCTGCTTCCACGAGCGTACGGTTTCGTCTTTCAACTACACCATTTTGTTCTGGAGTGCGAGCTATTGAAGTCTGATGAACAATACCCTGTTTCTCAGTGAATTCCCGAATGATTTGATTCTTAAATTCAGTCCCGTTGTCTGTTCTGATGATGCAGACGGTGTTGCGGACTTGAACTTGAATCTTGGTGAGAAACGTGATGAGGATAGAAGGAACTTGATCTTTAGTCCGAAGAAAATAGACCCAAGTCCATCTTGAGTAGTCATCCACTATTACCAGAATATACTTCTTCCCGTTAATACTCTGAACTCGCATCGGACCACACAAATCCATATGAAGCAGTTGTAGGACATGATCTGTGCTGTGTTCTGTTTTGGGAGGAAAATGAGCACGGTGACTTTTCCCTTGTTCACACGCAGAACACAAATGATCCTTGGCATATCTGAATTTAGGTAGACCGTCAACTAATTCTTCTTGGCAAGGTCAGTGATGGTTTTAAAATTGAGATGAGACAATCGTTTGTGCCATAACCAAGCCTTTGTGGGATGAGCCTTGGAGAGTAAGCAAATAGGAGTAGACGCTGTCATGCCTTCAAGTGAGATAGTATACAGACTGGTGCCGCGTTTCCCTTTCATGAGATCGTTCCCTTGAAGATCACGAATAAAGCAAGTTTTCTCCCTGAATGCTACTTCCAAGTCTCCATCGCAGAATTGTCCCACGGAGAATAAATTATGACCAAGGCCTTCAACATAATACACACGGCTGATTTCGATGTTCCCATTAATGTAATCTCCATAGCCCATAATTGCAGCAAAGTGATCATTCCCGAATCTGACCGTTCCAATAAACTTAGCAATAAAGTTTTGAAGAAGTTTGAGATTGCCGGTCATGTGTCGGGAGCACCCGCTATCAACAATCCAGAGGACGATTTGAATCACCTGCATCACAAACATTGGAAACAGGTGGAGAATTGATAACGGTTGGATCCGCTGGGTTAGTGACACAAGAGGTTAGCACTTTAGGTAACCATTTAAAATTAAAAGTGTGTTGTAACCAACGTTGCCAGGTCCAACTAGTCTCTGCCTTTTTCCTAATGTATGCACTAGGTGACTTTGTGGTCTTGGATTTGGGCTTTTCCATATTCTCCTCAGAAACATCTAGTGGAGGCATTCCTAAAATGGACTTTGCACTGGTTTTAAGCCTAAAGGAAGCGCCACTATTTCGTTTCTTTCTCTTAGTCAGCAAAGTTTTAGCAACACATTTTGTATGATCACCAGATAGTATGCTATGACGACAAAAAACACAAGTAGCATCAACCAAAACATCTTCATTATCATTTAAAGATTCAGCATTTGTTACATCAATCTTAGAACTCGACTCAGATAAGTGCAATTCTATTCCTGATGTTACATTTGTCTTATTCAAACTACTAACTGGAACTTCTTCAGACTTAGATAACTCCTTCCTAGGTTTCTTGACTCTATTCTTCCTCTGTTTCTTGTGAGTCTTGACCTTAGATGTGGTTTCTAGTCCTGTGGAAGTACAAGTAGCTGAATTAGTGATTGTCTCAGATGCTTGGGTATGTTCTTTGTCTACTACATACATCCCTGGGACAATCTTATGAACATTTGTTTTGCCTTTGTCTAAAACTCTGATCTTCTTCTTCAGATCAATAATGGCGTGTTGAAACTCTTGATTTTGTGAGTCTAACTTTCTGTTGAGGCGGACTGTGTCATTTCTGTTTTGAAGAATTTCATCTAGTTGCTTTTCATTTTCAAACAATTTAATTCGTAAGAAAGCTTTTGTTTCCTTAAACTTTTCCGGAACATGACTGTTTTGAAATGATAAAGACGCTAAAAGATTTTGAAATTTAATTTCAAATTCAACACTCTGTTTTTGACACCAGTCAAGCCTTTTTTGAAGATGAAAAACTTTGTTTTCCACATCATTATTGATCTGTCGAAGAATCTCATTCTCATTTATCAGATTATCAATCTCCATACGCAACATCTTACTATCCACAGCATGATCATTCACAAGTATAGCATTTCCAGATTCATAGAGCGAATTCATAATCACAGACACTACGTCATAACACAAAACCTTTTCCAAGAGTCGATCATTTTCTTTTGCTAAAAATTTCCTTTGAAGTTTTTGACGTTGAACTTTGTCATCTTTAGCTTTGAAAATGATTTTCATAGATGCTACTTCCGTTTGTAACTCCTCTTCCCATTTTGTTGCGCATTTCTTCAGATTTCTGACATGAGGAAGAATTTTCTTTTGAAGTATCTCTTTCTTTTCTTTTTGAACAGGAGAAAGAAAAGAAGAGACAGGAATTTGAGAACTAAACTCAATTTCATTCTCCAAAAGAGAAATTTCGTCCATAAATGTCTTAAAATATCGAAGAACCCGACATTTTGTAGGCATTTGTGGATCAGCAAGATCCTCTGTCAGACAATCTTTGAAATGTACAGCAGTCGTGGGATCAGAAGTTATAGACGAGGGAGCATTTATGTTTGTGTATGTTAACGTTTGTTCTGGATGGTCCTTGGGAGGGACAAATGATTTGCTCAAATGAGGTAGTGCATTATAATCATATGGTACTTTTGAAAATTCTTTTTGTGAATTTGATCGACCCTCAACTTTTTGTGCCAGAAAATCAATTTCTTCATCAACAGAGTACATAACAACACGTTGAAAGGTATCATCTAACAAAAATGTTGCATCATATAACTTAGGATTATCTTTGAGTGCTTTGTAGGAATTACGGGGTGTGTCACTTCCAAGTGCAAAACTTAATCCTTTAGGACTTGGTTTCACAGTCAGTTTTTGAATTTGTGTTACCGAATTACCCGTTTTATACACAACATTTTGAAATTCTTTGAGTTTGGTTTCCAAATCCAGAATTTGATCAAGATATGAGTCAACACGTTTCCGAGTGGCTTGCTTTTCTTCAAGAAGATCCTTCTGAGATGTAGAAAGCTCAGATTGAGTTTTTAACAATTCAGAATTTAAAGCATCAATTTGTTTTTTGAATTCAAATTGATCCTTTTCTTTTTGAGAGAAAAGTTCAGCTTTGGCTACGGTTAGCTCACGAACTTGACTTTCTAAATTTTGAACCTTTACATATTCTTGTTGGAAAGCTATTTCAAATCCTTTTTCACGTTTATCTTGTTTAAGATATCCTGAAAGTTGTTGTTGGTAGCACTCATTATCCTTTGTTAACAATGCAATCTTTTCTTTGAGCTTTTGATTGATGTCATTGCATTTTTCTATTTGTGACTGGGTGGTCAATAACAAGGCCTGTAATTCCGAATCTTGATCAGTCAAATGATCAGTTTGATCAAGATGATCACTATTGTCATCATCAAGGAGATCATCAAATGAAACAACGGTATTATCATCATCAAATGATATAACTGTGTTGATTTGATCATCAGATGGTGATGAGAATGAATCATGTTGATCAAACGTTTCATTTGTAGATGAAGATGCAGCTGGTAAAGTAATTTCATGGATGAGACATGTAGGATCAGGTACCTGAGAAAGACCATCGGTATCATATACCGGGCCTGACTCGGACAAATTCATTTCTTGCATATTAGCCATAAGCATGACCGCAGCATTTGCCTCTAGATCTTCCATTTCATCATCTGATTCCACATTTGCCATAAAACTTTGATCATTCTGAGTCAACCTTCCAGCAGCTTTTTCATCTTTGAGTGCCATCAGAAGAGCCTCTTTGTGATAAGCACTTCCCATTGTTCTTGGCTTCGGACAAGCATTTGCCATGTGACCGTTCCCCCCACAGTTATAACATGTGATAGATGTATTTGCAATGCCTCTCTGAACATTCCCAACATTCGAATTTCCTCTCTGAGCATTCCCCATACTGTTTCTGTTTGACCCTGCAGTACTGAATCTATTTCCTCCTGACTGAACCCTTTGATTACCATATCCACGATTTCCCAAACCATATCTGCCTGAAGACCTGTTTTGAATTTCTACTCTGCCATCATTAACAACTGCCTGATTCCTTGTATTTGAAGATGAACGAAGACGGTTGTTGGATTTGGTGAATCTGCCAAATGCGTTAGCAATCAATCCAAATGCTTCATTCAGAGAGTTGAAAGCATCCTCTTCTTCATCATAATCTGCATTTGAGTACATCATAGAATCGGTGTTGTTGTATGGAACCAGCTGGTTATCAGAGTATTGTTGTGGTGCTTCATGAGGAATGATTTGATTATGAGGTTGGGGTGGAGGACTTGGTTGATACGATGAGTGGCCAAATTCCTGTTGTGGTAAAGAGAAGTTAGATTGAGCAACGAGAGCAAGTGAGTTTGATGTTGGTGCGGGTGTGAAACCTCCTCGTGCTGCAATCTCTTTATCCACTTCTGATTGATGTTGTCTGAGGTAATCATACATGAGTCCATATTTGACATCACCAATTTTCTTTGTCTGTCGAACAAAAGTTGCATACTTCTGCCATTCAGGACCAATACATCCAAGGAATTTTGAGTTGACAGCAATCTTTGGTAACTTTATATCATGACGATCAAGGTCATTGATAATGTTGGTGAAACGGTGATAGTAAGATTCAATGGTTTCCCCTGGTTCCATTATGAAGTGAGTGTACTCCATATACAATTTAGACTCAAGATCTTCCTGGTTTAGCTATGTTCCTTCCATGAGAAGATGAACATGTTCCCACATATCTTTGGCTGTCTTTTGAGCATCAATACTTCGATAGATAGGATTGGGAATCCCTTGAAGTATGAAAGACATTGCCAATTGGTTTGCTTCTTGTTGTAATGTTTGCTCAGTTGTATAGTTTGCAACAGGGGTGGGAGTGCTTGTTTCTTCTCTCTCTGTAGTTGCTGGAACCACAGTAGCTGGAATAGGATAGGGTCCTTCTTCAATGACTTTCTTGAGGTAGATACCATGAGGTTTTTTCAGTTCAACGAATCTGAGGAATCTACTAGCCCATTGCACGTAGTTACCCGGAGTTAGCATTGGTGGAGTTTCTTGACTTCCAGCTTCATGACGTGATTGCTGACTACTAATTGCCTCACACATTTTGTTAAACCAATGTGGTTCTCTGGAGTAGGAAGAATAATTCTGCAGTTGTTGATTCTGTTGCATGATCTGTTGTGGGGACACTTGTGGTGGAGAGAGAAATTGATGTTGTTGTACGAATGCTTGTTGTTGTTGATACTGAGGATGAAAATGTTGTTGTTGTTGTGGATGTTGCTGTAGCTGGTAGTAGTAATTGAAATGAGGTGGTTGAGACATATCTGGATCTTTTAAGATAATTAAGATATGTGTTGATGATGTAGGTTAAGTTGGTTTAGATATCCAAAAATTTTGTCCAAATGCGATAAAGTACTGTTCACCAAATGCGATAACACAGTTCACCAAGTGCGATAACCAAGTGCGATAATGACAGTTCACCAAGTGCGATAAGATCGGTTCACCAAATGCGATAAGGACAATACACCAAGTGCGATAACCTTCAATAGCGATAACGAAGTAGAAAGTGCGATAAAACTATCAAGTGCGATAAATAATGACAAGTTAAATATGTTATCTTAAAGTGCGATAATTTATTGCAAACTGCGATAAAGTATCCAACAGCGATAAGATAAAATATCAAACTGCGATGATTTATGGCAAGTGCGATAGATTTATCACAAATCCAAGTTCGAGAAATTCTCAACTCTAGTACAAGAGAGGAGAAGCAACTAAGTCGAAGTATTACTACTTTCTAATACAAGAAAGTCTAATACTGAGTCCCAAATGCGATAATTGAAGATTTCCCAAATGCGATGAAACCCTAATCTTGCTTGATTCGAACTGCGATAAAACCCTAAGTTATCTTGATTGCCAACTGCGATAAACCCTTCAACTGCGATGAAACCCTAACTTGTCAAAGTTCACTCAGAAACCAAAACTAGCACTTTTCATCAACTTTTCCAATACGCTAAGAACTCGGATTACTCCAAATCGTCTAACTAACCAATAAACCCGATTGTTTTTGATCTTAAACGATTAGTAATCAAAAGATTTAAGGAAGATTAAACTTTTTAACGTAGAAAAATATGAAGATTAGTAAAAGTTTTAACAAAATCAAAGCGATTTTCAACAAAAACGAGAGTTTTCACGTTGAGATGTGAACAACACTTTTCGAAAACTATAAAACCAACGTAATTAACACTACTAATGATTCAAACACACGATCCTAATTATCCCTAGGCGAATGATACCACTTGTAGGTCACGTATATTATCTCAAACACACACTCGTTAATACAAATAAGAACTCGTAATACTACTATATTTAGCTACGTATGAAGAGATGAATAAACTAATAAGCACTACTAAATAAGATAAGAGAATAAGAAGAAGAAGAATAAGAAGAAGAGTGGTCGGCTTTCAATATATCAAATGTTACTCGAACAAAGCTTACGCATACAACATGAAAAACAAACAAGAGAAATGAGCACCCAAGCACCCTATTTATAGGAAGAGAATAGGGCAACATGTGCTTGTGTGCTTCTAGAAACTAATCTATCATATACCACGGCCCATGGGCTACTAATGGACCATGGTATTTACTTAAACATATAGCCCATAGCAACCAATTAAGATAACATGACCAAGGCTTGAATAAACTCGTGAAACGTGTTCCCAACAGATGGTCTGCAAAACATGCCTACTAGATATGCAATTCCTTCTACTCCCCATACTATTGTGCATAGGAATCATCCACTTACCAATATCATAGGAGATGTACAATCAGGAGTCAAGACCAGAAGGCAAATACAAGATCATCATGGATTTCTCAGTATGGTTTATGAAGAGAAACATCATGAAGATGAGAATGAGTGTATGTTTGTATGTTTTCTATCTCAGATTGAACCCAAGAATGTGTTAAAGGCTTTAGAATCATCAAGTTGGGTTGAAGCTATGCAAGAAGAGCTACTTCAATTCAAGATTCAAAATGTTTGGGTTCTGGTTGATCTACCAAAGGGAATGAGAGTGATTGGTACAAAGTGGGTATTTAGGAACAAGAAGGATGAGAAGGGCATTGTGATAAAGAACAAAACAAGATTGGTTTCTCAAGGCTATACTCAGGAGGAGGGTATAGATTATGAGGAAGTTTTTGCTCCAGTTGCAAGGATTGAAGTAATAAGACTATTTCTTGCTTATGCTTCATATATGGGGTTTATGGTCTATCAAATGGATGTGAAAAGTGCATTTCTGTATGGCACTATTGATGAAGAGGTTTATGTTTCACAACCTCCAGGTTTTGTCGACCCAGAGCATCCTGACAAGGTTTATAAAGTGGTGAAACCTCTATATGGATTGCATCAGGCTCCAAGAGCTTGGTATGAAACTCTTGCTAAATATCTTCTGAAGAATGGGTTTCATAGAGGGAAAATTGATCAAACTCTTTTTATTAAGAAGGACAAGGGTGATATTCTACTAGTACAAGTCTATGTAGATGACAGCATTTTTGGTTCTACAAAGAAACAGATGTGTAAGGAGTTTGAAAAGCTGATGAAAGACCAATTTCAGATGAGTTCTATAGGAGAGCTTACCTTCTTTCTAGGTCTTCAAGTACAGCAAAAGTCAGATGGTATATTTATCTTTCAGGATAAATATGTTGGTGAAATTTTAAGGAAATTTCAATTCACAGATGCCAAGGTTGCTAGCACACCAATTGACAAAGAGACACACTTGTTATTAAAGGATCACAGTGGTGAAGATGTGGATGTGCACATGTATAGATCTATGATTGGGTCCCTGATGTATCTCACATCATCTAGGCCTGATATCATGTTTGCTGTATGTGCCTGTGCAAGATTCCAAGTGAATCCTAAGGTGTCTCATCTCACAGTAGTAAAAAGGATCTTCAGATACCTTAAAGGACAGCCTAACTTGGGGCTATGGTATCCTAAAGAGTCTGCATTTGATCTTGTTGCATTCTCTGATTC